>CM073125.1:830737-1430737 GCA_037039145.1 Fundulus diaphanus
TCTTGCAATTTCAGAATTTCTTTTTGTGAGGTGCTCATTCACATATACGTTTGTACCCTTCAATTTTTTTGCATTTCTTACCACCTCCATTTTGAGTTTCCTACTAGCAAGCCTGATGATAGCATTTGGCTTTTTACTGTATTTTTGATCCAAAGTATGGCAAGCAACAATGTCTTTACTATCAATTATGATGTCTTTGCTGTTAAGGAACTTGATTACCTGATCTTCCAGTGAAAAATCGGGATTAAGAGCAGGGAGTAGCTCACTGTCATCTCCCCTGCCACCAGCTGTGGCCTGTGCATAAATGCGGTGTATTTCAAGCCCTGATATTATCCATCCTTGAATGCTGCTCCAAGTCATCAATTCTTCTTTCCGGCTGTTCAAATTTTTTGTCCTTTTCTTGCATTAAAGCTTTTAGTTGTTTGATTAGATCCAATGCCTCTTGTAGGCGTCTTTGTTGTTTTGATACTGTAGTTATTTCATTTGATAAATAACTTATGGTACTCCACAAGTGATGTATGATGGAGCTTGGTTTTAAGGGATAATATTTCTTAGTATGAGCCTTGACAAATGTCCTCATGTCTTCCCCCTCTCAAACCCCATTTCCTCAGCCTACTTTGAGACACAAGTCACTTGTGCCTTAAACACCCAGAAAAAGAATATATATAAAAAAGTGGAATATGCCAAAAACAATGCACGTAGCCAGACCCCACCCCTTAATGCCACTTCTTCAATCCTACACCAAAACAGTTCCAGCTTGCATTGAGGTCATAACTGAAAAAAACTGCAGTGACACTGAAACTTCTTTCATTGAAAAAAGCTGCAGTATAAAAATGAAAAGTTTCAATTTCAATATTTCTTTAATTTCTTTCCAGTGAAAATGCTAATTCTTTTCCATAACACTGTTTTATTTTTCAATGTTTAAATTTACAATGTTTAATTTTTCAATGTTTGATTTTTTAATGTTTAAATTTATAATGTTTGATTTTTCAGTGTTTGATTTTACAACCCCAAATCTCTTTTTTGATTTTAATGTAAACTGTCACCGATCTGGATCTATAGGGTGGGGGCTGTGGTCGGGTGTGTAGCGTGGCCGCCACTGGACCAGGCAAGGTCCAGTGGCAAGGCTGGTCCAGTGGCGGCTTGGGGTGTGGGGGTGGCCCGGGGGGCCGCCTTGGTTGGGTGTTTGTCCGGGGCCGGGTCCATCTAACACTTGTTGTTATTGGGGGCTGAGGATGGCAAGCTTTCTACCATTCTAACCACGCTTACAGACATAAACCTCCAAGTTACAAACTTGCACTCAAATTAACACAAACACAGTTGATCGTCATGCGCATGCGCGAAAGCTGCCGGTTACATTGCTCTAGTTTGCTTTTTTAACTTTCTTTTATCTTCTTTTGATTTCTCTTGTTTTTCACTGTAACTCAGTGAAGTATTGTCCTCTCTAACGAGGTCGTTTTCAGAGAGTTTTCGTACTTTTTTCGTGTTGTATTTATCATGCCACTCCCACCGGGACACGCTGCCTTTGTTTACTCCGGAGAACAGCTGATCGCACTAATGCCGGCCGGCGTGGTGGCCAGACCAGCTGAAATACCACCCGAACTCTGGAGGAAAACACACCGAGGTTGCATAGGAGGAAAGTAACATTGGGGGATGAAAGGAGTGTCGAGACGGGATGGGCTTATTGAAAGGAGAAGATTTAAGCGGTGTCTCCCCTCTGTCGTTAAGGGAAACGTGCGGTCCCTTAGCAACAAGATGGACGAGCTAACGGCGCTGACGCGGAGCGACTCGGAGTACCGGGAGTGCAGTCTGATGTGTCTCACAGAGACATGGCTGCACAAGGACATTACGGACCAGATTGTCTCCGTGGATGGCTTTCACACTGTCTGGGCCGACCGGGACACTAAGAGTGGTAAACGGAAAGGAAGGGGACTTGCCATTCTAGTAAACAGCAGATGGTGTTACCCGGGTCACATCACCATTAAAGAACAGCTCTGTAGCCCGGATGTTGAACTGCTGGCCGTTGGACTCCGTCCATACCAGCTGCCTAGAGAGATCCCACATGTCATCGCTGCTGTCCTGTACATCCATCCCTCTGCAAACCCAACATCTGCCTGCAGCATCATACACACCACCATCTCCAAACTACAGACGCAACACCCCAATACCCTCATCATCATGTCGGGAGACTTCAACCATATCACCATGAACAAAGTTCTGCCGACCTTCAAACAATATGTGAGCTGCCCTACCAGAGAGGAGAGGACCCTGGACTTGATCTATGCTAACATTAAGGATGCATACATCTCCTCTTCTCTCCCCCCTCTGGGCAGGTCAGATCACAACCTGGTTCACCTCAAACCCTGCTATGTGCCTCTGGTGAAGAGGAAGCCTACGACCTACGGCCTAAGGACCGTGAGGAGGTGGTTGGAGGAGGCTTATGAGGCACTGCAGGCCTGCTTTGAAGTGACTGACTGGCCTGCACTCTGTGAGCCCAACAGGGAGGACATCGATGGGCTCACAGCGCATTACGGACTATATCAACTTATGTGTAGACTGCAATGTTCTTGCTCGGACTGTCACCTGTTACGCCAACAATAAACCATGGATCACCAAGGACATTAAGGCCATCCTGAATGAGAAGAAGAAGGGCTTCAGAGATGGCAACCCTGATGAGGTGAGGAGAGTGAACGAATTGAACCTATTTTTCAATAGGTTTGATACTGCGGCCCATCCCCCACAAATCTCTGCTGCTGGCTTCCCAACAACGACCACTCCACCTTCCCCCTGCGTCCTAGTGGCCCTCAGGACTACAGACCGGTGGCACTGACGTCCCATATCATGAAGACCTTTAAGAGGCTAGTCCTGGAGCAGCTAAGGCCTATGGTCAGACCGATCCACTACAGTTCGCCTACCAGCCCCACCTGGGAGTTGAAGACAGCATCATCGTCCTGCTGAACAGAGTCTACACTCATCTGGACAAGCC
This sequence comes from Fundulus diaphanus, assembly GCA_037039145.1. Classification (NCBI taxonomy): domain Eukaryota; kingdom Metazoa; phylum Chordata; class Actinopteri; order Cyprinodontiformes; family Fundulidae; genus Fundulus; species Fundulus diaphanus. The sequence continues at coordinate 833,724 of CM073125.1, forward strand.
GGCGAGCACTGTGAGAATCATGTTCTTTGATGTCTCCAGTGCTTTCAACACTATCCATCCGGCTCTACTGGGTGAGAAGATGCAGACACAATATGTACGCCTACAGAACTGTGTGTCTGACAGGGTGGTCAGCAACACTGGGGCCCCTCAGGAGACTGTCCTCTTTTCCTTCCTCTTCACCCTTTTCACCTCAGACTTCAACTATAGCACTGAGTCCTGCCACCTTGACTCAGAAATATATAGAGAGAGAGTTATATATGTATATATTTATATTATTTTTGTGTGGAATGTTGTATATATATATAAAAATGTTTGTATATCTGCATATCTGGAGCGTGTAACGAAAGTAATTTCCCTCTGGGATTATTAAAGTATCTCTGATTCTGATTATTTCTACACAAAAGCTCACACACACACACACACACACACACACACACACACACACACACACACACACACACACACACACACACACACACACACACACACACACACACACACACACACACCATAACATTACTGTGGTCTGCATACTTTGATGCTGACTTGAATCTGGATCTAATAAGGTTATTCAATCAATCAATCAGTATACTGTTTTGAGATGTCCTTTATATAGAGCAAAACTGCCCTGGCACATGTAGATAATCATCCATTCCATATGGTATGCCTGAAACGCTGCGACAAGACACAAAAAATATCTTCATTTCATCTTCACAATGCATTTTTACAGCAATTGGTTCTGACAAAATGGTAAATTCTAAACGTTTATTTATTATGCTAATTTCATACATTTTGTCTCTGCTCCACCATCAATTTTCAGAAGTTGTCATCTTCTCAAGACAAATTTTAAATCACCACCTTCTATTTTTCACTTCAAAGAAATTATTTGAACTCTTGTCTAAAATTGAGGTACATTTCTCCAAATCTCTTTTACTGCAGTAAGGTTTTAACTGCAGTTAAAGTATTTGTTTGGTAGGCTTTTCTCATCTCTGCCAGTAAAATACAGCTCTGATTGCTATTGGTTGTTGCAATTGTCATGATTTGTCTTTGGATTAACCCGGACACAGCACACACACACAGAGCTGATCTTGAGAGTTTATTGCAACAGAGGATGATGAACGAAGACCCAGAGTCAGTTACCAGGTGGAGTTGTAGGGTGCAGGAGCTGGCTGACAGGAACGGAGTGGAGATGATAACCAGGATTCGAAGGAGCTGGGCTGCTACAGAACCGGGAGTGAAACCAGAGACCATGAAGACGGAAATGACGGAGCAGAATCCAGCAGCGCAGCAGACAGGTACATTACTGAACAGACGGAGACCAAGACGTGAGGACTGGAACGGACAGGCGTGGTGATGGATTGACTGAATACGAGCCGGCGACGAGGAACAAACTGGGGAGAGTTTTATAGCAGGGTGAGCAGGTGGAGCAAGTCCATGGTTAATTGGAGCCTGACAGGTGTGCCTAATCAGGGCTGCACTGGAGGAGAAGGAGCCAGGAAATGCTCAGAGTGCAGCCTTCAGGCTGCATCATGACAGCAATAGTATTCACCCCCTTGATATTTTTTTAATGTTTTCTTTTTTGCCTCACAACCTGGCCTTGAAATGGATTGCTTGAGAGTTTACGCATTTCATTTACATAACAGTCCAACATTTTTCCCTCAGCTGCAACACTTAAAGCACGTATGATCCAGCTGCTGGATAAACAGTGGGGAAAATGCATAAATGAAGACTGTAAAGGGCTCCTTTAGAGGGGAGAGAAGGAAAAATGGGTCTGAGCTAAAGCCCCTGATGTTACAAGTTCCTTAAAATGACCCTTAAAAGTCCGCACCTAAATTACATGTAACCTAATTTTGCGCACTTGAATTCAAGTGCAAGGAACCACGCCCACCGAAGCACCACTGGTTCTGTGTCATGAAACACAGCTACTGACTCTCCTATTGATTCCAATTGGGACATTTTGGTACGAGTGGAAGGACATTAAACGTAGTGATTCACGTTTTGAAGGCTGGCCGCTGAAAAAGAACCTGGCTCCGAGAGGGCGGGTGGGGGGGGGCAGTAAGAGCGGTGAAGCACAGAAACACAGCGCACATCGTTAAAAAAATGCAGAATAAATAAGAACGAAACTCATAAACAGACTAATTGGCGTTTTAGACTGTATCTGGTTTGCAGAACTGTTTACTAATCCAGCGTGCAGCCATGACTGGTTCTGAATGAAGGCTTTATCTGGGAGCCGCTCTCCCCCCAAGCCTCCTTCTCCGCAGAAGGCGGAGTTTAGACTGAGCTTTGGGGTCCGTGTACCTTCCGGCAATTCGGTTTTTTTCCGGAAAAATTTACAAATCAGAACGGAAAAGTGGAAAACAAAGCCGTTTTTTCTTTCCTGTCATCACAATTTAGAAACGAAAACCCAGAAAAACTTAATGAAAAAAACGGCCCGTTTTTGGATTTCGGCAATTCCTTTTTCCATTTTCTTCTTCAGATTGAAAGATGAAGACGGCCTCACGACTGGCCCGGAAGTGCAGGAAAATATTTCAAAATAAAAGCCTAGATGTACGCGTAACATAATACAAGCCTGAAGAAAAAAAAATGAAGCGTAGAGATGTCTTTTGAATAAAATGTTTGCTTGAAATGTTGCAGATTTGTAGTTATTTCACATATTTCTGTGAGACCAATTGGTTAATATTTTATTGAAGTGTTACACTATTTACTTAAACAACTGCTTATACCAAATCCCCACAAGGTGACGTTATACTACTGACAGGGATGTTGCTGCTTTAAAAAAATGATTTTAATCATTCAGCTGATTAAAAATAAGTTAATCTGTAAGTTGCACGTGTGTACCTTCACTATGGAGAAGATCAGGCTGGGGTGAATGAGAAAAGACATTCTCTGATCTTAACAGTCTCGATTTGACGGGTGGTGGTGGTGGGGTGATGTGGCAGCTTGTCAGATTAATTATTTTCGTTTCTGAACGTGACGTCACTCAGAAACGGGCGCCGCTGCTTCATTGAAGTGCCGCAGCACTTAAAGCATGCAGTGGGTACGTCACTACGCATAATCCTTCTGCTGAGTTTTCCCCATACTCACGCTATTTTAGATTTTTACATTTCATAATCTTTGTTGTCACATTTAACAGCAACAGGTTTTCATCTCAACCTTCATCCTGCTCAGACATTAACCCCCCCCCAAACATTATAACACACAATAACGTAATAAAGCTCAAGCTTTACGATAAACTATCATGTTGCAACGTAAAAAGGTGCTCTTTTTATTCAAAAACATCTCTACGCTTCATTATTTTTTTCTTCAGGCTTGAATTATGTTACGCGTACATCTAGGGTTTCATTTTGAAATAGTTTCCTGCATTTCCGGGCAAGCCGTGAAACCGTCTTCGTCTTTCAATCTGAAGAAGAAAATGGAAAAAGGAATTGGCGAAATCCAAAAACGTCCCGTTTTTTTCATTAGGTTTTTCTGGTTTTTCGTTTCTAAATTGTGACAAGAAAGGAAAAACGGCTTTGTTTTCCGTTTTGGATTTTAAATGGAAAAACGGAAGTAGTTTCCATTTTTCGTTTTGGCTTTCTGGAGAAAAAACGAATTGCCTGAAGGTACACAGACCGGTTTTGTTATTTTTATGTTATTTTTAATTTATTTGGTACAAACATTTACTCGCCATGTGGCAGCTAGCCCTCTGAAATTCACTCGCCAAACGGGAAATTAACTCGCATTTGGCGACTGGCGAGTGTTCATTTCTGACCCTGACTACAAGTGTTATATTTTCAGTTTTATTCCACTAACTGAACGATAATGTAATGACACCATTGCTATATTTCATTAAGAAAAGTAAAACATCTTAATTTCCACGCCTAATAGGTTGGAAATCATTCTGTTCTGACTCTCTTCGAGGTCAGTCGTGTTTTCAGCTCACTGCAGAGCTCTCTGCAGAGCTCCTTATCTGCTTGCCCTGCCCCCCGTCTCTCCTGCTATTTGCTTCGTTCTGTGTCTTTGTGCAATTTCTTCACAGCAACCAAAAAGCTTGGACACAGAAGCTAAGGAAATTATGGATCTCTTCAGCTGGTCTCTAAATGCCATTGATCACATTTTTTCAACTGTAAAGCAAAGGAACGGGGAGCATTCCTGTCCCGATGGAACTTTTTTTGCGGGACACTCCGTGGATCGGTGGAATAGGTGGTCCATGGTGTGCCTCTCAATGGAGGACGCAGAAGACGTGTATATATTTGGATTTATGATTCTCAGATTTCTCCTTATTGGATGTGGGGGATTTCTGATGTATCTGCAACTTCAGCGACTGCTGGAGGCAAATTCGGCCTTTATTAGACTGCCAGCGGGGTACGACGCGATCACAAAGGTGATGAATGAACAGAACATCAGGCTGGAGAAGCTAACGGCGGTGGTTGGAAGAGGCGAGATGGGATAACATCTGGATGTGAAGACACGAAAAAGAGCCCTCTAATTTGGAAAATTGGACCCTGAAGCCAGTGATGAAAAGACTTTTAAAGCCGAAGGAAAAGTGTCTCAGCTTGTTCTCAAAAAAAATTGTGTATCTAAATCAGACTCCCTCTAATCTAAATTCTCCCCTGCGTTGTTATGGCGAAATCCCACAGAACTACTCCCCCCCCTGCTTACTCCCCCTCCCCTGCAAGACATCTGTGGAGGCGTCCAGCTGGCTGTGAAGTGATAGACTTTCCATCAAGGACACTTGCCTGCCGGAGGAACGGCCTTCATGGACATACAGATTTCCACACAACATGCACACACCACTGACTTAAATTCTCTCATGGACTTACACACGACATACACATCTCAAATGTTCTCCTTCTGCTATTATGTGTCTCGTTATATTTGTGCCTTTATGCAATGAGGTTTTTTACGTAGGATTTCTCATACTGCAACGTTTTTTTACAGCATGATAAATTCTTGTCTTTTTCTCCCTCCACTACCCCCATGTTCTTAATCTTCCTTCAACAGATTTCAAGGGCAGCGCCTCGTGGGCTCCGTGTAGGCGGAGCCTAATGGCTGCATTTATAGACCAGTTCATTGTTATTGTTTTGATGCAGGTTTTTCGCGCATGCGCGCCAGACTAGTAGGCAAAAAGCGAACACAATAGCGGACGCAAACAGAGAAACTGACGAGTTCTCCACGTATTTTTCTTCTTTAGATAACGTATCACAAGATCGTTTTAAGAGTAAGTTGATGGTTGATGGTATCAGATTGCCAGATCCACACAGCAAAAGCCTGAAGGGACGGAGCGAGTCTGTGAAATGCTGGCCAAGGGTTCCATACCGTGACATATACAGCTACATTATAAACACGCAGGCCAGTACACACGAGAGAGCACGAAAGCCATTAAACCACGGGACGGCTACAATTATTTTATATCGGGACATTAAGCGGGTCAGAAAAAGGATGGATGGATGTTCAGACATGTTTGTGTAACAGAAGAAAGCGGAGTCGGACACAGACCGCGCCTCAGCAGACAGGAAGACCCGCCACCGGTAGGTTAAAAAAAAACATTGTTCACTACGGATTATTTTGGTGTTTTTGTCTTGTTAAAATGGGTGGGGGTGTCGGCGACGTTGCAGCGTAAACACAGACGTACTAGCGCGCGTGAACAGGGGTGTAATGCAGCCACTGTCTGGTGCACATTATTGTACACTGATTGCACGAAGAAAACTAAAATGATGCGGTGTGCTGCTGCTGCAGCGCATCGACTCCGCTTCTCCCGGCCCCGTCTAGCGATCGCCATCTCCCCTCCGCCGCTATTTAAGTAGAACAATGACTAGTGCAGAATTAAGTTGTATTTACCGGAGATGAAGTGTAGACTGCAAAGTCTGTCATGGTATGATGGCTCCCAGTCCATTGGGATTGTCTGCCTGCGCTCTTTTCATTGAAAATATCCATTTCTTTCTTCGTCCTTCGGTAAACGAAAGAAACGTACATCCGACGATTTGGAATGCGTCTGTGTGCAACCGGGAGCACAACAAGTCAATCAATCAATCAATCAATCAAATTTTATTTGTCAATTACAATTTGCATTGCAATCGAAAAGTCAGTTCCAGTACAACCGTCCATCACATACACTTAACAAACAAACATTTTGGGGGGAACGATTGACTGAGGCCTTGCGTTGCCAAGGAACGCAGCCAGCCAGCCGCTGCTAAAAAGCGCAGCCGTCAAGGCCACATTCCTCCAAACTGCCCGGACCCCGCCTAAACGGAGTTTACAGGCGCTGCCTTGGAACTCTCGAAGGAAGAGCAACAACATGAGGGGGGGAGAAAAAAAAGAGACATATGTTTGCCTATTTATGCTCTCACCTATAAAGAGACAAACAACCGACACAAAAAAACCCTCGTAGCACGAAAAGCACAAATAAACACAAGACAACATGTATGCAGAAGGTAAACATTTGAGACATGTCGCGTGTGCGTAAGATTCATCAGTTTTATGAGCATCAGTTATGCGTGTGTGTATGGGCGAAAGTGTTTTATCTTCGTGAACACTCTCCAGAGGCCATTGTCCTTGATGTTATCAGCCGGCCCACAGTTCAGAGAAGCATCCTCAGGTGTCAGCGGGGGAGGGGGGTAGCCGGGGGCTTCTCTGAGCACTTTCCGTCATAACAATCCAGGAGTAGAGATAGGGAGGGAATCCAAATATGTTATTTGTTATGAGACAAGCTGCACTGCCTTTCCTGTCAGCTTTTAAGTCTTTTGCTGGCTCCACATAAATCCAATTTTCCAAATTATTGGGCTTTTTCGCGCTTCACTCCCAGATTTTATCCCATCTCCCCTTGAGTTCAACCACCAAAGTCAGTCTGCGTTCCAACACAGGCAGCTTTCCGGCTTCGCTCCATTCACCTGCCAGGTTTGTTCGTTCACAGCCAGAGTGAGCGCGTCATGCAGCCGGCAGCCTGATCAAGGCCAAATGGCTCCGACATCCGCTGTATTTGCCAATACTTCAAAAATCCACAAAAACCAATAAGTAGAGATCCCAGTATCCTTAATCCAATGTGAAAATTTCAAACGTCCAGGAATGACAAGGTCGAAAGACACACCGTTTTCCTCCAGGAATTTAGGGTGTATCTCACAAAATAAGTCAAATCAGGACCGGACGGGTCCCCCTTTCGTTGCCTACCCGTCGAAAAAAATGTATCAATAGTATTGAGACACCAGCTTACCAGATCCATGTTTTTCAGAGTTCGGTTGATATGAAGAAAGTGCTCAGAAAGACAAGACATAGCAAAGCAAAGCAGGATGGGGGGGTAAAAGCTGCAGAGAGAGAAAAGACACGACTGACCTCGGAGAGAGACAGAGAGAGTCATAGGCATTGTTTAGATTCCAAAAATAAACTAACTAAAAGTACGCTCTAAATCACCCGTTTTGTCACGGTAGTAGACGAGAACAGTACTTTTTTTGCCTACCAGCGGGACCCGGATGTAGCGCGGACGTCACGCGTGAACTGGTCTATTAGCAGCGGCCGACTGGCTGCGTTCCTTGGCAACGCAAGGCCTCAGTCAATCGTTCTCCCAAAATGTTTGTTTGTTTAAGTGTATGTGATGGACGGTTGTACTGGAACTGATTTTTAGATTGCAATGCAAATTGTAATTGACAATAAAATTTGATTGATTGATTGAAATGAGGCAGAGTTGACTGGATTCATTCTTCCAGCTGAATGCGCTCCCGACGCAGGGGATACAAATCCTGGCGGGGATAAGTCGTTTGGCACAACGACACCTGTCACCTGTGGTATCCTAGCGCAGCATGTCTTGGTGATATCACAGTAAATTGGGCCAAAGACTGGACTATTTCTGCCCTGCGATGGACTGGCAACCTGTCCAGGATGTACCCGCCTCTCGCCCATTGACAGCTGGAGATCGGCACCGGCACCCTTCGCGACTCCAGCAGTTGTAAGCGTGTTAGAAAATGGATGGATGGATGGACTGGGCTATTTCTTTTTCCTTGCCATCAAGATCTCTGCCAACTGTCACCAGAAAATTGTATTATTGGGCTTTCTTCGTTTGGAAACAGATGCATACAACACTTTATGTGCGCAGCCATGATGAACTGGTTGAACTCGCACAGGTGAAAATACAGCGATCTGATTGGCTGAGCAGCAAAATTCGAATCACGTGACCTATTGGACCGGTGCGCAACAGTTTAGATTTTTTATCAGCTATAACTAACTAATTAATGTGCAAGTGCAATTTTATTTTATTGTATTTTATTTATTCATATTTATTTTTCAGTTGAATGGACTCAGGGAAAACTGCAGATAAGAGACATAAGAAAGAATACAACTGATTTGATTTTTTTTCTTATTTTACTATTTGAAAGCAGTGATCGGTAGGATCATGGAGCAGCACAATAATGCATTTTCAGTTTATAATGCATGCACTTTTATTTATGCATTTATCTTGATATGAAGAAACATATTTTGTTTTTAAAAACAATAAAAAAAATTTCTGTTTGCCTGTTGAAAATGTTTTCCCTTGAGGTTACTGACAGAGCCATAAAAAATATTGCTTTATTCTTTTAATGTACAGAACATGCGATTTTTCTTTGAAGGAAGTTTGTTTTTATCTGTTTGCCTGTTGAAAAATGGTTTCACTTGAAATTACTGACAGATCCATAAGTAAATATTGCTTTATTCATTTAATTATTAAATAATATACTGTCAGGTCTAAGCACCTAGAACATCATATAAACAGGGAAAGAAAGACACAAAGGCAATTAGTTTGGTTTCGTTCTCGAGGAGAGTAGGAAGAAGACCGCACAGTTACAATCTCCTGCCCACTCTGTCGGTCTCAGCGTTCTCCTCGATTTTATTAAGAAAGGGGCGTGTCCCTAGTTACAATGACTGAGGCTGTACTGAGGGGTGGGGAACAGATAGTTTACAGCCTCAGTTGTCAACAAAGATACACAGCTGAGTAATCACGTTCAGTCAGCACATAATCTTGTAGCTGAGTCTTCTTGTTTCAGGAAGGGAAAAAACAGAGTCCCTTCTGTTTCTTCACAGGGACATGATTAATCTATCATGTGAGTAATATGATTATATCAGAAGCTTACATTACTACATCATAACAAGATAAATCGATTACTGAAGTATAAACATTAATCTCAACATTCCCCCCTGTTTATGGTGTATAATGTCAGATGAAAAATACTATTACAATTTTCACTAAAGAGCCACTTCATCGACGATTTTCGGCTGCTAGATCATGGAGTAACAGCAACATTATCACGTACACTCAGAGGGGTTTGTGAGTTCACACATGGTCGACAAATAACATTTTCTGTTACAATTGTCTGCACAGTCACTGGGAGCAAAAGGAGGATACTGTTCCTGCAGAGGAGCTATTGCAGTAGTTATTAACTGCTGCGTTAAACCTCGAAGAAATGGGATGCACCAGCACCCACAAAGGGTCAAGATGGCGGCAAACACAGCTGTGGACACAAGCACTGGTGAAATAAGGGTGCGGTATTCTCCAAAACCATCCAACCATGAGTCCCACATGGACGTGTCCACGCCGGAATGCTCCTTCATTTTACCATTCAGTGACCGTAGGCCTTCGAGGGCGACAGTGAGACTGCCGTCTGAGGCTGTGTTGTTTGGAATAAGAGTACAACGTCGCTCAGCAAAAATTGCGCAGACTCCTCCTTTTTCTGCCAGTAACATGTCCAGAGCAATTCTATTCTGAAAAGCCATGAGTGAAGTCGCAGCCAGTTGTCCATGTACCGCTTCAAAAACACTCTGTGTCCAATTTCCTAGTCGTTGCACATTGTAATGAATGTGATTTACATATTCTTGTAGATAGTACACCACCAGCAATGATGCTGATTCAATAACAACAGTTTTTGTTCTTGTGCTGTAGCCAAAGGGTAAATTTTGTCCCATTGTGAACAGTTGGTAGTTGGAACAGTTTTGTTCATTACCTCTAGTAAACTTTTAGCATCCATTACTGCTGGAACAACTTGGACCAGTTACTGCCTGGGACCCATGCACACTACGCAGCTTTGTCCAGCCATGTTAGCAGCTTGCTCTACCATTAACAGCCAGTTGTTTATTTGTCCTGAGACTGCTGTTGTGACCTGAAACCATTCATTGGTAGTGAGGGGGCTGTTTATTATTAAGGGTACCATCTCTGAATCTATTTTTGGTCCCCGTGTGAATGTTCCTCCTGCCGAGATTTTATTATTTGTTCTGTTTACATTGAAGGCCGTTACATTAGCACAAAATCCTAAACGAACACAAGGGTCCTGTTCGTGTTGTCTCCACATACAAAGCATTAATACATGACAAGGAGGATTTATGTATTGACCATAGGATTCAGGTTTTTCTGGCAGTGGTTCACTAGTTGTATTGAATGTAAAAAAATAAAAATAAATAAATAAATCTTTTCCTGCTAGATGCATTGTCATTCTTGTTTTCCATATTTTAGCTCTATTGGAGTGGCCATATGATCTTTCTGGCCATCGGCCAGTGGTTGCAAAAACATTTCCCCAATAATGTCCTGACTGTTTTAGGCCGGTGCTGTCCAAGTACCAATCGTACCCTTTCCAGGAATCTCCACTGTAGCCTCCTATCTTTATTTTGCTGATGTCTTGTACCAGAACTGCCTGAAACCTTGTACTGTTATAACAGAAATACAGATCTTCTGTTCTTCTATGTTCTGTTTTTAAACATGGGTTCGGGAAGGTTGTTGATAATTCGGGTGATTTGTCAAAATAGTCATCATGATGACTCCCATCATGATGAAGTTCTTTGAAAGGCTGGTAAAGGAACACATCATCTCCAGTCTCCCCCCAACACTCGACCCGTTCCAGTTTGCCTACCGACGGAACCGCTCCACTGCGGACGCCATCTCCTCCGCTCTTCACCTGAGCCTGGCACACCTGGAGGAGAAGAACACGCACGTGCGGATGCTGTTCCTGGACTTCAGTTCAGCGTTCAACACCATCATCCCACAACATCTGGTGGGAAAACTGGAGCATCTGGGCTTCAACACACCCCTACGAAACTGGCTGCTAGACTTCCTCACCAACAGACCTCAGTCAGTCTGGGTCGGACAGAACACCTCTGATGTCATCACCCTCAGCACGGGCTCCCCTCAGGGCTGCGTCCTGAGCCCCCTGCTGTTCACCCTGATGACACACGACTGCGTCCCCAGGTCCACCACCAATCACATCGTGAAGTTTGCAGACGACACAACGGTGGTGGGCCTGATCAGAGACGACAACGACCAGGACTACAGAGAGGAGGTGGAGCAGCTGGTGGGCTGGTGCAGAGACAACAGCCTGATCCTGAACGTGGAGAAGACGAAGGAGATCATCGTCGACTTCAGGAAAAACCGGCCTCACCATGCTCCACTGCTCATCAACAACTCAGCGGTGGAGGTGGTCAGCAGCACCAAGTTCCTGGGGGTGCACATCACGGATAACCTCACCTGGACTGTGAACACCACGTCACTGGTGAAGAGGGCACAAAAGCGACTGTACTTTCTGCGGAGGATGAGGAGAGCCCACCTGCCCCCGCCAATCCTCACGACCTTCTACAGAAGCACCATAGAGAGTATTCTGACCAGCTGTCTCTCTGTGTGGTGTGGAGGCTGCAGTGCCTCCGACTGGAAGAACGTGAGGAGAGTGGTGAGGACAGCAGAAGGGATCATCGGGGCTCCTCTTCCCTCCATTAAAGACATTTCATCGCAGCGCTGTGTCTCGAGCCCGTAACATCCTCAGGGACCCCTCACACCCCCACCATAGACTATTCTCCCTGCTGCCCTCTGGAAAGAGGTTCCGCAGCATCCGCTGCAGGTCCACTAGGTTCTGCAAAAGCTTCTTCCCTGCTGCCATCAGACTGTTGAACTGCTGAACTGCTGAAGTATAAAAACTGTGTACCACACTCGACTCGCTGATTTGCACATTTGCACATTGTATTGTATCCTGCAAAATTGCTGCTGCACCTTACCGGGAAACGTACTGCAAAACTGTGTACAATGCAACTGTCTACTTTTAAATCACTGCTGCACCTTACTGCATATTTGTTTACATTTGTTTTACATTGTTTACATTTCAACTGCCTACTGTTCACTGCTGCACTTTATCCGGAAGTCAATTGAAACTTATCCTGTAAGTGACTGCGATTTATGACTGCACTTTATCCTGTACTGTAATTCACCGCAAGGTATCCTGTAGAGTTACTGCAATCTTTCTGAGCTGTGTGAAAACAAAATTTCGTTCTGTATGCACTCTGTGTATACAAAATGACAATAAAGAAAGTCTAAGTCTAAGTCTAAGTCTAAGTATACAAGGTGTGTATGCTGCTGTGTTGAAAAGATGTGGGTGCAGATACATAAACTGGGTTTGAAGGTTTGACAATAGTTGTGCAGTGGTTTCGCTGGTGGCAGTGGCGTCTGCCTGTTCCTGACTGTGTGCTATTATTAAAAAAAAGTGTGTTGTTGGAAAACTTTTCAGCTATTGAATCTGCGAGCTTGTCTGCTGTTGTTTTTTTTTTAATTTTGCCTGTCAGTGAGGAAAAAGCAAGCACCCTGGGTTATTGATTGACGGTCAGTGACTCATGCCGATACACACACAGTCCTCCCCCTCTCCCCCTCCCTCTCTTTGCTTCAGCTCAGAGAGAGCAAAGTACAGTCCCTTTGGAGCAGAGGAAAGCAAACAAATCTCTGAGAGGTAACAGTTCATCCGTTTGCAGGGATTTATTGATTCTGCGAGACAAGTTAACCCTATAGTACATCTTAAATTTTGGTTTTCTTAATTTGGTTTAACTAAACTAATACAGAGCAAAATGGCAAACATTCCTATTGTTATTATTGGGTTAAAATACCCCGAATATGCTACAAAAATTCCCAAAATTTCTAAAAAATGGAACAAAAGGACACATAAGTTTAATTTGCCCTGGTCTGAAAAAGGCAGTTTTGACACGTCTCTTTGTGAGCAAATGGAAGTCAGAATCATGGATTACAAGGCAAATAATAATTCTAAAAAGAGAAAAGAAAAACATGAGCTTGAGTTAACGATTCTAAACCTTTTCAAGGAAGAAGGTCAGGCCTATAGAAGTGCATTAAAACAGAAACTTATGGAAATGAAACAGCAGTCTGCAAATGGTAAGGCAGAATATTCAAAAGCTGCGGGACTCTATCCATCTCTATCTGGCACAGTTAACATAATGGAAAATTTCCAGTACAATAACAGGGATAGTCTGATCATAGATGCAACTGTAGGGGGTGGAAGCCAAAAATGATTCAACAGAACATAAAGAGATCATGACAAAGGCCTCACATATCAGTTTTACGAACGCAGGAGGGTCGCCTAACCAAAATGTACCTGCAACACAGCAAAATGATCACGCCCTTGTAAACATATATTCGGCTGTGCATAAATCAGGTTCTCCTGTTGCTTCAGTTGCAATTAACGAGATCTATGTGTGGGGCCCGTTCACCTTACGGCCCATCTTGTTTCACCCGGTCGAAGATTTGGCACACAGAGTAGAGACAATGAATTCAGAGGCAAAAAACAGTTAAACATATAGTTATTACAATTTGGAATTCCAAAGCGGGAGACACTTACAAGTATTATCACAGCCGCGAATACCTTAGCGTTCTCTGCCCATGTCCTAAGTGTCTCAAAGCTTAAGCGTTGTCTCTTCCTTTTGAACCCACGGACGGCTCCAAACGGGGGCCGACCAACTTGAGACATCAAGTCTGCTGAGAACATCTGTTTCCTGACCTTTGACCGTTAAATTTAATCTATTCTCTTAGCTCGGTTCCTGGGGTTAACTGGAACAATAGTAAAACCTTGTGACAAGCACTTTTTAAAAGAGTTATCTGCTCACAAGACTGTCATACCTCCTTGCTGCATCCTGTGCCTGACACATGCCCACTGAAGTGTGAGTCCAACCTTTGTTATATGTCCTCATCTGTTTAGGTCACTGGGTTAAAGTTAACATCTATATTACTTTAAACTACACTTACTAAATATAAGTGATTATATTTCCATAACACAATGCATCAGAACACTGCAGGCCCAATGAACTCAGATTCCCCTATAAACACGCTGGATCTTGCACATAATCATTGTAGTACCGCAAAGAAAACATCTGGGGATCAGAGAAGGTCGTTGACCCTGAAGCCTATGGGTGGAGTTGATTGTTATGCAGACGACGCAATGAAACAAAAGGGTGATTCATTTTGGGTAAACCTAGATCATGAAGGGTTAAATTTGCAAAGAGAAATTGATCGCACCATAATTGAGGAATTAGAAAAGGAAATTGATGAGGAAGCCATAAGACAAAATATTGTACCAGAAAATGCCAGCAAGCTTTTAGAACAAGAGGCAGTAAAGGGCCCTACAGGAGGAACACAAACAACTACTGGCAGGAGAAGTGATTATGATTTAAGATACCGACCCAACATACATTCACCTGACAGGTACACAGATAACAAACAGTTATTCTTGTAAAAGGGAACACTGCTCATTATGTCCCATGGGCGTCTCAAGACTTGATCCGCCTGGTTGGCAGATTGCCAGACATAAATGAGGGTGCCAGCAAGTGGATAAAGGTGTTTGAGGAGGAAACTGTCGGGAAAATGCTAGCTCTTGGCGATTTAAAAGCTGTTTTTGCACAGTGCCTGGGAACACCTGCTATGGAAAACATCTTAAAGGAACGTTTCGTGTGGTGTTGGAGCAGGCTGACCTTGCTCTCAGCAATGGGAGTAAAGAGAGGAAACATCTGGATATCATTGTTTAACTTTAGCGTTCCAAGATCTGTCAAGTAGCGGAATTAATCGCTCTGTTTTTGTACTCTGAGATAAATATTTACCAGAATTGTAAGTCCAGCTGCCAAGATTCGGATGTCATTAGCTTGCAACACACACACCAATGGAGACACACAGACTGTTGTTACAACGCACACACATCTGTAGGCCTTAAGAGGTCAGCTCAAGATATGAAGGTTAGAACTCACGCTTCACACCCGTTTCTACGTGTGATGGATATGGAATAAAGGAGAGTTCTCGCTGACAATGACAAAAGAACGATGTCTCCCCTTGTCTTCTTTCTTTTTTAAGGTTCAATAGTTAGATATTCTCCCACATAATTGGTGACCTTCGACGTGATTTTTAAAGAAGGGGAGAAATCCCAGGCGGCTTAGGGTTTCCTCGGGGCGAGAGCTGGCCACTCCGAGCCGGGGTAAACGCGGACCGAGAAAGGCAGAGGCAGGGGTGGACTGGGACAAAAAAATCGGCCCTGGCATTTTGGATTAGACTGGCCCACCACATTTTTTTTGTGTACTGAATGTGTATACCAACTGTGCAATACCAACTGTGCAATACCCTGAGGCCAGGTTAATGGAAATTAGTGAGAGTGGACACTTAAAATACTTCCAAAATCTTAATTCATTAACACTGTAAAATGTAAACTCCACCACAGCACAGCAACAATTCTTAGATCAGGGAGAGAGAGAGAGAGAGAGAGAGAGAGAGAGAGAAAAGTCACGGTCAATCACACATATTATCACGTTACATCATCATAAGAAGTTATTGTAAGTTGCTCATCAGATCTATTCAGTCTTCCATATACTGTAGGGTAACATTGGACTACTGTGCACTCACTGTGTAAAAAAGGATGCCAATGACAAAATGAACCATTTGAAACGTGTAGAAATCCTGTCAGAGAGGATGAGAAGAAATAAAGATTAGACAAATGTTGCACAGAATAGTATTATTATTATTCATAATAAATTTAAGAAGTTCCTCTCACCTTACTAATTTAGTAGTTTTGTCAGCAACCCACTCTTCTCAGCCACCTTATCTATCACTGTGTCTGTGTCCAGTGCCCTGAGGATGTCTTTTTCAGTGGCCATCAACATAAATGCCTCATTATGGAAAGAAAGAAAATATATAATAACTTAATAGAAATTTTGATTCTCTCAGTCATTTGTAATAAGTATTTTATTTATCTAAATTCCTCATTTTTGATCATATTTTCTTTAAAATCGCAGACTTTTCGCTACTTTCCATGTAAATCCTTGGTGGCCCCTGGTAGCGAAGCCGGTGAGGCCGCAGCGAGCTTGGCCTCCCCTGGGATTGCGCAATCTTCCATTCTGTGAATGCATCTTCCTGTCTCTAGATCATAAATTCAATTGTTCAAACAGTTATGAACTGATTTTCCACAATTTAATATATGTGGATTACGAATTGTGTTTTGGTCATCATACTGTGTGCAGGTAACATGTTTTCGTGCTGCGCGCGATCATAAAAGGCAAAGAGCTGGTTGTAGGTGAGGCCGGCGGTTCCTTGGCCTCTAGGCAGGGGGCGCTCAAGGAGCACCGCTCCTGATCCTAAAACTGTAAAGTGACAGCAAGTTATGGATGTGTTACTAGCGAGTTATGCTAAACAAGTAAAGCAGCCGGAACAAGACTGATCAAGGAAGGCTTTCCTCCCTGGCAGTGAGCTCCATTGAGACTGAGAGACTTTTAAAACTGAAGAAGATAAAGAGAACTTTTACCGGAAAATGATATTCTTGTTCAGAAAGAGCGCCGCATGGACTTCATTTATAAGTAGAGGTAAGACAGCGATAATTACTCATGTTTTGTTTTTGTGATAAAATGTGCGTAATGTGGGTTATAGTTTTAGAATGTGTTACAAATACAGAAATCCATCATAACTCATAAACTGTTACCAGTTTATGAGTTATGAACTCTACCGCACGTCACTGACTACAACCACCACCATATTTTACATCAGACACCGGAGCAGATGAAGGGCCTGCTGTTGGGAACATGTCAGTCAGTTTGACACATTTCGCAGCGTCCGTTTGAAGAACTCATTTCTTTTTTTCGCCCAGTTTCTCTGCGCCTCCCTTGTGTTTATTATCCATTACTACTGTGAACACCGCTGCACAAAGTTCCACATGGAGCGTGAAGGTGTTTTTCTACTTTATGATTGGCCTAGCCCTTTAGACTGTCAGGGATGATAACCAATGGGCTGCAGTAGCCTGTGGTAAGGGCCGGATGATCGGAACAGACTATTGCGCTGCTGATTTTTTTTTTTCATGCATTATGCAAATATAACGAGGCCGATATATACAATAATAATAAATAAATAATAATAATAATAATGTTGTGCCATAACATTATTATTATTATTATAACATGCCATGATAAATAATTGATCTCGGATTGGATTCTGAACAGTGGAAGACTTTAACAAAGGAATTCCATTCTGGCTGTAACACGAGACTCTCAACGCTTGGACGGCCCTTTTTCCCAGCAGGAGGTCAGCTGTGAGCCCTCCTAACAGATAAGACACAGCACAGACAAAGAGATCTTCAGCATTCTTCTGCAGACCACCCCAGCTCTACGGAACTCTCTCAGAGCAGAAGGCCAGACCATGAGGGCCTGGTCGGCCCTCACCCACACACAAGCCATCAGCTGAGGGAGATTGCCTGGACCAACCATGCTTGATCCAGGGTCTGCTAGACCCGACTGCCTGCGTCAGAAGAGGACCTGACTGAATCCGGACGAACATGTCCGGGCAAATACAGAGCTAAGTTGCTGTCTTAACCACAATCAGATGCAGGGGCAAAAGATCCTCCATGCGAAACAGCTCTGTGTATTTTTCCTCAGCCTGTACAGGAGAGCTGCTCAGACCAGGCCTCCATTCCCTCCCCATGCTGTGATTAGCCACATCATGCTGCAGGGCTAAACGCTAGCCTGCCAAGAAGAAACCAACAACTTCCTCCTTCAACGCTCCTCCCGTGAATGGCCAAAACTGGACAGGACTGACACGAAAAAACAAAGGACAGAGGTTTGGGCAGCGGTCTGAGGGTGAAGTTAAAAAGTTTTATTGGGAAATGTCTTGTAAACCGTGTATACCTGGCGTTTTGAACAAAGGCTAGCAATATAGCATTGCTAGCATTTGGTACCATGTCACTGTCGAGTGCGTTTTAAAGTTTTACCAGAAAGGTTACCTCCACAAGGGTTTCATACATTGATGGGACATTAATGTTTATGTTATCCAGCCACTCAATATGACTAAAATTAAAGCAAAAGCTTTCATTTGTTAACGCCGAGCGTCTGCTAGCTAACAGGATATTAGCCTTGCTAACATCCGGTCTCGGACATTTCAAAAGTTCAATTCAATTCAATTCAATTTTATTTATATAGCGCCAAATCATGAAACATGTCATCTCAAGGCACTTTACAAAATCAAGTTCAATCATATTATACAGATTGGGTCAGATTATACAGATTGGTCAAAAATGTCCTATATAAGGAAACCAGTTGATTGCATCAAAGTCCCGACAAGCAGCATTCACTCCTGGGGAACCGTAGAGCCACAGGGAGAGTCGTCTGCATTGTCCATGGCTTTGCAGCAATCCCTCATACTGAGCAAGCATGAAGCGACAGTGGGAAGAAAAACCACCCATTAACGGGAAAAAAAAACCTCCGGCAGAACCGGGCTCAGTATGAACGGTCATCTGCCTCGACCGACTGGGGTTACAGAAGACAGAGCAGAGACACAACAAGAGAGACAAAAAGCACAGAAGCACACATTGATCTAGTAATCTGTTCTACATTAGATGGTAGTAACGGGTGAGCCGTTAGTAGTTCGTTTTAAAGCATAAAGCGTAACTGTTCTGCTCTGCCATCCTTCGATGGTGTTATCTGCCTTTTTCCCGCATCAATATGGCATATTAATGTCGTTTTCCAAGGCAATTTTGGTAACTTTATGTTGTAACCTCTTAGCCACCGAGTTGCCACAGCGACCCCAGAGGGAGAATCGCATTAACAAACTCGGTCATAAGGGTTTAAATGATTTTACAGGACAAACCGGTCCTCAGAATATTATTTTAACAAATAATGTTTTGTTCAACTTGGGCTTTGCATTGTGAATGGATTGAAATACATGGCAGATGTTTTAACTCCACTCCATGCTTTTGAAATCAGATCTGTAGTGAACAGGGATTCACTGAATTAATCTGATTATGATCAACCACTTTTGTTTGTCTTTTGTTTGTTTTTGCATGTAAATAGTTCCTTAGCTTAGCTTCTTTTTATCTTCATTTTGCTTAGTAGTTTAGTTAAGTTTCACTAGCCTAGTAGAGAGGATTTATTAATCGAAATATTGTGTTAATTCAGGTAAACAGAATTACATACTTCTCTGGATGTTCATTTTATTTCTGTTATTAAATTCTTGAACTTGAAAAGAAGTTGTCACTCCTTTATTCTATGTGTGTGCAGGTTTTGCTGTTAAAAGATCGCTAGTGCTCGAATTCATCCCTTTCAACCGTTGTCTTGATATCAGCTTAAGAGCTGATGATCACCAGACAATACTTAACAGACAGAGAGTTATTTATGAAACATTAAATAACTTTAAACAGTGTATAATTGCACAACAATAATAATAATAATACATATTAATATACATGTCGGCTCTGCCGACCCAAACAGCATGTCGGCCCACCGGGAAAATGCCCGGTACGCACGATTACCAGTGAGTGTAAATGTTTTTTTTTATACTTCTCTCTGGCTTTTCTCTTCTTGTTAATGACAAAACTGCCGCCTGTGAGGTTTGATTTGGTTTGATTGACATATGGGAGCGGTCGTTCCTTTGTCTTGCCATCTATCGGTATTTTTCTGGCAGAAAAAGAGTTGTCCTAAACAGCAAAAGATTTGGAATGATGTGGCATTCCTCCAAAATTGAGCACACGCGACAACTTAAAAGGAAGAGATTTGTACTCCCAGCCGCTTTCATCGGATGTCCCGTCAAATATGACGTTAGAAGCGACGACGTATAGAAAATGGATCGGACCATGACGGGTCTATGCTGAAGTTTTTCTAACATATATAACTTTTTAGAATGTGAGAGATTGATTTTATACATCCGGCTGGTCGGAGTCCTTTTAGGGCGTGGCCCTGTTAATGAAAAGCGCTTGAAGTGGAAAAAAAGGCATTTCTGGGGTAATTTCCGTGTGGAAACCCTATGAAAGTGGCCTTAAAGAGTTAAACTGCAGTCTGTTTGGTTGAGTACTCCAGGTTTAGGCAAACGAGGTGATAAGAGCCTCCTATCAAATTTGAAACAATAAGGCCTTACTTTGAGCACGCGAAGTATAAATGTTTATTTTTAACCTTTTTTTTTTGCTACGGGTCCGATAAAAAACCTGATTAAAATTTTTTGTGCGCACAGTATAAATTCCAGAACATTGAGCTTTGGACCATTAGAAAGGAAAAAAAACAAAACAATAAGTTTCCCGGGAGAGTGAGAGCGAAAGGAAAAACGTGAGAATGTGGGAATGTTGAGAAATGATGATTCAGAATGAGTGATTCAATTCAATTCAATTCAATTCAATTTTATTTATATAGCGCCAAATCATGAAACATGTCATCTCAAGGCACTTTACAAAATCAAGTTCAATCATATTATACAGATTGGGTCAGATTATACAGATTGGTCAAAATGTCCTATATAAGGAAACCAGTTGATTGCATCAAATTGTTGTTGTTGTATGACAAACGTCTACGTGTGTGTATAAATGATGAGAGCTCTATGTCTGACTAAAGCGTATGTATGAAACTGGGTTTTGTTGCTTTTGCTCTGTGTTTTTTCTCTTCAAAGTTCCATTGTTAAGAAGTAAATGTATCAATTGTCTGGGTTGATGAGGTAAAAGTGCTTGGAAACTTTAATTTTTTGTAAGGAAATCTTGGTGGACCAAGGTGTGCATACTTATTGAAACTGCTGTGTTGAAAAGATGTGGGTGCAGATATTTAAACTTTGTGCTTGAAAGTTGGATAATAATAATTGTGCAAAGTGATTTCACTAGTATGAAAACGTTCAGCTGCAGGCTTTACAGAATTGTCTGCCTCTTTTCTTTTTTGCCTGTCAGTGGGAGAGAAAAACAGCAGGCTGAGTTATTTTTAGCCTGTGGGTGAGCAGCTGCCAAGCTGCTTAGCCCCGCCCGAAGGGAATCCTTACACACGAAGGAAAATCACATACACACACGCTAAGTTCTCTTCAGGCAGAAGAACCACACACACACAGCTGTCCGGAGCCAAAGAGGCCCCCTCCTTTCCCTCTCCTCGGAGAGCTCACTGCTCAGCCCCTCCCTCACAGACACACACCAACATTTGAGAGGAGGCAGTTTTAGACTACAGAGTTTTTTCTTTTTCTGCGAGGAAAAGTTAACCCCGCAGCACCTCCTAATTTTTGGTTTTCTTTACGTGGTTTAACGAAACTAATACAGAATAAAATGGCAAACATTCCGATCGTTATCATAGGTTTGAAGAACCCAGAAGTTGCTTCAAAAATTCTAAAGATTTCTAAGAAATGGAGTAAAAGGACAGAAAAGTTAAGTTCCCCCTGGCCGGAAACGGGGAGCTTTGACACGTCTCTGTGTGAACAAATGGAAGTCAGAGTTCTGGATAACAAAGCAAACAATAACACGAAAAAGAGAAAAGAGAAACGTGACCTCGAGTTGAAGATTTTAAACCTCTTTAAAACAGAAGAAGAGGCTTATAGACGTGCTTTAAAGCAGAAATACATGGAAATGAAACAGCAATCTGTAAATGATAAGGCAGAAAAAACTGCTGGAATCTACCCAACATTATCTGGGACAGTCAATATTATGGGAGATTTCCAGTACAAGAACAAGGATTCTTTGATCTTAGATGCGATGAGAGAAGGAAATGGAACTGAAGAGGGCTCTACAGCACATAAGGAGATTATGACTAAAGCCTCACACATCAGTGTTACAGACGCAGGAGGGTCGCCTTACCAAAAAGATCCCGCCCTAGTAAACATATATTCATCTGTGCATAAGTCAGGATCACCTGCTGCTTCAGTTGCAAATCATCAGAATAATGAAGGCCTAATAAACCCAGATTCCCCTGTGTATGCAGACAATTTAGCACTGAAGCATTGTAGTACAACAAAAAAGATTACAACGGATAATGACAGAAGGTCGTTGACTTTGAAACCTATGGGTGGAGTTGACTGTTATGCAGACTACGTTGGAAAGCAAAAGGGTGATTCATTTTGGGTAAACCTAGATCACGAAGGGTTAGATTTGCAAAGAGAAATTAATCGCACCATAATTGAGGAGTTGGAACAGGAAATTGAAGAGGAAGCAATGAGACAAAATACTGTACCAGGAAATCCCAGCGAGCTCTTAGTGGAAAATCCACTTATAGCAGAGGCAGTAAAAGACCCTGGAGCAGGAACACAAGCCACTACTAGAAGGAGAAGCGATTTTAATTTGAAATTCAGGCCAAACATACATTCACCTGAGAGATGCACAGGTAATAAACAATTACCAATATTAGTAAAAGGGAATGTAGCGAACTATTTACCATGGGCAAGTCACGACTTAGTCGGAATGGTCGCAAAATTGCCAGACATTAACGAGGGTGCCAGCAAGTGGATAAAGGTGTTTGAAGAGTTAAATGTGGGGAAAATGTTGGCTATTGGGGATCTAAAGGCTGTCTTTGCAAAGTGCATGGGAACACATACCATGGAAAACGTCTTGAAGGAACGTTTTGCGTGGATGCTCCAACAGAGAGCGGATGAAATCGGATTCAATTTATTTCGCACAGCAATGTGGGAAGCCCTCCGAAAGGAATTTCCAACGAAAATTGACCCCAAAGCCTTAAAAGCGAATCCCATTGATGCCACAGAAAACCCAGCAACTTACATCGCAAAGGAGATGAAAAGATGGAAGCAAGAAACGGAAGAGCCCTGTGCTGACAACTCTGTTCCGGAACTCCATTGTTGAAGCAATGCCTGGCACAGTGAAAAGCAGGCTCGAGGATGTGGTGGCTCTGACGTCAATGCCTCATAGAGAGTTTTGTGACCATGTGATACATGCAGTTGAGAAATATAGAAGAGAGGAGATGAAGATTGCAGAACAAGATAAAAACGTTCAGAGAAAACTGGCACAAATGCAGCTTGGAGAACTGTCAGGAAAAAACAAAGCCAAGACTCAAGCCACAATGATTAAAGCGACTGAACATGTGGCACTACCACCCCAAGGGTTTTCAGAACCTGTACCTGATGTGACAAATCAGGCACAAAGGAGTTTTCCAGCTCCTCAACCCACACAGCTACAACTACCGGTGGTGAATGTCTATCCTCAATCATTTAACTCACAGCCATACGGGCCTCGCGGACGGCAACAAAGAGGTCCCGCCTGGACTAACAGAGGCGGGCCTGGTGCACCTGGAATAATGGGAACATGTTGGACATGCAATGAACTTGGACATCGTGCCGAGCATTGCCTAAGAGGCAACAGGACCTACCGAAGGCAATCGCGTGGCCGGTTCCGTCCAGGCATGACTAGACGTCCTGCAAACCCACCAAATTTTGGTTACTAGGGGGGCCCAGAGAACCTTACAGGGGAGAACCAGTGCCCGAGCGTAAGCGATGGTGCTGAAAAAGAACCTATGTTAAAAATTCTAATTGAAGAAAAAGAAACACCGATGGTGGTCGATACAGGAGCAGCTTACACGTGTGTAAATCCAAATTATGCAAAGCGCCTCCCCATGTCTGATAAATTCATTTCAACAGTAGGGTTCTCGGGAATAAAACAGTTAATACAAATGACAGCTCCTGTACGACTGGCAACTGATGATGAAGAGATAACAATACCAATCCTTGTCTCTGACCAAACACCAATTAACCTGTTAGGAAGAGATGCATTGTGCAAGATGAAACAAAAAATGTGGTGTTCTCCACAGGGTTTGTATGTTGACAAAGCAGGTCTGGATTTTCAAATGTACATGCAAACACATGAAGCTAATGTTTATTGGCTAGGAGACATTTCAGGCCCAGTTGAAGATGTAGTCACTAACTGGGGCAGGTACATTAAAGCTCAAATTCCAAAAGCCAGAAAACCTTTTCTAGATTACCACTGCACCATGTTCTATGACATTTCAAAGAGCATGGAGTTTGAAGAAAAATGGGACAGTTCTACAAAAAACAGAACTGTTAATCTTGAAACACAGTCCATTGTTATTGGAAACCAAGGTGCAGCTTTAAATGTGAAACAAAATGATTTCATTTCAGAGTGGTACAATGTTCCAGACTCAGTACCACACATAACATTGTTTGTAAATAAAGGATTTCATGCAAAAGATCTGGGACCAATGATGAAACTTGCAACTGAAACAACATGGGAAGATACAGATAACCCATTCATTTTTCAATCAAGTGATGGAACAATGATCAACATCCTATGTGAAGTGACAATGACAGGAAAACCACAAGTTGTGACAGTGCCTGTTGATCTAAAAGATCAGTCGGAGGAACATGGTTCCTCTGAAGATCAACCATTAATGCAGAACATGCTAAAAAATGTCTCTGAGCACTTATGGTCCAAACATGACACAGATGTGGGCTTAGTAAAATCTGCAGAACCAGTCTCAGTTCAAATAAAACCAAATGCACAGTTTCCTTTTCACCAGCAATACCCATTAAAACCAGAAGCAGAACAAGGCATTCAGAAAACCATTGACGGATTGATGCAAGCAGGTGTGCTGATGCAAGTAGAAAGTCAATGCAATACTCCAATTTGTCCAGTTCTGAAAGCAGACAAAAACAAATACCGTCTTGTTCATGACTTAAGAGAAATAAACAAGATAATAGTAGACGCAGAATCGGATGTGCCAAATCCAAATACTCTTTTAAATTCAATACCATCTGAAGCACGTTTTTTCACCGTGATTGATCTTTGCTCTGCATTTTTCAGCATTCCGTTAGCGGAAGAGTCACAACAATTATTTGCATTTACCTACAGAGATAAAAAGCTCAGTTATACCCGATTGCCTCAAGGGCTTAAACGTAGCCCGCACATATTTAATCAGGTGCTAGAAAATGATTTGGAAGGACTCGATTTAACTGGTACTGTGTTACAGTATGTGGATGATTTGTTAATCTGCGGAAACACACTAAATGACTGTCATCAGGACTCAATCAAAGTTCTACAAAGATTAGCAGAGGGAGGACACAAGGTCTCCAAACAAAAACTACAGTATTGTCAACCACAGGTAGATTACTTAGGAAGACAAATATCACAAGGAACAGTTGGAATTTCACCTTCTCAACTGTAAGGTGTCAGCAAAGCTCCAAGTCCAAGGACAGTCGGCGAAATGATGACATTTTTGGGAATGACAGGTTTCAATGCAGACTGGATTGAAAACTATGCAGAAAAAAACAGCACCACTTAGAGAACTAATAAAAGAAACAGGAAACCAGTCGTTAAAAGCAGTGTTAAAATGGACAACTGGAAAATGGAAAGCAACGATAACCATACAGGATTTCGTACAAAATTGGATACAGAGTTAGAGGTGAACATTTATTACAATGATCAAACATTGTCAACATTGTCAAGTGTCAAAAAGGAATATACAAAATATGGGATAAATCAGTGCTCACTTATTCTGTACATAAAGGACGATGGTTTTGAGGTAGAAATAAAAATAGAATTCCACAGGGATCCCGAGGACAATTACAAATATAACTTAACAATGAAGAACCTACAAAACCCCAATGTAGTATCAGGAAATGGTGATTTAGAACGAATAGGAAATAAGGAGTTAAATGCTACAGTTCAAATGTTTAATGACCGAATTAGGATACATGTGGAGCCAGACAGTGATAAATATACCTTGGTTGAAAGAAACGTGATTATCTCTAGATTACTGCAAAAAGGTGACAGACGAAGGATGTGTAATTCGCATGCTAATGTAAGCCATCAATTATCAAGTCAAAATCAAGAAAACATTAATTGTAATATGACTGTTTGGAATGCAGATTATGGATGGATTATTGAAGTAAATGTAATAGCTTTCCGGATTGACAAAACATACGAGTTGAAATTCGAAGACGTCACCTCGAGTGGAAAAGTAGATCCAACTATATTATGGAACTTACCACGTAAAGAGACGCTACTAGAAGACGTTAATTGTTTTCCCCCAACAACTATGGCTACTAGAACTACAGTAGAAGTGAAGAAAATGACCGTTCCTAGTGGAAATGTGACTTTACCTACTTCAGTCACCAAATCAGGACTAAATAAATCGACAACTTTAATGGAAAAGACATTAACGGTCACATCAGCTTCTAAAATTTTAAATAGCACCAATACAAATTTCAACAAATAATGGAGATATTACAAAGGTAAATACAAGTAAAAAGGAAGTGCAACCTACAGAGGTTGCTAGGGACTTAGAAAACTCAAAACCTACGGTGATTCGACCTGAGAATATTATAACTGAACCTCCAACAACCGTCACAACTAAAACAAATCCGCGGACAGTAGTTTCAAATACTATTAAAACCACAAAGGAAGTTTTAAATACTACTAAACCCTCGCTAATAAGATTAATTACAACTGCACCTCCTCTGGTTGAGGTAACATCAGACCAGGACAACAACCTAATATTAGAATTCACAAAACTAGATCCAAAAGAGTATGGATGCTCTAAAAAGGAAGGATGTGAAGACTTCTCTGAAGGTTTGGATCAATTTTATGAAAAACACCATCCAAAAGTAGCTACACCAAGAGCAATAAATAAATTACAGGATATTAAATGGCATGGAATCAGACCAAGGGGTTATCCTTTATGGCAAAGAGCCATACGTAATACATGGTATAGCTGGTCATGGTATACAGCAAGAGAGTTAACCAAAAATGATTGCTTAATCTGTACTGCTGCTCCGGGAGCAGTTCCTATGGTTATTCCAGAAAAATACACATCAAAAGAATGTGCAGTTGTACAACGTGAAAAATGTAGGAATGGTGAGTTCACTTCAAGAGAAGATGCAGTGTCATTCTTTAAATTACCTATGTGTGGTTTGGGTTGCAGACTCTTATATGGCTCAAGAAATTCTCATCAATACTTAGAAAAATGGAAAGGGTATAAATTAGAATCATTGTGTGCAGAATTTAACATTAGTACTACAGATAATGTTCCACCCACTGATTATGAAGTAGATTATGACGCAGACTACGAATGTTTCGTCAGTGGAGGTTTTGAGGACAATAAAGGAATCAATGTAGGAAACACCACTGTAAAATGTAATGTAACCTGGGTGTTATCTTGGTTTAAGCATGCAAATGTAACACCAGTGTTTGCTACAAAGCCCGTTTGGTTTGAAAATCCAGATTTTATAGGAGAGGACTGTAAAAACATAACTATGACTATTATAAACGTATCCAGTGGCAGACAGTTACTGGATGTGTGGTGACGACATGCTAATGAACACCTTACCACTTAAGTGGGTAGGGCTCTGTGCATTAGTACGAATGAAGGTACCGATAACTTTAGTGTACGAAGGGGTAAAAGAATTAGCTCAGATTGAAATAAGTAAAACTAGGTCTCGTCGGAGTCTAGACTATTACGGACTAAATGAAGGAGTTTATTTAAATCTTATTGGTCAACCAAGAGGAATTCCAGATGAATTTAAAGCACAACATGAAATTAAAGCAGGTTTTGAGTCTATTTTACCTCAAATTACTATTAATAAAAATGTTGAATGGATAAATAACATTTACTATAATCAGCAAATGATGATAAATTTCACGGTTGAAGGATTTATGGCAATGGGAGATCAACTACATGAAACAAGTAGAATGGTAATGCAAAACAGACAAGCCTTAGATTGGCTTTTAGCAAGTAAGGGAGGTGTTTGTCACATGTTCGGTAATCAGTGCTGTACATACATTCCCATGAACACAGCTCCTAAAGGTTGGTTTAGGGCAGTAATGGTTAAACTTATGAAACTTAGAGAAGAAGTAAAAGAGAATGCTGGTAGAAACAACTGGTCTTGGAAAAGTCTGGAAGAAATTTTAGGAGAATGGGGTGTTTTAGCCGCTAAAACAGGACTAACTTTGTTAATAACGTTGATTGTAATTTTTTTGTTTGTGTGTTGTGTTGTGCCTATTTTGAAAAGGTGGATTGTGGGAACGATGTATAGATGGATGACATCAGGCAGCAGCCATCGAAAGGGCTGACATCCCGGCCGCCTGGACACGTCTATGGACTCACACGTATGCTACAGACTCATTTCAAATGTAAAGGAGTACCCGTGATCGAGAGAGACTCTTTTTGTTTTTGCTACGTGTCCATGGACTCATTCAAACCAAGCACACGAACTGAAGACTGACTAACCCTATTAAACCTTGTTTACGTTACTCAATCTAAGAATAAATAAATAAAATATAATACAATAAAGCATTAGTAGATAAGGTAGCACAGGCGGCCGGTTAGTTTAATCTATCATAACATTATATTTTAACATTCGTTTCTGTTTAACCCTCCGTATCAGTATTATCAGTATTATTAGCAAGATAATTTGCATATATATATATAATCCATGTATTTCATATGTTGTTGTTGGTTGTATATGTTACATTCTATTATGTTATGTTATATTATGTTTATGTACTCTTTTTGAATGACAAGTGGTGGATTTCATTGCGAGTAGCATGGCTGATTTCCAACTGATGCTGGTCAACCTGGCTGGCGGATGCTCAATGGAGAACCGAGATCCATGGGAGAGTTTTTTCCCCTGAGAACAGTGCATGAATCAGTGCCAACAACGGGGTTTCTCGCTTCCATATTAGCTGGATTGATGCCAATGTGAAAGCAATGACTATTTTGCATACTTCTCTCTGTCTCTCTCTGTCTCTGTTAATGGAAATGTGTTATTGATTGTAATCTGCACTTAGTACTTATTGGTTTTGATCAACACTTATGTGGACACCTTGATTACATTAGTATATTATCCATTGGTTGTGTAAGCAATTACATTTTTTGGATGTTTGTTATTATTACAGCTAAGCTTGATTAGTGTGGAGTCAGATTTTCTCTTTATACGATGTTTAGTCTATGTACTTTAGTATATAGAGGGTTCCTTAGGAGTGTTACGTAAGTAACGTAACAAGGGAGGATATGCAGAGGTTTGGAAAACATCTGAAGTCTGTGTGTCCTGGCAGCGAGGCGAAGGGAGCAGAAGTCCAGAATATGACCAGGACATGACATCCTGTTTGATCCAAACAGAGGTCAACTGACATGATAAAGTTATCTGTTTTTCAACGTTTGTGGAGCTGTTCCCAGAAATAAGACCATGTCTGCCAGAGAAGGCTGGAAGCACGTGGACGCTGCTGGGTCACGGCGCAGACCAATGGATGCACATAGACTGTTATTTGTAACACACACCCATCTGTGGGCTATATAAAAAGCATGTGCACTGTGTTGTAATCAGAACTCTAGCTCACACCCGTTGTACGTGCGAGTATTGGAAATAAATGGGTTCTCCAGTTGGCAAGCAGAGAGACCTCGTTTCCCCGTGTCTTCTTTCTTTTTTTACGGTTTAATAGTTAAGTAATCTCCCACATAAGCAGTGATTAGAGATAAAACAATTTCATTTACATCTCATAAGAATAAGATAGAAAACAAAAAGGTTCAAGAATTAGAAGATGTCATCAAATTGAAGCCTCCTAGGAAGATGGAAAGCTGGGTAAAATCTGTAAAGCTAAATTAGAATTAACATTAAATGAATATATTAAAAAGTAAAATACATTTTAATACAAAGACTTTGAATAGAAAACTTTGAACATGGCAATAAATCAGGAAGCTTCTTAGCTAATCAGCTAAAAATAAATAAATAAAAAAACTAATATACAGGACTGTCTCAGAAAATTAGAATATCGTGAAAAAGCATACTAGTAGGCTATTCAACTAATCACTTGAATCGTTTAATTAACTCGAAACACCTGCAAGGGTTTCCTGAGCCTTGAAAAACACTTGGTTCAGTAAACTAAATCACAAGTATGGGGAAGACTGCTGATCTGACTGCTGTCCAGAAGACCATCATTGACACCCTCCATCAGGAGGGTAAGACACAAAAAGAAATTTCTCAAAGAGCAGGCTGTTCACAGAGTGCAGTTTCAAAGCACATTCACAAAAAGTGTGTTGGAAGGGGGAAATGTGGCAGGATACGCTGCACAACCAAGATCTGGCACCTGCCCACAGTGCCAAAACCACCAGTAACTGGTGTACTGACCATGGCATTACTGTCCTTGATTGGCCTGCCAATTCCCCTGACCTGAACCCCATCGAGAATTTGTGGGGTATTGTGAAGAAGAAGCTGAAAGACACCAGACCCAACAATGCAAATGAGCTAAAGGCTATTGAAGCATCCTGGGCATCCATAACACCTCAGCAATGCCACAGGCTGATTGCCTCCATGCCACGCCGCATTGATGCAGTAATCTGTGCAAAAGGATTCCCAACCAAGTACTGAGTGCATTAATGGACATTTTCAAATGTTTGATTTTGTTTTGCTGTTATAATTTTTTTTTACTAGGTCTGAGGAAATATTCTAATATTTTGAGATAGGATTTTTGAATTTTCTTCAGCTGTACCCCATAATCAGCGATATTAAAACAATAAAAGGCTTGCGATATTTCAGTTGATTTGTAATGAATCCAGAATGTATGACATTTCATGTTTTTTAATTGCATTACAGAAAATAAAGAACTTTATCACAATATTCTAATTTTCTGAGACAGTCCTGTATTTGCAGTTACATACTCATCTGGAAATACAGTATATGATCCTGAAAATATAAACACCATCTGAGATTGACACAAAGCTTTATACACATCACAGTTAAACCCATCAGATAATGACGTTGATCAATTTCTAAAATAAAATAACACTTACTAAATTATCAGATAGTCAAATCATGACCTTGAATTCACCCCTGACAACAGTTGAAATTCAGGAAGCTCTCAAAAGCATGCCCAATAAAAATGCTCCGGGTCAAGATGTATTTCCAGTGGAATTTTATAAAGAAGTCTGGTATATTCTGGCACCACAATGTTGCACAACATTGCAGGAAACTCAGGAAATTGGCAGATTCCCCGCATAATATGAATTCTGCTGCCATTAGCCTCCTGCTTCAGCCAGGCAAAAATCTTGTGTTTCCTACCAGCTATCGTCCCATATCCCTTATTAATGTAGACATTAAAATAATCTGTAAAGCGTTTGCAAAGTGATTAGATAAAGTCACTCCTCTCATAATAGACCCCGATCAAACAAAATCAGAATCACATATACTTTAATAATCCCAGAGGGAAATTACTGTTTCAGTACAACCGCCATACATAACATACATCACAAACATTTCAGGGGGAGACGATTTACTGAGGCCATGCTGCCAAGGACACCACCTTACATGGTACCTACAGGGTGCTCCCCTTGACTCTGTGGAAAGATAGAAGCCACAATAGGAAGGGAGAGAGAAAAACACATATATCACACTTTATCCCCTTAAAAGGATATAGTTTGAGATATCAAAAACCTCAGCACAAAAAGCACAAATATGACGAGACACATATAAGCATAAGCAAGGCAAGGCAAGGCAAGGAAAATTTATTTGTATAGCACAATTCAGTACAGAGACAATGCAAAGTGCTTTACATGATTAAAATACAGGAAAAGAAAACAGAAAATGTAGAAACAAAATAGAACATCAATAATCAGTTGGACTAAAAAAGTTGAACTAATGCTGTTTCAGTAGAACAGTTTAACTAGAACAGTCAAAAACAGTCCTAAACAAATGTGTTTTTAATCTTGATTTAAAAGAACTCAGGTTTTCCGCACTTTTACAGTTTTCTGGAAGTTTGTTCCAGATAAGTGGAGCGTAGGAACTAAATGCTGCTTCTCCTTGTTTAGTTCTGGTTCTAGGTACGCAGAGAAGGCTGGAGCCAGAAGACCTTAGTGCTCTTGAGGGTTGATACACTGATAACAAGTCTGTGATGTATTTAGGTGCTAAGCCATTCAGGGATTTATAGACTAACAGAAGGATTTTAAAGTCTATTCTCTGAGATACAGGGAGCCAGTGTAATGACTTTAGAACTGGGGTGATGTGCTCTACTTTCTTAGTCTTAGTGAGGACGCGGGCAGCAGCGTTCTGGATCAGCTGCAGCTGTCTGATCCACTTTTTAGGCAGACCTGTGAAAACACCGTTGCAGTAATCAATTCGACTAAAAATAAACGCATGGATTAGTCTTTCCAGATCCTGCTGAGACATTAGTCCTTTAATCCTGGAAATGTTCTTCAGGTGATAGAAAGCCGATCTTGTAATTGTCTTTAGAAGCTTTTGGAGGTTCAGGTCTGAGTCCATCACTACACCCAGGTTTCGGGCCTGATCGGTGATTTTTAGCTGAAGCGACTGAAGCTGTGTGCTAACCTTTGATCTCTCCTCTATTGGTCCAAATATTATTACTTCTGTTTTGTTTTTATTCAATTGAAGAAAATTGTGGCACATCCAGGCATTGATTTCTTCTAGGCATTTACTTAGTGCCTGAACTTGTTCATGGTCACCTGGTGACATGGTGATGTAAAGCTGTGTGTCATCTGCATAGTTATGGTAGCTGATGTTGTTGTTTTTTATTATCTGAGCTAGGGGGAGCATGTAGATGTTGAATAGGAGGGGACCTAGAATGGACCCTTGGGGAACCCCACATGTGATTTTTGTCATTTCTGATGTAAAGTCACCCACTGATACAAAAAAGTCCCTGTCCTTTAAGTAGGATTTAAACCAGTTAAGAGCTGTACTAGAGAGGCCGACCCAGTTCTCCAGGCGTTCTAACAGAATGGAGTGATCGACAATATCGAATGCTGCACTGAGATCCTATAGTACCAGCACGGTGGTTCTTCCACAGTCTGTATTTATATGGATGTCATTAAACACCTTAATAAGGGCGGTCTCTGTACTGTGGTGAGCACGGAAGCCAGACTGGAAAACGTCAAAGCGGCTGGTCGTTGTTAAGAAGGTGTTTAATTGTTGAAACACAGCTTTTTCAATAATCTTGCTGATAAAGGGGAGGTTTGAGATGGGCCTGTAGTTCTGGAGTAGTAGTTTGTCTAAATTGTTCTTTTTCAGCAGTGGTTTGATAATTGCTGTTTTTAGGGACTGGGGGAAAACACCTGACAGAAGGGACGTGTTTATTATCTGAGTCAAATTATCATCTGTAGGCCAATCTTAAATACTTTGTTCATGTTCTGAGAAAATTCCAGAAAAGGAACTTCTGGGCTTTGTGGAGAAGAAGGGGAGGCGGGTGCAGTCTGGAACGGTGTTTGTGGGGATGGAGGTTCTTGGTCCTCTCTTTGTCCTGCTGAGATCTGGGATGAATCCTCCTGTAGCTCTGACGAAGCCTCTTTCTGTGTCATCTTTCTGGCCATCTTTATCTTGGCTTGTTCGGGCTGTACTGGGCTTATCATTTGTTTTGGCACTGGTTGTGCTTTGTTGTGGAACAAAGCTGATGGCGCATGGTTCACAGAATAGAAGATGTTTGAAATCAGCCGTTTTGCACCTGACCTATTTAGAGAAAAACCATCTCTGTTGAACAGATGTCTCCTCTCCCAAAAGATGTTAAAGTTGTCTATGAAGGTTACAGTTGTTTGTTTGCATGTTTTTTCCAGCCATTTGTTTAGCATCAGAACTCTGGAAAAAAATCTCGTCTCCACAATTAACAGACGCGCGAGGGCCGCTGAGAAATACCTTCACATTAAGGCCATCAACTAAGTTCAACAGATGAATGTAATCCTCTTTCAATACTTCTGATTTTCTTATCAGGTTGACGTCGCCCAGGGCTGCAGCTTGTATTATGAGTTTTTCCAAGGTCGGGCGTTCTTTCAAGATCCTTGGAAGGATCCTTGGAAGCAGTGGTTAACATTTGAGACTAGTCGCGTGTAAGTTCATGAGATAAGTGAGCTTCAGTAGTGTGTGTTATTGTATTTGGAGTTTTGTGTGTCCATGGACGCCATTTAGCAGGCAGTGTCTTTGATACGTTGGAAAAGTTTTTATCACTCGCGCCACAGCTTACCGCATCCACAGGTGTCCGTGGGGGAGGAGGGAGCGGGGGGAGTAGTTCAGGGCCATCTTGCCATAACATCCAGGGGAGCTTTTAGATAATGGGAACGCCTGATTAAAATACACAATTTGAGAAACAAGCTGAACCAACTTTTCCGTCAGCTTTAAGAGTCTTTTCCTCGCTGGCTCCACAGACCCAATATTCCAAATTAGTTGGGCTTTTTCGCGTTTCATGTCCAGATTTTATCCCATCTCGCCTCAGAGTTCAACCACCGTAGCCAGTCTGCGTTCCAGCGCATCCAGCTTACAGCGTAGCTCGTTCCACTTACTGTTCTGCTCATTCACTGCCTTAATGATCGCGTCGTAAGCTGCCGGCAGCCTAATCATGGCCATATTTGCTACCGACAGTCTCTGAAGTTGCTGATAAATCAGATATCCTCCGAATCCAAAAAGAAGAAATCCAAGTATCATGAATCCAAACATGTATACGTCTTCCACGTCCTCAACTGACAAAATCGAAAGACACACCGTAGACCACTTCTCCCATGGGTCCAAGATGTATCCCGCGAAGTGAGTCCCATCGGGACACGAGGGATCCCCATTCCTCTGCCTTCCAGTTGATAGCTATATCTCAATAGCATTGAGAGACCAGCTGACGAGATGCATAATTTCTAGAGCTTCGGTTGCAATGAAGGGAGAGCACAAAAAGACAAAATGAAGCAGAAGCAGGGGAGGGGGGAAGCAATGAGCTGGAGAGGAGAAGAATGCGACTGTCTTCGAAGAAAGAGAGAACATGTAATATTCTGTCTTGGTTCCTGTTAATGATTTGGTTCAAGTTAGCTTTTCCCTGCTTTTTGGTTTATTTGTGTTTTAGGTTCTGTCATAGTTGGAGTTCTGTCTTAGTTTTGGTTTGTGTCTTAGTGTGAGTTTTGAGGTTTCTTTTACAGTTATTGTTTTAAGTTTGGTTTCTGATCTGGTCTTGTTTTGAGCCTCAGCACTGATGTCTGGTCTAATTGCTTACTCTGCACACCTGCCTAACTCCACCCCTCTTGCAATCACCTCTCACCGGTTTCACCTGCTTCCACCTCCATATAAACTGTTGAGGCCAGACATCAGTGCAAGGTCGTCTGTTTGAGTATGGGTGAGTCTCCTCCTGCAAGTTTTCTGTTTATTGGTTTGCTTTTGGATTTTTGACCCCTTGTAGTTTTTCAGTTTGTATCAAGTTTATTTTTTCCTGAAGAAACCTGGAATAAACTCACGGAACTGCATTTTGACGTATTTTGAGAATTTTTTGTACTGCGTAAAACCAGAAACCCACTATTCATCAAGAGACAATTTGATTTAAATTTATTTTTTGTTTGTTTATTTTAAGTTTTTTCATAGACAAGTAGTCACTACAATCAAGAAAAAAAATGGAACAGGAAAAAAAAAGGTCCCATAACAAATTTTCTTCCACTGAGCAAGAAGTGGATCTAGTGGGAGAAGGAGGGACCTGTCGGACCTGTCTATTGCCTCCCCTGTCCCTTGATCCGATCAGCCATTTCTAAACTGCCATCTTCACATCATTCCTGGTGATCTCGCTGGTTAAGGTGTTCTTCTTTAAAGCTCCTGCAGGAAATATATGTTATGGTCACTATAAATTAGTATAAATTTCTCTGGACTAAAGTTACTATATTACAGTTATTATTATCCATCATGCACTTACCAAATATGACTTCAAACAGCTTTAAAGTCCTGAATTCCCGCTTTCCATTCCGTACCTAAGGGGGAACAAAGTCAGTACAAAGTTAAATCATTTTTAATTTTTTTGCAGCTTTTAATGGCTCGCTTTTATTGACAGTAGACTGACAGGAAAGGGGCGGAGGAAGGGGGGAGACATGCGGCAAAGGGCCGCGGGTCAGACCAAAGGCCTCCAAATATGGGTCACGCTACCAGCTACGCCACGAGCGCACCCCCAGCTAAATCATTTTATAACCACTGGAGTAAACCTGACAAAAAGACAAACTCTGGATCTAGATTATTTTAATTGTTGATTAATCTATCGATATAGATTAATGTATAATTGTTGATTATTTCAACATTGTGATTGGTTGATATAATAATGAAATGTTAAAACATTTTGAAATATGTTGGTGCTTCCCAAATCTCTTGTTCTGTCCACAAAACAAAGAGATACTCAGTTTATGGCCATGAATGAAC
Source organism: Fundulus diaphanus (assembly GCA_037039145.1). Taxonomy (NCBI): domain Eukaryota; kingdom Metazoa; phylum Chordata; class Actinopteri; order Cyprinodontiformes; family Fundulidae; genus Fundulus; species Fundulus diaphanus. The sequence goes on from CM073125.1 coordinate 869,830, forward strand.
AAAGAAGACCAAGATATTCCTATTTATGAAGCTGAAATCATAGAATTAGGACTTTTTTGCTTTAAGAAAACTATAGTTGCCAGTTAATTGAATTATTGATTACTGATCAATTTATTGATGATTTGTTGCAGCTCAGATCACATCTACTGCCAGCCCCCCAATAAAACTGAATGAAATTTCACTAGCCTAGACTTTACATACATACCAGTTCAGACATGAAGCTTGGGTCAGACAGTTTTTCCTCCATTACTTCGACCGTTCTAACTGTCTTTAGGTGGAAACCATCTGGGATGAAAGAAAGGATGTCACCACTGCTGCCACGCTGTGCCATGGTTTGTAGCATCCTTCTAGTGACTCGATTGTCTTCTTTGAGTTCCTCGAGGACTGTCAGGATGTGAACAAGGATGTTGTCCCTTATTTGCATTTGCGGGGTTTCGGGTGGTGAAATGGTTGACCTAAGGAGGAGTACAAGCAAAAAAGTGTCATTGTAGACCAGTTGGATAGAGCAAAGGAGATGTCAGCACAGACACTTCAATCAGACAATTAAACGGGCCGATTGAAAGTACACATTCCAATCAGTTTCACTCGCATCACTGTATGTCAGAATTAGAGGCAGTAGAGGTGTCGGGGCAGACCAGAGGGTGGCTGGAGGCAGAGGAGGTGTAGGCCTGTAGGTGGATAAAGGCAATGGAGGCGTCAGCACAGACCTGAGGATGGATGGAGGCAGAGGAGGTGTCTCAGTACATACCTGTGGGTGGATGGAGGTAGTGGAGGTGTAGGGTCATCATCATCTTCTTCCTCGCTGGACAGAATCACTCTCCTAGACCTGTAAAATATACCAGCACAATCAGATAATTAATTTGTTACAGTTAAGTGAATTGAAGTGTTTTAAAAGTAGTTTGATACAGAATACTAAAACAATATATTTTGTACAACAGGTGACACAGTTGTGCATATAATCATACAATGTAGACATCAGTGTTTCCATAGACTGTCAGTGTATGTGGTGCTGGGAGACGACACTAAGATACATGCATAATCCAAACAGCCTTACCTCTTTTTGCGCTTCCCCCTTCCCATGTTCTCCGCAGAATCAGACTCTGTCGGGACATCTGTGTTCTGTTCAAACTCAACCAATTTTATACAGGCTATCTCGTATATTGCTGTCTGAGAGATACAAAAGAAAGAGTTACAATTACTTTCATTTCAGAGAACAAATTCTAACCAAATCAATGGTGAGCTCATCATGTCGCATCATATCATACATTAATTAAGAAAGATGGTTACACTACCTGCTTTTCTCTTGACAGTCAACTTGTAGGTTACCCAGTCAGAGTATGGGTCCTGTTGCTCTATGACCGCCTTTGCAATTTTAACTTTTGCTGGTGGCCAGTAGCATTCATCCTCCTCAGGCCCGATAAACCATTTGGTCGGAATCACTGCCAATCCTCCACCATTTTCAAAATCAACAAATGCAAAAGGCAACATGCTTAAAGAAAAAAAATACACATCAATAGAAATTCATATATGCATAACAACAACAAAAAAACAAAAAAAAACAAAGCACTAGTGCAGGAGCGGCAATGCCACATATCCAGTCTTGTGTGGTAACATAACCATTTTTGTTTTTAAGTCTTCCAGAGGTAGTAGCTGCAAGTGTTCAGATAAATTGAAGACAAAAAGAATTCCAATAAGTGAGGAGTCCATTGGATAGGTTAAAAACGGTCGGGCGTTTTCAAAGGAATTACACAGTACTTTAACGGTGTCGGAATGTGACAATATGTTTTGCACAATAACAACATTTCCCCCAACAGAAAAACAGTTATTGCCACGAGAAGAGGAGATCAGCGTCTGTCCATCATTGTAAGATCTATACTGTCACTATCTGGCATATCATATGAATCCCAATTTTCATTGATATGATCAAATGATGGAATGTTACAGTCATAAAAAACATCAGTGGAATTTTCTTCTTCATGATTACTTGATAAATTCTCATCGCAAGCATCGTAGAAAGTGTCCATGGAATCTATGTTCTCAGAATTAACTGCCAACAAATCAGTCAACTCCTTTTCGAGCATAAGCAAATGTTCCTCCACTTTTGCCAATATTTTCCTCCTTTTTGAATTCTCCATTATTTTAAAAAAAAATGTTTTAGCTTTCAGCTATGATAACAAACACAAGAGATAACAAACTCCAACCAACAACTGCAAATGATTTGGTTAGAAAATTTATTTCTGTGGTTAATCACAGATCTAAATCCATGTAAAATGAAGCTAGATTTGTTTTGAGTTTATCGCATCACAGAGGTGACTATAGGCTAATGTGTGCATTATAAGGCGGGGGGATTTCAGCTGGATATATGCACTGCATTATCATTTATTTAAGAGTCAAAAAGCGACTTCACTTTTAGAAACAAACCCAAAGAACAGCAACCCGCAAATAGAAAAAAAACTTAAAGTCGTTTGAAATAATCAGGCTTGGAAACAGTGAGCGTGGGTCACTGGAACTACCGCATCCAGGGGAAAGAAAAAAAAAGTCCAGCGCGGCGAGGGAAAAAAAACATCAGCGCCATTAACGCGCGTTAAAAACAGTCGGCGTTGGGGTATACTCACGGCCCTTTTAACTTTCCGTCAAATACCGACTGCCAAAAAATAAATAAATAAATAAATAAATACACTAAACAGCCCAAGTAGCTAAGGTCTAATAGTGTAAGTCCAGCTCTGATTCCCTTAAGACGGTAGAATGTACCACAGAGCCGAAGCTCCGAGCCGACGGCGGTAGCAGCTGCGGTCGTGGTCACCTAAAACTGTGGCTTTTTTTGTTGCTGCTGTTATTACTCTCAAACCCGTAGCATTCTCTAAACTATGTCTGCAGCAGACACTTTAAACCTAGCTCCTGCACTCTTTATACTTACTTTTCGAAAAACAGTATTTATTAGATGTAGAGGTATATTCTTACCTGTATGTCGTCCGAAAGATAACCGTCTCCTCTCCTAGGATAACAAGATGGCGTCTGTTAACTTCCGGCTAAGCGTGGTGTCGAAATCCACTTCCGGCAGAAATTAAACTGTTTTCTTAGCGAGACTACTGGATGATCCTGGATGATCCAAGGTTTAGTTCTGTTTCAAACAATTTTCGTATTTGTTTAGTGAGCTTGGGTGATTTTCAAGATACTAATTTAGTTGTGAAATTATTAAAATGTGAACATTATAAACGTTCCCCTGTCTCGTGTTCACTGCCCCCTAGTGACTGGATTGAGAATTGTGGTAATTTATTTTTCCCCTTCTAAAGTTTGTTAATAAAGGCCACAATTAATGAAATACTAAATTCTTACCATGCTTCGTTTGCAAGACATCTTAGCAAAACATGTTTTTTTAAAAAGCTCTTAAAAGCTACTTAATCCACAGCGTGGTGATGTTAGAACAGAATTAACTAAATGAAAAGTGTACAAAATCATTACGCTATACATAAAATAATAAAAAAACAACGCACATACTTTTTGGTTTGACATTAATTCCAGTGTATCAATATGAAAGTGGAATTCACCTGTGTGAAAACAATAAAGGAAGAGACATTAAAAACTTTAAGAATATGAAATACTGATCAGGGCCGGTTTATTATGAAACATATTGATCTGTCATCTCAGTAAAATTTTGAGATCTAAATTTTCAGCCGCTTCACTGAAAGGGGGGTTGTGAAGTGATTTAAATTTAAATGATTTAAATAATTTATAAATGTATCATCGAAATAGGCTGGATTAGTGTGCGATTAAAGACTTTAAATCGCACACTAATAAATAATATATGAATAAATAAAATAGCATAAAAAAGGAGACCTTTCAGTGTCTGTTGTTATATAACATGTCGAATTTTGAATTTGTAAACCGTGCCCAACTGGAGCCCACCTATTGCCCATGCTTGGTCTAGCCCATCTACTGCCCACATGAGTCATGTGGGCAGTAGATGGGCTTCCCACATGGGTCCCAGCAACAGAGCCCACCCTGAGCCCATGCCCAGCTGAAGCCCTTCTAGCCCAAGTGAGACCCTTATGGGCCCCACCTGGACGTGTTTGCTGGGTCCCCGTGGCAGTATTTGTATTTATTTGTGAGTGAAGATAAATCAAATAAATCAATGAAAAAAATCTTAATTTCTCTGTTAGCTTCAAAAATATGTACTGTTCACTAAAATCAAGACACATATAGACAGTAATCCAATAGTGAAGGTGGGTTTTGCTTGAGGGGATTTGCTTGATGAGAAAAATAAACTTCTATATTTTTGGTTTACAGCATGTGATTTGCTTTTATGTTTCATGTTCCACTAATAAAACACACAATAATGTAATAAAGCTCATGTCTCTACAATAAACTATCATGTTGCAACGTAAAACCGTCCTTTTTTTATTCAAGACATCTCTACGCTTCTTATTATTTTTTTCTTCAGTCTTCCATTATGTTACATCGATGCTTTTATTTTGAAATATTTTCCTGCACTTCCGGGCCAGCCGTGAAACCGGCCGAAGGAGAAAATGGTAAATGGAATTGGCGAAATCCAAAAACGGGCCGTTTTTTTCATTAAAATTTTCTGGTTTTTCGTTTCAAAATTGTAGTGACAGGAAAGAAAAACATGGCTTTGTTTATGACAGTGACAGCTGCGTCCTTCAAAGGCATATGCGTGCAGAGTACTTAATAGGCAACAAGGCAGTGTGTATTTCGAGTTGGTACAGACTGACCGAGCAGGCAGCTCCCCCTGCTGTCTGATCAAGGGTACTACCCACAAGTCACAGATCATTTTTACTGTTGGGGCAGTTGTGTCAAAAGTGAAAATGAAAGCGTAACTTGTAAAGATGAATTTGTGACTCACAGGAGCAGATTTGTGCAGTTGTACTTGTTGATTTGTATTTGTGTTAAGGGAAAAAAATATAATTTTTTTTTTTTTTGAAGATTTTAATACACGTGTTTTAATTTGTTTTGCACCATTTGTTTTAGATCACTGTAGCAGAACTGAATGACAGACACTTATGATGTGCAACTCACACAACACAATTTGTGTACTTGTAATCAAGAATTTGAAGAGGTGTAACTTTATTTTGTACTTGTGACAGATTTAAAAAAATGTACAATTACAAAACACCAAAATTACAATGCACAAATAGTTTAGCAACAATAGTTCTGGACCATTTGGAGCAAAACTGAGAATGTAAGAGGTTTTTGATGTGCAACTCACAGAACACAATTTGTGTACTTGTACTTAAAATTTGAACAGGTGTAAAAAAAATTTGTACTTGTAATTTTTTTTTTTTAATTTAACTCCCTCTACAACTTCAAATTCACACTTACAATGCACAAATTGAATTGGAACAAAATTACCTTCATAGAAACGCCCGCTGTCGCCATAGTCCGCTGTCTCGTCAACGTAAATAAGCGCACGGGTTCGTTGTGTGCGCGCGCCAGAGCGCTTTCTGGCTTGGAGGCGGAGCGAATGATGCGTTCACAGAATGTGGGAGAAACTAAACTCACAGTGAATTAAATACAACGGCTCAATCTTGCCGTGAAAATTTGCACGCGATGGTCGCGATAAAGCCATTTTCAATATTGCGCCGAGGAAAACTCAAGATACATCGAGTATATTCGATATATCGCCCACCCAGTACCAAGTACACAGCCATCAGATTCGTGATGTTGAACAAACCTGTGTGAGTGTATAAAGTGCATGTAAAGTGCATCTGAAACATGCTGACTGACTATTGCACTGTAAAAAGGAAACTAAAAGTAAGTACGGTTTTCTTAAAGGGGGGTATTTGTCCTTGATTTGACCTGGCAAATAATCTTGTCTGCCAATGGAATAAGTATTTTGTAAGGGGGAAAAAAAGGAATAAGTATTTTGACCCTTAAAATAAGATAAGAAGACATACTGCACTTAAAATATTATATTATTTTTTGCTATTCTAAGAGCAAAAATCTTTCCCATTGGCAGAAAATCTTATTTACCTGTTCAAATCAAGGATAAATACAATCATTAAAAACAATTACTTACTTTTAGTTACCTTTTTTTCAGTATGATCTTAATGGATTATAATGAATAAATATATACAATTTCAAGCTAATGAATCCACTAATGCTCTCACTTACGCCCTCATGTTTTTATTCACTTCTTTTCAGATATCAGTAACTGCAAGGATGATCCACCAGTGCAGCCTAATTTAAGGATATTTCTAACCACAGTTGTGGCGGACAGAAGACGCAGCTTCCAGGCAAGCTGGTATTAAAGTCTTTCTTGGGTTGAATATTCTGTTATTATGTATTCTACCTACTACTATGCCTGCAGACATTTCAGTCAGATATGATGCCAGTATTGAGGATCTGGGACCTGAACTCCATCAGTTCTGGAGACTTTTAGAAAGAAAAATATGGAGTCACGAGACTGGAAACCCTTCTGATACAGTGGAGTTGATCCGTTTTATTGAGCCATACAAACAAGTATTCGGCGAGCTCTTTAGACTGTGCAAAATCGTTGTTGCACTCCCAGTGAGTTCTGCCACTTGAGAGAGGACTTTTTCCAAACTAAAATTAGTAACAACCTACCTCCAATCTACCATTACTGATGAAAGTCTTAGCAGTTTAGGGATGCTAAGCATTGAAACCAAAAGGGCAAAGGCTTTGGACCTTGATGCATTTGTGGACTATTTTGCAAGAAACCACAAACGCAGAATACTATTATTGTAGTGTTACAGGATTTGATATTGCCATGAGAGATTGCTGAAATGAAAATGTGACTGTAGGTCTCCTACTATAAAGCTCCATGTACAACAACATAAACATATACCTACACAGATAATAAAATCTTATGACATCCAAGTGAAAGAAATGTGTACAAAAAGGGTACAAAAACTATTTGTGAAGGTTTATTATTCTCATGTGCAGTATGTGAAATATTTTGAATGGAAATAATTTTTGTTTCATTGGTGCTCTAAATAAACAAAAATGTTGTAAAAAAAATTGGTAATTTTTTCATTCTTCTTTCTGTACCCCCATAAAAAAAAAGTGGCCCCACCTTGGCCCCCCTGGAATTTTTTTCCTAGAACCGCCCCTGGTTGGATTTCTGCAATGTTATCAGCGTGTAAAAACTCATCTTCAGAACGAATCTCTGCTCGAAATGGTGATCTGTACCCTGTAATCTACTTTCAGCAGTTATCACCGGTTATTGCAACCGTAAACTGCAGAAAATACGGGCAGTGTAGCTCCCTCTGACTGTACTCCCTCGGCTCCTATGTCAGGATGCGCTCCAGCACGTAATGAGGCGGAGGGATATTTCAGCTGGTTATACTCACTGTGTCTGTAGTGCGGCAGTGCCACTTATTTTAGAGCCCAAATAAGCGACTTCACTTTCAGAAACAAGCCCTAAAAAACTGCAACCTGCAACTAATGAAATTTACAAGCGACTTGGACAGGTCGCCAGTCTATCACAGGGCATATATATATATATATATATATATATATATATATATATATATATATATATATATATATGCCTTGGTGTTATTTTTGACCCAGACATGTCATTTCAGTCCCATACCAAACAGGTTTCCAGTGTTTCCTTTCTTCCTCACCTCTGGAATATTGCCAAAATTTGAAATATTTTGTCCAGGAGTGACGCTGAACTAGTCCATGCATTTGTTACTTCAAGGCTGGACAATTGTAATTCTTTACTATCAGGAAGTCCACAAAATGCAATTTGAAGCATTCAGCTGATCCAAAATGCTGCAACAAGAATTGTGATGAAAATCAGCAAGAGAGATCATATTTCTCCTATTTTAGCTTCCCTTTATTGGCTTCCTTTATTGTTCCTAGAGTCTCTAAAAGTAGAATGGGAGGCCGATCCTTTAGCTATCAGGCTTTTCTCCTGTGGAGCCAACTCCCAGTTTGTGGAGCCAACTCCCCATCTATTTTTAAGACTAAACTTTCCTCTTTAAAAAAACTTAATGTTAGAGTGGCTGAGGTTACCCTGAGCTATCTCTGTAGTTATGTTGCTATAGGCTTAGGCTGCTGGAGGACATCAGGGTCTATTTTTCTCACTCTGCTGAGATCTAGTGTTCTCCAGTTTGCATTGTTTGTTGTTATTTCAACATTTTGTGCTCTGTCATTTTTCTTCTTAATAGTAGGTACACCTTGTCTGGTGATCTGTTAGCTGTGACATCATCCAGGGAAGACAGATCATCTGCCATTACTATATAATAAAGAAGGAACTCCTGGATCTATGTGTGCTTCTGTGCTTTTGTGTGTGTCTCTGCTCTGTCTTCTCTTACCCGCAATCGGTCGAGGCAGATGACCGTTCACACTGAGCCTGGTTCGGCTGGAGGTTTTCCTCCCTGATAAAAGGGAGTTTTCCTCTCCACGGCGCTCCATGCATGCTCAGTATGAGAGACTGCTGAAAAGCCATCGACAATGCAGACGGCTGTCCACTGTGGCTCTATGGCAGGGGTGTCAAACTCATTTTGGTTTAGGGGCCGCATACAGCTTAATCTGATCTCAAGAGGGCCACACGAGTAAACTCATTGTAAGATTAAATAGAAGTAATAAAAGTGGACTTGTTGTTGATTTTTATATTAAATGAATTTCACTTTTACACAATATATTATGAATAACCTCAGCGTTTTTAAGAAAAGTATGTGCAATTTTAACAATACTTTTACTGTTAAACATTTACTTAACTGCATTATGCATAAGAACTGATCACAGTGATTGTACAATGTTGAAAAACATTTATTCACATTTTTTGGAACTTAAAAACACTATCCTGCATGACAAAATAAATCAAACAGATAAAAATGAAGAAATGATTTAAAATAAATATTCCACATCTGAAGCTCAGTGCTACCATCTGCTCATTAAAACACAGCGCCCCTCGTGGACAATATAGGAACTGCAGATTTTCAATTAAACGAAGTACATGTTTTTTTCAATAATTGTTTTATCATTCTCTTCCTTTTATCTCCTCTTTCTTTCACCTTTTCTTTTTTTCTTCTTGTTCTTCCTTACATCTCCTACTTTCCCATTGTAGTGTCCATATCATTTGAGATATTCCCCGCATGAATCATAATAAAACTATTCACATTCATAAATCAAGTGGAGCACTATGGCAAAAGCCGTACTGCTCCACTGGTGAAAGTCAAATCTGATGAGCTCTTTTTAGCATTAAGACAACAATTCTTATTGCCACATTGCCAGACAGGACACTGAAAAAAAATAAAAAATAAAAAAAAATAAAAAAAATTTTTTTTTTTGAATAATGATGATGCATTTAGCCACCGGGCCGGACTAAATTGTTCGGCGGGCCGGATCCCGCGGCCCGCAATCTACTGGGTTTCCTTAGAGAGGACACTTTTTGACCAATCTGTATGATTTGATTTAATTTGACGTGTGTTGTGAATAGGTGATATATAAATAAAATTTATTTGAATTTTATTCTCTTTGTTCGTCAAAATGGAAGAGAAAATTAGTCAAACTAAGGTTAGAAAGCAACATAACATGAACTCACCCCAGTTTTTTGTGCCATAACTAACTGCGGACATGAAAAAACCAAGGGAAAACCGGACCTCTCACTCCGTCGCTCTGACAACCTGCAGACCAAGTATTCTCTTCTCTCCTTTAACCCCTTCCTCCCGCACACTGCTCTTCCTTTTCCAGACACAGCTGGTATGCAGCACTTCTAAGCTGGGTCTTGATGAAAAACTGCAACAAATGTTTCAAACTTTTCAAAATCCACACCCAGAGGAGAGAATTGTGCACCTGTGAGAGAAGAGCTAAGCATGCATAGTAGGAAATTCGAGAAGTTGTTTTGACGGATTTGTAGTTTCAGTGGGGACATTTAACCAAAATACAACTGTGTAATTATTTTTTGTTTCTGTAAAAATGTTCTGCAGGTGAAAGTTTTACGCACAACCTGAAATTTATTGAGGTTTTTGGTACAAGTAAATATTTAGTTTTTCAAGTTAATTTTTCAGTTAAATTCAATTCAATCGACTTGCTGTGCAACTTCTCACATCGTAATTCACAGATGTTCACATACAAAATACAAGTACATGTCATGTACCTTGGCATGGGTTTCAAACATTGCAACCTCTTTCATTTCATAAGCTGGTAAAAAGAATTTCTCTAGCCCTCCATGTCATTTGTTTGAGCTGGTAGGGCCCCCATTCCTTCCATTGTTATGTAAGCTTTGGTCTCTGTCAGACTCCACACTGGCCATAACCACACCCACTACAGGGTGCCTGTTAGAATGCTTAAAGCCACATTACTCACTGGTATTTTGTGAAAGGACACAGAACAAGGCCCTAACATGTCTCTGAGACAAATGTCCTCATATTCCTTGCATTTGTGTTTTTCTCTGCTACTTCTGTTTAAAGCACAACAGCAGGGTCTTGCCGCTCGTCCGTTACTTGTGTTTCTTCTGGATGGGTTTCGCTATGACTACATTGACAACCTACAGGAACTGCCAGGATTTCGCGAGGTTGTAGACAGAGGAGTGAAGGCGGACTACATGACTCCAGATTTCCCAAGTCTGTCATACCCAAATTACTACTCTTTAATGACAGGTAAGCTGTCAAGCCATCTATCTTGTAATCTGTTCACAAACAGAATGACATCAGATCATAATATAAATGGTTCATAATTATTTTTTACTGTATAGATAATATACTTGAGTTGTTGTGTAGATTTTGATTTAACACAACTATGTTGTTAAATTTCAAACCTCAGGTGTGATTGTGTTCCAAATGGATTTTCAGTATTTGTAGCAGGTTTTTTATGTTTCCTGTTTGGCAATGTAGTATTACGAATTATTGCCTTAATGCCAAAAATAGCCAAACAGATTTTAGTTTCACAAGTGGAGCCTTACTGCGTTCACCATAGTGCTATTAGATTTTATGCTTGGACTATTTCATGTTCAATGGACACAGAAATGGGAAGGTAGAAGAGGAAAAAAGGAGAGAAACGATGAGAGAAATGATGAGACAAAATGCTAAAAGGGAGAAAAGGTGACAGAAAAAGAGGAGAGGAAAGGGAGCGAGATATGTAACATCCTCTGCGTCTGCTTCCACACCTGCAAAAAGAGATATAAAAATAACAACAAAACCAACCGATAAAGTATTACAGGTACAAACAACCAGCCCCTTGACATCATCACTGAAGAATAGAAAGTGTTATTTAATACCAAATGTATAAAGTGACAGCTAAAGATAATAATAGGGGTTTTCTGAATAGAAGTGATTCTGTAAGTACCTGAATCCAAACACCTGTAGTTGTTTGTGAAAGTGCACTTGTGTTTATAAGGTAAGGATAACCAAGCCCCCCAACACACACACACACACACACACACACACACACACACACACACACACACACACACACACACACACACACACACACACACACACACACACACACACACACACATACCCGTCCCCCCAACCACAAACCTACCCCACACAAGTCCCTGCAGTAAATGCATCTTTCTTTTGTGTTCCTGGAATGCTGTGTTTCAAAAACAACTGATAGCTCAATTCATGTTTTTTTATTGTATTTCTTTTAACAAAGTACATTCCTAAAAAAAAGGCCTATAAATAAAATATCCATCCAAATATTTCCATCTTACAGGCTACTTTTACTGAAACATCACGAACATAGGGCCTACTTTTAAAATTGAACTGTTATTAGAGCAAATTCATAAACTATTGTTTTCAACAGCAGACAAACTGAACTAAACAGACGCCAATGTTAAACTGAACTCACGTCAACAGGAGACGTCAACTGAAATAATAATATTAAAAAAGATAACCTGAATTTATCAGACGTCAACATATTCCATATTCCGATTTACGTTTTTAGAATAATTATACACAATTTAAACCTATGCTATTTTAACAACCAAGCATTTTATTAGATGCTATTTCTTATCTGATGTATTTCTGATGTTTGGCACTTTGTTTTGCCTTGTGTTAAAGTGCTCTTTAAATAATGATGACAATGATAATGATTATGATCAGAATAAACTTTTGCATCACCTCCCCGAAGCTGGAAAGAAAAGAGACAAAAACATAAATATTTTAGGCTAAAATATAAAAAAAAAATTTTCTTCTTTTTTTTTTCTTCAATCACACTGTTATGTTTAGTAATTTCTGCCAAAGGCTGCAGCATTTTTATTTAATCCATCACTGCATTCAGCTGGCTGTCAGGCTCGGCTGACAGCCAGCTACACCGGAGCGGATCCATCCATAGACCCAGAGACCCAAGGCCAGGGGCGCCCCTCCACCCGGCGGGTGTCCTGACAGAGACACAGGGGCCTAGGCCCTGCAAAGCAGCCAGAAGGAGCGAGCCGGCGCCTGCCCGGACACCCAGCCTCGGACACTGATGACCACCAATGCACCAGCTGGCTAAGGTGCCAGTCAATGGAGGAGAGCAGGACGGGGGGTGTGGGCTCCACACTTAGTGGAAAACTGAGATATCCCAGGAGAGGGAGCAGTCCAAACCCAACCTGACAAAAAGACAAACAGAAAACCACGTACCCCATCACATTCACACGTTCCCACCCTAGTGCCCCACATGCGAACACACCTTACCAAAAAGAGAAAAAAAAGGGGGGGACGCAGTTGTTATGCCATTATGACGTGAATGCAAGTCCTAGCATGCAATACAGTTGGGACCGCCCTGATGGAGACCTTATCTCGTCATTATGGAGATGAGATATAAAAGCCTGCCGGACCATTGCTCTTTCTTATTTGTTGGCTGGCCCAAGCTTCGCATATAATTTTCCCCTGCACTCATTCAGGGATGTCTTGACTTTAAAAATAACGCTAATTAATTTTTGATCCAACTGGAAGCTCCATTATATTCCAGAGATCGACAAGATTTGCTCATTTTTGTTTTGGCCAAACAAATCGTTGTAGAAGCGCTCAGGGAACGTGGGTTTCCAGCTCCTCAGTGAACTCTGCTAAGCTTACCCGAGACTCTGTTTGCGGGATCGTGCAGCATCAACCTCCTCTGCTGGTGCAACACAAGTAAAGGATTTTCCCCTTCTTTTTCCCTTTTTGCAGAGCCTATTAGGAATAGTTTTAATGCTTAAAGGGTCCGTGTATCTTTTGGTCATTGGATTTTCGTTTCAGAAACAGGAATTGAAAAAACAAAAACAAATGGCCGTTTGATTTTTGTTTTAAAATACAAAAAAGAAAATCGAAATACAAAGCGTTTCTCTTTTCATTGTCAAAAAGGGAAAAGTAAAATTTGAAAAATTATTTGAATTTAATTTTCCATTTCGGGTAACATAAAACAAAAATGCTTTTAAACAGAAACGGAAAAACGTCTCGTTTGTTCATATCCCGGAAACCGGACGTGGTTCCTTCCTGAGACTACTTTCCAAAATAAAAGCAATATGTTTGACGTGCATCAGTTTATTTTATTATTATTATTTACACATGTCGAATACAGTTGGTTTACACAATTTATCTCAGTTTTATGTAATATTATTTATTATTGAAGTCTGCTGGTGAATATGGAAATATTTATTCTGGTCAGAATTTAGCCTAAATAAATACTAAAACCATAGCATGCAAGCTTAAACAAGCTTGCTGTTGCGATTACCTGAATAAATGAGAATTTGCACAGGGATGCTAAAACAATTTGTTTTCCCAAGTGACTACTTTCATTTGGAGATAACAGATTAAGATCTCGAGATGGTACTCATCGAAATCCATCTACACGATGTGGAATTTCAAAATAAAAGCCCTCCAAAATCTCTTTCCATCCGCCATGGATGGAAACACACCTTAACATTCAGGTTCAATAAATAATTTTCTTTTGATAACAGATTTGTTTCGTAAGTCAGTTTGACCTAAGTTGCCGTCAATATTGAACGGTACGTTTTCAGTGTATACTGTCACATCAACATGACAGTAAAACACCTCCAGATGTTGCTCAACAAATAGCATTCACGTCTGATGTGAAATTTCAAAATAAAAGCCCTTCAAAATCTCTAGTCACCTTGACCTAAGTTGCTGCCAATGTTGCTACTACAATGTAAGTTTTCAGTAAAAATTTAAAAATAAAAGCAATTTAGCGTAAGATTTTACAGTTCTCTTTATCCAAATTGCTCTACGTTGTCAATTTGACCTAAGTTGCTGTCATTGTTACTACTAATCGGTACGTTTTAAGTGGATACAGTCACTTCAGCCTGACAGTAGAACGCCTGCAGATGTTGCTCAACAAATTGCATCCACATCTGATGTTGTCACTGTTAATATTCTGAAAGGGTAGCATACAGCTATTGTTGAAGAAGAATGCAATCAATGGAAAACACACCTTAACATTCAGGTTCAATAAATACTTTTCTTTTGATAACAGATTTGTTTCTTTTAAAAACTGTGAAATTGAATTAAAAACATAAAACAACCGTAAAGTTTATCAAAAGTATGTGTGTGTGTGTGTGTGTGGGGGGGGGGGGGGGGGGGGCGCTATCACAAATATACAAAAAAGCTGGATAATATTCTTATGTTGCAGTTCAACAAGCCCGGTATTCATAAAACTTTGGTCATCGTCTATAATATGGCTTCTCACATTGAAAATAAGAGACAGAATCAAACTGTTGTATCTTAAAGGCATAGGCCTACTTATCCTCGATGATTCTTGGACATCCTTCTTTCCCAGAAAACAAGGCTTTAAGCGATACATTCATTCAGCCAATAACAAATAAGACAATGTTCCAGTGAGAGTCTCTTTTGTCCAAATTATAGAAAAGATCACAACAACAACAAAATGTTCTGTGTACATACTGATGTTGTACGACAAGACCTGGCTCTCAGTCTCCACTATATTTCATCTTAAAGGTGTTCTATCGGGTTGAGGTCAGGGCTCTGTATAGGCCAGTGAAGTTCATCCACACTAAACTCCTCCATCCATGTATTTATGGACCTTGCTTTGTGCACTGATGCATAGTCATGTTGGAGGAGGCAGGGGCCAGCTCCAAACTGTTCCCACAAAGTTGAGAACATGGAATTGTCCAATATGTCTTAGCCTGTGGAAACATTCAGAGCTCCTTTCACTGGAACTAAGGGGCCAAGACCAGCTCCTGAAAAACAACCCCACACCATAATCCCTCCTCTGCCAAACTTTACACTTGGCACAAGGAAGTCAGACAAGCACCGTTCTCCTGGCAATCGCCAAACCCAGACTCGTCCATCAGATCTGCAGATGGATAAGTGTGATTTGTCACTCCAAAGAACGTGTCTCCAACACTTTGCATTGCACTTGGTGATGTAGGGCTTGGATGCAGCTGCTCGGCCATTGGAAACCCATTCCATGAAGCTCTCTGTGCATTTCTTGAGCTGATCTCAAGGCCACATGAAGTTTGGAGGTGTGTAGTGTTTGACTCTGCAGAAAGTTGGCAACCTCTACGCTTCACATCCACTGACGCCGCTCCAACAGTTTACATGGCCTAACACTTCGTGGCTGAGTTGCTGTCGTTCCCAAACACTTCCTTTTTATTATGATACAGCAGTTGACTCAAGAATAGTTAGGAACGAGGAAAGTTGACAACTGGATTTGTTGCCAGCTGGCATTCTATCACAGCTTCACTGAGCTCCTGAGAGCAACCCATTCTTTCACAAATGTTTGTGAATACAGTCTGAATGCATAGGTTTTATACACCTGTGACCATGGAAGTGATTGGAACACCTGATTCCAATAATTTGGATGGCGGAGCGAATACTTTTGCAACATAGTGTATATAGTTATGTTGGAACAGTCTTTCATATTGAAATTCCACATCAAATCTTAATGAGCTTGGTTGAGTAGCCTCTGGAGGAGTTCTGTCATGCTGAATCCAAGATTTTCACTTAAAACATAAGTGTTAGTAGCAACATTATCAGGAACTTAGGTCAAAGTGAATATATAGAGAGATTTTGAAGGGCTTTTACTTTGAAATTCCATATGAGATGTGGGTGAAATTTATTGAGCAACATCTTGAGGTGTTCTACTGTCAGGCTGAAGTGACAGTATCCCCTGAAAATGTACCGTTTAGTTGCAACATTGTCAGCAACCTAGGTGAAATTGACTTAATGTAGAGATTTTGGAGGGCTTTAATTTAGAAATTCCACATTATGTATATGGATTTTGATGAGTAACATCTCAAGATCTTAATCTGTCATCTGTAAGTGAAAGTAGTCACTTGGAAAAAACAATTGTTTTAATATCCCTGTGCAAATTCTCAGTTATCCGAGTCATCGCAACAGCAAGCCGCAACCGCAAGCCTGTTCAAGGCTGTTTGCTATTTTGTTTAGTATTTATTCAGGCTAAACAGTGACTATGACCAAAATATATATGTCCATATTTACCAGCAGGCCTGAATAATAAAGAAATATTACATAAAGCTGTAAGAAATTATTTCAACTAACTGAAGTCCATATGTGCAACAAAACAAAGAATAGAATATGTTGATACACGTCAAACACATTGCTTTTATTTTGGGAAGTAGTCTCAGGCATTACTACCGTAATGCATGGTGCTTGCATGATCTACAAAACCAAGGGAGGGCTGGCAAGACTGCCGTGTCCCCAGTGGCGGCTGGCTTGACCGCAGTAAACTCATTTATTTTCATTGGAAAATCGCCTCACTTTTCTTAGAGAATATCGTCTTACTCCCCCTCTCACCTGGTATATCTGCACTGAGATTTGTATGGATGACAAGCCTTGCTTTGTCTTGTCTAAAATCAAATCTGCGTAAGGTTCTTAAGACATTTTATTCTGAAAAATGTGGTGATTTTGCAATGCATAAGCGACCACTTCCGGTCTGGGAATATGAACAAACAGGCCTCTTTTTCGTTTCTGTTTTAAACCATTTTTGTTTTTTCTTACCCGAAATGGAAAATTAAATTCAAATCATTTTTCAAATTTCACTTTTCCCTTATTGACAATGAAAAAGAGAAACGCTTTGTATTTCGATTTTCTTTTTTGTATTTTAAAACAAAAATCAAACGGCCATTTGTTTTTGATTTTTCAATTCCTGTTTCTGAAACGAAAATCCAATGACCAAAAGATACACGGACCTTAAAGTCTAACTCTTGGGCTGAAAAAAAATCCTGAAAACCGTTGAATAACTTCCAGAACAAGGTAAACTTTGAATATTCATGTGTCAAAAGTGTTCAAAGTTTAAATATGAAATATTGCGCATTTTATACACCGATTTTGGTATTCCGAATTTGGTGCTGTCTTCGTTTACGATCGGCCATTTCTGACGTGTGACGTCAGTTCAAGAACACCGAGAATGCGCGCAGCGAACCTGCATAGAAACACACAGGCGTTTACGTTGTACAACCGGTACGGCGAACAAGGATATATGGATGTTTTCCAGTATCTTCATTCACACACCAAATCTGCTGATCCACGTCTACTTTGAGCAATCGCTTTTAAAAAAAAATCGCCGAACTAAGTCCACAATAAAATGCCTTCTAGTGTCGCTTATAGACCAGTTCACTGCTATTGTTTTCATCCGGGTTTTCGTGCATGCGTGCCGGACTGGAAGGAAACTGACGAGTTCTCGGCGTATTTTTCTTCTTTAGATAACGTATCACAAGATCATTTTATGAGTAAGTTGATGGTTGATGGTATCATATTGCCAGATTTATACAGCAAAAGCCTGAAGGGACGGAGCGAGTCTGTGAAATGCTGGCCAAGGGTTCCGTGCCGCGACATATACAGCTGCCTTATAAACACGGCAGGCAGCACACACGAGAAAGCATGGAAGCATGAAACCACTGGACGGCTACAATTATTTTATATCGGGAGACCAGCAACCCCCGCGACCCCATGAGGGATTAAGCGGGTCAGAAAATGGATGGATGGACGTTCAGATATGTTTGTTTAACATCAGAAAGCGGAGACACAGCGGACACACAGCGGACACAGCGCTTCAGCAGAGAGGACGACCCGCCCGGTAGGTTAAAACAAACATTGTTCACTAAGGATTATTTCGGTGTTTTTGTCCTATTAATCCTTTTCACAGACTCATGCCAGAGGGTTTGCATACATTGTACATGTACGTATATTAAAAGAAAATCACCGTAGTTAGTGGCTGTAGTGCAGACCGCGGTGAAGTTGGCTTGACTTTGGACATTCAAACTCCGCGGAGTCAGTGGGATCTAGCTCACGGTTGATCCGGTTGAAGGACTCCGATTTCGGCCAGCGTCTCTCAGCTGCTCCCTTCTCCCATACGCGGTGGAACCGTCAACAAATCTGATTTGATTTTTGTTTCTCAAGAGTGATCCGCTGACGCCGCGGAGCTTGAATGTCCAATGTCAAGCCAACTTCACCGCGGTCTAGTGCGGGCCATAAAGTAGCGCTACATACTTGGCCGGTGGATCAAAAGGTCCGAAAGAAATGGGATAAATTCGTAAAAGAAACGCGAAAGGACTGGATTGCCGGCAGTGACAAAAGTGTTTTATGCAATTCACACTTCACGAGCGAGGATTTTGAGGGGTACCTACAATGGAGCATGGGCTCTATGTCTTGTGCAGGTTAGATATAGTCTCCTCAGGTTCACCTTGTTCAAACTCCGTTTCTTCGTATATATATTCGGTATCGGAGTCGCCGATGCTTGAGGGAGAGTTTGAAGATCAGACATTTTTTTTTATAATTTTTTTGTACGTAGAGTACGAGTTATTAATAAAATTTAACAAATCGGTAGCGAAAGACGTAGTATTAGCAGCCTGATGCACGGTACTAGTTCTGTTTGTGACGTCACATTCCGGAACTGCCCGAATGCAGAATGTTCGGGCACTTTCGCTTATACAGCAAGTTTTATCGAAATTACTTCCAAACGGCGCACATAATTCACATATAATATACATTTCTTTACTCTGGTGACTATTTGAATGCATCTGGCAAAAAATACATTCAGTCCAAGAGTTAGACTTTAAGTACTCCAAAGGGAGTTTGTTTAACTGTGCTGAATATTTGCAATGTGTGCATGCATTATAAGTGATTTTTGCTGTGTTGGTTTTGTTTAATGATACACGAGCTGCACCAATCGGCTGAGTTTCTTTTCCATATTTCTTTCCTTTTCTCTCTGTCTCATTTGGGCTTCCCTCATTTTGTTAAAACCTTTGTCTCAACTGGTTACCGCCCTACGTTCAAAACCCACCTTCAAGCTAGGCTAGTGAGTTAGCTGTGATCTTGGAGCTGCCATCTTACGATCGGCACGCACGGTCAGAGGTCATACGTCATCAGGGCTGCCTCCTTGCGCACCGTACGCAAGGTTGGAGGTCATATGTTGTCATAGTTGCCATCTTGGGTGAGACACCGAGTAGCCTGAGGTTGTTAGCCATAGGCTGTTATGAAGTCACACTAATGGATTAGCTACCATTAGCCGTGTGATACCTTGAAGCCGGACTAGAACGAGTTAGAAGCTAACCTTGCATGAACATTGCTAGCGGCTAGTTTTGCCAGATGCGTTCCCCATCGTGGTTTCAGGTCTGTTTTGGTACATCAGCTTTGTTACCTCAGAGCTATTTAGCCAGTGTCCTTTCAATGCTGTTACCTCAAAGTGCTGACATGTTGATTGTGATGGTTAATGGTGATGTCAATAAGATTTTGTAATCAACTGTGAATTGATTATACATTGCTACCTCTGAATTAATCCATTTTGATTGACTGTATTTTCATTTGTTTTCTTTTCATGTTCTATTGAGTAGTCAGTAGTGTTTTCTAGTATTTTATTAAGTAGAAGTATTGCTGTAACAGGGAATTATCAGTTTAATAAATAACAACTAGCAAAATCGTAGGTGTTTGTGATTATTTTGAGTCAGAAATTGAATGGTCTCTAAGAGTTATGGAATTATCTCATTTTGAGTTAATAACTGAATAAACTGAGACATTTTCATTGGCTTGTGATGGAGTAATGAATAAAACTCTAATTGCAATTATAATTAAAGTTATCAACGTTTGCTGGACAAGTCTAACCAGTCAACAACTGATTAGATAATCCTTTTCCGGTATAAATAAGTTCATAACTGCTAATTAATAAACCAATTGTTAGTGCTAATCATTTGAAAGAATTGTTGTTATAGCTATCCTTTGATTTTAAATGATATGTTATTAAATTATAAATATTATTATTATTATTATTATTGTTATTATTATTAATAATAATAATAATAATAATATTCATAATCAAACAGGTGTAAATGCATAACACAGTACACACTCGCACTCACCCACACACATCCTATATGCCTAGGTCCAGGCACTGGCACCCCAGAGGGGTATCCAGGCCCCAGACCCAGGTGGTGACCACCAATCTCCAGATGTGGGGGGTGACCACCACAACCCAACCTACACCGTCCAAACTCTGGTCCAAACCCCCACCCTGATCCCAGCCGTGATGACCCAAGGGTCCATCCACCCGATGGGGCCAATGTGAACCAAATGGGCCAAGTACAGCCCACCCCACAAACCCTGAGGTGCTACCTCTCCAACACCTTGCCCTCAATACCTAAGCCCTAACCCCATATTCCAGGTGAGAGCAAAAGCTTCAGCCCCAGCCCCAGGCCAGACCCTGACCAGGTGGCCCTCCTCCTCCTCCTCCTCCTCCAGGCCCTGTACTTCTGATGGCAATCGGAGAACAGGGGGTGTGAGAATGACCCAAAGCCTACCTCTGCCTGCTCAAATGTTGTGTTGTTGCATGTTGTTCTCAAATGTGTTTGAAACTGGGAGGGTCAAAAAGGGGGTGCCCTGCGCAGCCCAACCCCCCTCCAGAAGATAGCCCCATGCATCCCCATGCACCCTACCCAAATCCCTCAATGTCTAAATGCGAATGGGGGTAGAGGAGGCCATCAGGGGTGAGGCCTACACAAATAGCCCCCCCACCCCCCACACACACACACACACACACAGGCTATGTAGCAGGCTTACAGGCTATACTAATTATAAACTCTGGAAGCTGAGGCCTTTGGAAATTTTGCCACCATGAATTATCAGCTGTGTGGTGGCGACTTTGGTAGGGACATGTCCCTATGGTCCCTTTGCAAACCTTCACCCATGTGATCATGTGACCTATGACCGTCTTAATTATGACCAGATGCATGAGCCTAGCAGATATGTAAAGAAAATGAATGGCTTCCTTATGTTTATTGTAATACAGGCTTTAACCATCTAATGACCACTTCTTAACTATGCCACCTCCTAACTTTGTGGACTTACACATGAATTAAGTATGTTACTCTTTAGTCGTTTTATTGTCTATAATTAAAATTTGCTACATTTAGAAATAACACAACTATTGTCATCTTATTCCTATATAGAAAAGAATCAGACTTTCTTTCAAGCCATTATCAATGTTCACGCTATTATCACACCGTATAATTCATGCATTTAAACTATTACTTAAAGAATAGGTTTAAATTCTGCACCATATGAAAATCTCCTGATTGTCTTATGAGTAACTCATGATCGTTTAGCAGCCATTTTTGAGATTACCTCCTTTTTCAGTTTGAAATTCTTACTCTTTAGTAATTTTGTTCTCTATAATTCAGTTTTGATATGTTTAGAAATACACTCAACAAAAATACAAACGCAACACTTTTGGTTTTGCTCCCATTTTTTATGAGATGAACTCAAAGATCTAAAACTTTTTCCACATACACAATATCACCAATTCCCTCAAATATTGTTCACAAACCTGGCTAAATCTGTGATTACTGAGATAATCCATCCCACCTCACTGGTGTGCCATATCCAGATGGTGATTAGACACCATAGTTAGTGTGCAGGTGTGCCTTAGACTGCCCACAATAAAAGGCCACTCTGAAAAGTGCAGTTTTATCACACAGCACAATGCCACAGATGTTGCAAGATTTGAGGGAGCGTGCAATTGGCCTGCTGACAGCAGGAATGTCAACCTGAGCTGTTGCTCGTGTATTGAATGTTAATTTCTTTACCATAAGCCGTCTCCAAAGGCGTTTCAGAGGATTTGGCAGTACATCCAACCAGCCTCACAACCGCAGACCACGTGCAACCACACCAGCCCAGGACCTCCACATCCAGCATGTTCACCTCCAAGATCATCTGAGACCAGCCACTCGGACAGCTGCTGAAACAATCGGTTTAGATAACCAAATAATTTCTGCACAAACTGTCCGAAACCGTCTCAGGGAAGCTCATCTGCATGCTCGTTGTCCTCATCGGGGTCTCCACCTGACTCCAGTTTGTCATCATAACCGACTTGAGTGGACAAATGCTCATATTCGCTGGTGTCTGGCACGTTGGAGAGGTGTTCTCTTCACGGATGAATCCCGTTTTACACAATTAAGGGCAGATGGCAGACAGCGTGTGTGGCGTCGTGTGGGTGAGCGGTTTTCTGATGTCAATGTTGTGGATCGAGTGGCCCATGGTGGTGCTGGTGTTATGGTATGGGCAGACGTCTGCTATGGACAAAGAACACAGGTGCATTTTATTGATGGAATTTTGAATACACAGAGATACCGTGACGAGATCCTGAAGCCCATTGTTGTGCCATACATCCAAGAACATCACCTCATGTTGCAGCAGGATAATGCACAGCCCCATGTTGCAAGGATCTGTACACAATTCTTTGAAGCTGAAAACGTCCCAGTTCTTGCATGGCCGGCATACTCACCAGACATGTCACCCATTGAGCATGTTTGGGATGCTCTGGATCGGCGTATACGACAGCGTGTACCGGTTCCAGCCAATATCCAGCAACTTCGCATAGCCATTGAAGAGGATTGGACCAACAGTCCACAGGCCACAATTGACAACCTGATCAACTCGACGCGAAGGAGATGTGTTTCACTGCGTGAGGCAAATGGTGGTCACCCCCCTCCTCCCAATAAAATAAAACTGCACCTTTCAGAGTGCCCTTGTATTGGGGCAGTCTAAGGCACACCTGTGCACTAATCATGGTGTCTAATCAGCATCTAGATATGGCACCTGTGAGGTGGGATGGATCATCTCAGCAAAGGAGAAGTGCTCACTATCACAGATTTAGACTAGTTTGTGAACAATATTTGAGGGAAATGGTGATATCGTGTATGTCGAAAAAGTTTTAGATCTTTGAGTTCTAAAACTCAAAGATCTAAAACTGCATCGCAGCCATCTTGTGGTCATACAAGCAGAGCGGGAACGTTTGATTACTTTACTTGTAGGAGTCAAATAGGGAACAGATCTGTCCTGAATATTGCCTCAACAGACAATAATATGGCAACAACAAAAAACCGCAGTGTTGGTATCTCCTGGAGTGACTTGTGATCTGATGATTGTGATCATATGAAGGGAGTTTTTTTCCCCATTGATTTTCCAAAACTCCGGAGGATTGCAGAGAGATGTCTATGTTAGATATGAGCTTGTAACTGAGACGACTTTGGAATCTGAACAAAGACACCTAAATGTGCTCTGTAAATTTCCTCGATGGTAAGGGGCCAACACTTGAAAGTCCAGACCGGAAACCAGTGACTTCAGTATCTGGGCAGGTAGGCTACGTTTATTTGGCTTTTTCTCAGCGGTTTTAAAATTTTCATACAATCCATGAGGGCTGTTCATGTGAGCTTCAGTGTTGCATTAAGTCCACTCATTTTTCTCTAAAGTCACTTGTAGCTTTTGTGAGTTGGTGATTTCTTTGGTTTGTTTCTGCATGTGCAGACGCTTTTTTGGGTTTCACTTATTCCAGACAGAACGCCTTTTTCTGGTTAACGCACCGCACAGCAAGAGAGCGGGGCTCAACCCCCCTCCCCCGTGACAACCACTTTACAAGCAGTAAAAGTACGGGTGTGTATAAATACCAGCTAAATAGGTGCATTTGTGATGATTAGCGGCACGTGGTGGTTTTCGATTGTTTCTCTCACAGTAATCTTGTTTGTGTGTCTGTGGAGGGGTGTGTGTGTGTGTGTGTGTGGGGGGGGGGGGGGGAAGGCAAGACAGAATCTCAGTGTCTGATTACAGCACGATGATTGACTGCTTTTAAGTCTATTTTCTGCAATGAGCTTTATAATAAATTAAAACATAGGCCTGTAATAATACACATATATTTTTTTGTTAGTATTAGCTGTAATTCTACACGGATTCAGTGGGTTTCTTCATCAGGCTTGATCCATTGTGAGAGAGTAGAGGATAGCCTGTTAGGGTTATGCACCCTTAATTACCTGAAAGAACCAACACAAAAACCAGTTTGACTTTTCTGCAGAATAGGGGAGAGAGTCAAACGAAGTGAACTAGACACTGACAGTGTCTGAGCTCAGCTCCGCCGATACTTTCCCACCTTTAGCCTTTTATTACATCTCACTCAGGAAGGGGTACAAGATTTCCCACCATTGCGATTCCCAGTTTTACAGCACCCACACAGCTGGGTGAGACCAATATTCTTTATCTAGGAAAACAGCCCATCCAGTGTTTTTCCACTTGCAGCAGGAAGGAGAAGTACATTCTTGTAAGACAACTCTGAAATAGACTATCGCTTGTAACGTACTGAAAATAAAATGATCACATTTATATTTTCTAACAATTCTCTCCTGTTTATCATTTTATTTACATTTTCACAGCTCTGCCTCAAGTATTTTTTGTCATCATGCTCCCATTACTTGCAGTTTGCATTTTCAATGAGACCGTCATGTCAGGATTACAAATGCTGCTGAACTCTTAGTTTCCAAATGCATTCTTGCACAAATGCCCTTTGCACAATCAATTCTGCACATACAAATGGTTTTAAAAATACTCACCTGTACACTGTGATTTTCTCCTGCATTGTTTACTTTTTAATCACTGCTGCACCTTATACTGTAATTTAATTTACTGCAATTTACAAGCTGTATGCAACGAAATTTCGTTCTGTACACACTCTGTGCATACAAAATGACAAATAAAGTTGTCTAAGTCTAAGTCTAATTCATGTTTAAGCTAAGAGGTTTAAGCTGCAGAGTCTGGCTAGGAAGGGTTTCTAAAATCATTTGATACTGATACACCACACTGCCTACGGTTTTAGCAATCATTGATTTAAGGCATGGTATCACACACATTGTAAAAAGGCAAAATATAATAAAAATGACAATTATGGGTGTCGTTATTTTCAGCAGGAGGTGCCACTATGGTCCAGATGTGAGCCAGGAGAAATAATCTCCACCTTGTGGGACTGAATCTTGGGACATAGCATGTTTTAATTTAGTTAAGGCAGACATTGCTTGTGTGACATGTGTTTCATTAGCATCAGATATGTACGTACAGCAACATAGCCAAGCCACCTTGGCTAGCAGTGAGCATAACCAAAAACATTCCATTCTGTAACACCATTAAACACATTTCACTTAGTTGTTTTTTTGTCCTTTATTGATATCCGTTGTGATGTTCACCAGGGCCTTCATTTGATAGTCTAACGTCTCTATCGTTAACATGGTTTTAGGGACTCCGATCCATGGAAAAGGTCCAAGTACCACTTTGTTTGCGGTACTCCAGTGTTTATGTTCGGGAGGAACGTTGGATCCCCATATGGGATCATGGGGTTGGAACACTGAGCTGGAGCTTAGTTCTCTTTTTCTTCTATTAGAGGACTGATGGTCCTTCACAGCCTGAGCTGAGATGATAACGGTGTGGTCAGCAGGCAGTGATGGGTAGATGCTGTCTCCTCCACACAGGAACCAACCGCTTTCTGTGGGAGAGTTGTCTCGTGGCTCACGCATAGGACAGGTGGTGTCTGCCCCATCAGCATAATGACAAGTAGATTTGGGGAACAGGTCAATGATGTTATTCTGGGATCCTGTTACATGTCCTACTTTTACTGTATTATTTCCTTTAGGCGACTGAATACATACTGGATGTGTCATTCCTTTAGGCACAACAGCTTTCATCTTAGTGGGGTAACCTGTAACATTGCTATCAGTGAACACTGTTGTTACTCCTTTGCACACTCTTTCTATCACAACAGAGTTGTCTGTGTCGTTTTCTGGTGTTGAAGGTATAAAATGCAGTGCACATGAGACGAAACAAAGAGCCTGTGACTGACTCATGGCTGCCAGATATAAAGTGGGCTGTTTAGTTGACTTAGGCATCACTGAGCACACATAGCAGTCACTCTTATTTTGTTCTCAAACCAGTATTCTTACATATGCTTCCCATAGATTACCGGGATGATGATCTGGGAGGTTTCCCAGCCAAATTTTCACAGCGGTGGTATGGATGAACCTTTTTCCTCTCTTACTTAGCGGATCTGGACTGAAACAGATTATACACACAACAGCCATAACGCAAAAGAAGCCCCATATGTAATGATCCTGGCACTGGGGCTGAACCTGTTCACAATCAGCTCACCTGTTCAGACTCCACCCTGTCTGCAATTAACCTCCACTGGTTCCACCTGGTCTCACCAGGTGGAACCAGTTGTTCTGCATATAAGCTCCGTCCAAATCAGCCTCCAGTGCCAGATCGTCTCGAGCCTCACGGTGAGAACCTTCCAACAATTCGTTACCAAGCCTGTTTGCCTGTCTTTTGCCGTCCTCGACCTGTTGCCTGTTTTCGAGCCTGCCTGATCCTCCTCTGATTCTGTCTGCTTGGAACCCCTCTCCCTGGAACCTTTACCCGTGGACTGCTTACCTGTGTACCGGACCTGGCCTGTTTTGTGAGTACCGGAGCTTGCCTAACCCTTCTGACTTTGTGAGCCTCCTAGTTACCAAACTTGGACCTGGACCTGAACCTGCCTCCCGGATTATCCCTCTGTACTGCCGCTGGATCTCTGGCCTCTCTGTTACCGGACCCGGACTGCCCCTGGATAAGCCCTCTTGGAAAGCCCTGTCCCGACTGCCTGTCTCTCAGCCGCTCAGCGGCTTCAGCCCCGCCAGCCTGTGGACGGATCCCACTCCCGAGTCAGCGTGTCTGCTTGGCTCTCTGTGCTCTGGTTTACCTCTTTACAAGGTTAGTCTCTCAGCTAAACCCACCACATCTCCCCTGTTGTCGCTGAGCTCTAACCTGTCCCTCTGCCTTCAGGAGGTTCCTGCCCGTAAGCGTGAGCTGCGTGCCCCGAGAGCAGACGCCTGCTTTCTCAACGTATCAATAAAACTTATAAAACGTCACTGACCTGTCGTGATGAATCTTGGGTCCGATTCCGGTTCATTACACCATATCCATGGGAACCCCATTTTTACTAGGTTAACAGAGATGTTAATTTACCCAGGACTCTAAAGAACAGGGATCAGTTGGTTTCTTCACCGACGTTGAGATGAGTGGCCCTAGAAAACCATACCCCTTTGTAGTCGGTCTTCCCCACTGTTCTAACCTTAGGTGTTTAACACTCATTGTAACTTACAGTGGCTGAGGTGAATCCAGGATGGTCTTTCAGCGATCTTTACAGCCGTTGGCATTGTTAGGAGCACTTGGAATGGTCCTTTCCACTGTGAACTTGCCCAGTTTTTTCTTTTGATGACTTTGATGAAAACCCAGTCTCCTGGCTTCACTGTTTGTGGATCCTGTGGAGACAAAGATTCTTCTGGCAGGGAATTTGCATTTTGTCAGGGTGCAGTTTTGTCTGCTGCACCCTGAGCATTTCCTGGCTTCTTCCTCCTCCAGTGCAGCCCTGATTCCACTCTGATAGATCAGTCACACCTGTAAGGCTACAATCAACCAGAACTCATTCCACCTGCTCACCCCTCTATATAAGCCTACTGCAGTCTCCTCTTCCCTGCCGGTTCGTCTCTCATCTTCCCACGCTGACGACTCCCCTCCGTGTCTCCCTTCGAAGCTGTTTGGACCTGCTTGGATCCCGTTCCAAGCTCTGCTCGGGTCCCGTCCCGATGCCCTCCTGCCAGCCTTGGGTTCCACCCCAAGGGCCTCGCTCGGAACCCGCTCCGAGACTCTCCCGCCAGCCGTGGGTTCTGTATTATTTCAAAAGGAGTCAGACCACTGCTTGTTGGTGTTATACTCATGTACAGTGTTGTGCAATTAGACACTGTTTAAATGTATTTAATGTTTAATAAATATCTCTCTGTCTGTTAAGTACTGTCTGGTGACAATCAGCTCTTAAGTTGATATCAGGACAATGGTTGAAAGGGATGAATTCGAGCACTAGCGATCTTTTAACAGCAAACTCTGCACACACATAGAATAAAGGAGTGACAACTTCTTCAAGTTCAAGAATTTAATAAGAGAAATAAAATGAACATCCAGAGAACATCATTATATAATGCTGTTTATCTGAATTAACACTATATTTCGATTAACAAATCCTCTCTACTAGGCTAGTGAAACTTAACTAAACTACTAAGCAAAATGAAGATAAAAAGAAGCTAAGCTAAAGAACTATTTACATAAAAAAGACAAAAACAAAAGACAAACAAAAGTGGTTGGTCATAATCAGAATAATTCAGTGAATCCAGCTTCACTGCAGATCTGATTCAAAAACATGCAATGGAGTTAAATTAGCTTAACTAATTTAGAACAACATTTGGCATGTGTTTCAATCCTTTCACAATGTGAATCCTGAGTTAAAAAAAACGTTATTTGATGAAATAACATTTTGTTTGAGTTAAAGAATCAAAGTTCACCTTAAAGAACATGGAATGAGCTTAAATTAGCTTCACTAATTCAGAACAACATTTGGTATGTGTTTCAACCCAGTCACGATGCAAATCCCGAGTTACACAAAACATTATTTGAGGAAATAACATTTTAAAGAATGATTTGCTCAGTCAAATCATTTACTTTAGGGATGCCCGATTTGCTCAATGCGATTATACCTCCGGGAGGTAGGGGTCGCTACAGCGATCGGTCGCTAATATCGGTTACTCCTAAAGTTAAACGTCTTTAAATCGACATTAATATACCTTATTCAGTAATAAGGCTCATAGCACTATCGAACAATGGCGGAGCGAAATGAACAAGCCTTATGCTTTAAAACGACCGTATTTGAATAACCGGAAATCGGAAGTTACCAGAAGCTAATAGCATTTTGGCTAGCGGATTTTCGGAAGACTTCAGCTCTATTTTTAGCCATAATGAGTGAGCCAGTTAAAATAAACATTAATGTACCATCAGTGTATAAAACCCCTGTGGAGATAACGTTTGTTATAACCATAAAAACACACTCGGATCTCATCGGCAATGACATGGTACCAAATGCTAGCAATGAGCTACCTCCGTTAGCTCTTTGTGTTTAAACACCATGTAAACGCACTACACAAACATTTCAAAATGACCGTGTAACCTTTCCCTGTCTCATTCCTGCCCGACCTGTTGGCGCCTCGTGTAAGTTCGGTCCACTTTGGCCATCCAATGGAGGGAGCACTGAAAAGGCAAAACGTCATTTTAGCAGCAGACATGCGGCCATGCGGCTATGAGCGAGCCAACAGCGTGGTCAGGGCAGCTTGGGCCGACATCTTCCATGCAGCGTTCGCTGTCTCAGTTTGTCTGGTGAGGGAAGGCGACCGATCCGCGTCGTCTCGGGTCCGCTTTCCTGCAACAGCTGACAAAAATAAAAAGAGCTGTTTCGGCATTCTGTACTTCGCGGCTGGTTTGCGCAGAAGTCAGAGTGCAATTAAGCTTCGACGAATCTCCAGATTCAGTCGGGTCCTCTCTTTCCCCCTTTTTCGCTCCATGGAAGCGAGGGCAGATGAATTTCAGAGAAAGCACGCTCTGTGCAGCTTGGCTGGCTTCCCCAGCCACCTCCTCTCCTCCCAATGTCCCAGGCAGAAGAATATGGGCAGACTTTGTCTGAGTGGCTCGCAGGGCATGGCTGGCAGTCCCAGCCCTGCGGCCCTGTTCTGCAGAGCAGATCCAGGAAGAGGGAAAAGTTGAAGAAGAACTGGCTTTGTCCTGGAGTGCTCTGACCTTTTGTCTGTGGGGGAGTGGTTTGGGTTTACAGCAGGCACCTTGCCGAAAGAGGCCGTCCCAGCCTGAAACTCTTTCTCACAACCCCCCTTCTGAGTTTTCCTCCGGCTACATGGCCAGAATTCAATCTGACATCAATTATTTCATCATGGCTTTAATATGGCACAACAACAGTTTGCCGCAACTGGAAGGACATATTGGCAATCAAGAAAGCACTCTCTTTTTAGACCCACCCCTCACAACCACCAGTACCACCCTTCAACGTTAACCACGCCCTTCTGAGCATAAAAAAAGAGGCAGGCTGACAGGAGACGGTGCAACTTCACTTGCCAGATTTCTAACATCTGAAACCATGAGGAAGGACACAGGCAACAGTATGGCGTTCTGTGGGCTGGATAGCTCTCCCACTCCACCAATGTCTCCTTCAGCCGTTTCAACATCCCCGCAGCATGGCTCCCCAGGCAGCGATAAATTCTTCCCGGGGCTGTACCACCCTCCTTTACCCGCATTCTCAACAACTCCTGCTTCTTCCCAAAGCAACAGCGGAAGCGAGAGTCTCCTCACAGCGCTGCAGAGACGCTTCCCTGACAGGCCCTCCCAGGGCATAAAGCGTGGTCTAGAGTACTTCGTTTTATGGGATAAGAATTCCAAGCTTCCTGCCTACCCGTCTCAACCAGAGACCCAGGATGAGGATTCACAGTTTTTGAATCTTCCCCTCTCCCCGGGGCCTTCCCAGCCCGAGGACTCACAACCTCCACCCGGCCCACCCTCCCCGCACCCTTCCCAGCCCAAGATGCAGGGTTTGCAGCTTCCATCGAGCCAAGGAGAGGGTGAGAGTGGTGCGGATGAATACGATGGCTGGATACGCTTCGGGTTCATCAAAGCTGTAAAAACTGCAGTTTACCATCTTTTGAACGCCGCGATCAACAAGTACATGCAAGATTCGTGCTACGGATGCTCAATGAACCGTCCTAGTTTGAGTGAGCATCAATGTGCCGATATGCTTGAGGACGGCTTCTTTGAAAGCAACTATTATCGTGTAATGCAAGTACATTATAATGCACGGTTCACTGATTTCATTCAGTAGCTTTTAGCCGCTCGCGACATCCGTCAAGACAGTAGCATGGTGAGCGCTGTAGCACAAGCTTACTTGAATGAATGTCCAAGCAGGTGTATAATCAGATTAATGACATGTATGACCAGTTGGTTGGCCACGACTCGGACATAAAAAATCAACTTGCAGCCATCACACGGTACTGGCGGGGTTGTTGAGCATGCATATTTTCCCCCGTCTTTCTTTTTCATATTAAATGAGTGTTTTTACAATTACTTTGTGATACCATATTAAATGAATGTATTTTCTTTTTCATATTAAATTAGTGTTTTTACAATTACTTTGTGATACCATATTAAATGAATGTATTTGTTTCTTGATTATAAGTGTTAATAAAAAATAAAAAAAAGACAAAACCCAATTGCATTTGTCCATTCATTCATTTTATCATCAGAACGTGTGTGGGAACATATGGCAGGAGAAAACCTGATGAACAAGTTATATTACATGCTTTCGCACCCCGGCTCTTTTGGCGGAGTAAATAGGCTGCAGAGAGCTCTCGAAGGTGAAACTATTCAGAGGATACCGGTTGAAAGGGTGCAAGACTCTTTATCACAACAAAATGCATATTCTTTGTACAGGCCCGCGAGAATAACATTTCCGTGAAATGGAGTGTTTGTCACCAGGCCTTTGAAGCAGTTCCAAGCAGACCTCTGTAACATGCAGAGTTTATCAAAGGAAAATGACAACCATAATTACTTATTAGCTGTTATCGACGTGTTTTCCAAAAGAGCCTATGTCAGGGTTTTAAAAAGGAAAACTGCGTCAGACGTGGTAAAAGCTTTTGAGTCTTTTTTAAAAGAGTCAGATTTCAAAGAAACTTCAAACCGATGCGGGTAAAGAATTTTTCAACAAATCGTACAAAGCTCTGATGGATAAAAACGGTATCGGGCATTTTTCCACGGCTAGTGATATAAAAGTGTTGGTGGTTGAAAGGTTAAATCGGACGTTAAAATCAAGAATGTGGAGATATTTCACGGCAAACAACACTCTCTGATATCTAGATGTGCTTCAAGATTTAGTCAAAAGTTACAACAATAGTTTTCATTCAAGTATTAAAATGACGCCTATGCAGGTAACCCCGGATAATGCTTTTCAAGTGTTTCAGAACCTTTACGGGACTAGCTCCAAGCGCTCCTCAAAACTGAAGACGACATTGAAGCAAGGCGACCATGTCAGAATCTCCAAGGTGAGTGGAGTGTTTGACAAGAAATATGAACAGAGTTTCAAGGATGAAATCTTTACAGTGGCAGAAACAATACGATCTCCTCCCGTATTCAAACTGACAGATTTAGATGGAGAGCCGGTCCAAGGGTCTTTTTACACAGAGGAGCTTCAAAAAGTAAAAATGTCAAAAAACAAAATGTATCAAGTGGGTGAAATATTAAACAAACGCACCGTCAGAGGAGTTAAACAGATCTTAGTACGTTGGAAAAATTGGCCGGAGAAATTCAACAGCTGGGTGAGAGTCGATGACCTGCGAGATGTATTAAAGAAGGTGTTGCTCACTGACAGCTGACAGTGAAATATGGACTGCATGATTGAGGATCCGGGGTTTTATGTTACTCTACCCTCAAATGCCAGTCTCAACGTCTTTAAGGATAATAGCATATCCAGTTTCCGTGTGGATTTAGCCAAGCATATTAATTTAGAAGGCCAGTGACAAGTGGCCTTGAGAGAGATTTCTTACCCTCACACATGGCACAATGTGCCCTCAGAGGCGGCTTATTTTGAGTGGCGGAAAGCAGAGGAGGAAAACGTGCATCGCAGACAGATCGGAAACAGACACTGAATCCGCTCAGAATAGAGGTTAAATCCCACCTGAGAAAGATTCAGATATTTATTTTCAGATTAATTCGCTCGCTAACATACTCAACTACCAGGCTGGGGGTCAGTACCACCTGCGTTTCAACCCGCCACTGGCGCACATGTTCGGTATGGATCCCGGGGAATGGATCAAGTTTGACTATCAGCACGCCCCACACCCTATGGATTTTAAGGCTGGCTTTTATCACCTTTATTGTTACAGCGACGTTGTTGCCCCGCAAATAGTCGGCGATGTTTACGCCCCTCTGCTGTGAACGATTAAAGTGGAGGGCATGTTTAGAGATATTTTCACGCAAACCTTTCAGAAACCCTACTAACTCCCCGTTGCAAAGAAACACATTGAAAATATACAAGTAGAAATTAAAACGGACCAGAACACGCCGGTGAAATTTACATATGGAAAGTGCATTGTGAAACTGCATTTCAGACCTGCGACGTCACACTGAGCGTTCAGGTGAAACAGATTATACATATAAAAAACAGATGATTACGCACGCAATCATTGATAGCTGTGCAACCGGTCATGCCAACAATGATTCAGCGTGCTAAAACGTGAGAAGAAGAAAAAAAGTAATGAGAATCAAACATGGTTCAGATAAATCTGAGATGACCCGCACCGATTGGTCCACTAATACCAGAGCCAGGTAGGGGGCGGTCTACTCAGTTTCTATGGCGCCCCAGTCATGTATGGTCAGGGAATAGGGTCCATATTTTCAAAATTATTTAGTTTCGTGTCACCTTTAGTTAAATCTGGGTTTGCCATCGTAAAGCCTCATTTTAAAAAGGCAGCCACAAACATTGCCTCGGATGTCATAGGTAAAGCTATGACGAAAATAGCCGGCCCACACGAGACTGTCAATACTGAAAAGGGGTCGGGAATTATGTTCCTGTCAAGAAGAGCTAGAAAGAGGCCGCCCGGGGAACGTGTATGGCGTTCACAAATACTTGTGCCACGTAAAAAGAAGAAATCAGCCGGGAGAAGCAAAGCAAGGGGGAGGAAGTCCGCAGCGAGCAAAGATATAACAGAATTACTTTTTGAATTTATTTATTTATTGATTTTTTCATTAAAATTCAACCATGGCTCTTTTGCATCAGAAATCACAGAATGCACCTTGGCTGAATTTGACTTATTTTCAGCCCCCATGAACCAACTATCTATGGAAGATAAGATCTACACTGAAATATTGCCCGTGTCAGCAATTACAGACACTGGACCGATCGAGTTCTTCATTCCCGGAGATGGAGAAAAATACATGGATTTCAACAACACTTTGCTGCACGTCTGCCTGAAGATCACCAACACAGACGGCGACGAGTGTGTCACTACTTCCTCTCGACCAATCGTAATCGCGGACCCAGGCATGCCGTCACAAAGCGCCGCTCTCTCAAATCACAACACAGAGCACGTGAATATGATAGCAGCAAGTAGCGGCGGAGGAAACGGTCCCAAAACGGGGTTTTACTAGTTCGCCAGTCTCGCAGAAATAAACCACAGTGATTTGTAAAATTTGCAAGGAACCGGTAAAAACAAAGTCTGGTAACGCAACCAACTTGTTTCATCACGTAAGCCGCTGCACA
Organism: Fundulus diaphanus; assembly: GCA_037039145.1. NCBI lineage: Eukaryota > Metazoa > Chordata > Actinopteri > Cyprinodontiformes > Fundulidae > Fundulus > Fundulus diaphanus. The sequence continues at coordinate 904,207 of CM073125.1, forward strand.
GCGCGAGCTGTGTCAGCCCCGCACGGCTCCGCGTCTTCTTAGGAATCTTCTGGAAGTTCTTCCACAACAAAGCAGGTATAGCAGCTAAACTGGGCTCCGTTCTTTGTGATAAAATGACAAAGCGTCCAAGCGGCATAAGGACATCACGCATGCACTAATATGCTTCATAGTGATGGATATGCTGCTGTTGTCTGCAGTTGAAAAACCTGGCTTCAAACAATTACTCGCCACTCTTGATCCGCGATATTAAGTTTTGGGACGCAAGTTTTTCTCTAACAGCGCTCCCTAAATTGTGCGTCTAGTGCCGGGAATCAGTGCAAAATGAGATGCAATCTGTGTCCTTACACGCCACAACCTCAGCCTCTCAATTATGAAACTTGAGAAGTAACTAGTGTACTATTCCCACCTAAATAGGCTATTTTATTTATTTATTTGTTATATTTATTTTGGTTATTTTACTGGTCACTTTAGTTTATTCTTTGTCATTATTTGATAACATAACTCAGGTCTCTTATTTTTCTTTAAAAAAAAATCAGTTATGGTTAAAAAAGTTGGTTAAATAAAGATTTAATTGGAATTCTGTGTTTGTGTTCTTTATTAAAATTAAATCATTTAGCAATATCATAAAATGTCCAGGCAGAGCTGCACATAAAATATGGTTTTAAATATTTTCAATAATTATCGATATCGATCAATATGCATTTTTTCGTCCAGCCCTAGGATGAATCAAAGAGCCTCCTTCACAACTAATTCGAGAGAGGTGCATCTGATGGGTCCGATTCACGGAGACATTTTTTTCTGCGAAAGACTCCTCTTGAATTCTGTAGATATGAGGGTTAAACTCACGAGGACCGCGGACACGTTCGTTCTCATGGGAGCGCGTGATTCAACCTTTCGACTGAAAATTTTGGGGGCATCTCTTTTTGTGAAAAAAAGTTTCAGTGTCCCCGGCTATTCGCCTTGGGCACTCCTCAGCCTTGATGAGAGGAAACGCCCTCTATCCACTTTCACGCGTGAATGTAAAAACATATTCTATCCCTGATACGTCGTTTTAGGCATGGTGCATCATGAGGCCTTTACAGGAAGAAGAGACCTGTCACCTTTCAAATTTAGGCATATGGATTGTAGAGTTTCTCACTCTCTGCAGGGACAGCAGACAGGTCCCGGCAAAAGCATTTCAACCCCAATTCAACAACTGTATTTCAGTCAGGGAGTATTGCAACATGTTCACTGCTACAGTTCGTCATTTAAAAGACCTTCCTATGAGCATCTCTCATGAGGAATTTAACAACGGGTATTCCTTGTTTGTCTTTAATCTCAATCGAGGACACTGATGCGTCATCGCCCGTGTCTAAGGGGAATTTGAGGCTGGAAATGAGGTTTAGGATCCCGCTGCCTCATACAACCACACTCATCATGTATGCGTGGTACGATTCAATTTTGGAAATCGACTCAAAAAGACAAGTATTGGTGGACTTTTATTAAAAACATGAATAACCACGAACTTGAAAGCCTCATGAACCACCTGCTGGGGGAGATATTTTACGGCGTGTGGGCATGCGATCAGCTGCCTTTACTCACACGCGCGTACAGAGGACCTGCCTATTTCATCGTGAACACTCACCCCTCACACATGCCTGGAGAACATTGGTTGGCTCTGACTCTTGAAGACGATGATAAAGCCACCTTTTTAGACTCTTGTGGGTTCCAGACTTAGATTCCTATCTACCAAGAATCATATCATTTTTGAATAAGAGATCCTCAGAAATATTGTATCATAGTCGTCAACTTCAAAACACTCTATCCACCGTGTGCGGTCACCATTGTGTTTATCATCAGTGTCATAAAGCTTGTGGGCTATCGATGCATGAAATATTGGCTACCTACGACAACGATGTTTATAAAAATGATGTTATGGTTTCTGAATTTGTGAAAAGATATGAGAAATGTATCAGAAAGCAGATCTCCTGCTTATTTAATCACGGGACGTGTTCTTTACATATTTTTAAAGATTATTACAAAGCTTAAAAATGTTGTTACTAGGTCATGTTATGGAAAATGTTATTAGTTGTCATATTAATCAGGCATTTTTATGGGAAATAATAAGAGGTACTTCTGGTCTCTATACTGTGTCTCCCCTCTGAGGCAGAAAACACACAGCTCACAGGGTGTTTGCTTTAAGGTCTGAAAGCTATTTTATGGTTCTTGAGGTCATCTGAGTTGACCCCTGATAGAACAATCTGGGTGCTAAATCAGCCTTACTTCATGAAGACCCTCGAGAGAATAGTCTCCTTGTTTTGGGAGTAGAAATAACTTGGAGCCACAGTGTCTGCCCCCACAACCCCCAAACTAATCGGGAGGGGTTGGTCAGTCTGATAAAAGATGGGTTTGCGAAGAAGACGGTAGACAAAGAAGCTTGCAATGGCTGGGAGAAGGACGTGGGTAACATACTGAAACTAAGCTTGTAAATTTTTCTTTGTCTCTTTGGAATTCCAAATGAAATAAATATGCATATTTTAAATAGGGCTGTCAATCGATTAAAAAATTAATCTAATTAATTACATACTCTGTAATTAATTAATCTAAATTAATCGCATATAATTTTTGATGTGAAAGTATTTTAAATATTTAAATTCAAATGATTAAATGAATAATCAGCATTAGATACATTAACGTTCAAAAACTCTTATTCACATTCCATGCCTTCAGACGTTTTAACATGTGTCGTTGTGGCATATGTGGCACACAGTAATGTAGGGGACACAATGAAAATAAATGAACACTCCCCTCAATATCAACACTTTACAACAGTAAAGTGACGTCCGCGCTACTTCCGGGTTACGCCGGTAGGCAAAAGCAGGACTGTTCTTGCCAAACACTGTGACAAAACGGGTGAATAAAGCCGGGCATACACTGTACGAGTTTTTCAGTCGTGGTACTTATATACATCTCAAACTGTGCGACGGAACCGCGGGGTTTAAAAGTTCACCGCTCACGATCTGTATTCACTGTACGGCACAACGCTCGGATGCGACCGGAGTGTCGTGCCCCCTCCGGAAGAGGGGGGAGAGTTGGGTAGTACCCGCCGGCGCACGGGAGGCACCGGGCGTCGGGGGGAACGGAGGGGAGAGAGGAAAGACGCCCGGTGCGGAGGCGTACGGAAACAGACGCCCAGCGCGTCGCGCGGCCCGGAACGATCGCCCTCCCCAACCCCCCCGCGAGCCGACGTCCGGGCCCCGCGGAGGTCGCTTCGGGGACGCCCGCTCCCCTCCCTCCCCTGGCAGGGACGGAGAGGAGGGGAGGGCGCCCCCTCGTAGCTCTGCTTGAACAGCAGGATGCGCTCACGAAAACCTCACGACGGCCGACTGAATTTCAAACATGTTTGACTTTCAACCGACCGTCCGATTCCTGATCGGGAGGTAGTCGAGAAAAATACGTCGAGAACTCGTTGTTTGCTGTGTTTGCGTCTGCCGCTGTGCTCGCCTTCTGCCTTCCAGTCCGCCGCACAGGCGCGAAAAACTGTGATGAAAACAATAGTATTGAACTACCCTATACGATTAATTTGCGTTATTTTTTTTAACCCGTTATTTTTTTTTAAATTAATTAATCGAAATTAACGCGTTATTTTGACAGCCCTAATTTTAAATGTTTGCCTCTGATAATCTGTTTCTCCTTTACTATCAAATCTTAAACCGGGGTAAGACGGGCCTTCAGAAATAAGCAGGAGCAGGCCCATATTAATTTCAACACTTAAAAGAAAAAAAACACTGTCACATGAATAAGTTGAAACAATAAATATATCTTTATTATGAATTCTTTTATCGAGTTTTTATTTCATAGAATTAGGGTGAAAATTAGTGAAAATTAGTAGTAAGATGGCGGCCAGTGACTTCAGTTTTTCGGGCCAATCAGCAATCCAGTGTATAAATAGAGATCAGTGCTTGACACCTGATTCAAAGCGGAATGCTGCTGTGCGGTTGGACTCTGATCACACGAGTATAGCATTATCTCTCAACCATAGTGAACCTGTAGGCTTTACATTAAATTTAAATCGTCATCAAGTGCGGTGCACTGGTCTGACGTTCCCCTGCTTCTCTGGATGCATTCCTGAAGCAGAGCGTTGTGTAGTGCAGCTTGATTTCGCTCCTTTCCACATTGACATGGATTCTGTGCGGCAAAAATAAAACACCCGCCTATTTTAGAGAAGCGGCGAGCGTCGGCCCTTCTGCAATGCTTCAGAAATATACTGTGTCACGATGGTTGGAACCATTCTGATTGACTAGAGCTGCAACAACCAGCCGCAAAGGCTTGGCACAGCCGCACCACGACGCTCCCGCGACGCTCCCGCGACGCTCCCGCGACGCTCCCGCGACGCTCCCGCGACGCTCCCGCGACGCTCCCGCGACGCTCCCGCGACGCTTCCGCGACGCTTCCGCGACGCTTCCGCGATGCTTCCGCGTTCTGTGGAACCACAGGGGAACAGAAGCAGTGCAGCGAACCCCGGTTTCAAGAAACTTTCCGCTTTCTTTTTTCTAAAGTCGCTTGTAAATTTCTTGATGTATGGTTTTTGGGCTTGTTTTTGAACATGTAGTGGCATGTTTGGGCTCGTCTTTTCCTCCAACAGAGCCCCTTCTCCTGTCTATAGCAAACAAGAGCTATTAAGAGCCCTTGCGCTGCTGCTGCGGTTAATATCTGTCCCCATACAGAACCACCCTTATCCCACCCCAACAATTTTGCAAACAGGAAAAGTCGCAGTGGGTCGAAATGCAAAACTGGGTGCATGCATTTATACAGTATATAAACGAGCGATGTATTACTTTGTGGCGGGTTGCTAGTAACTAATTCCGTCAGTTTAGGGCTTTATGCTTGCACTAGAGACACAAAATTGTCTATTAAAACTGTTAAGCCATACCTGTCCATGCTGTTATATTCTTGAGGATAAGCGTCTGTCTTTTCCGACTCCGTCACTCCTTCACACCTTCTTCTTCTTCGCACTTGTTGTTGTGCCAAAGAAACCTGCCCAAAAAACTAAAGGAATGAACTACCTAATGGTACTCTGAGGAATAACCTACTTCATTCATTCATGTCTGGCAGACTGGATACAAAAAGGCGCATTGCTGCCACCCTCCAATCGTCTTGCAAATTACAGTTGCATTGTACTATAGCTTGCATAGACATATACGTAGACGCCTCGTCGGGTGGGTTCTGCCTATGCTGCGGATGAGTCAGAGCATCCGCCATGTTGAATGTGGCAAATCTGCAGTTAGACTCAGACACTTAAACAGTATCAGAGGGACTTTAACCCTAGAATATACTTTATATTCGTAATTCGTATTCCAATATAAACTCATTAGCAGAGCTCTGCAGAGCTTGACTACATGCTAGTGAGGTAATTTAGGTATTTGATCAGGGTGTGTAGAGCAAGGGTCACATCTAAAAGTTGCAGGACCACCTGGTCCTCGAGGATTTGAGTATGAGACCACTGGTTTAAAATCACAAGATTAGGTTAACAGGAATTTTGCCTTTGTCTGTCTACGAGTGTTAAATCAACAGTTAAATCTGTTAAAATCCATGTTGGTCTTGATGACCAACATGGACCAAAAAAAAAGTGAGTTTATTGAACAGAGTGGATGATGGATGACGTAAGGAGCCAGAGTCTTTTACCAGACGGAGATGTAGGGTGCAGAAGCTGGCCGGCAGGAGGAGTGCGGAGAGACTGACCAGGAGGAACTCTGGAGCCGAGGACTTGAGACCCGGACGGAACATCAGAGCCGAGGACTTGAGACCCGGACGGAACATCAGAGCCGAGGACTTGAGACCCGGACGGAACATCAGAGCCGAGGACTTGAGACCCGGACGGAACATCAGAGCCGAGGACTTGAGACCAGGACGGAACATCAGAGCCGAGGACTTGAGACCAGGACGGAACATCAGAGCCGAGGACTTGAGACCAGGACGGAACCCAGGAGTCGTGAACAGGAGTTGAGAACTTGAGACCAGGACAGAACCCAGGAGTCGTGAACAGGAGTTGAGAACTTGAGACCAGGACGGCTCACCAGGAGTTGAGAACTTGAGAGCAGGACGGAACAGTGTCTTGGGTTGAGGCTGGGCTGGAACAGAGCTGAAGCAGAGTCTTTGGCAGTGACTGGACAAAAATGAAGCTGAAACAAAGTCTCCTGGCTGACTGAACAAAAACAAAGCTGAAGTAAAGTCTTCTGGCTGACTGGAACAAAAAACTGAGCTGACACAGGGTTCTGGCAGAAACTGAGCAGGAGTGAACACTACGGACCGGCGACGAGAACAGAATGAGGTGATTATATAAAGAGGTGAACACAGGTGGCAACAGATCAGAGATAATTGCAGCCTGACAGGTGGAACCAATCAGGCTGCGCAGGGAAGAGAGACAGGAAGGGAGGCTCAGCATGCAGCCTACAAGCTGCATCCTGACAAACATGTAACCTGACATTAAAAAAAACTTACTACTCCTGTTGCACAATTTTCCTTACATCCAAATGTTGCAGCTTTATAAGTAGGTCTTATTTCCAGACAGTATCATTTGCTTTTTCTATATCAAAAAATAATGTGATGACTAATTTTCAATTACCTTGGTTCAGCTGTTTCACATGAAATGGCAGAGTCTGTTGTGTTTCTTCAAGAAGTTTTACTCAGGCGAGAGTGGCGATGCCTCACCATATTATTGCTCAAGTATAATTAAAAATACAGCACATTGCAGAAGTGGATGGTACTGATTGCAATATACTGGTATCAACATAATTCGATTTGCTGTATAAGTCAGTGCCTTTGTATGCCTAAGTTGAATACTTTTAGGAACAGTTTAAAGGGTTTGTGATGCATCTGTTTTTCTGTCTGTGGCCTAACATTTATTGCACAAATATATCAGAAATTGGCCTGAGCTATTTCATAAGATCTGTTTTTTTCTGTAAAAAAGTAGCTTTTGGAACGAGCTTGTTCGTCCTAATTTACGTTTCCGGTTGGTGGCGGTAATGCACCAAGTTGTTCATTTGCATCCGCCATTAAAAAAAAATCAAGACGACGAAGAAGAAGAAGAAAACCTTATTATTATTATTTTTATTTATTTTTTGAGGGAGAATATATATGTAGCATCCTGATCCACACTCCATTCCAGTAGATGGCGGTAATGCACATCAATAAGTTGCTTGCCAACCGCCATAAAACACAAAAAGAAGAAGAAGAAGAAAACCCACGATAAAGGGGGTGAAAGGGGGTCAGTATTTTTGGCGGGCTCCACCTGCACGACGGACTTCATTTTTGACGCAGAGGAAGGACGGACCAGAACGTGGGTAAGAAAAACACGAAAACCTTTTCAAACAATTATTATTTTATTTGATGGAACTAAGGTGATGTAAATACTGTATTAATGTCTAGTTAAGTTACATCATATAAAAAAAGATGAATTAACAGATTAAACAGTTAAAAAACAAGGATGCATAAATGTATTAATGTTTTATTTAACATTATAACACATAATACATTTTTTTTTGCTTGCTTGCTGAAAGCACGATAGTTGCACTGGAGTACAGTTTGCAGTAGTACAGCTTTGGACAGCTAACTTTTTGGAAGGGGGTTGTGAACTGGCTAGGGGTGAAATATTAAGACTTGTAGTCCTGCTTTTCCAGGCTAAGCCATTATTTGTAAAGGTTAGTGGCATAGGACAATATGTATTGATGTATGAGAGGGGGGTGGTCACTAGAAATTTTCAACATTGTCACTTGTACCTCCAAAGTGTAAAGCACTTTGGAGGTCGTCAAGACTAGTTAAAGCGCTATACAAGTACAAGCCATTTACCATTTACCATTACTCTCACTGCCCGATCTGTACCGGTGGCAACCAAGTGTACAATCAGCTTATATGCGCATGCGCAAGCATAACTACCGGGTCGCCGTTGAATACGCTTTATTAGTTTGAAAAGGACCAGAAAGTATTTCCATAATTTCTTACAGACTGCCATGGTTCACTTTAAAATAAATGTAATTATTTTGTACGAAAAATATGTATTAGAAAATAGGTTGAGTGAGCTGTAACCAGTGTTACAGTCTAAACTGCGCGGGTGCGCAATCGCGCACGGCATCTGGATTCAGCACGCACAGCAAAACTACGCTGCGCAGTAAATAAAACACAAGCTGAACTCTAAACCAGGGTTCCCGCGGGTCCTTAAAAAGTCTTAAAAAGTCTTAAATTAAAATCCGGGAAATTAAGGTCTTAAATTGTCTTAAATTTACCGTAAAGTTGCTGTAGGTATTAAATTTTCAGCCGGTCTGCTTAATGCCGGGGTTAAAGTTCTCCGTCGCTGAAACAGATTTCCGTCATTTGGAAAATTAGAGCAGTTTCTTTTTGAAAAAGTCTAGGCGGAACTTTTTGCTCTAAGGGTCCGTGTGGACCTCTAAGCCAATGAAATCTGGCAGAGCCGGGACATTAGCCAATCAGAAAGAGAGTAGGGCGGGTCTTTGCAAAGCGGAGATCTGCCACTGAGGTTTATCGGTGTTCAATCATTTTCATTTTTTAGAAGAGCGTACCAAAATGGCCACAGATGCATGAATGAAAGTAGCGCTGGTTGAAGGTTTTCTTTGGATTTATGAACTGTCAACTCAGAAAATTCAGTGGAATGAACATCTGACAACAACTTCCCTCGGTAAGCGTGCAGTTAATTAATGAGTTGCTTTCACCTGTGGCCACGTCACATGTCAGCGTTTATTCCCTCGCTTCCAGTAATTTATCTGATAAACGCAGCGACTAACCAGGGATTTCCTCATGATTCGCTGTTATGTTTTGTTGAAAATTCAAAGAAAAGTAACGCGCTAGCTCAGCTAATTTAGCATGACGCGTTTTGTTTTTTTCAAGAAGGGTCGGAATGTGAAACAGTGCTCTGCATTTCACAGGGTCCGATTCGGAAAAATAAAATAAAAAAATAAATTGTAGGCAGGAGTTGGTGGACCTAGACCATGAAATTGAGAAGAGAGCAGCAGAGCTGCGCCACATGTCTTGAGGTGAATTTGGGATGTTACGAAACAGGGTTTCTCTCATTAAAAGTCATGTAATAACATTTGTGTTTTCTAACAGTTATGTAGATTATTTGTCAACATTTTGGCTTGTGAAAGGCTGTTTTGAGGACATTAGTGAGTGAGCTTATTTTCAGTATTCTATATGGTTCCTTCATACAAAGCATTGTGTTGTTTAGTGTAATCTAATTTATGTTACGTTGGCTCTGTTCTACATCACAAAGGACCAAAATAAAATAAAAAGGTCTCAAAGAAAAGTATTTTTACTTTTTTTACTTACCAAACTCAGTAAAACTCACACATTGCACACAATTGATACCAAATGGAAAAGGTTTGATTTCCATTGTAGGAGGAAATAAATTGAGTAGCCTATTCCAAAGAAATTATGAAATTTTTGGGTCTTAAATTATATTTGTTGAGGTCTGAAATAGGTCTTAAAAAGCATTACATTTTACTTTTAAAATGGTGCAAGAACCCTGTAAACAAAGTTATTTTAGTACCATTTTACAACTCTATTGTGTTCCACGGCCCCGCTCTGTCAGCGCCAGGTGCTGACGGAAGTTATTCTGTTTGTGCATGCACAACGGACCTGATGGAGCGGATCATGCTACGGGTACAGATCAAGTAGTGACAATGCTATTGTGCGTGCATGTTCCTTGTTAGTTTCCGCGTTCTGCCTGCGCATGCGCATTTCCACCGTTTCTGGATCCGTATGCATCTGTGGTAGCCTTTAACGCAGGGGTGTCCAAATTCATTCCTCAAGGGCATCAAGGGAATATTTTAAGTGTTTACCTGATTCAACTAAGCAGAACCTAATGGGTGCTTAAGTAGTAGGCCTTTGCAGACCATGACATATTGAGAAGGTAAATCATTAATTTGAATCAGATGGAGAAGGGCCGGAGCTAAAACACGCAGGAGGGGAGTTGGACATGCCTGCTTTAACTTGTATTGCAAGTTTTGTAATGTATTAGCATTATTTTTTTCTTCAAAGTTTGTTTCGCAGGAAAGAAGATTCAGGACTTTAATTTCACCTCAGGATGGAAGGAAACAACTCTCATCAAATGTTAGTATATCGCTCATGTTTTTACATTGTTTTAAGCTGTTGTTTGTATAACAAACATAATGTGTTTGCATAGCCTTAGATGTGCATTATGATATTAACATTATGTTGACGGTATAATAAGGTAGATAATCTGTGAGAAAAATGAAGCTCCTCTGTCTCTTCCCAGTGCTAACTGCATAAATGCACTCCTCCAGGTAAAAAACAATGAGAGCCCAAATTGGCCATAAAAAAGTTATTTGCAGATAATGGGGGGAGAAAGGGATTGATAAATGTACAATATATTGATCAATGCATCCAAGCAGTTTTAAATTTTCTGTGACTGACTGGACTAATGAATTTTCTTGAAATTTTCAGAAGCAGTGAGGATATGCGGATTTTGCTGCAGCAGATACAACAAACTACAATGCTGCTTGCTGAGAGACTGGAAAACAACTAAACACCATCTGCAATCAGATTAAGCCCCATTGTTTCCACTGCTACAAGCGCAACACAACAAACAACTGAAACCAGACCAAACTTTCTGCCTCCACCATCATCAATGTCCCCCTTATCATCCATCTCATACAATAACTGTCCCTTAACCTTTTCAAACCCAGCACGTCCAATGACTTTGGCCCCTCCAACTCATCGGCAAGTCCTTGAACGTTTCTATCCTTACCCCAGTAGTTTCCAATGGTCAAGCCGAGATACAGTTCAGGCAGATCTCGCGAGGCTTTTTCGCAGAAACAGCACTCCGACTCGTGGATTTAGAGGAGGTCAACACAGTGAGAAAAAAGTGGTTCCGTGGAACCAAATTTTTTTCTGCTCGCCAGAGCCGGGTGTAGATCAAGTTCCTAACACAGAAGAGGCAAATTTCTACAAGGCATGTGGGATAGACAGAAAAACTCAATCAACTTTTTGGATAACCAAGGTGATCACACCCATCTCACAGAGCGGCTGTATGAGAGCTTCCCTCCACTTAAAGAAGCAAGCGGCTTTGTGCTGGCAACCAGTGACCGCAGCAAGTCCTTAAAACAAATACAAATCCCCCCATCTGGCTATAGCATCCCATTCCTACAGCACCACGCAGATGTAAAGCGGGCCCCACTGTATATAATCCCACTACAGAAGGGGCTCACTTTGATTCCGCCTGTGCTGGAGGTAATTGCATTACATATGTAAAAGACACGCAACTACATATAGTATGGCTTACAATTTAATGCAAATCTTACTTTTTATCCTTCTGCACTGTCAGACACCTCATGTGACGCAGAAGTGCCTGGGGTGTGGAGTGGACTTTCTACTTTGTGACCTTCCAAAACATCTGGAGACATGGTAAAAATAATTTCAGGCAATATAATTATACTGAGTGGCTTTGACTTGACCCACATTCTTACATTTGCTGCCAAATGGGAATTTTGTGACATTAACACTATCTACAGTTTAATTTTAGGCATATACATGGGATGTACTTGTACTATATAGGTTGCAGAAGAAATTATGTTGATTGGTACAGACGTTCTTGACGTTAGGCCTGTCACAACAAATTTTGGTGGACGACAATTGTTGAACTTACTTTGATAAATCATATTAGACCTTTTTCTACTAATATGATAATGGCATAATAATGTAAGTATTCTCATCTCGACCTACAGGCTCAGATAAATTAAGCAGATGGCGTGATTTGGTTTAAATCCAAAATCCTTCGGTGTGACGCTTGAGTTTCTACAAAAAACACCTTACAGATCTCTATGCATCCTTTCTCACAGTGTACTCATTTTACAATTTCATAGCAGTAAAACAATCATAACTTTTTTCAACCACATCTGTTACAATTCAAAATGTAAAATGGCATACAGAACTGTTGTGGGAAATACATTTGGTACTGCTATCAAGTTCCTATTCTAACATTGTTTTTGTCTCCGCAGTCAACAAAATGATCAGGACATTACTATTGATGACTCACTCCAGGTTAGTTTACTGCCTTAACCAAAGAAGAAGTCACAGTTGACATTTAAAGGCAATAACATAAGTGTTGTAAAGTCAAATTAAAAGAATGGTATATATGACATTTTGTTGCAGTAATATATTTCTCTTTCACTTTTATGCCCTAGGTCAGGGGTGGCCAACTCCGGTCCTGCAACCTTTAGATGTGTCCCTGGTCTGACACGCCTGAGTCAAATAATCAGTTAATTAGCAGGACTCTGAAGAACCTGACTGCATACTGAGGAGCTAATTGTGCTATTTGATTCAGGTGTGTGGGGCCAGGGAAACCTCTAAAAGTTTCAGGACACCGGCTCTCGAGGACCGGAGTTGGCCACCCCTGCCCTAGGTTGTAGTAATTGTGTAACACCAAGACACAAGTTTAATTAGAAAGTGTTGGTATAAAAATGAAATGGCTAAACATTTATTTCAAATTTTCTCAGGCACCAAATACAGCAGAGGTGCAAGTTAATGTTGGCTCAGGAGTATCAACTGAAGAGTAAGTACACATTTTCAGTGATCCTGTAGTTCACAGTTGTAAAACCCCTTTCTTGAAGGGCTGATGTCCTGCAGCTTTTATATGTAAACACTCTTAGCACACAGTCTTTTCAAAACACTTTATTTCATAAAGATTAAAAATTTAACTAATCTTGCAGGTGTAATGAATAATGCTGGTGAACCTGATATTCAGCCTGACACAGAGTTACGCATTTTTAAAAGGTTTATTGTGAGGATGATTAGTGACAGCTGAGGCAGGCAAGCAGAACCAGATGTGACAGATGAGTTATGGCTGAAGGTGCAGGCAGGCAGGGATGAGCAGGAGACCAGAAGATGCAGGAAGTGACAGACTAGAACAGGCTATGTGGACCAGGGAACACCGACAAAGGGCAGAGCAAGCAGCTGGAACAGGGAAACAGAACTGCAGCATGCAGACACAGGCGACTTTTAACAGAAGAGTCCAGCTGGCTGAGCACACAGGAACTGGTAGAGGCAGGGCACATCACACTAGATGAGTTGAGATCACACGGGACCAGAAGAGAAGTGACGTTCTGGCAGGGATGAGTTGGCTGAAGCAGGTATATGTAAGCAGGTGAGCAGAGTTTACAGTCATTACTGGCAGCAGGTGGAGTTGTTGTTGGCTAATTGACTGGTGACTGAACTGATTGGATATTGGCTGAGAGGTGACAAGCTGATAAGAAAAGTCCAAAATAAATCAACAACCTAAATCAGGACAGCAGGCTGATTTTGCTGAAAAAAAGCCATGTTCAATATAGTAAAGCGATGCCATATTATAAAGGCAATGAAAACTTTTTTTGTCATCTGATTTTGCAACCCAAAAATCAGGAATGGAGGCCAGACCGTTTCTTTCCAGACAATACAAAATGTATACAACACTGACAAATAGTTCAGGACATTGCCTTTTTGTACACCACAAAAGCAAAAAATGGATAAATGTAAATTACTCAACCAAAACTCCTTTATGGTATTAAGTTAATCATGGTCACAGTAAAGTTATACTTGGGTTATAAATGCAGCCATACATTGATAGACATTCTCTAAACTGAAAGCATCAGTATGACATACAAACCATCACATATATGTTGCGTTCTTTATTCTAAGTGTGTCTGGCTGTTGAAAGGTAAGGCCATTCCTTGACTGCTGCAACCTTTGAGGGATCAGTTGCGATACCCTCTGCAGAAATTTGGTGTCCAAGGAATTTTACTTCCTTCTGCAAAAAGTGACATTTTCCCACTCCACTTTTAACCCCGTATCTCTCAAACGTTTATAAACTAGGTCTAGCCGTTCCAAATGAGACTCAAAGCTTGGTGAGTACACCAAAATGTCATCCAGATAGACTAACATGATGTCGAATATCAGATCGCTCATAGTTGCTTGCATCAACCTTTGAAATGTTGCAGGCCCATTACACACCCCCATGGGCATGCGTACATACTCAAACAGCCCAAAAGGCGTGGTGAAAGCAGTCTTATGTCGGTCTTGATCATCCATGGCCACTTGGTGATACCCATTGGCAAGGTCAACTGTGGAAAAGAATTTGGCACCTTTTAACGCATCAAAACTCTCATCAATGCGAGGCAATGGAAATGCGTCTTTCTTAGTTTTTAGATTTAGCTTTCGATAGTCTACACATAAGCGTATACTACCGTCACCTTTGCGGACTACCACGACTGGTGAGGCGTAAGCGCTTTCACTTTCCTGTATAATTCCTTTTTTCAAACGTTTAGAGATATGTTCTTGTACTTCCTGGTATTGGTTAGGAAGTATACGTCGATATGGCTGTGTGACAGGTACGTCATCCACCAGCTTGATCTCATGTTTCACTTTATCCGTGTGACCCAGATTCTCATCATCATCTGCAAAAACATCAATGTAACGGGACAGCAATGCACAGAGAGCAACACGCTCTTCCTCTGTGCCCCCCATGTCAAGTCTTTCCAAAATGGCTTGCACCTTACTGTCAGTTTGTACTGTGTTAGAGTCAACTGAAACCTGTTCAACATTGGCAGAGATGCGCTGAAACTTTAGACTTAGACTTAGACTTTCTTTATTGTCATTTTGTATACACAGAGTGCATACAGAACGAAATTTCGTTTTCACACAGCTCAGAAATATTGCAGTAACTCTACAGGATACCTTGCAGTGAATTACAGTACAGGATAAAGTGCAGTGATCAATCGCAGTCACTTACAGGATAAATTTCAATTGACTTCCGGATAAAGTGCAGCAGTGAGCAGTAGGCAGTTGAAATGTAAACAATGTAAACCAAATGTAAACAAATATGCAGTAAGGTGCATCAGTGATTTAAATGTAGACAGTTGCATTGTACACAGTTTTGCAGTACGTTTCCGGTTAAGGTGCAGCAGCAATTTTGCAGGATACGATACAATGTGCAAATGTGCAGATGTGCAAATCAGCGAATCTAGTGTGGTACACAGTCCGTTTTTTATACTTCAGCAGTTCAGCAGTTCAACAGTCTGATGGCAACAGGGAAAAAGCTTTTGCAGAACCTAGTGGACCTGCAGCGGATGCTGCGGAACCTCTTTCCAGAGGGCAGCAGGGAGAATAGTCTATGGTGGGGGTGTGAGGGGTCCCTGATGATGTTACGGGCTCGAGACACACAGCGCTGCAATGAAATGTCTTTAATGGAGGGAAGAGGAGCCCCAATGATCCCTTCTGCTGTCCTCACCACTCTCCTCACGTTCTTCCAGTCGGAGGCACTGCAGCCTCCACACCACACAGAGAGACTTGGCACGTCTGCTCACTCTCAACAGGCTCAACCTTTGAGATCACGCCTAGCCGTGTTCTGGGGCCCAACCACACTTGCTCGGCGGAGAAATTAACCACCTGGAGCGGAAGAACATGACTGGTCCTCGTGACAAGTGTTGGGATAACTGCTAATCCGGGTGGTAGAGGAGTGGTCACTGGTTCAATGATCAACTGAGAGGTTGCATCTGAGGTTTTAGTGTGACCTTTTATGAACACAGTGGATACCGAGGATGCAGGGATATGTACTTTGTTTCTGCCTGCAACCCGAACTAGCGCCTTTCCCTCAATGCAACAGATCTGTACCTGTTGAAAAGCTGTCCTCCACCCAGAGTCTAAGGATCCACCCAAAGTGTTGTCAAACTCTGTTTTCACCAGCTGTCTGCATCTGTGAATGACATTCATACCAATTATGCATTCTTCAGAAACAATAGCATTCGCTGAAGGCTACAGGACCAAGAAGCCACAATTTGGGATCTTTAAACTCATCGTCTCAACTTCCAGTTCAATATATATATATATATATATATATATATATATATATATATATATATATATATATATATATATATATATATATGAACTTCCAGTTCAATATATATATATATATATATATATATATATATATATATATATATATATATATATATATATATATATAATATGATAATAGTATGTTCCATAACTACAGTCATGAAATTCAGCTAACAGGTAAAAAATATTAACACCAGCGATTTAATTTGAGATCGAATTGAAAATAATCTATTTTGAATTCTGAAAATTGGAATCAAATATGAAATTTGAATCGATAACCAGCCCTACTGAGTTCCAAAAAACACATAATTCTTTGGATGGATTTTTGCACATCTTTTATAAAGGCAGGCCTACTGATGATTGTCATGATATCAACACCATGCATTAATTAGTAAAAACTTTATAATTCATTCATAAGTGTTATGAATTAAGAGCAAGCAAGAGACAAAACCGTGAGCCTAATTTGTTCAACTATATAAATTTATCCAGAATTGTTTATATTAAACATTTCATGCTAAGATACTGCCTTGTAAGCAAAACCAGTCAGTTGTGGCTCTCTTTTGTCCTTAATGCATGATAAACACTGTTGAATGATGTATAGTGTTTATAGAGGAATTAATGACATATCTATAAACTATGTATTAGCTATTTATAAAGGGAGCCTTATTGTAAAGTGGTACCAATATTTGTCAGGAATGTAGAGGCAAACCAAAAAAGGCATTTTTAAATGTACAAGAACATTATGTGCACTGTAGGTAATGCAGGACTGCCCCCAGTCTAACATTTACCTGATTTAAGTTGATTTGTTTCTAAATAAAACTTGTGTCTGTACAGATTTAATGATGGATTGAACAAATTTTTGTTGGAGGACTTAAAATGGTGAGCCTCCAGGACATTCAAGAACTCTTCTGCGTGCAACTCTCTCTGCCAGGGAGTAACAAGAGGAGGTTGAAGAACCAGACGACTATCTTCTGGAATGATTGGCTGTTAGAGGTGGATGGTATGTCATAACTACTGTGTGTTACATTCAAAGGACTTAAAGGAGCTATAAGTAACTTGGTGATTAAAATCTGAACAACATATACACAATGCCTTTCATGGAGAATAGCCATTGACTCAACACTGCATTGCTGCTGTAAAACTGCACTGAATTTTTGCTTCCATGATATACAGTAGGTACATGATGTCGTATTCTGTTCTACTTCTGGTCTGCTTCTCTTACTGGCTAACATGTTTGCATGCTGCTGCTCTTTTGCCAAAATAAAATTACAAATTATGCACATTATTGGGAACTCTGATATGATTGGTTCAAGAAACAAGCAGTAAACATGGCCTACACCTTACAAGTAGTTCCGTAACATACCTCTAGATTTGTTTATAGGGAATGTTACTTCCATCCTGGGTGAGAAATGACAATGATTTAGGTTGATTTTACTCTAGGTATATTACTTATAGCTCATTTTAATTTTTGCACAGCATTGTCTTTGGGCCCTTGGCCGTCAATCAGGTTGTGTTTTAGCGGTTTTGTTCTAACTATATTTCCACTCACTATTACTGCACTGCATTGTTTGCAGTTTTATTGCTGAATGAACAAAGATCTAATAATTGTATTGTGACAAAGTTCAAATGGATTGGATTTTATTGTATATAAATTACAATAAATTCAACACGTGAATCTTTGCCCACCCCAAAAACAAAAAGTATTTGGATTATTAATTTTACAACTTTTATTTGTAGTTTTCTCTCAAATGTCTTCCAGAGGGAACGAGGCCAGTGACACGGGCAAATATTAAACTTTGCTTCAGATATGGACACCATCCCACTGCTGGGCTTCACCATCTCTCCAACAATTGAGTTTTTGCACAATGACGACGGGAACTGCCGCATGTTCCCAGAGGAATACTTGGGGGGTGGTCCTGCGGCTGCCTGTTCACCCTACCTATGCACTCTTTGTAGAGTACATGGAGTCTGGAATATTGCAGTCCCCTACATTTGGGTTAATCTAATTAGAAAAGTTGCCGTTTATACATTTTGGTTGTTTTCATTCATGTGTTCATTCATGTGTTCATGTCACTTTGAATTTTCAATTTCAAGTAAAACCGTTGCAAACTTTTGAAAATTGTCTTTACATTTATTTTTTTATTTTTCCATCAAAGTGAGTGAAACATTTTAACAAAGTATGGTGGGTTCTTGGTATGGATTGTTGAAAATCACCTTTTTTTAATGGAAATATCTGGATTTTAAAAGTAAATACATGAAGCATGGTGTTGTTCATTGAAGCTCAATTTTGCAGGAAAAGGAGGCGTTTATGTCAAGGACTCTTATTTTGAAATCTCAGTTGAACCGGAACTCACGTGTACGTAGTTTTATCATGACTGCATCGATCACTAAGTGAAGATCCAGGGCGTTTGTCGGAGCTAATTGGGAACAATCAGGGAGTTATTACTGTTGTGAAATTAAAGATTAAAAATTAAAGATGAATAAAATAAAGGTAACCGCACAGGCTGACGGCAGCAGGAACCTACCCAACAGTGTAAAAGCAGTGCATGACGACGTCAGGTGACCAGACGGCCCGATAACGGGGAGAACAACAGGTTGTGACGACAGGGGACAACGACAGGTAGAACAGCACAGGGAGATGATGGGGGAGACGACAGGTTGTAAAAACAGAGGAGACGACAGGTTGTAAAAACAGAGGAGACGACAGGTTGTAACAGAGGAGATGACAGGGAAAACAACAGGTTGTAACAGCAGGGGGAGATGACGGGGTAGACGACAGGTTGTAACAACAGAGGAGACGACAGGTTGTAACAACAGAGGAGACGACGGGGAAAACGACAGGTTGTACCAGCAGGGGGAGATGACGGGGGAGAACTACAGGTAAAACAGCAGAGGAGACGGCAAAGAACATAACATGAGGACAAAGTGAAGAAGTAATGCTTTGCACATGATCCCTGATATGACACAATACATATGCTCACACCATATGGACACGACATGTGCATCCAACATATACAGCTTCCATTACATAAGAACGATATATACACACTTTACATAGACACATGAACACATCAGAAGACGCATGAACATATTTGTGGCACAAATGGAACCCCGTAGTTTTGACACCTTCCACTTCTGCGCACCCGTCCACATAATAAGGGCCGATTTTCTTTTCCCCTGTGTTTAGCGCATGGTGAATATCTATTCAATTCAATTCAATTTTATTTATATAGCGCCAATTCATGAAACATGTCATCTCAAGGGACTTTACAAAGTCAAATTCAATCATATTATACAGATTGGTCAAACATTTCCTATATAAGGGAACCAGTTGATTGCATCAAAGTCCCGACAAGCAGCATTCACTCCTGGAGAAGCGTAGGGCCACAGGGAGAGTCGTCTGCATTGTCCATGGCTTTACAGCAATCCCTCATACTGAGCAAGCATGAAGCAACAGCAGAAAGAAAAACTCCCCATTAACGGGAAGGAAAAACCTCCAGCAGAACCGGGCTCAGTATGAACGGTCATCTGCCTCGACCGATCGGGGGTTACAGAAGACAGAGCAGAGACACAACAAGACAGACAAAAAAGCACAGAAGCACACATTCATCCAGTAATCTGTTCTACATTAGATGGTAATAGCGGGTGATCTGTTTTCCCTGGATGATGTCACAGCTAACAGAACGCCAGACCAGGTGTACCACCTATGAAGAAAAAAGGGAGAGAGCAAAAAGTTAAAAGCTGAAATGACGACAGTCATTTCAATGCAATGCAATGCAAAACCGGAGAACAGTAGACTGGAGAACAGTAGAAATCAGTAGAAATCAGAGTGAGAGAAATAGGCCCTGATGTCCTCCAGTAGCCTAAGCCTATAGCAGCATAACTATAGAGGTAGCTCAGGGTAACATGAGCCACTCTAACTATAAGCTTTGTCAAAAAGGAAAGTTTTAAGATTAGTCTTAAAAGTAGACGGGGTGTCTGCCTCACGGACCAAAACTGGGAGTTGGTTCCACAGGAGAGGAGCCTGATAGCTAAAGGATCTGCCTCCCATTCTACTTTTAGAGACTCTAGGAACCACCAGCAGACCTGCAGTCTGAGAGCGAAGTGCTCTGTTAGGAACATACAGGGTAATCAGAGCTCTGATATATGATGAAGCTTGATTATTAAGGGCTTTATATGTGAGAAGGAGAATTTTAAATTCTATTCTTGATTTAACAGGAAGCCAATGAAGGGAAGCTGAAATTGGAGAAATATGATCCCTCTTGTTGATTTTCATCAGAACTCTTGCTGCAGCATTTTGGATCAGCTGAAGACTTTGAACTGTATTTTGTGGACTTCCTGATAGTAAAGAATTACAATAGTCCAGCCTTGAAGTAACAAATGCATTGTATGTATTAGCTTAAAGACAATACAGAAGACTAAAGACAGGGGAGGATTAGATTTGCCTAACTTCCATAACTATTACTTAGCAAATAGGCTACAATACATCTCTAAATGGATAAAAAATTGTCTTTTAGATGAGCCTTGGTTAGATATAGAACAGGAAATGTGCAATAATATCATGATTTCAGATTTGCCGTTTATTAGCTCAAATATAAAACGGCATACATGCTTCAAAAATATCAACATTAGTTTTACTCTGACAGCATGGTGGGAGTTCCTTAAAATGACAAAGTCATCCCTTATCCCATGCAGTCGTACACCTATCTGGAATAACCCTGATATCCTACAAAATAATAAAATGATAAACTTTACATACTGGAAGAATAAAGGTATTAAATATCTGGAACATCTACTTGACGGAACCGAGTTCATCAATTTTGCTAAACTAAATATGCAATATGGCATTAGTAAAAAGTATTAGAATAGTCCAGCCTTGAAGTAACAAGTGCATGGACTAGTTTTTCAGCATCACCCCTAGACAGAATGTTATGCCTCTGTCCTGAGCTAACCATTCCAGCCATTATATGGACGCGTTCGAAAATGTCTTGCACTGACGCCTGTGGTCCACTGGTGAGGGAATAGCTAGAGTGTTAGGAGGAAGGAAATTGGATGTGAAAACTTTCATGCAGGCGGAGGCAATTGTGATGCATTTAAAAGGATCCACGTGTGTCTTTTTAAATAACTCTTCTCTGAATTTCACACAACCCTTGAAAAGAATCTCAACATCATTTTGACAATAATAAAGAGCTTCTTTCTGAAAGTCAAAGGATCGCTTGCACGTCTCACTGTACCAGCTGTTAAATTGCTCCTGCTCTGCGGGGTTCATATGTTCTAGCGCGTAGAACCTGGGGGGAGGGAACGGGCCTATATACTACTGAATTTCAGACCGTAATCAGGTTCTGTAAAACAGAGGATTTTGCTACCCTGCGTGATCAGGGATGGTTTAATACCTAACTGGACCATAACGCTAAGGACCAGGTAGCTATCATAGCCGCGCGCGTTATGGGCTAAAAATGTGTAACCCTTGTAGCGGGGTTTCCTGAACTGAAGCATAAATTCCCTGGCGTAGTTCTGCCCGTAAGTGTGCTAAACATGTCCTTTCAATGTTTTGGTACGAACCAGAAAGGGAACGTGCACACCGCTCTGATCGGTAAAAGATTCGAAATCATAAAAAAACAGTTTATCACTGAGCTCTTGATCGGTAAGGCTAGGTTGAATGTAGCACTGATGCTCGTTTAACGTTACATCAGCACTGCGAGGCACTTTGTCACGACAGACGCCTGCTCTCTCTGCCTGCTGATAAACAATATAGTTTTTTACACACAGGACAAAAATTTGTTGTCTCGCAATTACTCACAAGCTTCCCGAGTTTAGGTTTCTCACGGGGGTCTCTGTGTTTGTCAAAGCAGAATGTATTACGACAGACCCAGTTACAATCTGTGCAGTGTACAGAGCGGTACTCTTGGAGAGTACAGCTTGGATCGTGGCATACGGAACAACGACACTTACAGTTATGCCTGCTGATGTTTTCGTAACCGGTATTGCATTAATTGCAGATGTGATTTGCCCCAGTGAAAACTTCAGGCTTCTTATCCCATAATAATGGTTTTTGAATAAGACCAGAAAAAGAGGATTTGAATGATTGGGAAAATCGGTCTCGAATTTACAAAGCAATGCTTCCCCATCGTTTTTATAGAACACGACAATTTTCCTGTTTACTATCTTTACAAATGATTGCACATCGCTGAAAGTCACGGGGGTTTGTTCAGTTAGACCTGCCATAAGCTGCCACTTTCTCGCTTGCCGTGAGGCTTCCGCATCTGTAAAACACGGGTTGAAGACGTGTGCGAGGCTAATTGAAAAACAAAGCTAATTAGAACAGTTGTTAACAATATACAAGTGGCGTCGCTTTTTATGAATTAGCTCGCAGTCTAATGTTTTTACAGCTTTACGCTTTGCACCGCCTCTAGGGTTTTTCACGACCTGAAGAATCAGCTCTAAGTTGTTATGTGCCAGAAGCTCAGCGTTGGACTGTACAAGCTCATCTAAAAATTCCTGAAATGCCGGCAGAATTGAATCATGTTCATGGTCATCGTTTACTTGAACAATCACATGACGAGAGAATCCTTCCCCGCTTAATTCTAACTGCACAATATCGTTATGCGCGGCTATCTCTCTTGCAGAGTCAGCAAACTCGATGAGTATATTAAAGCAGTCTTGCATGCTTTGTGGCCGGAGTTAGTGTGAATAAAAAGTAACGCACAGAGAGACAGAGAAACTGAAAAGCGGTAATTCAAAAGTGCAATCAAGGACAGTTTTAGTAATAAATAATAGCAAAATTATTCTTAACTCACCACGCGCTGGTGCTGCTGCTTCTTCTACAGCTGCTTCAGCAGGGGGGTTGAAAGGGGTGACTGCGATGTCTGTGTCCTTTGATGGGGCGATGGGAAGCGAGGAGCATGGTGAGGCGGCGTGAACAGGTGAGGTATGCCTGGAGTGGAAGGCCGTGCAGGGCAAGAGGGAGGCCGGAGGCCGGAGGGAGAGGGTTATTCGCAGGGGTGTGTGTAGTTGACTGGATTCTAACGCCTTGGCATTGTTACTGGAACCTTGCTCGGAAGCAGATGGGTTTTCAACAGCGACGTGTTGGTTTGGGAGTAGTCTCCTTCTGGTCCGAGATAAAGACAACCTCCCTGTCCTGCTGCAACGCGTTTCATTCCCGGCAGCTCACCAAGATAGATGCACGAATTATTAGAATTTCCTCTCTGTAGAATTGATTAAATCTGTAAAAATGGTTAAAAACTATTTATTAATATTTTAGATTGATATATTTAAATAAAAAGTTTATATGAAAAGAAGTTATTTGATTAAACTACACAGTGGTCCGATTGTGTTAATATTAAATCTTCCAACTTGTCTGCAGTGGGTTCTAAGAAATAATTAAATATATGATATATTAAACGTTGCTAATGAATGTAAATATTTATGATTGTTATATTTATTAAGCCGGGAACTTACCGCGGAATATCGCGGCAAAGTCCTGGGAGTGGGTCGAGTCAATGCTGTGGATTTGAGCTGTTATTATCTTGGATGAAGAAAGCTTAGACATGTTGTTAGTTTTATTATTTTGTTTTAAATTGTACTTACTTTAACCTGTGTAACAATCAGCCTTTAAGACGGGAGGTTCGTAAAGGGGTTTATATTATGAGCGACGGGAAAACTCTATCAGTAGGGCCGAGCTCAATTTGTGGCAGCGGCATCTGACACTGGCACTTCCGGTGGCATTTGTGGCACTTTCACTGGCATGCTCTTGCCAAGAAGGTGCCACGGCTCGTCCCGTACTGCTGTTTCTGTTTTTAGGCAAACTGTTTGTTATAGACGCCAGTTAGACTATAATTACTTCCAAATAATCATATTTTATTTATATTATTTGCAATAAAAGCTGACGGCTCATAGTGCCACTTCCGGTGGAGGTAATAGCGGCACTTCCTGTGGCAGCTCCAGCTCAGAGTGGTACTTCCTGTGGCAGCTCCAGCTCAGAGTTGCACTTTCTGTGGCAGCTCCAGCTCAGAGTGGCACTTCCTGTGGCAGCTCCAGCAAAGAGTGGCACTTCCTGTGGCAGCGGCAGCTAATAGTGGCACTTCTGGTGGCAGCGGCACCTAGAAGTGGCAGTTCCGGTGGCACTTTCACTGGCATGTGACTGCCAAGAAGGAGTCACGGCTGTTGCCACATTCCTGTTGCTGTGCGTGGGCAAACGATTTGTTATAGATGCCTGTTAGTCTATAACTACTTCCAAATAATCATGTTTTATTGATATTATTTCCAATAAAAGCTTGTGGAACCTTCGCCAGCCACCTGCCACAAGGTGTCACAACGCCGCCAGTCCAGCTGCCGTAACTAATAGCAGATCTTCTGGCATCTTGTGGCAGCTGCAGTGGCATGCAGCTGCCACAAGGTGTCACTAAGCCGGCAGGCCGCCTGCCGCACTTCTGTTGCTATTTATGGGCAAATGCTTTGATTTTGTGGTTATTTAATACCTATGCTATATTTACTTTCAATTAATCGTGCTAAATTCACATAATTTAATAAAAAAATTTTAAACAATTTAATAAAGTTATAAGGTGACTGTATGAGTGGTTTGACTTGTGATAAGAAAAACAAATAAAACATATAAAAACATCATATGAAAACACACTGGCACACTTTGGAGTTCCATGGCCATTGGGTGCCACGAAGATGCCACAATAAGGCCAGAGAATGCCAGGATGCTACCAAGATGCCAGACCGGTTGTAAAAGCCTCCAACATCCCACGGCGGCTGCCGCTGTTTTCATGGAAGCAATGCTCATTATTGGCAAACGGGATGTTTGGGGGCAACTTTCTTGCACCGGGATCAGTTGCTAAGTATAGCAGTGATCTCAAAACACCAATGTTCCCACGTTTTCACTTGCACATTAATAAGTTATAGCAGATAGAAAATATAAACTCTTGCGCTCCGGTCCAAGAGGTCACGTGATTCAAGTTTTGCTGCTCAGCCAATCAGATTGGCGTATTGTCAGCTGTGCGAGTTCAACCAGTTCATCCTGGCTGCGCCCGTAAGGAGTTGTAAGCATCTGTTTCCAGACGAATACAGCCCAATAATACCATTTTCTGGTGCCAGAGTTAGGGTTAGGGTGATGGTGAGGAAAAATAAATCCATTGATTTTCCGACACGCTTATCCCTGCTGGGTTCGCGAGGGGTGCCGGTGCCGATCTCCAGCTGTCAATGGGCGAGAGGCGGGGTACAACCAGGACAGGTCGCCAGTCCATCGCAGGGCTGAAATAGTCCAGTCTTTTGCCAAATTTACTGTGATATCACCAAGACCTGCTGTGCTAGGATAGCACAGGTGTCGTGCCAAACGACTTATCCCCGCCAGAATTTGTATCCCCTACTCTAAGGTAGAGTAGGGGATACAACCTGCGGTGACGGTTGAGCAACACCAGACAGCTCCATTTAAGCAGCACACAGACAGCGGGAAGATGCCAGAGTGTTACCGTCGTGGTTCCTCTGCGTGTCCCGACGTCTTCCTCCCGTGTCAAACACCTCCAAGTCATTCACCCGTGTCGGCTCCTCTCCTGAGCTCCTCTGGGTTCCTCTCGAGTCAGTTCCTCATCCTCGGACCCTGCTTCCTTCGGACATCTACTGGTTTCTCCCGCTGTTCTGGACCCCTGGACATCCCGGTGCTGCTCGGACCCACTTCTGCCTCCGCTCTCTGGTCTCTCGGACACCTGTGGCCCCACCACCAAGGAAGCGCTGAGCCCACACCTCCTCCTCCCCGGTCTGGCTTCCCAGCTCAGTGATTGATCCGGTCCCGTGTCTTCCTGGTTCCCGTCCCGACTCAGCTCTGCTCAGACAGACCTCTCTCCGTGATCCTTGTTTAATAAACGCTTTTCTAATCTACCTATTTCCTGAGTGTATTCTGCATGTGGGCGAAGCACATCAAGCCAAACATGACAAAAGGAGAGAATGATAAACTATTTCACTCAATAGAGATTTTTTTTTAGTATGTTTAAAGAAATTCCCCAAAGCTATAATTATCATGGGAGGAGATTTTAATACCGTTCTTGATGGGGATCTTGATAAATGACCTCCAAGCAGACCTAATGCCTCCAACTCAACTGTCAAATCCTTTATGGAAAAATTCAACTTGACTGATATCTGGAGAGCTCTCCATCCTCATGACTATATATTCACTTGGAATAATAAATCATCAACAAGGCTGTCTATGATTGATTTCTGGCTAATATCAAATACAGTAAACAAGGAGGATATAACTGTTAATATACGTCCTACTCCTCTTACTGACCACAAAGCTATTGAATTGATTTTTAAATTTTTAGACAAAAAACTATCTTTTTGCTCACCATCATACTGGAAAATGAACAGTTCTTTACTGCAATTTGAAGAAGTCTCTACAAATATATCAACGTTGTTCAATCAGTATTGGTCTAAAGCCCATCCGGGGCAAATAACTTATTCTAACACAACTGGCTGATGACACTACCCTGTTCTTAAAGGACAAGAATCAAGTTTCATTAGCGATACAAGTATGCATTTGAATCTCAAAAAATGTGAGATAATGACAGTTAAAGATTGCACTGAGACATCAGTTGAAGGCATTCCAGTTAAAAACGAGGTTGTTTATTTAGGTATAACCATTATAAAAGAACAAAAAAATCGTAGCTCCTTAAATTTTGATCCTTTAAATCTAAAAGCTAAAAAGAAACTTAATCAGTGGTTGGTAAGGGATCTTTCACTACGAGGTCGTATTCTACTTAGTAAGGGCATCTCTAGGCTCACTTATGCTGCTCAGGCTTTAGATCTTGATAAAGGCACTGAAAAAGAAATTGCGAAATTGCTCTTTAACATTGTTTGGAAGAATAGGACCCATTACATTCGAAAATCTACTTTAATTAACTCATATGAAAATGAAGGGCTCAACTGTTTATCTTTCTCTACCTTAAATAACACTTTCAAGATAAATTGGATTCGCCAGTTCTTCGCATCTCAAACTTCTATTTGGAATACTATTCCGTATAAAATTTTTTCTTGGTTTGTAATTTTGATGTACATAAACTTCCTATCAAGCTCTCTAATTTTCACCGCCAGGCTTGTTTGTCATGGTCACTTATCTACAAAAGCACAACTTTTCGCCTCACCGGTATTTCATTTGGAACAATAAGGACATCCTGTACAAGAAAAGATCATTGTTTTTGGATTCGTGGTTCAGTCATGATATTACTCTGGTTGATCAACTGTTCGATGACAATGGCACTTTATTGAATTATGAGGGGTTTCTCTCTAAATGTAACCTTCCTATTTCTTCTGGAGAATACGCAAAGGTTTTTGGTGCTATTTCATCTGGGATTTGCATGTTATTCAGACAGAGGCCAAGACTCAACTCTTCTTCATCTCCTTCTCTGACTCCCATGGACTCTCCTGTTGGCAAAATATGTCTCACCTCATCTCTTCGTAAGAACAATAAGTCAATCAGATCCCTCTTTCAGAGAGAGGTGGCGTCTGTTCCTGCTGTTGTACCATATTGGAACCGTTTTGTGACAGATGTATCCTGGAAACATACTTGGCTGTTACCTAATCACTTTCTCCTCACTAACAAGGTGAAGGAAGTCTCATTCAAACTCATTCACAGGATTTATCCCGCCAAAGACTACCTAAAGAAGTTCAAATCCGATATTCTTGTGAACTGCACTTTTTGTGTTCTTATTTGTTTCTCTTTCCTCCTGACTGTTGTTGTGCAATAACGCCATGATGAATAATTGATCTCTGATTGAATTCTGAACTGTGGTAGGGAAGAGGTGACAAAAGAATTCTATCCTGCTTCAAACATAAGGAGAAACAGCCGCAAAGGAGAGGGAGTCAGCTGGGACTGCCCTTCTCTCGGCAGGAGGTCAGCTGTGACCCCTCCCGACAGATAAGAGTCACAGTCCACCTCTGCTTCAGTCACTTCAGCCCCACGTCTGCAGATCTCTTCAGCTCTTTTCTTCTGGCTGGAGCCATCAGGGGGGCTCCCACCCCAGCTCTTCAGCAGCTGCACAGACTACCTTGTCCTGGGGCAGACCAGGAAACTACTTCGGGCCCTGCACGGGCCTGAAAGAACACACAGGCCGCATCTGGAGAGGTCTCTCGTCGCCCGGGGAATAAGGAGCTGAAGGCTGTATGCTGAGGAAAACCCCGGCTTAAATTGGACTACAACAGAGTCAAAGGCTGTCTCCAGGACACCAGGCCTCCGACCCGACCACATGGCTGCAGAGCCAAGCGCTAGCCGGCACAACAACTGACAACTTTCCTCCTTCAACGCTCCTTCCGTGAATGGCCAAAGTGGACAGAACTGACACGAGGCAAGAGACAGGTTGGGCAGGAAGAGCTGTGGGAGAAGTAAAAAGGTTTATTGGGAAATGATTTGTGAATCGTTTGTACATGGGCCTTTGAACAAAGGGCTAACGAAATAGCTCAATGCTAGCATTCGGTACCATGTCACAGTCGAGTGTTTTTCTTTGGTTATAACAAGGTTACCTCCACAAGAGTTTCATACATTGATGGGACATTAATGTTTACGTTACCCCGCCGCTCATTATGACTAAAAATAAAGCAAAAGCTTTCATTTGTTAGCGCCGAGCGTCCGCTAGCCAACATGCTATTAGCCTTGCTAACATCCGGTCCCATTTCAAAGGGAGTTCGTTTTAAAGCATAAAGCGTAACTTTTCTGCTCCGCCATCCTCCGATGGTGTTATGAGCCTTATTCCCGCATCAATATGGAATATTAATGCCGGTTTTCAAGGCAATTTTGGTAACTTTATGTTGCATCCTCTTAGCCACCGAGTTGCTACAGCGCCCCCTAGCGCCCGGAGGTAGAATCGCATAAACAAAGGCACGCGATTCTGAATTAAATGATTTTACAGGACAAAACGGTCCTATGTTCTAGTTAACTTGTGCCTTGCACTGTGAATGGTTTAAACACATTTCAAATGTTGTTCTGAATTAGTTAAACTAATTTAACCACAATAGGGGGTTTTCAGTGACGTCACTGGCCAGCTTCCGGTCCGCCATCTTGGGTGGCTCACTTCAGTGTCTCTAGTTGTCATACACATATTATCATATCGCAAATGGATAAGTACGCCAGCACGCTAGAGCCACCAGATAAGGACGTATATCTGAGGAAATGTTCCGTGATCGACCATATGGACCCCTATGCCCTCCACGGTGCCTTGTTTAGTAGTAATCCAGATGATTGGCCAAATGTAGAGCACGGCGACATAGTGCATTACCTGGTGTTCAGTGAAAACCCTCTGCACAGTCTTGAGGAAATGAGAGCTTACAAGGGTCTAGAGGCTCACAACCAGTTCACATCTGGTTGGGTACGAGATGTAGAAGTTATGTACATGAAGGAAATCGCCATCATATGTGGACGGGTGAGTTTTAATAAGATGGTAAAAATGTAAACAATCTGACGCACGGCTCACTATATATGTTGTCAAATTTTATTAGGCCCACTCGTAGTACTGGTATTTGACTAGTGTTTGTCTAGTCAATGTTTATACCTGCATATTAATATGTGTCACTGAGATGGCACTGATTGACACACTGACCTCAGAA
This sequence comes from Fundulus diaphanus, assembly GCA_037039145.1. Taxonomy (NCBI): domain Eukaryota; kingdom Metazoa; phylum Chordata; class Actinopteri; order Cyprinodontiformes; family Fundulidae; genus Fundulus; species Fundulus diaphanus. Next base: position 933,682 of record CM073125.1, read on the forward strand.
TATAGGTCAACTAGCACTGTAGGCTGCAGCCCGGTTTAACTAAACCCCAAGTAGATATATTGTTTAAATATTATTAATATATTCTTACATGTTTTAAAGGCTTAACAGTTAATTACCTGTGACAAAGTGAGCACTGCAGACTCTGGCGTATTCTAGCTTAACACCGTCCGAATCGGACCTGGATATCCGTGTCAGCCATAGGTGACGGCGTTGTTCAGATAGCTGTTTTGTTTTTTCACGTTGATTCACGATTACGGCTGGTAGGCGATAGAAAGAGCGTTGTTCTCCACCTCCACGGGCCATGCAACCAACCATTAAACACGTTTTCCCCATTGTTCACTTTCAATACTGCCTAAGGCATCATACAATGCAGGGTCAACGGTGCGAAACGACTGCCACCCGGGAGCTGGTTGCCAGTTTGAGCTTGCCGGCCAATATGGCGGACGCGCTGAGTAGTCACGTGAGCGTGACGTCACCTGAAAACCCCCTATTCACATTCTTTAAGGTGAACTTCGGTTCTTTAACTTAAACAAAATATTATTTCATCAAATAATGTTTGTTTAACTTGGACTCTGCATTGTGAATGGATTGAAATACATGCCAAATGTTTTTCTAACTCCATTCCATGCTTTGTGAATCAGATCTTCAGTGAACAAGGATTCACTGAATTAATCTGATTATGATCAACCACTTTTGTTTTGTCTTTTGTTTGTTTTGCATGTAAATAGTTCCTTAGCTTAGCTTCTTTTTATCTTCATTTTGCTTGGTAGTTTAGTTAAATTTCACTAGCCTAGTAGAGAGGATTTGTTAATCGAAACATTGTGTTAATTCAGATAAAGAGCATTACATAGTGATGTCTCTGGATGTTCATTTTATTTCTGTTATTAAATTCTTGGACTTAAGAAGTTGTCACTCCAAGAATACCCTTGGGGTTATGTTTACAGGGGCGACCGTTGTTAATATTCCTACATCCGTGGGACCCATGGCCCATAACGCTGTAGATATTTTGCTAAGATCAATTTCATCAGATTCAGATAGAAAAATGGAGTCTGGTCTTTTTCTCGGACGGACTATTATTGATGCAAATCTGATTTCTAAAGTACTGTCTGTTAATTATCACCCTATTGTTAATTCAATTCAATTCAATTCAATTTTATTTATATAGCGCCAATTCATGAAACATGTCATCCAGAGGCACTTTACAAAGTCAAGTTCAATCATATTATACAGATTGGGTCAGATTATACAGATTGGTCAAAAATGTTCCTATATAAGAAAACCAGTTGATTGCATCAAAGTCCCGACAAGCAGCATTCACTCCTGGGGAAGCGTAGAGCTACAGGGAGAGTCGTCTGCATTGTCCATGGCTTTGCTGCAATCCCTCATACTGAGCAAGCGACAGAGGGAAGAAAAACTCCCCATTAATGGGAAGGAAAACCTCCGGCAGAACCGGGCTCAGTATGAACGGTCATCTGTCTCGACCGACTGGGGGTTACAGAAGACAGAGCAGAGACACAACAAGAGAGACAAACAAGCACAAAAGCACACATTGATCCAGTAATCTGTTCTACATTAGATGGTAATAGCGGGTGAGCCGTCTTCACTGGATGATGTCACAGTTAACAGAATGCCAGACCAGGTGTACCTACTATGAAGATAAAAGAGAGAGAACAGAAAGTTAAAGCAGAAATGACAACAGGTAATGCATAATTAAAGAACAGTAGAACTCTATAGAGTGAGAAAATTAGATCCTGATGTCCTCCAGTAGCCTAAGCCTATAGCAGTAAAACTATAAAGGTAGCTCAGAGTAACATGAGCCACTCTAGTTATAAGCTTTGTCAAAAAGGAAGGTTTTAAGATTAGTCTTAAAAGTAGACAGGGTGTCTGCCTCACGGACCAAAACTGGGAGTTGGTTCCACAGGAGAGGAGCCTGATAACTAAAGGATCTGCCTCCCATTCTACTTTTAGAGACTCTAGGAACCACCAGGCAGACCTGCAGTCTGAGAGCAAAGTGCTCTGTTAGGAACATACGGGGTAATCAGAGCTCTGATATATGATGGAGCTTGATTATTAAGGGCTTTATATGTTAGAAGAAGAATTTTAAATTCTATTTTTGATTTAACAGGAAGCCAATGAAGGGAAGCTAAAATTGGAGAAATATGATCCCTCTTGTTGATTTTCATCAGAACTCTTGCTGCAGCATTTTGGATCAGCTGAAGACTTTGAACTGTATTTTGTGGACTTCCTGATAGTAAAGAATTACAATAGTCCAGCCTTGAAGTAACAAATGCATTGTATGTATTAGCTTAAAGACAATACAGAAGACTAAAGACAGGGGAGGATTAGATTTGCCTAACTTCCATAACTATTACTTAGCAAATAGGCTACAATACATCTCTAAATGGATAAAAAATAGTCTTTTAGATGAGCCTTGGTTAGATATAGAACAGGAAATGTGCAATAATATCATGATTTCAGATTTGCCGTTTATTAGCTCAAATATAAAACGGCATACATGCTTCAAAAATATCAACATTAGTTTTACTCTGACAGCATGGTGGGAGTTCCTTAAAATGACAAAGTCATCCCTTATCCCATGCAGTCGTACACCTATCTGGAATAACCCTGATATCCTACAAAATAATAAAATGATAAACTTTACATACTGGAAGAATAAAGGTATTAAATATCTGGAACATCTACTTGACGGAACCGAGTTCATCAATTTTGCTAAACTAAATATGCAATATGGCATTAGTAAAAATAAATTCTTGGACTATGAACAACTTAAATCTATAATTAGAAATAAATATAAGCATATTAATGGTGGTTTACAAATCCCAACTAATATATTAAAGTTCCTAGATTTAACCCCCCCCAAACTACTGTCTAAATCATACAGGACACTGACTAAAATAGATGATTCGATATCTCTTCCTATTATGAAATGGGAAAAGGATTTATCAGGCACCTTTGTACAAAATTTCTGGGCTCGGATATGTCTAAGAACTTTCAAATTGACTAGAAACACCAACTTACAACTAATACAATACAAAATCCTTCATAGAGTACACTACACAGGACAAAGATTATTCAAGATGGGTTTGGCACACCCAAGGGAGGGAGGGAGACATTGAGTCTGAATGGACCATGTTCCACGCCTCTATTGTTGAGGCGGCTAGTCGGAGCTGTGGCCGCAAGGTTGTCGGTGCATGTCGCGGCGGCAACCCTCGAACCCGCTGGTGGACACCAGCGGTGAGGGAAGCCGTCAAGCTGAAGAAGGAGTCCTACCGGGCTTTTTTGGCCTGTGGGACTCCGGAAGCAGCTGATGTGTACCGGCAGTCGAAGCGGCAGGCGGCTCTGCTGGTCGCCAAGGCAAAAACTCGGGCGTGGGAAGAGTTCGGAGAGGCCATGGAGAAAGACTTCCGTACGGCTTCGAAGCGATTCTGGTCCACTATCCGGCGTCTCAGGAGGGGGAAGCAGTGCAGTACCAACACTGTTTACAGTGGGGGTGGTGTGCTGCTGACCTCGACTCGGGACGTCGTGTTTCGGTGGGCGGAATACTTCGAAGACCTCCTTAATCCCACCAACACGTCTTCCATTGCGGAAGAAGAGCCTCAGGACTCTGGGTCGGGTTCTCCCATCTCTGGTGCTGAGGTTGCCGAGGTTGTTAAAAAGCTCCTCGGTGGCAAAGCCCCGGGGGTGGATGAGATTCGCCCTGAGTACCTTAAGGCTCTGGATGTTGTGGGGCTGTGTTGGTTAACGCGGCTCTGCAGCATTGCGTGGACATCGGGGGCAGTTCCCCTGGATTGGCAGACTGGGGTGGTGGTCCCCCTATTTAAAAAGGGGGACCGGAGGGTGTGTTCCAACTACAGAGGAATCACACTCTTAAGCCTCCCTGGTAAGGTCTATTCAGGGGTTCTGGAAAGGAGGGTCCGTCGGATAGTTGAATCTCGGATTCAGGAAGAGCAGTGTGGTTTTCGTCCTGGCCGTGGAACACTGGACCAGCTCTACACCCTCAGCAGGATTCTGGAGGGGGCATGGGAGTTTGCCCAACCAGTCTACATAAGCTTTGTGGATCTGGAGAAGGCATTCGACCGTGTCCCCCGAGGGATCCTGTGGGGGGTACTCCGGGAGTATGGAGTACCGGACCCTTTAATAAGGGCTGTCAGGTCTCTGTACGACCGGTGTCAGAGTCTGGTCCGCATTGCCGGCAGTAAGTCGGACTCGTTTCCAGTGAGAGTTGGACTCCGCCAAGGTTGCCCTTAGTCACCGATTCTGTTCATAGCGTTTATGGACAGAATTTCTCTGCGTCTCTGCTATTCGCGGATGACGTGGTCCTATTGGCTTCATCAGGGCGTGATCTACAACTCTCACTGAAGCGGTTCGCAGCCGAGTGCGAAGCGGCCGGGATGAAAATCAGTGCCTCCAAATCCGAGACCATGGTCTTGAACCGGAAAAGGGTAGTGCCTTCTCCGGGTTGGGGAGGATGTGCTGCCCCTAGTGGAGGAGTTCAAGTATCTTGGGGTCTTGTTCACGAATGAGGGGAAGATGGAGCGGGAGATCGACAGGCGGATTGGTGCAGCGTCTGCTGTGAAGCGGGCGCTGTACCGATCCGTTGTGGTGAAGAGAGAGCTGAGCCAAAAGGCAAAGCTCTCGATTTACCGGTCGATCTACGTTCCTACCCTCATCTATGGTCACGAGCTTTGGGTCGTGACCGAAAGAACGAGATCCCGGATACAAGCGGCTGAAATGAGTTTTCTCCGTAGTGTGTCTGGGCTCTCCCTTAGAGATAGGGTGAGGAGCTCAGTCATCCGGGGAGGACTCAGAGTAGAGTCACTGCTCCTCCACGTCGAGAGGAGCCAGTTGAGGTGGCTCGGGCATCTGGTTAGGATGCCTCCTGGACACCTCCCTGGTGAGGTGTTCCGGGCACGTCCCACCGGGAGGAGGCCCAGGGGAAGACCCAGGACACGCTGGAGGGACTATGTCTCCCGGCTGGCCTGGGAACGCCTTGGGATTCCTCCGGAGGAGCTGGCCCAAGTGGCCGGGAGAGGGACGTCTGGGCCTCCCTACTGAAGCTGCTGCCCCCGCGACCCGACCCCGGATAAGCGGAAGAAGACGGACGGACGGGTTTGGCACAATCTAATATCTGTCCACACTGCATAGGCAATCATCCTGATAATTATTTTCATGCGTTATGGTTATGCACACCAGTCCAGAGGTTCTGGATACAGATATGTAAGGACTTAGCAAAGTGCCTGAGCTGCAAAATTACACCTTCCCCATGAGTTTGCTTGCTCGGTAATTTTGAGGAAAGTCCTCTGAAAAAAGAAATAGTTTACATGGTTTTCACTGCATTATGTATCGCAAAGAAAACTATCCTCATGAAATGGAAAAGTAAAAATAATCTCAGTATCAATCAGTATAGAGATCTTTTGTTGGATCATATTAATCTAGAGACAGCATCTGCTTCCACATCTGATTGGTCTCTTTGGGCTCCTCTGATCAACACCATCACTTAGTGGAATGGGGGCGGTGGGTTGCTTCCTGCAGGGCGCAGTGGCTGGATGGAGGGGTTCCTGGGGCTCTGGGGGCACTTGGAGTGGGGTGCCTGGTGGATCCGACTCCAGGGTCTGTTGCCCCCATCTGGGAGGAGCTTGGGAGGCCTATGGGCGCTTGCGGCGCTCTTGGGGAGCTGCGTGGTGACGGACGTGGGTTACTGACCTGGTAGCTGTGCTGCCGCTGGGTGGGGCCGGGGTGGGTCTGGGGTTCTGGGGTCCCTGGGGCGCGCCGCCCTCGGGCGGGGACCCCGGCGGGGCCCCGGGGGTTCCGGTTCCGGGGGGTGTGCCGCTTTTGGTGTGGGCCGTCGTGCGCCCGGGTGTCCGCCCCTGCACGGGGCCTCTGGTGTGCTGGGGGGCCTCGGGGCCTGTTGAGCTGGTAGGGGGGCATGGTCATTAACATCTCAGGGCAGATGCTCTTCTCCTTCTTTGGATAGGCACTCTGTTAGCGGGGGGAGGGGGAAGGAGGGGGAGTAGGGACCTACCCAGCCTGGATGTCTACTGTCGAATGTATGGTGAGTTGTTTGAACGTTAGTGTTGGGGAGGGATTAAATCTACGGGTGTGGTGGTGGTGGGGGGGGGGGGGTGGACGTTCTGGTGAGCTTGTGTCCGGCCCCCTGTCCCGGTCCTGGTCCGTGTCGTCTTCCGGTGCGGGTTTCGCTTGGGGGTGGGGTTTGGGATGGCTCATGCGGGCTGGCTGGCCAGGGTCCCCCCTCTTATTTATTTATTTTATTTATTTGTTTTTTTGTTTTTTTTGGGGGGGGGTGGAGGTGTTGGTCCTAGTGGGTGGTTGGCGGGCCCTGCGGCCTCCCCCTGGCCCCCGGGCTATGGTAGTGCCGCTGGCGGGGCCCCCTTCTCCGGGTGGGGCTTTCGGGGAGCGGGGGTGCCTATTGGAGTCAGTAGGGGAGCTGGCTCCCTGGGATGGCTCCCCAGTCCTTTGCTCCCCGTCCCCAGACTCCTCCCTCTGCCTGCTCCCTCACGCCGCCACACATGTAGGTCCTTGGGGAGGGGGGCGTTACTGGAGGTTGCCACTTTCTGATGACGTCCCTCTCCCCAATTTTATCATGCATTTTAGACACTTTCACTCCAAACATTTTCACAACGCACACTCATGTAGGCCATGGTATGGGGGGTGGGGGGAAGACGTCTGGGGGGGGCTTATGTTGTGTGAGCCTCACCTCGGACGGCTCCCTTCACCTCCTCTCCCACTTAGACATTGAGGGTTCTGGGCAGTTGCCCGGAGGGGGTGCGCTGGCACCAGCTTCCTTCCGGAGGGGGGGTGGGCTGTGCCGTGCACCCCCTTCGGCGCTCCCAGTTTTTAAACGCACTTGAGAACAACATGCAACAACACATCTGAGCGGGCGTAGGGAGGATCGGGGTCTTCTGCACACCCCCGTTCTCCGATGGCGGCAAGGAGTCTGGGGCCTGGAGGAGGTGCGGGCCACTGTGTCCGGGGTCTTGGCGGGGGGCTGCAATGGGTGGTCAGCGGCTTGCCAGGTCTGGGGCTGACGCCTCCGCTCCCCCCAGGAGGGGCGGGGGGCAGGGGTGGCTAGGGTAAGGTGGGGGAGGGAGGGGGTTTATTAGGTATTTATGGGGTGAGGGGGGCTCTGGCTGGGTGGCTCGTACGGGTCGTGTTGGCCCGCCCTCTTTGGGGGGCGTCTGGTCCGGGGGCGGGGCCGGGGGTCGGGCACAAGCAGTCGTATAGTCGATTTGGGGTGACCCCCCCCCCTCTGGTCAGTGTTGGATGCGAGTGTTATGTGGGAATGTGTGTACAGCGTCTTCTTTTTTTTTTAAATCTGTGTGTGGTGAGTGGGGCACAAGGGAGGGATGGTGTGAATGAGTTTTCCTTTTTTTTTTTTTTTTTTTGGGGCAGGTTCCCGGGCGTGCGCCGGCCCACTCCCGGCGGCCTCGTCGCGGGGCCTGGCCCCCCGGGGGGCGGCCGGGGCCCCCGTCGCGGGGGCGGGGCGCCCCTGGGGCCTCTGGCCCTCAGGGCCCATGGCCGGGACCACTTCAGCGGGGCTGGCTGTCGGCGGAGCCCACGGGCTCGTCCCCGCGGCTCTTGGGGGCGTCGGCATTGCGGTGGCTGGGGGATTTCCTCGGGGTCGTCTCTACTCTTTCCTTGGGGGGGAGGTTGCAGATATCCTGTGTCGGCCCCTCCTGGCGCCCTGCTTTAGGGGCCCCTTTGGGAGTCCGGGATTATGGGTCCCCTGACTCCTGCCTCTGTGCTCGGGGAAGGCGGGCCTTTGGTTCTCCACAACCACTATCAAGCTATTTCCTTCTGTATAATTTTCACCTAAACTAGTGCACTCTCACAAACTCCCACAGGTGCTGGGTCCCTGGTATTAAATGTTCACTTATATACAGTAATCTTATAATTTATTTATTTATTTATGTTCTTTCACTTTCTTTTTTCAAATATCACATTACACATGTCAGCTTACATAATAATATATATGACTTAGCAATGGCATCTAGGTGTTATTCGATTGTATCTGTTGCTTTATGTCTGTTGGTTGTGCTGTTCTTTTTGCATCTCTCTTTCCAGGTGACGGAGCAGACGGAGAAGTTTTTATCATTCTCTCCCTTTTATCTCTTCTTTCTTTCATCTCTACTCTTTTTCTTTTCTTTCTCTTTCACTTCTTGTTCTTCCTTTACTCTCCCATTGTAATGTCCATATAATTTGAAATTCTCCCTGCAGGAATCACAATAAAGCTATTTACAAACATAAATCAAGTAGAGCACTATGGCGAAAGCTGTTCGCTCCACTTGTAAAAGCAACATCTGTCGAGCTCTATCTGGCATTGAGACATCAATTCCTATTGCCACATTGCTAGAGAGGACACTGGGAGGAAAAAAAAAAGAAGTAACAAATGCATGGACTAGTTTTTCAGCATCACTCCTGGACAGAATGTTTCTAATTTTGGCGATATTCCAGAGATGAAAAAAGGAAACTCTGGAAACCTGTTTAATATGGGATTTAAATGACATGTCTTGGTCAAAAATAACACCAAGATTTTTTACTTTATTACCAGAGGCCAAGTTAATGCCACCCAGATTAAGTGATTGGTTAAGAAGTTTATTTTTTGAGGACTCTGGCCCAAAGATTACAACTTCGGTCTTGTCAGAATTTAGATGCAGAAAATTTTAAGTCATCCAGCTTTTGATGTCATCAAGACATGACTGCAGTCAAAGTAATTGATTGGATTCATCAGGATTTATGGATAAATATAGCTGAGTGTCATCAGCATAACAGTGGAAATGAATCCCATGCTGTCTGATAATTTTGCCGATCGGAAGCATATATATAGTAAAGAGAATTGGTCCAAGGACTGAACCCTGTGGTACTCCACAGGTGACCCTAGAGTTTGAGGAAGATTTATTATTAACATGAACAAACTGGAATCTGTCCGAAAGATAAGATTTAAACCAGCCTAATGCTTTCTCCTTAATCCCTACAGTATGTTCAAGTCTTTGTAGGAGAATATTGTGATCAACTGTATCAAATGCAGCACTGAGATCTAACAGGACAAGTACAGACATAAGTCCATTATCTGAGGCCATGAGAATATCATTAGTGACCTTCACCAGAGCTGTTTCAGTGCTATGATGAGCTCTGAAGCCTGACTGAAACTCCTCAAGTAGGTCATTGCTTTGTAAATGTTCACAAAGTTGATTAGCAACTACTTTCTCAAGAATTGCTGACCACGCCCCTCTTTCTTTAGATATTCAATTTTCTTTACAACCCATGTACTCCACACCATGGAGGTTCAATACATTACTCCTTTCAGATGATAATTTTACAGAATTCATCCATCCATCCATCCATCCATTTTCCAAACCGCTTAATCCCTCATGGGGTCGCGGGGGTTGCTGGTGCCTATCTCCAGCATTCACTGGGCGAGAGGCGGGGTACACCCTGGACAGGTCGCCAGTCTGTCTGCGACAGACTGGCGACAGAATTCATTGCAACCAAAATTGATGATTATATTTCCACTAATCAGAAAGATATGGAACCAGTTTACCCCTTTATTGATGTGGGAATCACTAAAAGCATACTTGTGGGGACAAATCATTTCTTACTCTGCCCACTTGAATATGTCCCGTAAGGCCAAATTACATGAACTCTCTATTAATATCACCAAATTGGACCAACAACTTGCTTCTTGCCCCTTTCCCAGCTTACTTAAACGTGTTTACTTACAGACTGAATTTGATCTCATCACAACTAGTGATGTAGAGCTCTTACGATCACGCTCCACATATTATGAATATGGCGATAAGGCAAGCCGGCTCCTAGCTCACCAACTTCGTCACCAGGCAGCCTCGCGTATAATTCCTCAGATAAAAGATTCATCTGGCTCATTGCATAGGGATCCCGCTGCCATTATTTCTGTTTTTCACTCATTTTATTCCACCTTATATGAGTCCGAGTCTCCACCTGACACCATTGAAATGAATTCATTCCTAGATTGTCTCAATTTTTCTATGATAAGTTCTGAGGCTGCTAAGAAACTTGACTTACCGTTAACGGTGGAAGAAATCACACGTGCCGTGAGAAGCATGTAAAATCATTTATTTCAGCCTTCATTTACAGATCCAACTTTCCTAGCATGGCATAATAAAGGCCTGAAGTGTTTTAAAGAGTTCTACAAAGATGGTATGTTTCGCAGCTTTGCAGATATCTCAGAAGAATTTCATCTCCCACCCTCTCATGTTTTCCGACACTTTCAAATTAGACACTGCGCTAAAATTTTGTTTCCTCTTTTCCCCTCCTTACCGCTAACTCAACGGTGGGAGGAGCTGTTAAACCATGACCCACTTCAAAAGTCACTTATCTCTAAAAGTTATAATGAACTTCTGTCTTTTGACAGCTCGCCAATTATTAAAGTTAGGGATGCCTGGGACAAGGAACTGGACTTAAACTGGACACTGCTCTTAAGACAATTTATACAAGCTCATTCAGCGCCCGTCTTACACTTATGCAGTTTAATGTACTGTTTAGACTCCATTTTTCTAAAACTCGACTGTCACAAATTTATCCCAGTATTGCAGACAAATGCGACAAATGTCATGCCTCACCCAGCAATTTATCCCATATGTTGATTGTATGCCTTATTTTCACAGTATCTTTATGGTGCCAATATGTACATATTGTTAATTACTATGATGCCCAATGTGAAAAGGATGTACACATGGATACACATATCTATTGTAATGTGCATTACTTCCTAATAAAAATATGAAAAAAAGAAAAATGGAGTCTGGTTGTCCTGCTCGTCAGGGCAGATCATGAACTTGAGGCTCGGAATCAAATAGAACCTTGAGGATTGTCGGTACAGAGCTAGGGCTGTAAAACCACCCTGTTGTCTCTGGATCAATCTGGGGCCCGTTTCCCTCCGTTGAGCTTGGCTAAATTTAAAAAGGGAAAGGTGTGGCACCTAGGGCAGTTTGTACATTTGTTCTGCAGATTGTGGCAATTAAACTATTGCTGCAGCGAATGAGATTCCATCTGTGTACATAATTTTAGTAATTAAGACCGCTATCTTTTCTCTGAAAAACTGTTTAGCATACTCCAGATCGGCACACATTCATTTTAACATGCAAATTAGCGAGTGGAGTTTCATCTATGGGATGTGTTAAAGTGGCTCTAGCTTCATGCATAAGTTTACTTTTCTCAGGAATTTGTTGCATAAAAGGTAAATGTAACGCATAGAAAACTGGGAGTTGTTGAGTTAATGCACAAATATTCTCCACCCGTACAGCTTTCATTCCCCCTTCAGTGGGGAATATTGCAATGCCTAATTTTTCCATTAAATCTCATCCCAAAAGGTTTATGGGACATGGTGACATTACTACTTGTGCATGGCATTTTGTCAACATTCATTAACAAACACAAGGAGGAGAGACAACAGTGTGGTTAGTTTTCAAATCTTGCAAGGAGAGGAACGGAGGTGCTTCTCACAGGTCTGTTCGCTCTGAAGCAAATCCGTCGCCTCTTCTCTTTTTATTTAGGAAAAGGGAACCCTGGTTACATTTGTCAAGCTAAGGGAAAAGCAAAACAACTATGTGACCTTCGAGATAATACCAAGCAGTTCACACAGTACAGTTGTGCGTAAGCACTCCAGATGGCTGAATAGAGTTCATAAAAACACTTATTATCGTCACAACATATTTTTCTGCTTTCTGCAGGCCTTCTGCAACTATAAGAGAGAGAGATCAGCCACATGAAATACACTTTAATATCTAAAACCTTAAAACTTCTTAGTAGTAAAGAGTAAATATATATGATGAATGCAATGAACATAGTAAATAACATAAAATATGTAGAAAATAGTAAAAACAATTCTATCACATTTCGTTCCCGTTTGCAGGTCTTTTACTTCTATGGGGCTTGACATCCATTCTCTGGTTGTTTGACCATTTGCTGACTTTACAAAAATTGGTGTTTTTGACTGTTTAAGACCTGTGTTATCTTTTACACACATCATGCAAGCTCCTGAGTCACAGAGAAATGTGACAGGTTTTCCTTCCATTGATAAAACAATGTAGGGTTTTTCTTTTAACGCATTTAAGAGTTCCCAGGCAGAATACACATTTACAGTTCCTGTCAAATGGTTTTGTTTTTCTCCCTCTAAAGTTAGTCACGCCTGGTTGTGAGGTCCACCTCTGTGACCTCTTCCTCTATCTCTTTGATGAGAATGTTGTGTCTGATTGGGGCACGCCCTAGATTAATTCAATTCAATTCAATTCAATTTTATTTATATAGCGCCAATTCATGAAACATGTCATCTCAAGGCACTTTACAAAGTTAAGTTCAATCATATTATACAGATTGGGTCAGATTATACAGATTGGTCAAAAATGTTCCTATATAAGGAAACCAGTTGATTGCATCAAAGTCCCGACAAGCAGCATTCACTCCTGGAGAAGCGTAGAGCCACAGGGAGAGTCGTCTGCATTGTACATGGCTTTGCTGCAATCCCTCATACTGAGCAAGCATGAAGCAGCAGGGGGAAGAAAAACTCCCCATTAACGGGAAGGAAAACCTCCGGCAGAACCGGGCTCAGTATGAACAGTCATCTGCCTCGACCGACTGGGGGTTACAGAAGACAGAGCAGAGACACAACAAGAGAGACAGATTAGTGATCTGGGGCCCCGCATATCCAACACCCTTCATCTGATTTTCGTGGTCTCTGTTGGAAACCTCCACCTCGGCCTCGAGGGCCACCCCGGCCTCCTCGGACACCTCCTCGGAATCCGCGTCCTCGAGATGGTCCGGAGGTTTGCAACGCAAACACTTCCTGTGTTGGATCTACCCAAAAAACGTGCGCACCCCCACCGGACGCGGCGCCTCCCTTTTTAGTGTGCTTTTGTGCGTGTCTAGTGTGCTCTATCATGGTAGCAACATTTGATCTTCCTATTGTTATGAGGTGTTTTTTCACTCATGCTGAAATGTGGGGATGAAATCCTCCTAATAACATATTTTTTAATTGTTGCTGTTGCATCAAAAGGTATGCCACTGTGGAATCTGTATTCCTTTTCAAACCTGATTTTAAACTCATCTACATCCTCCCTTGTTTTTTGTTTAATAGACACCAAATGTCCATAGTCAGCTATTCTGTGGAAAACCGTACATGCTGGCTCCATCAGTGCATTCCACTGAACCAGCTGGTCTCCTGCCATGGGGAACTGGTGTGGAAATGCAGTACCATTCTTATCTCTATCTGTATAGTTTCCTCATATTTTTGCCCAATGTTTTCCTGTAGAAGACTGTAACGCTTGGCCAAATTCATGTCCATTTAACCCATAAGAATTGTAAATGCCTTCCATATCATCAATCCAGAGTTCTGGGTTGTCCTGTGGCAAGGTTACTCCTTCCACCGCTTTTCTGGCTTCTTCTCATGACCAGGGACGGAAAACACGAGTAGTCCGCTTTTGGCCATCCTGTCCAGTATTCGTGTTTTCCACTTCTACCAGTGGGTACATCCCCTTTGCATGGTCTGGTTGGTCTGGTTTTCCTAGGTTATATACATCTGGGTATAAATCAGGCGTATTGTACGGCGGCAGTTGTTCAGTAACTGCCAAAGTTTGCGTGACTGGAGTAGTTTTCTGGCGGGTTCTATTTTTGTTTAGGGCTTAAGATTGTGGGAGACCAAACAGAGGCTGCGGGAGGGTTTCCCGCTGGACCCGGCACTGCAATCGCCGGTCCACCCCATCCTATTGGTTGTGGCTGTCTTCCTCTACTCGGTGTTTAATCATCCTCCGGACGGACGAACGTAACATTAGTTCTAGTAATTTAGTTTTTCGTGATGGCCTGCTGTCTACCTTACGCCTGTGTTAACCAGCACCGCGCTATTTTGTGCTCCTTTATTTCTGTTTTTTTTTTTCCTGTTTTTGCACTAATGTTTGTTTCTTACCGATATACATGTTTCCACTGATCTACTTTCAACGTACCATCTACTTTATACTTTTCGTTCCATTTCTGCAAGTATTTTAAATTACTTGGACCAGTTTGATACATGCACTTCTCACCCCCTCTGGGATCACCATTTTTACTTTGTTCTGAAATAAATTAAAATGATCACATTTATATTTTTCTAACACAGCCTCTCCTACCTTTCTACTAATACTGCTTTCTTTCCGCTCATTTTGAGCCCTCTACATTTCAGCCAACGTTTAAGCTGTTCTACACTGCGTTACTCGATTGAAGCAGATTGAAATGAAGCTCCTGGGACGTCGTCATCTTCCAAAATGATTAGTATTGCGTTTGTTGCCAATGTAATTTGCACTCTTGCTGTCCGACCAGCCGGGAAACCGGGCTGTCTCAGGGAAAATGTGACGAGATTTAAGAAAAGCCCTGTTAAGTAGCTTTCTAACGTAAATCTGAATAAATGTGTGTTTTTGTGTATAAGGAAAATAAAGCACTCTGTTTGATCATTACTACTCCATAAAAAATATCAGTCCTACAAAAATGTGGTCAGAAAGTTTATGATTAATTCACTTAAAATGTTGAAAAAATCCAGCAAAGATTTTCAAATTTGATATTTGGTACTTGCAGATATTCCCCACAAACTTAGTAATAAGTTTATATATATATATATATATATATATATATATATGTATATATATATATATATATTTACTTTTCAGCCATGACAAATTGATCCCGTCATGAACAGGGGCGGAGGACCCAGTATTCAGCCAGACAAGCAGATGCTGTTTCAAAGGCAGTTTATTAAAGGACAGGTAATGGATCGGAATGGCAGGCAGGCATAATAATAAATGAACATAAAAACAAGGTCCGTAATCCAGAAACCAGTCCAGGGTCAAACCAGGTGATCAGATGTGCTCATCTCCCTCCTCTCAGCCACCCATCTTCTGTGTATGTTTTAATATTTTTGTCTGTTTTCTTCAACGCTATTTATGTCTTCCTGTCCTGTAGAGTTGACACACTTACAGAATGAGTTTTTCAGTAAGTGGTACACATGGATGTCAACAGTCGACCTTTGTCATGCCAAATTACCCGACAGAAATTGTAGCTTCAAATGCGCATTTGGAACGCCTTCTCTCCTCATTTCCTCATTATCTCTGTATTTATCTTCAAATATTTCAGAGTTTATCAAAAAACGATAGGACCCACCTTATGTCAAAAGTTAATTTATGGCCCCTATGACCCTTATATGACCTATTGATTTATGACACCTGTCCCCCCCCTGACCCCTTCCCCATTTTATGACACCTGTCACCCCTACGTGACCCCCCCCCTTCCTGACCCCCTCCCCATTTTATGACACCTGTCACCCCTACGTGAATTCACACCCATCGCCCATTTCCGGCCGAAGTCCCGCCCGGAGCCCGCCCATGACCGCTTCTCTCATGATTTTCTCCAGCGTCCGTAGTGAATGAATACTTTTCAACATGGCGTCTGGAAGAAGCACCTTTGAACCCGTAATTGCCGAGACACCCGTCACGATTTGCCATGATCAGAGCGATTTTTGGGGAGCTCAGCATACCCCTCACAAGGGTACGCTGTTTTTATGTAGAACTCAGATGCCTCCGAATCAGCCTCTGCAAGAACAATGGTCTTTGGAACCCTATGGAGCCCGCGGTAAATGGGGGTACGTGTTCAAATATGAATCCGGGGAGATGTACCTCTATCAACTGGATGATGAAGGTGACGAGCTGCAAACTATCCACTCCTTGGGCATGCTGACATCGAACGATTGGGCTGTTCTGAAACTCATCATGCTTCGCAGACTAGGCCCTGAAGAAGCGAATGCTGCAGCAGGCCCCTCTGTGAGACGAAAAACCAGCTTCATTCGATTAAATCCCCAAGAACCTATTCCGGCAGGGCCCTCTGAGAGACAAGAAGCCGAGGACGGAATCAAGGATTCGCTCGCCATTAAACGGGGGAAACGGTCACACCAGCAAACCGAGGATGAAATCAAGGACTCGCCCGCTGTTAAACGGGGGAAGCAGTCACATCAACAAGTCGAGGATGAAATCAAGGACGCGCCCCCAGCTAAACGGGGGAAATGGTCACATCAACAAGCCGAGGACGGAATCGATGATTCACCCGCGGCTAAACGCTGCAGGCGAGTGCAGACCAACCTGAATGAAATTGACAAGGATTCAGGAAACAGGATCTTCTCAGCTACTTGGCAGTCAAAGACGGGGGTTAGCGGTCGATGGTTTTTCCGTGCAAGTCTCAAAAAGGCTCAAGATAAAACAGAGACGGTTATGTTCATGCTGGATTATTATAATTCGGAATGTGGAGTCTTCAGGACATTGCTAACCATCCCCTTTGATACCTGGCGTGACAAGATGATTGGAATAGCAGACCGGATTTCAACGCTGTTTCGCGACTGCCGCAACTGGAAAGACATTTTGAGGGTCAAGAAAGCGCTCGCTTTTTAGACCCGCCCCTCACAACTGCCAATACCACCCCTTCAACGTTAACCACACCCTTCTCTGTATATAAATACAACCGGCCAGACCGATCGGGACTCCGTGCAACTTCGCTGACAGGACTTCTTACCAGCGAGAGCATCCTCACATCGCTAAAGAGAAACACCATGATCTGGACCGGATCTCGCCCTGAAGGCCTCAACCTACACAAAGAGATCTTTGTTTTAAGGAGTGGCAATTCCAGGTTTACTACCTCGCCACCTCAGACTGCGACCCGGGATGAAGATTCACAAGCGGTGGATCTTCCTACCTCCCCACCGCTTTCCCAAGACTCAGAGCTCCCCTGCAGCCAAGGAGATCCGGCCTCCCCGGTGGAGCAAATCCCTGAGAGCCAGAGGGATCCGGCCTCAGCGCCCCCATCGCCACCTGAGGATGACTCAGAACTCCCCTGCGGCCAAGGAGATCCAGCCTCACCGCCCGCATCGCCACCTGAGAGCCAGGGAGATCCGGCCTCACCGCCCCCATCGCAGCGTGGGTGAGAGCGGCGCCGATGAAAACGATGGGTGGATTCGTTTCGGGTTCATCAGAGCTGTGAAAACTGTGCTGTATCGTCTTTTGACTGCAGCGATCGGAAAATACATGCACGATAAGTGTTATGGATGCGTTAACGATCGTCCTCGTCAGAAAGACCATGAATGTTTGAAGCTGCTTGAGAATGAACTGTACGAATACAATTACTATGGTATAATGCGAGAACTTTATAACGAGCGTTTCGTGGATGCTGTTCAACGGTTTCTAGCCGCTCGCAACATCCATCATGACAACGATGCTGTTAATGCTGTCGTACAGGCGTATCTGTACGAGTTGACGATGGTGAAGCGTGTATTTCATACAATCTATGACGGGTATGACCGGCTGGTTGAAGAAAACTATGAATTAAAAGATCAACTTGAAGCCATCACGGAGTACTGGCGGGGGTCTTGAAACCAATGCGTACATGTTTTCTCTTTATATAGTAAATTAGTTAGTGACATCGTATAAAAAAGAATGTCTTTTCAATGTATCTGTTTTACATTTTTTTCTTTTTATATGAAATGATTGTTTTTAAATTAGTTAGACATCGTATTAAAAAGAATGTCTTTTCAATCTGTCTGTTTTACATTTTTTCTTTTTTATATGAAATGATTGTTTTTAAATTAGTTTGTGATATATTAAATTAATATATTATCCTTCCAGACTATGTTAATAAAAAAAAAAAAATATATATATATATATATATATATATATATATATATATATATATATATATATATATATATATATATATATAAGAACCTGAATACAGATGTCTTCTCCTTCATTCAGCATTACTACGTGTGTGTGGAAGGTATGGCTGAACAAAAGTTAATGAAACGGCTATATTACACAGCTGCTCACCCAGGTTCTTTTGGCGGAGTAGATAGATTACATAGAGCTATGGAGCGTGAATCTGGTAAGAAGGTCCCGGTTGAAAAGGTTCGCGACTTTTTATCAGAACAAGATGCTTATTCTTTGCATAAACCCGTGAGAATAAGATTTCCTAGAAATAGAGTGTTTGTCACCAGGCCTCTGAAACAGTTTCAAGCAGATCTTTGTGATATGCAGAGTTTGTCCAAAGAAAATGACGGTTAGAATTATCTATTAACCGTTATCGATGTATTCTCCAAAAGAGCCTACGTAAGGGTTTTAAAAAGGAAAACAGCATCCGATGTTGTAAAAGCTTTCGAGTCCGTTTTAAAGGAGAGTCAGATTCCAAAGAGACTTCAAACTGACGACGGTAAGGAATTTTTCAACAAATCATTCAAAGCGTTAATGGATAAAAACGGTATTGAACATTTTTCCACGGCTAGTGAAATAAAAGCATCAGTCGTTGAGAGGTTTAACCGTACGTTAAAATCAAGAATGTGGAGATATTTCACCGCAAACAACACTCTCCGATATGTAAATGTGCTTCAGGATCTGGTCAAAAGTTACAACCACAGCTATCATTCGAGTATTAAAATGACCCCTGTCGAAGTCACCGCTAGTAACGCTTTTCAGGTGTTTCAGAATTTGTACGGGACTAATTCCAAACGCTGCACAAAACTCAAGATGGCGTTTAAGCCAGGCGACCATGTCAGAATATCCAAAGTGCGTGGAGTGTTTGACAAGAAATATGAACAGAGTTTCACGGATGAAATCTTTACAGTTACAGAAGTGTTACAGCAATCGCCTCCCGTCTTCAAACTGAAAGATTTAGACGAGGAGCCAGTCCGAGGTTCTTTTTACGCTGAGGAGCTTCAAAAGGTGAAAATGCCTAAAAACAAAATGTATCAAGTGGGTGAAATATTAGGCAAACGGATGGTTCGAGGGGTCAGACAGGTCTTAGTTCGCTGGAAAAATTGGCCGGAAAGAAAGCGCTTCTCACCGGAGGGCTGACAGTGCAACATGGATCGCATAGCCATGGACCACGGATTTTATCTGACGCTACCGTCCAATGCTAGCCTCTACGTTTTTAAGGATAATAACATATCGAGTTTCCGCGTGGATTTAGCCGAACCTATTAATTTACAAGGTCAGTGGCAGGTGGCTTTGACGGAGGTTTCATACCCTCACACATGGCATAATGTCCCCTCAGAAAACGCTTATTTTGAATAGCGGAAAGCGGGCGAGGAAAAAGTCCAACGCGTACAGATAGGATGCGGGTACTACACTAATTTGAATCAGCTTATCACAGAGATTGAAACCCATCTGAGAAAGATAGATTCAGATATTTATTTCAAAGTTAACCGCACAGCCAACATACTCATGTTCCAAGCCAGAGCTCAGAATCATTTACTTTTTTCTGCTCCAATAGCCTACATGCTCGGTGTGGATCCCGGAAAATGGGTCAGACTCGATCACTGGCACGCCCATCACCCAATCGATTTTAGGGCCGGGTTCTATCACTTATATTTTTATAGCGATATCGTGGCCCCACAGATGGTGGGGGACGCTCACGCCCCCCTCTTGCGAACTGTTCAGGTCCAAGGCCTTTTTGGAGATATTATCACACAAACGTTCCATAAACCCTACTATTTCCCCGCTGTCAAGAGGCACATTGAAAATATTCAAATTGAAATAAAAACGGATCAGAACACCCCGGTGAAATTTACATACGGAAAGTGCATCGTGAAGCTGCATTTCAGACCTGCGACCTCACACCGAACGTTTAAATGAAAATGGATTATGCATATAAAAACACACGACTGCGGCTGGAATCATTCATAGCTGTGCCACGAGTCGCACCAGCAACACTGAAGCGTGGTAAAACGTGAGAAGGAAAAAGAATCAAGAAAACATGGTTTTCCTGAGAGAGGACCCACACCGTTTCGTGTCCTATTACCAAAGCCAAGTGGGCGGCGCTTTACCTGGTTTCTATGGGGCACCTGTTATGTACAGACGTGGGATAGGATCCATATTTTCGAAATTATTTTGTTTCGTATCACCCCTTGTTAAATCAGGCTTCACTATAGCAAAACGGCATCTGAAAAAGGCGGCCACAAACATCGCCTCGGATGTCATAGGTAAAGCTATGACCAAGATAACAGGTGTGAATAACCAGGAGGGGTCAGGGGTTATGGTTTTGTCTAGAAGAGGTAGAAAGAGACCTCCAGGGCAACGTGTGTGGCGTTCACAAATACTCGTGCCACGTAAGAAGAAGAAGCCAGTTCGCCAGAGCAAGCCTAGGAGAAGGAAGTCTGCTGCTGCTGCGAGCAAGGATATATTTAACTGAATCAGTATTTTTCAGGAAAAAATCAATCATGGCTCTTTTACATCAGAAATCATCAGAATGTACCCTCGCTGAACTCGATCTGTTCACCGCCCCCATGACTCAACTATCCATCGAAGATAAGGTCTACACCGAAATATTACCAGTGTCAGCTATTACAGACCCGGGACCTATTGAGTTCTTTATCCCCGGAGATGGAGAAAAATACCTGGATTTGAACGACACCTTGCTGCACGTCCGTCTAAAGATCACCAACGCAGACGGGAGCGACCTGGCTAATGGTGCGGCCGTAGGACTCATAAATTACCCGCTGAATACAATGTTCAGTCAATGCGATGTCATTCTGGGAGATAGGTTAATTTCACAGAGTAGCGCGACTCACCCGTACAGAGCAATGATTGAAACTCTGCTCAACTATTCAGAAGACACGTTAAAGAGTCAATTTAGCGCAGGTCTCTTTTACAAAGACACTGCGGGAGCTATCGACTCGATTGTTTTTGTCAATGGTCCTAATTCGGGCGCTAACCGGAGAGCCTCTTTCACTGCTAATTCGAGAGAGTTACACCTGATGGGGCCGCTTCACGCTGATATATTCTTCTGCGAAAGACTCCTCTTGAATTCTGTCGACATGAGGATTAAATTAACCAGGACCAGCGATGCATTCTCTCTCATGGGACCTCGTGATTCAACCTTCCGGCTGAAAATTCTAGGAGCATCTCTTTTTGTGAAAAAAGTTTCAGTCTCCCCGGCTATATGGCTGGGCCATGCTTCAGCATTAATGAGAGGGAATGCCCTATATTCTCTTTCTCGCGTGAACGTGAAAACATATTCTATCCTAGAAAATTCCAGGATATGTACACAGGAGAATCTGTTTTTAGGAACCATTCCTAAATATGTGGTTTTAGGAATGGTGAACCACGAGGCCTTCCCCTTTCAACTTTAAGCATATGGATGTGGAATATTTAGCTCTCTGTAAAGACGGCAGACAGGTTCCAGCCAAAGCGTTTCAACCTCAATTGAATTATGGTATTTCAGTCAGGGAATATTACAACATGTTCACCGCTACAGGTCGTCATTTAAAAGACCTTCCTTTAAGCATCGCTCGCGAGGAATTTAATGAGGGTTATTCCCTGTTTGTTTTTAATCTCAACCTGAGCGAGGACGCTGACGCTCTGTCACCGGTGTGTAACGGGAATTTGAGGCTGGAAATGAGATTCAGAGTTCCTCTGCCTCACACGACCACCCTGATTGTGTACGCGTGTTACGATTCAATTCTGGAAATAGACTCAAAAAGGCAGGTCCTGGTGGATTTTTATTAAAAACATGAATAACCACGAGATCGAGAGTTTGATGCATCATCTTCTGGGGGATTTATTTCACGGCGTCTGGGCATCTGATCAGCTCCCGCTACTGAAACGCACATACAACGGACCCGCCTATTTCATCGTAAACACTCATCCTTCACACATGCCTGGAGAACACTGGCTAGCTTTGACTTTGGAAGAGAATGATCGAGCCACCTTTTTCGACTCTTATGGATTCATTCCTGATTTTGAATTTTATCCACCGATCATAGCGACATTTTTGAAAGAGAGATCCTCGAAAATATTGTATCATAATCGTCAACTTCAAGACACTCTATCAACTGTGTGCGGTCACCACTGTCTTTATTATCTGTGTCATAAAGCCTGTGGGCTTTCAGTGCATGAAATATTGGCTACCTACCACGACGATGTTTATAAAAATGATGTCATGGTATATGATTTTGTGAAAAAATATCAGCATTGTATCAAAAATAGGGCCTCGTGCTCGTTTATTCACTGAACGTGTTCTTTGCAAATGTTTAAAGATTGTTACAAGCTGTAACCTGTCTAAAATAAAAACACTGTACGCATGAATAGTTTGAAACATTAAAGTTTTCTTTATTACAAATTAATTTCTCCAATTTTTTTATTTCATACAGACTTTTAGGGTGAAAATGTCAACCATGCAGGGGTTTTCTTGACTCTCTTGCTTCAAGCAGGTCCTTTCTCAGGGGTGGGATCCATAAAGTCTATTCCGGGGAATTTAGGAGACAGCAATTCAATTCAATTCAATTCAATTTTATTTATATAGCGCCAATTCATGAAACATGTCATCTCAAGGCAATTTACAAAGTTAAGTTCAATCATATTATACAGATTGGGTCAGATTATACAGATTGGTCAAAAATGTTCCTATATAAGAAAACCAGTTGATTGCATCAAAGTCCCGACAAGCAGCACGATTTTTCCTTTTCGTTTCATGACGGGTTTATCTTTGTTCTTCTCCGATACACCTGTTTCTGTCATGCCTCTGTATTGGTCGCGGGCTTGCGGGTTACTGACTGATGACACGGGGATGTTTAGCTCCTTCAAGGCAGCCATGAACGGGGTCCAACCTACAGGTTCCTGGCTCTGTTTTCCTCTTGAACGGTACCAGAAGGTTTTTCAGCAAATCGACCAGATGCGAGCCTCCCATCACACGATCGCGATAAACAAATTCGCCTTTAGATGTCCAACTCGGGCCAACTTGCATTAACCTTTTCAGTATGTATTCAGCGTTTTTGCGATCTCTGTTAGGTAGAGCTTTTAAAATGTCCTTAGCGGTCTGGTCCAATTCAGCAGAAGAGGCTGTAGAACCAGAGCCAGAGTCTGCCTCATTATTTTCAGGCACAGGGTCACGTTGCACAGTTAAAGTCACTCGGGGTTCCTCAAGCAGACCTTGTTTCATTAGAGTCAGATATCTCTGCAACAGAGCGTTGTACCTTTTAATTTTTTCATAAGAACTCAGTCCCGGTTCATTCAGAATCTCTCTCATTTTAGAATCCAAATCCTCTTCAGCCGTCTGTCTGATAGAAGGCTCTGCCGGGGTCAAACGTTTGAACTGATGCGGTGAAACCAGATACATCTTTTGCGCCGTCCTAAGAGACATTTTTTCTCATCTCCTGATGAGACCTCCCTCCAGCTCTCCGATTAAAGGGGCGACGGCAGTCAGCAGAGGAAGAATAAAACCGCCCGTTTGATTTTTCAAAACCACCCTCTTACGTTTTAACCCGGTTCTTTTATCAGCCAGCAGTCTGATGATCTTTTTCTGCTTTTCCAATTTTTTATGTTGAGAAGGAGATATTTTTACGTTACCTTTTAAGATATTCAGAGCTATCTCACACAAGGCTTTGAGAAAGTCGGGTGAGCAGTGAGCAAGAATGTCTTTACGCTTCTTTGCTGTGGCTTGATATAGGGCTCTGAATAAGGGAACGTTCCGTCTTATGCAAGCTGACATGATAAATTAATTAATTTAATTTCGGTACATAAACAGCTGGCCACTGACCCGGGAGCATTCCAGTTCTCAGTCTGAAACGGTCTGGGCAAGTGGGAGTCAGATCCACGATTAAATACCCGTGAGGTTCTCTGGTGGCGTCTTGAAAACTCTCCATAAAGAAAGTTTTGACGGGCTAATATATTAAGCTGCAGTTTATCTCTGGGATTCTTAAACAACACCATATAATTAGCGTTTAAACTAATGGTACGACTATACTTCCCTTTATGAAAAACATTTTGAGTTAACATTATAACAGTCATATTTTTATGATGCCTGTATTGAGTGAAAACCTTCACCACTTCCGGGTGGTCCAAAGCCTGGAAAATCACATCGTCTAAAATAACCAAATGATTTTGATCAGGAAGAAACAGATTTTCATCATCAAAAGAATCAGGTAGTCCTTCGATGAATTTAATCTTTTTATTCATTTTTTGCAATTCAGAATACATACTTTGGAAACAGGTGTAATCCAGACTATATTTTCAGGAACAACATCCATTACATGGTTACAATTTAGCAAAACATTTTTAACAAAATAAGATTTACCACAACCACTCGGCCCTGCTATTAGAAGTGAAAAGGGGTTTTTTAGTCTAGGGTCAAATTCGACCTCCTGTGTTTCACGGGAGAGGGACATTTTATTTAATTTTTTATTTTTCTCAGTTAGCCTTTAATAACCAAACGGAAGAGTTGTACCGTCAGGAAAAAGCCTTCTTTTGTCATACACCACCCGGAGCTTTTTCTGAAATGTGGCATTTTGAAGCTGGAAGTTTCTTTTATGCCTTCTGATGGTGTGTTGCGGAGCTTGTAAAACATCTTCTGTAGAACCTTGCAAATAACCTTCAACCAGCTCTGTCACGCTGTCAAAATTCACTCTCTCACAGCATTCACGAGTCAGAGTGATACCTTTAAACTTCATCACAACCCGTTTCTGGCTTCTGGTCTGGTAAGCGTAGCTTTTTGGACCTGCGGAAACAAACTGCTCTATGGAGTCACCTGAAAGTTCGTCGGTTAGGTCACCAAGTAAATGTCCTAGCTCGAGGGAGGTCTGACCCGGTTTAACCACGTAGATCAGACTGTCCGTGTCAATGTACAAAACACGCTGCTTAAGTCTTTCGAGACAGGTGTACAATTTCAGACGCGCGTGGGCAGTTGTAAAGGCAGCGATGAAAACATTATTCACCTTGTTGGGTGGAGAGACGCATCGTTTGTTGTATTTCCACTGAACCATACACATTTCATCGTTCAGGAAGTGAAAGTAGCTTACTGTGTATTTACCGGAAAATAGAAAGTTAAAAAACTCTTCGGGCTCGCTGACAATGCTTGTCTGAGCCAAATCATTTCTCTGTGCAAATTTGCCCCAAAAACTGTTCAGACACAATTTAGCCACCTGCCTTTTAGCCGGGTTCATCTCAATCTTCCGTACATTTAGCTGGATGCCTTGCTCACGTTTGTAGTCTGCCATATATTTCAAACGACTTTCCTTGTCCGTAGCTTCAGCCGGAAAACCT
Organism: Fundulus diaphanus; assembly: GCA_037039145.1. NCBI lineage: Eukaryota > Metazoa > Chordata > Actinopteri > Cyprinodontiformes > Fundulidae > Fundulus > Fundulus diaphanus. The sequence goes on from CM073125.1 coordinate 958,788, forward strand.
GAAGCCTCCTGTTTACCCTTGAGAAATGTGTGGATATACGGTTTAAAGATTGAACTGCTCTGTTTTTCAAAATGCCAAACCTCAGTGATTTTAGCAAGCCGATAATCCAGCTCAAGAGCCTTGTTGAATTCCACACTTACCCATACACCTGTTAACGCTCTCTCCTGGTCAGAGTGACTGCAAGGACCCAACTGGTGGTTCAGTTCGGCGCAAGCCCGGCACAGTGTGAACACCAGTTTACCTGTAGACGTCTTGTATGGCAGAACGGGGAAAAACAGACCACGAGGCGGGTACACGGTCGCCCTGATGAAGCCGAAATAGTTATGAGGATCATCAAAATCTTTGCAAATGATTTTGGGATGACCTAATGGATAGCTGCAGTTGGCATTCACAAATGGATACAAAGATGTGAAATCTACATAGCGTACAGACTGATTCTCTCCGGCCTGAGCCTAAGAGCATAAGTCCGGCCCCCAAACAAACCATCTCGAGGGCGAAGAGGCACAGGTGCGCTGAAACAGTGGAGAAACCTTTTGAGACCCGAGTGTGAAGCCTTCATTAAAGTCCAGCTATGTTCCCACATGATTTCCACAGGTACCCCGTAAATCGATTCCAACAGCCTAGCTCTCTCCATGGTAGCATAATGGAAAGTCTCAAAGCAGACTCCTCTGAGCGGGCATTTCTGGTCAGCTGGAAAGCAGGTGGGGCAACCGTGATAAAAGCATCCATTGAACTCAAACACTGTTTTGACCCCTTGAATCTCTGCGTACCCGTCGACATAATAAGGTCCTAGTTGCACCTCCCCTTTATTAAGAGCATGTTGAATGAAAATGCCCCGTTCAGCAGCTACCCACTCTAACCACTGAATGGACGCATCCGAAAAAGTCTTGCACTGCCAGCGGTAATCCACGGGGGAAGGTATGGCTAGTGTGTTAGGGAGCAGGAAATTTGAGGTAAAAGCCTTAATACAAGCAGCTGCTATCGTGATTGACTTTAAAGGATCCACGTTTGTCTCTTTAAAGAACTGTTCTCTGAATTTCACACATGCCCTGAAAAGAATCTCCACGTCATTTTTGCAATAATAAAGAGCCTCTTTCTGAAAGTCAAAGGGATGCTTACAAGCCTCGTTGTACCAGCTGGAAAAACGTTCCTGCTCGGCTGGGTTCATGTGTTCCACAGCGTAGAAACTAGGTGGAGGAAGCGGGCCCACGTAGTTTAATGTCTTCTCAGAGGAGAACAAGTGGGGAAAAAAACCTTTAGAGTGATCAGTGAAGCCTAATGCTTTTGGCATCTGGCTGAGTTTCATAGTAAGGAATGAGAGACTGTCTATGAATTTCAGACTGTAGTCCCTCTCGGTAAAACAGAGAACTTTACTTCCCTGCGTTATTAAATGTGGTTTTATACCCAACTGAACCATCAAACTCAGAATCAAGTAAGAGTCAAACCCTCGGCTGTTGTGAGCTAGAAAAGTGTAACCTCTATAACAAGGTCCTGAAATGGAGCAGAAGCTCCTTGACACAGTTCAACCCATAGGAATACCAAGTTTCCCCCTTCAGAGTTTTTGCACAAGCAAGATATGGAATGTGTGAACCAGACTTATCTGTAAAAGTTTCGAGATCGTAGAAAACCAATTTGTCATTGAGTTCAGCATCAGTCAGACTTGGCTGAATATAACACTGATGACCGTTTAATGTTACATCAGCACCGGCAGGCACTTTCTCACGACAGATCGGACATTTTATGAAACACTCTCTTTGCCAGCAGACAAATCATAGAGCTTTTTACAAACAGGACAGAATGTAGTGGTCTCACAGCTACTCACATGCTTGTTGAGTTTGGGCTTCAATCTGGGCACCTTGTGACTATTAAAACATTGCAGATTACGACACATGCGCTTACAGTCTATGCATTGCACAGAACTGTACGGCTGCATCGTACAGTTTGGATCAAGGCAAACCGCACAGCGACCTTCACAGTTATGTCTGTTGATGTTTTGGAAGCCGCTAAAGCAGTAGCTGCAAATGTACTTAGAACCTGCGAATGCTGTGAGACTTTTAATCCCATAGTAATGATTTTTGAACAGAAACAAAAAGATTGGATTTGAACGATCTGAAAAGTCAGTCTGGAAATTACGAAGCAGTGCATCCTTGCTGTCTTTATAGAAAACAACAATTTTCCTGTTGAGAATATTTTCAAATTTGTGCACATCACCGAAAGTTACAGGAGTCTGCTCGGTCAGACCTGCCATATGCTGCCAAATTGTCCCTTGGTGGACGGCTTCACTGTCTGTAAAAGAGATTAAAGAGATGTGCTAGACTTGTTGCAAAACAAAGTTGATTAGAAGAATTTTCAACAATATATAGATGCCGCCGTTTTTTATGGATCAGTTCACAGTCTAACGTTTTAACAGCCTTATGTTTTGCACCCCCGCTTGGCGTTCTTACAACCTGAAGGACAATTTCTAAGTTGTCGATTAATTCCTCGTTAGATTGTGTTAAGTCTAAAAATTCCTGAAATGCAGGCAAAATTTAATCGCCTTCGCCATCGACTTGTACGATGGTATGATGAGAAAACCCTTGCCCGCTTAATTCAAGTTGAATAATGTCGTTAAAGGAGGTTAGAGGTATAACAGATTCTGCCAAGTCAGCCAGAACATCATAAACCTGTGTGTAAAATTCGACGGGGTTAGGAATCTCACCAGGCTGCAAATCTGTGATGTTTAAAGAGCATCTTATTTCTGTGACATTGAAGCGGTCACGCTGGACGCTGGATGTAGAGGACTGCTGAGTGTGCTCAGAGCTGTTTACAGCTGACTGACTGGTGCAGGGTTGATCCTGTAGGCCGTGCATGTCTGGCAGTTGATGCGTGCTGGAGGTGGGATTTGACAAAACAGTATTCGAAGAACCAGATGGGTTATGATTTTCTACAACAGTTTGATTTAAACTACCCCCATACTGCTGCTGCTGCTGCTGCTGCTGCTGCTGCTGCTCACCTGCAGGATAAGGGTTAAATGGCTGAGAGAAGGATGCGTTTAATTGATGGAGGGCTTGTTCTAGCGATGATAAATGCTCATAATTCCAACCCTGGTCCGTGTGAACCTGTCGTCTGTCAGGAGAACCATTACCTTCATGTAAATTAGCAGCCCCAGACGTATCCTGAACAGGTATATTTTGAAGCTCGTTAACCATTTGCGTGATTTCATATAAAACATCTGTAATTTGCTCCTCAAAGTGTAGCGAATCATTTTCCGGGGAGGAGGGTTGAGAGAATGAAGCGTTTAATTGTTCTATTCGGGATGGTGAAGCATTAGGTAGATTCAGAACCCCTAACGTATCATCAACAGGTATATTTTGTAATTCGTTTACAGCTTTCAACATTTGATTTAAAGCATCTCTCATTTGCTGGCTCCCCATTTTTCACAGAGGTCACAATTTACTTGATTACACTGAGTGCAGTCTTGACGACTGGAACATCTGGTCCACCTGGATCTGGCAGGATGTCACAAGTTGTCCAGCCTGCATGCAGTAAAGCTGTGCTCTGTCTCCTGACGGCGGAATTTGCTCAACAACCGCTGATGTTTCTGTGATACAAATAAAAAAAAAATAAAAAAATAGAATATAATTAGATTTTTAACGTAATCAGGATTGAATAAAAAATAATATATCACAAACTAATTCTATGAAAGCTTTGAAATTAAACTATACCTTGAATAATCCTTTTCACAGCACAAGCTTTGGTGATTATTCGGCCGATGTCTTGCTGCAGTTTCAGGACAGATGAACGGAGGTTGATCAAGCAAGGGGTGGCTCGAGTTACTGCAAACATGAGTATATAGAATAAATTAATAAATAAAAAAATATAACTACAGCATAAAAATAACAATGACCAATTGTGGACTTACAGGTGGACGGTGGTGTAGAAGCTGCTGCTGCTTGTGCAGTCTGCACTACTATGTCTGCCCGGGAAGCTGCAGGCAGAGGGGTGAGATCCTCTGAGGGTTCACTAGCAGTGTCTGCACGGGCTGCAGCTGAAGAAATTTTATTTATAATTTATAAAGTTAAATATAAATACTGGATAAATAGTAACAAACGGATATTCATTTACCTTCCGGCTGAGGGGTTGAGGTGTCGAGAGGAAGATCCTGTGATGGCGGGGTCAAAACTGGAGATTGCGGGATAAGTATGTCCCCCTGTGTTACTGCTGCTTGTGCAGACTGCACAAGTATGTCTGTCTGGGCAGCTACTGGGGAAGGCAGATCTTCTGATGGTTCACCGGCAGTGTCTGCTTGGACTGCTGCCACAAACAAATAAATTAATAAATAAATAAATAAATAATATAAAAATAACAATGAATAGTTGCAGACTTACAGGGTAACTGCGCTGTAGAAGCTGGAGGCGGAGGATCTGCTGCTAGCGGTGATTCATCCGGTATATTCTCGGTTACTGAAGAAAATAATAAAATGTACAGAGACAGAGTTTGTTTTTTGTTTTTTAAAACAGGGGTACTAGATGTGGAAAGATAAAAATAAATTAAATACTGAATAAACAAAGTAAACAGATGTTGATTTACGGTCCGGCTGGTTAAATGCTGCGGTGGGAGATAATATTTCGGCCGTAAACGCCGCTTCGGCTACAATGTCTTGGTGGATTGTTACTGCGGCTAAATAAAACACATAGATTAAATGAACCGAGATAATTCGGAAATGTACAATCAGGGTAAGATTCAGAGTTAAAATAGTTAACTTACGCACCGCGTGTGGGTCCTGAACAGGGGCAGCGTGAATCGCCGTTTGCTGGTTAGCCGTTTGCTGGTTAGCTTCTCGGTTGCCGAAGACGTCTGGGTCCTGAACGGTTCGAACCGATGAATTCACAACTTCTCGAACGGGAGACTCAGGTGGACTGATCACAATGTATCCAACGTCAGGTTCTCCGGTCCTCTGTTGCGCAGACCCGCGGGCGCTTTCAAACGTATCACGTCTCCTCTTGAGACGCAGCCGATTTTGACGAGGCGTTCGCTGTCTGCCCGGTTGAGGGAGAATGGTCGCTAATTCTCCTGCATAACAGTTAGTATTGACCTAGTTGGAAGAGCTGTAATATTCGTCCATGCACCTGTTTAAATCTGAAATACAGAAATAAAAATAAAAATGGTTACAAACATATGGTTAGGGCTAGTATTAAAATAAAATCAATATAAGCTTGAAAGACTTCTCACCAAAATCGGTCTGGGTGAAGTCGATTCCTTCGAGCTCTCGAGGCGTGGGTCATGAAAAATATTATTTATATATATATATATATATATATATATATATATATATATATATATAGTACTAATACCGAGGGACCAAATATTGTTCTGTGAACCGTTGCAAAGCTGGGGAAACCAAAGCGTTCTTGAACGCCTCAGCGTCACACGTGATACATAATCTTTCCCGGGGAACCCCGTAAAACAGTCTACAGAGAATTGAACAAGCTTGCAACCTGAGAGCCAAAAAAAAAAAGTAGCTATTGGTTGTAGATAAAAATAAAACCTTAAACCGTTTACTCACCGGCGGTGATTTGGTTATACTCCTGCGATTCGGTGAGCCCATCGGAATGTATCTGAGCCGTAACTCGATGTGTTGACGGGCCGGGGGACATACTGCAGGAATCAGCTACCTGTCGCGTTAAGACTAAGTTCAGACTGATAGTTTTTAAAAGGTTTTTTAAAAGTAAACCTGCCAGCTCTAATCTGCCCGCCTCCTAAGGGGGTGTCACGGGAGGCCAGAATCTTGTAGATCAACGGCGCCTGTATGCTTTTGTTGAAGAGGTGTAACGCAGCAGGGGTTGGGTGGAAACCGTTTGATCCCGAGTCTGGCGGATGTTTCGCCCAGCGTCTAAAAAGTCTGATCTTATTTTATTTCCTGGGCGCATAGTATGCTGATATGCAGATTGATACGCAACGCGGCGGGGCGCAGTCTATTCTCCCACCTCGTCCTATTGTAGGAACCTGCACTGGATGCCGAAAAGGTGTAAGCCGAGCCGTGTCTCGGCGCCACACCATTGTCGGACTCACTTTTATTGCTAGAACCAGTGTTTCTAGCAGACACCTGGCCCTGCAGGGGAGAGGTGGAAACCGTTTGATTATAAGAACACGGTGAACTGTCCTGCTGGGTTTTACAGGTCTGATTGATTAGGGTTCAGACACATCGACGCCTCGAGCAGACGCATTGAGGTTATTGTTTTAACAAACTGCCCCCGAGACAGACCGGCTGGAGCTCACATTTCGGCCGTGTAAGACACTATGGACGGTCCCCTCCACCGCTCCGCTTTTAGCTAAGAAGAGAGGGGAGAAAGAACTGAAGAGATATTCTACAGATTTATGTAGATAATCTGTTTATTGTCATCAACCACAGCGCTTTAGTGTCAAGAGACAAGTTTTCATTCTAAACAATAAAGCTTCCCCATCCTGCAAATACAGAGTATAAGTCTGACACTTTATACAAGTAAAGTTATACATTTGATTATAAGTAACCATACAAAAACACATTTCTTGACCATTACCATATGCATTAAAGACTAATTAAATAAACAGGCAAATAAATACTTAAAGTAACGTTTGTGGGTGTGTGTGTGTGTGTGTGTGTGTGTGTGTGTGTGTGTGTGTGTGTGTGTGTGTGTGGCCCTGCGGCGGGAATGTGTGTGTGTGTGTGTGTGTGTGTGTGTGTGTGTGTGTGTGTGTGTGTGTGTGTGAGAGAGAGTGTGTGTGTGTGGCCCTGCGGCAGGAATGTGTGTGTGTGTGTGTGTCATAAATCATATTTTTGGAAGGGGGGTGGCAGGTGTCATAAATCAATAGGTCATATAAGGGTCATGGGGCCATAAATTAACTTTTGACATAAGGTGGGTCCTATCGTTTTTTTTTATCCTCCATAATTTGTGGCAACTAAAGACAATATAAAGCGATTAGTATGTTTGTGGTCAATAACTCCAAATACAGAATGTAAAATGTGATATTTCTTACCAGACATTATTGGCATTCTAAGTTAATTTAGGCTTTAAGCATAAACTGTTTCGCCATAGTTCTGTAAGAAAAATGTTTTAGTGGAGTACTACTGATCAAACTGAGCACTTTTACTTTCGTTGTACATAAAACATACATATTTCTCTAAGACTGGCTTTTCATGTAAACCTAACTTGGTGGAGTGTGAACTCTATTATATTCCGTTTTTCATGGGTTTATGCAGCCAGTTCTGCAGGAGGAGAGACGTTTGGATGCTGTTTGGTAGAAGTCATCATGCAAATGCAAGTGTGACATTTCTGTTAACACTAAAGCTAAAATTTGCAAACCTTCGTTTAAAAACAATCGTTTAAATTTGTAATATAATTACCATATTTCATTATTAGATATAGTCTGCAGGTCTTCACATATTGCTGTAGTGCAAAACCACAAAAGACACTTTTAAAGTTTTGTAAATATTGGGTTTAAAAATTCACATACTTTGTCAATGTAGCTATATTTGCTTAAGCTGTTTATCACATACTAATCTATTTTAATAAACAATGTTATTAAATGCAAACCAAGCAATACCAAGGAATTGAACAAGACTAAGACAAACACCGACTACTTCAATAAGCATTGACTTTAAGTTCAAGTTTAAGTCATAAAAATACAATAACACTAAACAGGTCTTATTAATCTTTATTAGTGTCATTATTATTATTATTATTATTATTATTATTATTATTATACATTTTACATTTAACATTCTTCCCTGTATGGAAAAAAGTCTCTGAAGAGCATTCTGAACATCAAGGGTGCAAGGTTTTTTTTCGACGGGTAGGCAACGGAAGGGGGACCCGTCCGGTCCTGATTTGACTTATTTTGTGAGATACACCCTAAATTCCTGGAGGAAAACGGTGTGTCTTTCGACCTTGTCATTCGTGGACGTTTGAAATTTTCACATTGGATTAAGGATACTGGGATCTCTACTTATTGGTTTTTGTGGATTTTTGAAGTATCGGCAAATACAGCGGATGTCGGAGCCATTTGGCCTTGATCAGGCTGCCGGCTGCATGACGCGCTCACTCTGGCTGTGAACGGACAAAACCTGGCAGGTGAATGGAGCGAAGCCGAAAAGCTGCCTGTGTTGGAACGCAGACTGGTTGAACTCAAGGGGAGATGGGATAAAATCTGGGAGTGAAGCGCGAAAAAGCCCAATAATTTGGAAAATTGGATTTATGTGGAGCCAGCAAAAGACTTAAAAGCTGACAGGAAAGGCAGTGCAGCTTGTCTCATAACAAATAACATATTTGGATTCCCTCCCTATCTCTACTCCTGGATTGTTATGGCGGAGTGCTCAGAAAAGCCCCCGGCTACCCGCCTCCCCCGCTGACACCTGTGGATACTTCTCTGAACTGTGGGCCGGCTGATAACATCAAGGACAATGGCCTCTGGAGAGTGTTCACGGAGATAAAACACTTTCGCCCATACACACACGCATAACTGATGCTCATAAAACTGATGAATCTTACGTACACGCGACAGGTCTCAAAAGTTTACCTTCTGCATACATGTTGTCTTGTGTTATTTGTGCTTTGCTATGAGGGGTTTTTTTTGTCGGTTGTTTGACACTATTTGTGAGAGCGTAAATTGTCTAGCATCTGTCTTTTTTTTCTCCCTCCCTTTCCTTTCCTCGATGTTGTTGCTATCTTCCGTCCTTCAGTTTCCTGATGGCGCCGCGAACGGCTGCCACGGTGTGTTGGTGCGCTGTCTGCATCTGTAGCACCCCAAACTGAATGTCAGTATAGAGTAGAATATCAAACTGTTATTGTCTTTATTTAGTGTCAGTAGTTTTTCAACATACAACTTAATGTATTTTGAAAATGTTACAATTTTTCAGGCCGTCACTGTGAGACCCATCAGATGACTGGAAATTACATGTGGGATGAAGTGTCAAACAAGGAGTTTCTTATTGGAACCAATCCTGACAGTCGGTTGTCTCTTTGGTGGAATGGATCAGAACCCCTCTGGGTCACCCTCCAAAACGTGGGAAAGAATGTTTTTATGTACTTCTGGCCTGGTGAGTACACACAAGGGTAACCTGTGGTATCTTCTGACACATTTGACCACATCTTGCAAACCGCAACTGAAAGACTGTCTGTAAAGAAATCCATTCCACAACATTTTTGTTTTAATTTTCTGAATCAAATAACTTGTTGGTTTGTTTCTCTTTTTATTTCAACTTGGTGAATAGCAACAGGTCACAGTAGGTGTCTTCTCTAGGCCCGTTACAAGACAAACAGATCCAATTTATGTATGGGACAATTTAATTCAATAAAACAATCCAGTCAGTTCATACATATTGATTAAGTTAAATATTTGTTTGAAATATAGCTACATTTTAAAGTCATATTTAATTACACTGAAGATTTTTAACATTAAAGGCAGGGTCGGCAATTTTTCCAGATGTTTTCCCAAGTTCCTTTTTGAATAAGACCATCTTACCTGCTCTTCTGCTCCTCAGGGGCCTCACATGAAAAAAAGCTCCCAAATCCACTCTGGTCTTATTTCATTTCCATGAGGCCTTCCTCTTCTTCTCATAAACTTGTACACAGTTTACTTCTTGCGACTCTCGGCCATGTTCTAAGTATACGGTGAGAGCAGCGAAGCTACAATGAACGGTTAACCGCTGAGGTAACAAGATAACCGTTTGTCTGATGTGTTGCCTCTGAGGAAAAAGGCTTCGACACTTTCTCTTTGGCAGTTACTTTTCTCATGCTCCTGAGTACGCTGGTGGATATGTTTCCAAACATGCATGCCTCCTTTGTATCTCTTGGACTTCCAAAGCCTTCAGCTTCTGACAGTGCATTTGTCAGAGATTAGATTAGATTAGATTCAACTTTATTGTCATTACACAGGTACAGGTACAAGGCAACGAAATGCAGTTTAGGTCTAACCAGAAGTGCAATGTCAGCAAGTGCAGGATAAACAATGGTTCCATAAGTACAGGAAATGGGTTTTTACTGAATAAATATAGAGATGGATACTATTATAAACAGAATTTTACTGATAGATTTGTCCTATGAATATAATATATAGATAACTAGTATTGTGAACTCAATTCACAGCTGGATATGTACCGAATATAATATACAGGTGGATATTACTATAAATAGAGTTTTTACAGATATGTACAATAGCATAATATACAGATGGTTGTTATTATAACAGAGTGTACAAGTGAATATGTACTATGAATATATGTACAGATGGCTATTACTATAGGCAGAATTGTGAGCATGATATACAGGTGGCTATTACTATAAAATGAATAAATAAAGTTCGGACAGAAGCTATCTAAATTAAAGTGCAGTGGAAGGTAATTGCATATTACAGTTAAAGTACGGTATTGCAAATGTATATGTAAACAATTGGTACTGTGAATAAACAGTCGGCAGTGCAAATCAATATTCGGTCAAGGTGAGTAGTGCAAGATGCATGTAAACAGTTGTTACTATAGTAACAGTCAGGAGTGCAAGTGAACATTACAGTCTTGTAAATGACAAAATGGAGGTAGGTGTGAGGAGGGAGAGTAGAGTCTGTCAGTATATGAGGGTAGTGGGATCAGCGAGGATTAGAGTTCAATAAAGAGACAGCTCTGGGGAAAAAAAATGTTCTTTAGTCTGCTGGTCCTGGTCCGGAGGCACCTGAAGCGCCTGCCGGAGGGCAGGAGAGAGAACAGTCTGTGGGCTGGGTGAGATGAGTCCTTAAGGATGCTGCGGGCTCGATGTAGGCAGCGTTTCTTCTGGATGTGCTCAATGGTGGGTAGTGGAGTCCCAGTGATGTGCTGGGCGGTTTTCACCACCCGCTGCAGTGCCTTGCGCTCTGCAACAGAACAGCTCCCATACCACACTGTTGCACAGTTGGTCAGGATGCTTTCTATTGCACAGCGATAGAAGTTCACCAGGATAGTCGAGGATAGATGATTTTTCCTCAGTGTCCTCAGGAAGAAGAGGCGCTGGTGAGCCTTCTTGACCAGGCAGGGGGTGTTGGTTGACCAGGACATGTCCGCTGAGATGTGGGTCCCCAGAAACTTGAAACTGGAGACACACTCAACAGCCGTTCCATTGATGTGGATGGTGTCGTGCGTGCCTCTTGAATCTTTTCTGAAGTCCACGATGAGCTCCTTCGTTTTGGTGGTGTTGAGGAGTTGGTTATTTTCAGTGCACCATGTGGCCAGGTGCTTGATCTCCTCCCTATAGGGAGTCTCATCGTTGTTGCTGATGAGACCAATCACCGTAGTGTCGTCCGCAAACTTCATGATGGAGTTGGATGCGTACACAGGCTTGCAGTCGTGGGTGAAGAGGGAGTAGAGAAACGGGCTTAGCACACAGCCCTGTGGTATACCAGTGTTGAGTGTGATGGACGTGGAGCAGTTGGAGCCTGATCGGACATTCTGGGGTCTGTTGGTCAGAATGTCCAAAATCCAGTTGTACATGGAGGTGTTGATGCCCAGGTCTCGAAGTTTGGCTATTAACTTAGCCGGGATGACAGTGTTGAATGCTGAGCTTAAGTCAACAAACAGCATGCGTGCATAAGTGTTCTTATTGTCCAGATGTGTGAGCACAGAGTGCAGTGCCATGGAAACTGCATCCTCTGTGCTCCTATTGCTGCGGTATGCAAACTGGTGTGAGTCCAATGTGGATGGTAGCAAGTATTTTAGGTGTGCCAGGACCAGCCGCTCAAAGCACTTCATTACGATTGGTGTGAGTGCTACAGGGCGGTAGTCGTTAAGGCACTTTGGGCTGGAGTGTTTTGGCACTGGCACAATGGAAGTGCATTTGAAGCATGTTGGTACAGTTGCTTGGGCAAGAGACAGGTTGAAAATGTCTGTAAAAACCTCAGTGAGCTGCTCCGCACATGCCCTTAGCACACGTCCAGGGATGTTATCTGGTCCAGCTGCCTTGTGTGTGCTGATCCTTCTCAGTGCATTGCAGATAACAGAATAATAACAGAATAGAGAGCGATTAGCTTCATCATATGTTTTTTTCATGTTTTTTTCATCTTCTTTTTGTGCCATCCTTTCACTGGAATACATTCTGAATTATAATTTTTTTTGGCTTGTCTGATATGGGTGGTTGAAAACATAAACTCAAATCCTTGGAATGTGCAGGAAAAAAATGAGACAGCCACGGTGGAAAATATACATTTTCTTTTCTTTTTTGTCCAATTCATCAAAAAAAATAATCGGCTGATTGCCCTACTCTCTTCACCACCTTTGTAAAAAGGTAAAAATAAAATACATACTAATTGACTATTTTTATGCATTGGCTATATTCATATAACAACAAATATTTTTTAATCTCAATGAGATTTTAATATAGTTACTTAGTCTGAAATGTTTAATGTAAGTAACTCTAGGTGAAATATACATCTGAACAGATCCAACTATATAGTGACCTAATAGAGGTGATTATTGCCATAGTTTGGGTTTTTTCTTGGTTTAGTTTTGTACTTTACTTTATTTAACCAGTTCACCAGCCTGTAATCAGCCAGTTCAGTTCACATCTCAGTCACCAGCCAGTTATGTTCAGTTCTCAGTCTCCAGCCAGTAATCAGCCAGTTCACCTCGCAGCCACCAGCCACAACCCAATTAGGTTGCCTGTCACTCCCCTGTCACCAATCAGTTCAGTTTCTTCTTTAGCCACCACCCTTCCTCTGATCAGTCTCACCTGTCACCTGTAATTAGTTTTCAACTCCGGTCACCTGTGCACTCTTCTATTTATACCTGCCTCAAACCTCTGTTCAGGGCCCTATTATTTCAAGCCATTTAGTGAGTCTAGTCCAGCCATCTCTGTTTTGTGTCTGCCTGTTGATCTGACCCGACTTTGCCTCCGGATATTCTGAGCCAGCCTGATCCCTGAATTACCTGTTTTCCTGCCTGATCTGACTGTCTGCCTGTTTTGCCTGACTCCTGCTTGTTCTGATTGCCTGCCTTTTTTGCCTGACCCTGTTCTGTCTCTGGACTGTCTGAGCCTGCCTGATCCCTGTCTGTTTATCCAACCTGCCTGTCATCCCGGTTCCGACCCAACACCTGTTCCTTAATAAACCGTCTTAAGTCACAGCCTAATTGTCTGGCTGAATACTGGGTCCTCTGTCTCAATGCTTGACAGAATAATCGTGTTGTCCCGCCTCCACAATCTGACTCTGTTTCGCGGCCCATCCAGTCTTCTCGGCACTGTAAGCACCGACGCCGACCTATCAGCCAGGTTCCATCCTCTCCTGTCGGTCAGTCAGCTGTTTATTTTCAGTCGTCATCTGTACCAGATTCAGTTAAATTGCCCAGGATTTCCTCCACGTCTGTTTCTGTCCCGTTTCCGCCTGTCTGCCAGGCAGAGCCTATCTCCGCTCCAGCAGAGTCTACCACAGCTCCGCCCAACGACTCCACTGAGGTGTTCTTCAGAAAGCAGGCAGAGGAGTTAAGATTCTTTACCTCCGTAATTAAACGTTTGAGAGAGACTTTGTTAAAAAATTATATGTCTGTTTTAGAAGCTAAGTTAAATTGGAGGAGAAATATAGAACAGCATTAAGGACTCTAGATCACCATCCTTCATCACCCTTCATATTTAAATCAGTCACCAGAGGTCAGTCTTGCCTCTCTAATCCAACTATAGAACCAGTCATAGACCACAACTCAGACTCTGTTTCCATCACTGGGGGACCAGCTGCCGCATCAGACTCTATTCAAGTCACGAGGGACCGCCTGCCGGCTCGGATTTTGTTCCTGAGGGCCCGGCTGCCGCCTCAGACTCTGTTCGTGTTACCATGGGGCCGGCTGCCGCCTCAGGTCCTGCTTCCGTCGCAGAGGGTCTGGTCGACGTCTCGGGACCTATCAGCCTTCCGCTCGCCAGTCTGCCAGTGAGCGTGAGTGTGACGCTCGCCAGTCTACCGGTCAGCATGGGTGCAACGCTTGCCAGCCCACCAGTCAGCGTGGGTGAGACGTTCACCAGTCCGCCAATCAGCGTGGGTGCGATGCCTGCCAATCCATCAGTCTTCGTTCCAAAGTTCTGCGAGGAGGTAGTCCAGACGAGCCCGCCTCCAGTCTGCAAGGAGGGGATCCAGGTGGATCCGCCTCCGGTCTGCAAGGAGGGGATCCAGGAGGGTCCGCCTCCGGCCTGCGAGGAGGGGATCCAGGGGGATCCACCTCCAGTCTGCAACTCAGGTCCTCGTCGAGACACCAAGCATCAGGGTCCTCGTCGAGAAGCCAATCATCAGGTCCTCGTCGAGACGCCAAGTATCAGGGGCCTCGCCGAGACGCAAAGTCTCAAGGGCCTCTTCGAGACCCTAATATACTAGGCCTACAAGATTATCAGAAGGTCCCCAGGTTATTCCTGGAGCTCCTGGTCTCTAAGTTTCTGGGTGCATCTGAGGCCAGTAGCCAGGTGCTGTCTGAGGCCAGTAGCCAGGTGTTGCTAAACTTACCCAGAGTCATAGTTCCATTGATCCATCCATTCCCTTAGCTCTCAGCAGTAATGGCTTTATGGGATTCTTCATAAATAAAATTGATTGGCATCCTCCCAAACATGATTAACTCGTCCTCAGTAAGTGAGGCAGTGTTGGAGGAATCTTTAGAACCTGATCGGTGTTTGAACTGTTTAACGGCAGTAGAGCTTTCTGAGCTATCTAAAATTTTAGCTAATTTATCCTTAGTAAATGGATATGTACCACAGGCTTTTAAAGTAGCTGTTATTAAACCTTTACTTAAGAAACCATCTCTTGATCAAGATGACTTAATAAATTACAGACCTATATCAAATCTTCTTTTCCTATCTAAAATTCTTGAGAAAGTAGTTGCTAATCAACTATGTGAACATTTACAAAGTAATGACCTATTTGAATAGTTTCAGTCAGGCTTCAGAGCTCATCATAGCACTGAAACAGCTCTAAGATAAGATAAGACAGGCTTTATTGATCTCACATTGGAGAAATTCACATGTCATATCGGCTCAGTAATCAGTAATCAGAAAAAGGTGCCAAAAGTAGGACAAGGTGCGTCAGGTATATACAGTGTGTCCTCGTTTATACAGTGGATCAAACAGAAGTAGATAATAAAATAAGAATAAAAATACAAAAATAGAAATAAGGCAGAGGATATCTTATGGACATTCACGGTGACTTATATACATGTGTATTGACATATATTCAGGTGTAATAGCAGCAGAAGTCACTTCTTTCAGTATTATTGCACAGTGTATTAAATAGAATTGCACATTAGTTATTGCACGTAGGTTATTGCAGTTACAGTTATGGTTACAGTTGTGGTTACAGTTATAATTACAGTTTGGTTACAGTTATAGTGCAGCATTGTATAATCTGATGGCAGCAGGGATGAATGACCTGCGGTAACGCTCCTTTTTACAGACAGGGTGTCTAAGTCTGGCACTAAAGGAGCTGCTCAGCTCCTCTACAGTCTGATGTAGGGGGTGGAAGGTGTTGTCCATGATGGATGTGAGCTTGGACAACACCCTCCTCTCAGCTACTTCCTCCACAGAGTCCAGAGTGCAGCCCAGGACAGAAGTGGCCTTCCTCACCAGCTTATTCAGCCTCTTTCTGTCCCGCTCTGCGCTGCCTGGGGCCCAGCAGACGACAGCATAGAGGAGGGCTGAGGCCACCACAGAGTCATAAAAAGTCTTAAGCAGAGACCGGCTCACTCCAAAGGACCTCAGCCTCCTCAGGAGGTGGAGGCGGCTCTGGCCCTTCTTATACAGAGCGTCTGTGTTATGAGTCCAGTCCAGCTTATTGATGATGTGAACACCCAGGTATTTGAAACTCTCCACAGTTTCTATGTCCTGCCCCTGGATGTTCACAGGTGAGTGAGGTGGGGGTCTTCTCCTGAAGTCAATCACCATCTCCTTGGTCTTGCTGGTGTTTAAACACAGATGGTTCTTCTCACACCAGTCCACAAAGTTCATGATGACCGACCGGTACACCAGCTGGTTCCCCTCAGACACACAGCCCACAATGGCCGAGTCATCAGAGAACTTCTGAAGATGGCAGCTGTCCGTGTTGTAAGTAAAGTCCGAGGTGTAGAGGGTGAAAAGAAACGGAGACAGGACGGTGCCCTGGGGACCCCCGATGCTGCAGAGTGCCACCTCTGACTGACAGCCGTTCAACCGCACGTGCTGACCTCAACATTAAGGCCAACTACTAAATTTAGCAGACAAATGTAATCATCTTTCAAAACTTGTGATTTTCTTATCTGAGCGGCGTCTCCCAAAGCTTCAGCTTGAACTCTGAGTTTTTCCAGAGTCGGGCGTTCTCTCGTGATCCTTGGAAGGACGTCTGATACGTTAGACACCAGGCCACAGTTCAAAGAGTTATAAATCAACAACTCTGTGTTTCCCAGGTAAAAAAGTAGTATACTTTAGTGTATTAGAAATATGAATGAGGTACATGAAGTATAAAACAAGTATGCTTCTACTTGTTGTGCTTTATTTAAAGAGTACTTAATATGTACTTTTTAAAAGTATACTTCAAAAAAGATGTAATTATGTTCAACTTAAGAGTTCAAAAAGTAAGTGTACTAATTTACCAGTAATCAAATTATTTTTTAAATGTACTTTTTGAAAGTGTACTTTGTTGTTAATGTATTTTAAATTGTATAGAAGTTTATTTTTTTAAAGTGTATTAAATGTGACATACTTAGAGTGGCAATTCAGTGTACTTATGGAAAGTATATTTTTTGGAAATTAATTGTTAGTATACTGTTTTAAAGTGTACTATGATCTCACTTCATTAGAAGTGTGACTTCTGTACACTTTATTCAGTACACTCTAAAATAGGTTTATTTTTAGTGGCATATCAGAGTACTTTCATGAAATATGCTAAAATAAAAACACTTTTAGTGGAAATTTAGTAATTTATTACTCGGGGTCCTGCACATTCTGCACTGTAAACCCGAATGCTCAAAATAATTAATTAGAATGAGTAGAGTGAACTTAAAATCATCTTAGAAGTTCTACTTACTTAATAATGTTAAGTGCCAATAGCTTGTTCCCTCTTTTTAAGTTATATAAACTTGCAATTTTTGATTAACATTAACTTTTTGCAGGTTAACTTAAAATAATTAACTCAGAGTTATTAAAAACTATGTAGATTAAACATGAATTTATGGATTTTATTCTTTTTAAAGAACTAAATAAATAAATCAAATTCAGATGGATTTATATGTGCGAATGTATAAATTCTCCCTGTCTCTCTCTCTCTCTCGCGCGCGAGAGAGAGACCCTAACCCATAAAAAAAAAAAAAAAAAAAAAAAAAAAACGCTTCCACCGGAAGTGCTTTTATTTTGTAGCATTTGCGTGCGTTCTTCAGGTAGTCGACCGGAGCTGATTGAAGAGGCCGAAGAAAAGAGCGGGAGACTTAACAACAGGAGTAGTGAAACACTGAGTTGTGAATGTAAGTAGCCAAGAGCTTGCTTGAATGTTTGTTCCTGGGGCTTCAACGTGTTTTTAAAACTGACAAAGTGAGTAACGTTAGCCGTTTTACGTGGCTAACCGTTAGACGGTTAGCAACCTAACATGCAAAGTCACCCCGCCAGTTAGCTGTAAAGGCTATGTAGCTAGGCTTGTAAAACCTGGTGATGCCTAAGGTGCAGTGGTGGATAGTGAGGTATCACGGCAGAAGCTAACTAAAGCACCATGTGCTGTATATTTGGCTAGAGATTGAACTTCGGAAAAAAGTCCAGTTTTGTTTTTTAACTTTTTTGTAAAGCTAGAGATTGAAGTTATTCTCTGAAAGATAATATAGCTGACTTTCTTTTTTCATTATTGTAATTTTTTTTGGTGATTGCTAGGAAAAGAATTTATGAATGCTACCAGCCCAATTTTATGTAACATTGACGAAGTGGTTAGCGTGCACGACCCATGTATGGAGGCCTTCGCCCGCAGGTTCGACTCCAACCTGTCGCATGTCCGCATGTCTCTCCCCCTCTCTCAAACCCCTTATCCTGTCAGCCCACTGCACAAAAAACCGTGCCACTAGTGCCGTAAAAACCTAAAAAAAAATACTTATTTATGTAATGTAATATGAAATGTTACAGATTAAATAGCCTTATAGGCATCTTGCACATGTACTTTTTTGTCAATGTTTTTGTATTTTGCTGTAATCCTTTAGAGTAATATGACTGCAGTTTTTGAAGAAGATTTAAACCTCATGACAGGTGTCTTGTAAAATAATATTGTTTTGTGTGTTCGGGTTTTCAGGTTGCTGCACCTGCAACAAACATGACTTGGCAGTGTAAGTTGTGTTCAGCTTCTTTTACCACTCTAACATATTTACTAAAACACTGCAGACTGCAGCACAGTCACTTTTCAAAAATTAGCCCACTTCCATGTCTCCATAATTGCATGTGCACATTTCAGACACTTAGTGCACTGAGTACTCATCTGTCAAGATATCATACATAAGAGCCGTGCAAAGCAAATTCAGGAGCTTGTGACCTTCAAATGTTCTTTATGCACATTTCGGCAACCATTTTCTGAGTCTGTGCTCCTTAGTCACATAAGAACACACTTAAAAAAGCATGAGACAGTGGTATGTCCATACAAAGATTGTAAATATAGCACAAACGTATACTCGTCAATTTTATTTAATTATAATTTAAATGTACATTTAAAATAAACTCCAAATATATAAGCTCTGTCATACTCAAATGTTTGAGTTTTAGAACTCAAAAGAATTGTGGCAACTGATTGCCTTTTTTTGAGTACTGCTAACTTATTCGGGTTTACAGTGTGATGACGTCACTATACATGATTGGTTTAACGTTTGCACAATTACGCAAAACATTGTGATTGGTCTGGACAACTTACTAAAGTAATTATAGTGGGGTGTATGTTTTATTCGAGAGCGGGATTGCGGTTTGTAAACAGACAATTTTACGAAGAAATTCTCCATGGTCCCTGCGCCTCCTGATGACGTCACATTATGGCAACGGCACTCAAACAAACTACATTGAGCCCGCGGTCTGCATTTCTAACAAATCAATTTTATTTAGTTAATTTAGCGGTTTCTTTTTTCTCAAAAGCTTCAGGCTTAAAGATGAACATAAAAAAATATGAAATCTTAGCAATTCAAAATAATCAACCCACTTTAATTGATAAAAATTAGGTAAAATATTTAGGTATAATGATTAACAAGGACCACACTGAAAATGACAGAACAAATATTCAAGCCATTTTACAAAAGAATCAACAAATATTTGACAGTTGGCTCAATTTTTGGAAGAATATTGTCACAATTTCATCTGGGATAATAAAAAACATGTGATCAGAAAGAACGACATAATAATATCAGCAGAAAAAGGAGGAATAAACGTTATTGATTTAGTTAGTGATGAATGCCGTAGTAAAATTAAAATGGCTGCAGACTTTTATTAAAAATGAAGAGTTTATGGTTTAGTTTCCCTTCACAACTGTTTTTTTTTTTAAATTGGAGGAAGGAAATTTCTCTTAAGATGTAACTTTAAGATGTAAGTTTTCATGCCTCGATTAAGTTACTGGAAAATAACCGTAAATTAACAAAAATAAAATGGATTTGTAACAAATGGAGACCGCGGGCGTAATGTAGTTTGTTTGAATGGAGTTGCCATATATTGACATCATCGGGAAGCGCAGGCCCCCCGAGTCGATCTGACCACCCGAGCCGATCTGGTACCTACACCGGCAAACAGATACTCAAATGATACTCGAAGATTACTCAAAGATGCCTTATTAATTTCAATACATTTAAAGTAGGCTATGCCTCCTCTGTATGGGTAGAAAATTGTTATATTCATTACAAGACACAAATTCAGATAGGGTTCTCAGAGGTTACTCAACAAGTTTTATTATGACAGATTTAAAAAATAATGAATGAAATAATGATAGAAATAATGTCTTTTCTGCATTAGAAAAATACATATATAAATAAAAAATAACTAAAAGAAATGCCTCCAAATTGAACAAAAATAGCTCTCACAAACTTACAAAAACGAACTAACAAAATATATTTCTATCTTTAGTTTTCTTCCTCATCCTCCTTGTGTGCCCATCTATATTTTGATGTATAGCTGATCTTTCCCAGCAGTTTTTTGAAAACCAGGACATTTTCATCACTTTATAAAAAACAACCAGGACAGGCCATGAAAACAGGACATGTCCTGGGAAAACAGGGCTGTTGATCACCCTAGCTTATCTCTCAGCACGAGAAAACGTTTATTTTTTTGTTTATTCCGTTATTTTCTCTCTGCACTAAACTAAATATTTACATAGCCTAAATAAAAACACAAGGGCACACATTTTGATAGATAACAGTTAGGTCTTAATCTATTTTATTAATGTCATTAATTTAGTTGCTAAAATGCTGCCTAACAAGAGATAATAATCAATAAATATTTGATAAATGGATAATTTTGATAGATTAAAATTCATATTTGTAGAAGTCTCTCCAAATTGTTCCTCAAACCCCTTATCCATCGTCATGATGCCACCTAGTAAATAGAAATTTACTTTAAAAATTTTAGCCTCTTTGATTATTTTTTATTAATTAAAGGTCACATTGAATTTGTATTTTATGTGTCTTCTTTACGGAAAACTACAAAGAAGTAGTCCAGAAGCGTGTTGCTTACCTGAAAGGGGGGGATATATGGTCTTCCTTCGGTCAGTCTGGCCAGGAGAAGGGGGTGGTGAAGCAAGGAATGACCGTAAGCTTGATTTATGACTTAACTGTTATGGAACATTGTGTTTCCAGTTTACAAATAATGCTGTGTCATCGTAGAATATGTTTGCCATGGGAGTTACATTGTGAATTTTTCCAGACTTTTCCAAGCTGGGTGCACAAGCATTTAGCAGATTTAGCCAGCAAATATTTATTTGAAATGATAAATATTACTTAAAAGACTGTGAAACAAATCAAGTTAGCTATTTTGTAATGCCAGGCATGTTAAGTTAAGATTCAGTCTCCTGTTACAAATACTGTCATGTATTACAGTGATGGATGGATGGAGGTGGATTCTTGGAAAGTGTCGCAATATATAGAAATACACTTGTACAAGCTATTAAAAAATGAGTCTCTGCAGTTACTTAAAGTGGTGGTGTGGACATAAATCAAAGTTTATCATTCTCTTAAACAATATGTACGTTGTCAGTCTGGTTCACAGACGGCCAAGATGGGCGAACAGCTGAAGAGGGACCTCAAACGGCAACCTACAAGACCACTCAGTTCTACTCCTGCTAGGTATCAGTCTGATTCCGACGACACATGTTGTGATATTTTTGATCCACCCAAAAAAACGAAAAATGGTACGTTTAAAAATGTAACTGACCTCATCAAATAATGAGCAGTGTTCCACAGATAATTTTACAGAGTTTACAGTGGTGTATTATAGCCTATTTGTGCTGAAATGTATGCACTGGCGCACTTTGGGGGAACAGTACCAAAGTCCAAACCCAACCTACAAACCAATGCCCTTGGTGCTCAGGGTAAGATGTAGCAGAACTGCATTTTTGTGAAAATTAGTTACTATTCAAGAGTGTATGAACTCTGTTGATTTCTTCACACTCTCACACCATGAAAATTGTGTTTTGGCGTGTGTATGATTAGGAGTGTATAGCTGCCCTTTTTGTTTAAGGTAATTAGGTTCATGTTTTCTGCATAGGTGGTTGACACCAGTGAGGAGGAGGAGGACGACATCCCTCAGGCGGAGTCTCAGCAGCCAGGGATGGTGCCTGCAGTTTTTGTTGAAATGGATGAGGACAGTTTGAAGGCTCTGAAAGGTGGGTGGGTGTATATGTATGCTAGTGATGCCAGGGTTATCTCTGCCACCACCTGAACCCTCCCATACACCTACAGTCATTGTCATTGAGGTCATGAAGTCAACTTTATGAATTCAAGACATGTATCGCACTGTTAATTTGAAGAACATGCATGTTACATGTTATGTCTTAGAATACAGACCTGACTTCCCACATTACAAACTTGAAAATAATCCACTTAACTCAAGTGGTACGGATATAACTACAAGGCCTCTGGCAGAGTGGCGCAGGTACCAATACTGTGACCACAAGTGCCATACTGCTTTTATACATCTCTTCCCCTTCCATCGTGATTAAAGATATAAAATTGCGTTTTCAATCATTTATGCAGACTTATTTATATATCCACTCCAAGAAATAGTTCTAATCTTCCATCTCTGTTGTCAAGCATCGCAACTTATCAGTCAAGAGAAGGGTCCAGTTAGACAGGATATATGGTCTTATTCATATAAGAATTTGCAGCAGTTGCTTGCAGGGTTCCCACAGGTCATGGAATTTTTGTAATATCA
The DNA here is from genome assembly GCA_037039145.1 of Fundulus diaphanus. Classification (NCBI taxonomy): domain Eukaryota; kingdom Metazoa; phylum Chordata; class Actinopteri; order Cyprinodontiformes; family Fundulidae; genus Fundulus; species Fundulus diaphanus. Next base: position 981,128 of record CM073125.1, read on the forward strand.
TGGATTTTCAGGAACAGTCAGGAAATGTGTTAACTTTTGGGGCAAAGTCATGGATATCAGGGATTTTTGTTTGAGCAGTTTAAAATTGTCTTGCCAAAATAAATTAATACAAATATATTTCCACAAAAAATTGGTGTATATCTGGTTATTAGCTTTACTGCTTGCTTGAGCAGTTGTTTTTTTTACCAAACTTTCAAATTCAATGACCATTTATTCATCTCCCACTCTAAAAAGTAAAAGATGCTTGAATGCTATGAGGGTCCTTTGAAATCTTTGGTCAGTTAGTTTATTGCACCATTCATAGTTGGTCATGGAAGTAAAAAAAAAATGTCTGGGAAAGTAATGCAATTTTACATTTGACTTAACTTGGGAACCCTCTAGAGGTGTGAACCTACACTGGTCTCATTGTTCGGTTTGATAACGATTATCATGTCATCGATTCGGTTCAATTCGATATCGCGATGCACCGCATCCCCAATTTTCAATTTTACTTCAAAAGTGATGTATGCGTGCGCGCGTGAGTGTTCGCCTGTTCGGGAAGTCGCAGTGACAAAAACAGAGACATTCCAGTTTGTTTCATGGGACTAAAGCCTGTTTATGCCATTAAGAAAATGAAATTCTGTCAAATCAATTTTGTTTTAAAGAAATGTTCATTTAAAAGCAGTGCTCATTCATCAGTGTATAATGTTACCCTGGAGACGCACGCATCAACCGTCACCGAGTCCGCTGTTGAAGACGATCATCCATTTATAATCACGCGTAACAACAGAATAATTGTAATTTGACCATCGGGTGCGGAAGGGTTGCCATCTGTCCCTGTTTGTCCCGATTAATAACCTGTCCCGGGAAATGTATCCACTCTTCGAAAGGCTACGTAAATGTAGTTCAAAACCGTGTAGCATGGCAGAGAGGGAGAGAGCGAGACCTTGCGTGTGTGAGCTAGTGTGCCTCAAGAAGCGCATGTAAGAAGCGTATGTAAGAATGTTTAATTACTCGCACTCGCGTCTCGGCTCCCTCTGCCAGTGTATGCTACCGCGACAAAGCACATACGCGATAAATGACGTCAGAAAAGCGTCAGTACATTATAACCGGTTATGGTCTATTACTGAACCGATACCGAATCGTCCTTGAATGCATCGATGAAACGATTAATTTCGACACCCCTAGAACCCTCTGCTTCTCTATACTTCACAAGCTAAACTGAACATTCGCCCTACTTCATCTTCATACTCAATGGAATTACTGCCCTGTGGCTTTGAGTGAGCGGAACATTCATGTCAGACATGCATGCTAGTGGTGAAAAGTATGAGTATCGTCATCCAATCAGAAATAAATAAAAGTTAAATCAGATGTAGCTGTTGTAAAATTACATTTATATAGGTGCTATTTTGTGTCACAATGTGATAATTATTCTTTGTTTCATAATGTGATACTGACCCTTTATATAGTATATCTTTATTTTAGAGCTGCCAGGACTGGTGTCTTCCCTCAAAACAGTCCTAAACAAAATGGAAGATTCACCTTCATCTTCCATGACTTCCAGCCAAAGCGAATCACCGCACACTGGCAGTCACACTGGCAGTGAAGAAGACATGGTATGATTTCAAACCAATCCTTGTCTTTGTTATGATTGGGTGCAATAAGCCTACACACAAAAAATCTTACAATAAATCTTACTAATCTTATGTACGTGGAGGTACGGTTTGTGTTAAAACACTTGAAACCAAGACACGTGCCAACCTTCCCTATAGAGAAGTGTTCTTAATTTACCTTTTGTCTTAATCTGCTTGTGTGTTTTCACAGGTGTCATTGGGCAACTCAACAGTGAGAGTTCCAAAACGCCTCTATCAGAGGCTGAGTGGGAGGAGGATGTCCCTCTTCACACAGGAACTGGCCACATTGGTGTTTAGCAGGGAAACTTTGGCCAAGGCAACCCTCACAGGGAAAGTAAAAAAAAGGCGAGCTGAAGGAGCAGCTTGAGCCAGAAAAAACAAACGCACTTATAGGTACAGTAATGTCATAGTTATGAGCCCAAATCCATTGTCATGATTCATTGACAAATCCATTATCATCAATGATTCTATTTCAATGTTATACATCTTGTTTTAATTCATGCCCTCTTTCCTGTTTTCACAGATGCAGTGAGGGAGCGATTCCCCAACACCGAGGTGGCAGAGATCCGGGCCCTTCTACGAAGGAAGTGCAACAATGAGAGCTACAAGGCCTCTAGTAATTCAAGTCAGAGCTAGATGTGCATTGTGTAATAAGTTGTTCGCCATTGTTCTGTTCCCGGCATTTCAGAGAAAGGTGAGGTTCAAGGTTCCTCCTTTTGCCAATAACTGCTTTTGTATGTTACTTTTGTGATAATAATAAAGATCCTTTTCTGAAATGCAATGTGTAATCTGTTGATTTAATGCACTTAAACTGAATTGTAATATAATACACTTGTTGTGTAATAGCAACATTCATGCTTAAGTATAACAAAATGGGGATAAATGTGCAGATAAAATATACTTCAAACAATTTGTTTCTACCTTACACTATAATAACATTGCACTGAAAGTACGTGTCTATGATGTTTAGGTTGTAATTAAAATGCACTTCAAAAACATTATAATTGTCATAGTGGGACACTTTAAAAGCACTAAATATAGTTAGGAAGTGCATTTGCATACCAAATTAAGTGTTTATAGTAATTATAAGTATGTGTCACGAACCAGAGACAGATGGACCCAGTCAGTATTCAGCCAGACAAGAGATGGTTTAAGCAAAAAAAACAGGATTTATTAATAAACAGGGACAGGCAAGGCTCAATGGTCAAAAAGGCAGTCCAAAATCCGGTACACTCAAGGCAGTCCAAAATAGGCAGAAGTACAGACAAGGATAAGGCAAACTCAGAATATCCCAAGGCAGGTCCAGGTCAGAAAAACAGGTAAGCAATCATACAGGGCAAGAAAATCAGGTTTAGGGATCAGGCTGGCTCAGAGTCAAAAAGGCAATTGGGTCGGTATCAACAGGGCTATCAGAAATACAACGCTGGATAAGACTCACCAAGTGGTTTGAATTGATCTGGCCGATTGCAGGAGGAAGAGGCAGGTATAAATAGGGGAGAGAGCAGGTGAATGGAGTGAAAACTAATTACTGGCATGGGTGGAGCTTATCGGGAACGGGGAAGTGACTGGAAGTAAACCGAAACTGATTGGATGGTGACTGGAGAAGAGGAGTGAGAGGGTGTTGACTAGGAGGTGAGCTGGCAGATAGCTGGCAGGTGAACTGAATGACTGATTAAAGGCTGGATACCGAGAAGTGCACTGAACAGGCCAAGTGAACTGATAAAACAAAATCAAACCACAATAAAATCCAAACTATTCCATAAACCAAAACAGAACCTTAACCTAAGACTAAACAAAAGACAAGCTATAATAGAAACCAAACAAGAACCCAAAACCAAAACTGATTTTAAAAGCTGGAGAGTAAACTAATAAATCAAAATTAATAAACAGCCAAAACAAAACCCAAATCCTGACAGTATGATAGCAGTATGCACAAAATGTATTTAAACACAACTATAATTTGTGCTGCAATGCTTTTTTAAGTGTATTTCTATTAGAATGGCGATACAATGCAATTGTACTGTAAGTGTGCCTAATTGCTCATGAATCTTAATTTTCATTAGTGTATTTTAGTGCACTTGAAGTTTAAAAAAAGTTGTTCCATTTAAGTATACTATTTACACTTGAGGTATAGTCAAATAGATGTTAAGTTGAAGTTAATACATAATTTAATACACTTAACTATACTTGGATTTTACGAAAATAGTACAAAATGTAGAAAATATACTTAGTACACTTTATTAAAGTATATTTTTAATAGAATTATTTTTCACCTGGGAATTTTCTTGTTACAGAAATGTTTAATCCAACTTACACATCCATTCCATCCATTCCAACCCTAATATTAATTAGAGTTGGGATGTATTTAGGTAATGTATTTAGGTTTTTTAAGAAAATGTCAGAAGAGAAGCAATGTCCCATATGCTTCGCCCAAATTTCTCACCTGGGCAAGCATATTAAGGCCACCCACAAGGTGACCGACATCAAAGAGCGTCAGATTCTGACGCAGTGGGGTTCCGGGCGGATCAAAACCCGCCGCTCTCCCAGCCCTGTGCCTGGCTGCAGCTACCTGCCGGGACAGCACTTGGACCGACATGTCCAGACTTTCCACCTTGAGCTGTACCGGAAGGAGCGCAGCCGGATGCTGGGACCTTCGGGCACTGGAGCTCCTAGCGGAGCTACGTGCCTCTGACCATGAACCCCCGCTGGTCACTGACCTGGATAGGGAAAGGGTGGACTCTTCCCCCCAGACCAGACCAGCCCCGTCCGGGATCCAGCGGCTCCTCTCCTCAGCCAGAGTGTGAGAAATCGGCCTGTGCCAGTAAGAATAGGCGACTGCTGGAAATTAAGACTGAGGACGAGGAACCGGTTCCTTCTTTTTACACTGGGCAAGCTGGGATTTAAAAACATAAATCGCTACTTGAAGTTGGCCGGTAGGAATATGGGGCTGAAGGGTGACATTAATTTCACCCTAATAAGAACCGCCCTTGCAGACAGTGTAAGTATGGCTTGGCCTAAACAGGAAAATTAGTAAAGTTAGTTAGCTTAGAGCCTCTTGCCTCCTGAGGAGCGAGCAAAAGTCAGCATGGCCATGTGCCATGACGTCAAAACAGCTGACAGGTTCTACACCCGATTTCCCTCGCTGCAGGAGGCAATGAAGGTCAGGAACATGATGGCAGAAACTCTGATCCAGGTAAATCCGCCCCCTACTCCTCTAAACAGGCCGGTTCCTCGTCCTTGGCCCTGCAGAACCCCTGGACCGAGCCAGGCCCATGCAGGCCAGCTAAAAAGGCCCCTGCAAATTAACCCTCTATGGCATGATTTTTTTTATTTTGGGAGGGAAAAAAATACTTTCCATTAAGGTACTTGTCGACTATCGGTCTTGTGGCGGTGTTTAGCCTTAGATGGAGTTTAACACCCACTTTGGGCTGCATTCCCAAACAACCAGTCCCTGGCTGCATTGTGCAGATAGTAGCGGATGGTTACTTCCAGTCCACTCCTATGCATCTCTGCAACCGAGCTGCAGAGCAAAGAGAACGTGTCAAGTGTTGGCTGTGTCCCTCTCTTGTGTTATGCATGTAAAACGGTTAAAGTTCAGCACCAACCTTTTGATGGCCTCCACAGGAAAGCCCAGTCGGATAACCGAAGCTCGTCCCTGGACATGTAATAGAGGAAGGCCTTCCCTCGGTTCTGGTGGACAGTGATGCCATAGAGGGTTAATTTCCTCCAGTTTCTGCCATGGTGGGGTCATTTTATACTATTAGCTCATCTACTGAGTTGTAGCCCAAGGTTAAAGGAGAACTAGAACAGTCGAAGGCAATCCTAAACAAATGTGTTTTTGCCCTGATTTAAAAGAACTCAGGCACTTTTACAGTTTTCTGGAACTTTTATCCAGATCAGTGGAGCATAGGAACTAAATGCTGCTTCTCCATGTCTGGTTCTGGTTCTGCAGAGCAGGCTGGAGCCAGATTACCTGAGTGGTTTGGATGGTTGATGCACTGATAAGAAGTCTGTGATGTATTTTGGTGCTAAGCCATTCAGGGATTTATAGACTAACAGAAGTATTTTATTTAAAGTCTATTCTCTGAGATCCAGGGAGCCAGTGGAAGGACTTTGAGAACCAGGTCCATGTTCTCTACTTTCTTAGTCTTAGTGAGGATGCCGGCAGCAGCGTTGTGGATCAGCTGCAGCTGTCTGATAGATCTCAGTGCTGCATTTGATACAGTTGATCACAGTATTCTCCTAGAAAGAATTGAACATACTGTAGGGATTAAGGGGACAGAATTAGGCTGATTTAAATCGTACCTGTCTGACAGATTCCGGTTTGTTCATGTTAATAGTAAATCTTCAAACTCTATGGTCACTTGTGGAGTACCACAGTGTTCAGTCCTTGGGCCAATTCTCTTTACTATGCTTCCGATTGGCAAAATTATCAGACAGCATGGGATTCATTTCCACTGTTATGCTGATGACACTTAGCAATACTTATCCATAAATCCTGATGAATCCAATCAATTGCTTCGACTACAGGCATGTCTTGATGACATCAAAAGCTAGATGACTTTAAATTTCCTGCATTTAAATGCTGACAAGACAGAAGTTGTAATAATATTTGAGTCCTCAAAAAATAAACTTCTTAATCAACAACTTAATCTGGATGGCATTAAATTGGCCTCTGGTAATAAAGTAAAAAATCTTGGTGTTATTTTTGACCAAGACATGTCATTTAAATCCCATATTAAAGAGGTTTCCAGAGTTTCCTTTTTTTCACTCTGGAATATTGCCAAAAATAGAAATATTCTGTCCAGGGGTGATGCTGAAAAACTAGTCCATGCATTTGTTACTTTAAGGCTGGACTATTGCAATTCTTTACTATCAGGAAGTCCACAAAATGCAGTTCAAAGTCTTCAGCTGATCCAAAATGCTGCAGTGAGAGTTCTGATGAAAATCTGATGAAAAAGAGGGATCATATTTCTCCAATTTTAGCTTCCCTTCATTGGCTTCCTGTTAAATCAAGAATAGAATAAAACATTCTCCTTATGTATAAAGCCCTTAATAATCAAGCTCCATCATATATCAGAGCTCTGATTACCCCGTGTGTTCCTAACAGAGCACTTCGCTCTCAGACTGCAGCTCTACAGACACCCTGTCTACCTTTAAGACTGGGCTTAAAATTTTTCTTTTTGACAAAGCTTATAGTTAGAGTGGCTCATGTTACCCTGAGCTACCTCTATAGATATGCTGCTATAGGCTTAGGCTACTGGAGGACATCAGGGTCTATTTTTCTCACTCTACTGAGTTCTACTGTTCTCCAGTTTTGCATTGCTTGTCGTCATTTCAGCTTTTAATTTTTTGTTCTCTGTCATTTTTTTCTTCATAGTAGGTGCACCTGGTCAGGCGTTCTGCTAGCTGTGACATCATCCAGGGAAGACAGATCACCCACTATTACCATATAATGTAGACCAGATTCCTGGATCAATTTGTGCTTCTGTGCTTTTTTGTCTCTCTTGTTGTGTTTCTGCTCTGTCTTCTCTAACCCCCGATCGGTCGAGGTAGATGACCATTCACTCTGAGCCTGGTTCTGCTGGAGGTTTTGCTCACTGTTAAAGGGGAGTTTCCTCTCCAGTTTTGCTTTATGCTTGCTCAGTGTGAGGAATTGCTGCAAATCCATCAACAATGCAGACGACTGTGCACTGTGGCTCCACGCTCTTTCATGAGGAGTGAATGCTGCTTGTCAAGACTTGATGCAATCTACTGGGTTTCCTTAGACAGGAAACCTTTTGGCCAATTTGGATGATTTGATTGAATTTGACTTTATAAAGTGCCTTGAGATGATATGTATCATGAATTGGCGCTATATAAATAAAATTGAATTGAATTTTGTCAGATCCTCTGTTGTCTTCATCCTGTTTTTGATGTCCGATCTATTCATAAATGGTGTTTTTCACTATGCCCCTGCCATTCTTGTCTCTGCATTTGGGTCCCCAACAACACCAAAACAGTTGGTAAAGACTGGCTCAACTGGTCCAAACATTAATATTTCTTCCTGTCAGATGAAACGTGTTGGTGCACTTAAAATATGAATTTCAACCTATATCTGCCAAGTGTATGAATAACTCTAGGCTCAACCATATTTTAGTAGGGTGTTTAACAGACTTGTAAAGTGCAACACATGATGTTAAATAAAATTGTGTTTTTGTTGTAGAGACAGCAAAAATTAAATAAAAAAAATTACTTAAACAAAATTAAGTCATGTTCATCACAATTTTGTGAACTTTGCTATTAGTTACTGCCAACCCAGTAGTTGAAAGATAACAGGTGCAGTATTTTCCTATTTGTTTTTAGGCTGTGAAGTGGAAATTCTGAATGTTCGCCCAGCGTTCTGTAAGGAATACATTTACAATCCATCAGAAGACAATCTCATACAGTCGATAACCAGTGCGCTTGCTGCTTTGAGGTAAGAATACACTTTGTTTTCAAACATAGTATTTCAGAAATAGTTGACATTAAGTCAAGAGAGTCTGACATAAAACAGGTCAAGACAATGTATTAGGTATAGGGTAAAATCTAGTCACCATAAGACATATAGTTAAGAAATTAACCTTAGAATTTACATTGTTTCTAATCATCATAATTAGGCCTGAGCAGCAAAGCGCTGCAAAGGCCCATTGTTTTCATGCTGTTTATTAGGCCCGAGCAGCAAAGCGCTGCAAAGGCCTATTGTTTTCATGCTGTTTATTATTAGGCCCGAGCAGCAAAACGCTACAAAGGCCTATTGTTTTCATGCTGTTTATTAGGCCCGAGTAGCAAAGTGCTACAAAGGCCTGTTGTTTTCATGCTGTCTATTATTATTATTAGGCCCGAGCAGCAAAGTGCTGCAAAGGCCTATTGTTTTCATGCTGTTTATTATTAGGCCCGAGCAGCAAACAGCTGCAAATGCCTATTGTTTCTGTAATGTTTATTATTAGGCCCGAGCAGCAAAGCGCTGCGAAGGCCTATTTTTTCTGTAATGTTTATTAGGCCCGAGCAGCGAAGCGCTGCGAAGGCCTATTGTATCTGTAGTGTTAATTATTATTATTATGCCCCCCTAAAGAGGGGCCTTTTTGGCGGCTTTATCATATTCAAAAACTCACCAAACTTGGCAGATGCAAGGTGACTATTAAAAATGTTATATTTTAAGGTCGTCACAAAAATCTAAAGAAAAATGCCTCAACGGCGCCACCTAGAAATTTTCAAAGGACCCTTTGCTATTCACTTACTTCATCGTACAGACATGAAATTTGGTACAGTTGCAGAACTCAACAAGACGCTCAGAATTTACAATTAACGTCATAGTGCAAGTATCACAGGAAGTTGGCCATTTTGACATTTACAGCATTGGTATTTGATCGAACTCCTCCCAGAGATTTCGAGCGATCGGCTTGAAACTCGGGCAGTCTGATCATAAGGCATGGCCAATTAAAAGTTATCAAAACGGTGAGTTTTTGAGCATGCTGAAAGGGGGTTAGCAGGGGTCAAAGTTCACCTACTCGCCATGAAACACAAAACTGTTATATTTCATACACAAAAGCTCACAGAGCCACCAAACTTTCAGTAGTTGATCACCATCAGGTCTCCTACAATATCCAATAGTGAAATTATGACATTGCTTAGGCCACGCCCCCTGACAACAGGAAGTGTCATGTTTTGTTGTAAACGGTCGCTATGTTACCCCTCTGAGCTAATCAACATGAAACTGTGTACAGAGACAGAAGACATGTTGGTGTGTTGTGGATTCCAGGCCCAACTGGATTCGATGGAGCAGGGCGGCGTGGTGGCGTGGCGAAGTCACCTCAAACGCCGCTTCCATATGTCCAGACTTCCATAGGATATTGACAAATTTAATGAAAAGTAACTTAAAATTACCTTAAAAGGACAAAAATTTTAAAAGTCAAAAGTAGTGATGGGTCGATGAGGCGTCATGAAGCGTTTCGACACATTGCCAAACTGTATTGATACTGTGCCGATACTGTGTCACTGAATACTGACACCTGCTGGACCTTAAAAATCCCTACAGGCAACCTGGTTGACAGAGTTAACTGACACTGATTTGATGACCAAGTATACACAATACAATTTAAATCATTGTATGTTGCATTGTATCATTTTATATTTTCATTTGAATTAAACATATATTTGATTTTTTTTAGATACAGTCAATAAATAATGTGAACTTGTATCATAATATAATAACCTCTAAGTAAACATGTTGTGAACGAGGATGCTTGTGGACTGGCTTTTTTATTTTATTTTTTTTTACAAATTCTTTGCTGCCATGTCCTTTCAATCTGTTCTGAAATCGGAAATGCTGAGTATGACAAAGGGAGGAAGAATTACTCAGAGTAGCAGCTTTCTATTAAGGGTAGATCAGCCGTTTTTTCTGAAACGACGCTCAGAACAAAGACGCACAGCGCAACCGGCCCAACCATAAAGGCGTCTGCCCAACCTATCCATCAGTGGTGCGCTCCGATCAGCACCTGGCGCTCACAGAGCGAGACTGTGGTACACCATCACACTAGAGTTGCAAAATGGTTAAAAATTAACCATTATTAACCGCTATTTTGTTTACAGTTCAGCTTGGATTTTATTTACTGCGCAGCATAGCTTTGCTGTGCGCGCTGCTGTGCGCGAATGCACACGCGTGCAGCTTAGAGGGAACAGAAACAGTTTGGTGCGTCAGTCAGTTCGAAACAGTTCCTGTATTGGTCACGTGACTTTCCCGTGTCGATACGCGCATCGACACGGGTTTTGCTCTATGAGCTCGACACATGCGCCGACGCATCGGTGTTGCCGGACCCATCACTAGTCAAAAGACTTATTTAATGCTTTGAGAACATCTCTTCTATTCCGCTACAAAATCAACAAAAACAGGATGATCTTTTAAGCTATAAGACCATTTTTAAGATGCCAATACATAGATTTTAAGATGGTGGGTCGCCACTATGGGGTGCCGAATGTAAAATTTCAGATAAAATTCTATAGCTGATATATTTTGATTATTTAGCTCACTTTTCTCATATTTAACTCCCTTTTCTCACATTTAAGACAGAAATTCACAATAAACAATATCTTATATGCAATTGTCAACAATATGTTTATAAAGTAAAATAAATAGTTAAATGTTAAATCTAAATGTTAAATGTTAAATCTAAATGTTAAATCTATATCTAAATGTTAAATCTATATCTAAATGTTAAATTTAAATCTAAATGTTAAATCTATATCTAAATGTTAAATTTAAATCTAAATGTTAAATCTATATCTAAATGTTAAATTTAAATCTAAATGCTAAATCTATATCTAAATGTTAAATTTAAATCTAAATGCTAAATCTATATCTAAATGTTAAATTTAAATCTAAATGTTAAATCTATATCTAAATGTTAAATTTAAATCTAAATGTTAAATCTATATCTAAATGTTAAATCTATATCTAAATGTTAAATTTAAATCTAAATGTTAAATCTATATCTAAATGTTAAATGTTAAATGTAAATGTTAAATCTATATCTAAATGCTAAATCTATATCTAAATGTTAAATCTATATCTAAATGTTAAATGTTAAATCTAAATGTTAAATCTATATCTAAATGTTAAATTTAAATCTAAATGCTAAATCTATATCTAAATGTTAAATCTATATCTAAATGTTAAATGTTAAATGTAAATGTTAAATCTATTTCTAAATATTAAATTTAAATCTAAATGTTAAATCTATATCTAAATGTTAAATCTATATCTAAATGTTAAATGTTAAATGTAAATGTTAAATCTATTTCTAAATGTTAAATTTAAATCTAAATGTTAAATGTAAATGTTAAATCTATATCTAAATGCTAAATCTATATCTAAATGTTAAATCTATATCTAAATGTTAAATGTTAAATGTATATGTTAAATCTATATCTAAATGTTAAATTTAAATCTAAATGTTAAATCTATATCTAAATGTTAAATTTAAATCTAAATGTTAAATCTATATCTAAATGTTAAATGTTAAATGTAAATGTTAAATCTATATCTAAATGTTAAATCTATATCTAAATGTTAAATTTAAATCTAAATGTTAAATCTATATCTAAATGTTAAATTTAAATCTAAATGTTAAATCTATATCTAAATGTTAAATCTATATCTAAATGTTAAATGTTAAATGTAAATGTTAAATCTATATCTAAATGTTAAATTTAAATCTAAATGTTAAATGTTAAATGTAAATGTTAAATCTATATCTAAATGCTAAATCTATATCTAAATGTTAAATGTAAATGTTAAATCTATATCTAAATGTTAAATTTAAATCTAAATGTTAAATCTATATCTAAATGTTAAATCTATATCTAAATGTTAAATTTAAATCTAAATGTTAAATCTATATCTAAATGTTAAATGTTAAATGTAAATGTTAAATCTATATCTAAATGTTAAATCTATATCTAAATGTTGAATCTAAATCTAAATGTTAAATTTAAATCTAAATGTTAAATCTATATCTAAATGTTAAATTTAAATCTAAATGCTAAATCTATATCTAAATGTTAAATTTAAATCTAAATGTTAAATCTATATCTAAATGTTAAATGTTAAATGTAAATGTTAAATCTATATCTAAATGTTAAATCTATATCTAAATGTTAAATCTAAATCTAAATGTTAAATGTTATATCTAAATGTTTCGAAAATATGCAAATTGCCCACGCCCCCTATCGGGTTCTCGCCCACACCACCGACCTTGGATCAGCCATGAGATCCATCTGTGGAGGACACGGTAAACATGCCGCACAGACGGCTGACAAGGCAACTTCCTATAACTATATAACTTTCTCCCTTTAACGGCAAAGTTTCTTGTTTTAATGAGAGACTTATCTTGCTTAAACGACATAATTTTCGTCTCATAACAACGCAACATAACCCGGCATCAGCTCGCGGGATATTTGACTGTCATGGAGGAGAGGAGAGACGGAGGGGCACCTTTTATTACTTTTTAAGAAGTCGTCATTTTTCGGAGGAATGTATTTCTGCACTGAGGAGTGACAAGGTAAGTCATAAATATACAGCAAGTCCTCTACTTGAAATTTGACCAATTCGGCAGTTATTTATAGTTAACAACTCTGCTTTGGATACACTTGCATTACTGTAGTACCGTCTCTGGCTCTGTTTACACGGTGAAAACAGGTTTGCGTTGCCTTTGTACTCTCCATTTACACACTACAAGGTTTAACTGTTGCTTAGGGGGGGGGGGGGCTTTCAGCTATAGCTGTGGGTTTATTTACAACAGTTTGCAGCCGAAACAGTCCTCCGCCAGCCGCTGTTTTCTTCTTCTGGGCAATTTGACCCGGAGCTTCAAAAATCACAGCGCTACTAGTGGTGCGGCATGGGAATTACACCGTTTAAGTACTCTGTAAACAGGGCCTGTGACTGCAAATGTACCTATCTACGCCCTTATGTATTTTAATCAAATATGATTAAAATAAATTTTAATCCGACACTTGTAAGGCTAATTAAAAGTATGTGTATTCTACACAATGAAAGTGAGGCTAGATAAAGCTACATTTATCCATATTTTATTGTGTCAAAACAAAGATATGAATACAGAGCTTTCTAATGGGACAATTCACAAGCCAGTGAAGGACAACTATTTATATGAACTTCATTAATAAACCCAGTCAACTACTGACATGCTTTAATAAGGGGAAAAGCAAAAACTGATAATCGATTATCATTGCTGCAAATTCAAAAGTTAATATCAGAATTTATCAATGAAAGCTCCTGGCAGCAAGGCACCATTGTTCTCAGTTTATTTGTTGTTCCATTTGTTTTTTCTAATGTCTTTAAACTTACTCAGAAAATAAAACAAATCTTAATCAACAACATTGTTCCATTGCAGTCTAGGTTTAAGCAATTTTAACATTGATCCAGTCTAACCTTAAATCACAATTTTAAACAGCAGCTATTCTCCTTCTGATGGGAATTCTGTAAAAGTACTTTTTAAAATTCCCATAAACAAAAACATTAAGGTAGGAGGACCAGTATTAAGATAGCTACATTAAAAATACAGCCAGAAAATGAATGTTCTCTTTTACATCTTAGAATGCCTGTGCATTTGATCTGACACTCAAAATTTAAATATTTAAAAACTTTGAATTTGGAATATTTAGCTTCTCACATTTAGCATAAGTAACGTGCTCAATTTTTAGAAAGAATAAATTATGTTATTTTTACATTTTGTTTAAAATAAAAAACTTGAAAAAACAATAACAAAATCTCTGCTGTGTTTACAGGTTGGCATCTCTAAAGCTGAATACATGGATGGTGCTGTCCAAAAGTTACTGCTGGATATTTTCTTCCAGCAGTAACAGAGGGGGTACCACAGCCAGAATTCATATCGACATGGAGACAGAGAATGGTACAATGAAAGACATTCAAAGATTTTTGCGTCTTGATGACAGCTATCCTGAAAACTACTTCATTGTGGGATCCAGCACCCACAGCCAGCTCATCAACAGCTGGTGGGATTTCTTAAGGAAACGTCGTGCACAGTACTGGATGAACCTTTTTCAAAAACTGAAGAATACAGATTACTTTACTGGTGACTTCTTGGATAAGCAGCCAATTCTGCTCACCTGTTTAAATATCACTGAGGTATGTTTGAATGTAAAAGATAAATACTATATGATACATGCTTTTAAATATGGAGTATGTACTTTAAGAACTTGTTTATTTTCTTGTCTTTCAGGAACAACTCTAAAAAGTGGTTCACTTATGGAACATCATTTGTAATATTAGAGATGCAATGGCTCCAAGTGGCCGGCCCTACATTATGTATACCTGGGGTGTCAAGCTCCAGTCCTCGAGGGCCGGTGTCCTGAAACTTTTAAAGGTTTCCTTGGTCCCACACACCTGAATCAAATGGCACAATTAGCTCCTCAGTTTGCAGTCAGGTTCTTCAGAGTCCTGGTAATTACCTGATTATTTGACTCAGGCATGTCGGACCAGTGACATCTAAAAGTTGCAGGACACCGGCCCTTGAGGACTGGACTTTGACACCTGTGAACCCTTCCACGGCGTTTTGGTGAACAAGATCATCTCAAACAGGTTTCTAAGCAAGCGGCAGAAACTTGCACAGTCCAACGTCTTCAGAGGACCGTTCACATGTGATGAGACAGTTCTAACTATCATACCTTCTGATGACGGAAAACTTTCTTCATGCACCGTCCACACATGATGAAACAATGGAGTTATGCTTATTTTTAAGAGCTTGTATACACACAAACCTGTGACACGTGTGACATTTTCTTGTAAAAAAGAGTTTGTGGAGCAAATGACCTTGTGAGCCTGTCCAGAATGAACCTATCACTTTCCGACACAGTCAGAATTAGGCAGCTGCAGACCCCACAACCAATAAAGGAAAAGCAGTCAAAGAAATACAGATGGAGGAAAAAAAAAACAGACCTCTGTTTTCACTGACTCCCATTTACTTAAATGTTTCATCATGATGTACATAATTTTTATTATGTACATCATGATGAAACATTTAAGTACATGGGAGTCAGTGAAAACAGAGGTTTTCAGGTTTTATATTTTGTGTGATTCTTGTTGTGTGTGACAGCAAATATACACTACTAAATATATTAGGACAATAACAAGAAATTTAACTTCACATTTGCCTTGTAATCTGTCATGTAGGACAAAAAATGTTTAAATGACATGTTCTGTAAACCCCACCACTGCTCCTCATATTCAAGACATACTTTTTATATTTATAACAGCAAGACTTATAGTTCTCTGTTACTGAACACTGAGACCCAAGTTATGTACTGTTTGACAATGATGATATGGTCAAATGAGATGAAAAATAAAGTGCCTATGCTTATGTGCAACATGAAAACTTTTAATGAATCTTTGGTAAAAACCCATTACAAAATAAAGTGCAATGGTTTGTGATCAAACCAACTCGTTCTTTCCTTAGAAACATAACATTATATTGCAATGTTACATCAACTCACAGAAGAACATACATTAAAAGTACCTTTAACAAGTTCTCTGAAAGATCCTTTTGAAAGGAAGTTCTCTACCTCCAGATAATGACTTAACTAGAACGTGATCTATGAGTATTAAAAAGATGAATACATGGATCTCAAAATTGAACATGAGAAAATCCTTTTACATATGACAAAAGTCGTTGTTAGAAATCTTGGCACTATTGCGCTCAAAGCATTTATCTATTTTACAATCAACTTTAAAGAATATAAAAGAAAAATAATGCCCTATGGAAAGAAAAGTAAGTACAGTTTTAACACATGCTTTAAATTTTTTTACCTTAAAGAAGCTTAATAGCAACAGCAATAATTTCACTTCAAAAAATTGTATTTCACAATGTTGTTGGAGTAATCTTTTTAATCAGTATTTTTGCTCTATATCTTTGTCAACAAAAACAAAAGCTAATTGACTCTATTGTGGCTCACTTCCATATGTTCTTGAAAACATATTGAAAACACATTTTGAGTCAAATGGTAAGCTTTCTTTTTAAATATATTACATAGTGATATTACCTGAAACCAAAAACATTTTAGATCAAATTGGACTTTTTCCATGAAGATTTGCATGTAAAGAGTTTTTCAAGCCACGTCTGTTGAAGGACATCTCTTTCACCTTTTCCTTGGAACTCGAAGCAAAATCTCTGGGTGGCAATTCTGTCAGCATAGGTGGGAATATAGATGGCCAAGCTCTCATCCATGCTTGCTATAGCTGATATGTCAGTCTACAAGCACAATGAAATTATGGTTAATATAAAAACCGTAAAAAACTAAAAAGACTCTTTTAAGCACATGATTATTAATCTTTACAGCAGAATTTATGATTAAATGCATGACATGTTTTTAAAAATATTAAGCTGCTTATCCTTATCTCTATCTCATTAACATCCATGTAGAACATTTGCAGTCACAGGCCCTGTTTACAGAGTACTTAAACGGTGTAATTCCCATGCCGCACCACTAGTAGCGCTGTGATTTTTGAAGCTCCGGGTCAAATTGCCCAGAAGAAGAAAACAGCGGCTGGCGGAGGACTGTTTCGGCTGCAAATTGTTGTAAATAAACCCACAGCTATAGCTGAAAGCCCCCCCTAAGCAACAGTTAAACCTTGT
Organism: Fundulus diaphanus; assembly: GCA_037039145.1. Classification (NCBI taxonomy): domain Eukaryota; kingdom Metazoa; phylum Chordata; class Actinopteri; order Cyprinodontiformes; family Fundulidae; genus Fundulus; species Fundulus diaphanus. The sequence continues at coordinate 997,926 of CM073125.1, forward strand.
AGTGTGTAAATGGAGAGTACAAAGGCAACGCAAACCTGTTTTCACCGTGTAAACAGAGCCAGAGACGGTACTACAGTAATGCAAGTGTATCCAAAGCAGAGTTGTTAACTATAAATAACTGCCGAATTGGTCAAATTTCAAGTAGAGGACTTGCTGTATATTTATGACTTACCTTGTCACTCCTCAGTGCAGAAATACATTCCTCCGAAAAATGACGACTTCTTAAAAAGTAATAAAAGGTGCCCCTCCGTCTCTCCTCTCCTCCATGACAGTCAAATATCCCGCGAGCTGATGCCGGGTTATGTTGCGTTGTTATGAGACGAAAATTATGTCGTTTAAGCAAGATAAGTCTCTCATTAAAACAAGAAACTTTGCCGTTAAAGGGAGAAAGTTATATAGTTATAGGAAGTTGCCTTGTCAGCCGTCTGTGCGGCATGTTTACCGTGTCCTCCACAGATGGATCTCATGGCTGATCCAAGGTCGGTGGTGTGGGCGAGAACCCGATAGGGGGCGTGGGCAATTTGCATATTTTCGAAACATTTAGATATAACATTTAACATTTAGATTTAGATTTAACATTTAGATATAGATTTAACATTTAGATATAGATTTAACATTTACATTTAACATTTAACATTTAGATATAGATTTAACATTTAGATTTAAATTTAACATTTAGATATAGATTTAGCATTTAGATTTAAATTTAACATTTAGATATAGATTTAACATTTAGATTTAAATTTAACATTTAGATTTAGATTCAACATTTAGATATAGATTTAACATTTAGATATAGATTTAACATTTAACATTTAACATTTAGATATAGATTTAACATTTAGATTTAAATTTAACATTTAGATATAGATTTAACATTTAGATATAGATTTAACATTTAGATTTAAATTTAACATTTAGATATAGATTTGACATTTACATTTAACATTTAACATTTAGATATAGATTTAGCATTTAGATATAGATTTAACATTTACATTTAACATTTAGATTTAAATTTAACATTTAGATATAGATTTAACATTTACATTTAACATTTAGATATAGATTTAACATTTAGATATAGATTTAACATTTAGATTTAAATTTAACATTTAGATATAGATTTAACATTTAGATTTAAATTTAACATTTAGATATAGATTTAACATTTAGATATAGATTTAACATTTACATTTAACATTTAACATTTAGATATAGATTTAACATTTAGATTTAAATTTAACATTTAGATATAGATTTAACATTTAGATTTAAATTTAACATTTAGATATAGATTTAACATTTACATTTAACATTTAACATTTAGATATAGATTTAACATTTAGATATAGATTTAGCATTTAGATATAGATTTAACATTTACATTTAACATTTAACATTTAGATTTAAATTTAACATTTAGAAATAGATTTAACATTTACATTTAACATTTAACATTTAGATATAGATTTAACATTTAGATATAGATTTAACATTTAGATTTAAATTTAACATTTAGAAATAGATTTAACATTTACATTTAACATTTAACATTTAGATATAGATTTAACATTTAGATATAGATTTAGCATTTAGATTTAAATTTAACATTTAGATATAGATTTAACATTTAGATTTAACATTTAACATTTAGATATAGATTTAACATTTAGATATAGATTTAGCATTTAGATATAGATTTAACATTTACATTTAACATTTAACATTTAGATATAGATTTAACATTTAGATTTAAATTTAACATTTAGATATAGATTTAACATTTAGATATAGATTTAACATTTAGATTTAAATTTAACATTTAGATATAGATTTAACATTTAGATTTAAATTTAACATTTAGATATAGATTTAGCATTTAGATTTAAATTTAACATTTAGATATAGATTTAGCATTTAGATTTAAATTTAACATTTAGATATAGATTTAACATTTAGATTTAAATTTAACATTTAGATATAGATTTAACATTTAGATATAGATTTAACATTTAGATTTAACATTTAACATTTAGATTTAACATTTAACTATTTATTTTACTTTATAAACATATTGTTGACAATTGCATATAAGATCTTGTTTATTGTGAATTTCTGTCTTAAATGTGAGAAAAGGGAGTTAAATATGAGAAAAGTGAGCTAAATAATCAAAATATATCAGCTATAGAATTTTATCTGAAATTTTACATTCGGCACCCCATACGCCACTGCCTCCGGTGGCCAAATGCATCGCTGCATCAACTGATCTGCACCAGATTTTTTGTGAGTCGTGGGGGAGCGCTGCCCAATGCCTTCGTGTGTATTGCCCGGTGGACAGGCGGGGAAAATGCGTGACAGCTTCTGCCGTGGCTGGCGGCCGGCGGTGCGCGAACCCCTGTGGTGGCCAATAGGCCAGAGCGGAGCTCAATAAAGATTTAAAAAGAATTGTAAAATATTTTTCTGGAGCTTGACTCAAAGCAAAACAATGTTTATAATTATTGGTAAACATTTGTATACTCTATGTTTATCTTGTTTTTAAGTATTTTATATTTACAATAAAATGCATAATTTATTTTTTAGACTGGTTCCATATGAGAGATTGCAAGAAATCTTGTAACCTTACTGAATTTGCAGCTTAAGAAGATTAGGTTCAACAGACAACACCAACTGTCCCCGCAATCCAGTGCACACAACACCACAACAGACCTCATCACGCTCTAGTACATAAAGAAAACTAAATCAACTAAATGCTGGTGAAGATTCTCAGTCATCCAGGTCAAGGTCATTCCAAAAAAAAGGTAAAAAACAAGGCAACTGGACTTGTTTTCCGTAGTTGAAGACGTTTCGCTTCCTCTCCAGGAAGCTTTCTCAATTCAAAAAGTCTGGAGTAATGTGGAGTAACAAGCTTTATACAATTGGCAAACAAAGGCCTTGTAATGGCTTAGATAACATGCAAATTCAACCGAAACAGGACCACCCCTTAGTAATGGGCGGTCGTTAAAGCCATTAAGCCAGCAGATTGGACCGAAACTGGTCCACTCCTCTGTAACGAGGAGTCGTTAGGGTTGTTATTGGTCCAAACAGGACCCTCAGGACCCTAACCCTACACCTTAAGGACATGGTTTGAAAGGGGCGTGAAGGAAGCCATTTACATTAAGAGAGAAAAACCAACTTTGAACAGAGAAGGAGGCCTTAGGTTTCAACTCTCAAAAACTTACAACACAGCTATAGGATTAATTCCAGCCAACCATCACCTTAACTCTCACCCTCATTCGGGTGATCAAAACATTGTTCCTTTAAGCCAGTGGTTCTCAAACTTTTTCTGTCATTCCCCACTTTCGACAAGGGAGAATTTTCAAGCCCCACCTGTCCCCATCGCCCCAACACAATGCTAATGAAATATGCAACAATCTTAAAATGTTCCAATTTTATTGAAGTAACAAGTAGTATCTAAATACAAACTATCTACATCAAATAACAGCAAGCTCACAAATAAAGAAAATAAAAATGCAGCTGTGTCAAAATTTGTATCAAGCTCAAAGATAGAAAAAATTAAAGTGCCACTCTGCAATATGTTAATAAAAGAAAAGAAGTGAAATCCATCTGGCAAGACAGGTCTATTTATCCCTGCATTAGTGGCTGCAATGAGCCTGTTTTGCATTGCACAGTTTCTCAAAACGGGGTTGCAGGCTTGATACTGCCACTCTCAAGTCATGCTCAATGTTCAGCTGAGATCTGTATTTTGTTTTCAGTGAAGCAACAGCCTGCCCATTGGCGCGAAACAGATGTATACAGATACAGATATATGAGCGCCACAGTGTTGCCAACTCCTCAGTAAGGAAAGTAGCTATTGGCTGTGCTAAAAGTCTCTAGAAGTCGCTGAATGACATCATCGCCTAATTTGCATTATCTGCCACACGATGTGATGTGTAAATTATTGGCGCTGTGGGAGAAATAACGTTGTTAGAGAGAGACAAAAAGTGAGTAAAAACACTCAGAATATAGAGCTACTTTTTTATGTCCATTAATGTTTATTTATTATTATTATTAATATTATTATAATTATTATTTTTATTTTATTTTTTTAATTAATGTTTAATTAATTTCAATACTAACCCTCCTCCTTTACCCGGGTTTGAGACCGGCAAAATGAACCATAAAGAGACACTATGGCGGAGTTACAATTTTTTTAAAACTTTTTTTAACATTTTCTTTTTTCCCTTGTGGTCCACCAAGGAGCCTACAAATCACGGTAAAACATGAACATGTGGCTGTGTGAATCAAACGCCGTTATTTATTTAAGATAAAATATTTCAAATTCTGTTATTTATGATCAACCTGCGCCGTCAATCCCGGCGCATGTGCGCTTTATTTGCAGTCTGGACGCTGAGGGTAAACATGCTGTGGCTCTGACTGCAGCGCTGAGAGGGACTCCTGCGGGAGCGGGAGGACGGGGTTGGGAGGGGGGAGGTGCCTCACGGCAGCAGCTGCCGCTGGAGGACAAGAGTATGAACGATACGTGCTTTCACGTAAGAGTCTCCAAAATTCGCTAGATTTGTCGCTAGTCGCTTTTTTGAAAAAGAGTCGCTGGAGGGGTCTGAAATATAGTGACAAAGTCGCTGAGTTGGCAACACTGGGGCGCGAAAGGTTATCCCGTTACAAATAATATGCCGACGTCATGTCAATCATTATTTTGGCACTTCAGTTCCAGGTGAAATTTTTCTCATATCTAATGTTCTTTTAATTAGACTGCATGTAGGCTAGTAATGATTACTTTGTGGGTTTGATTGGTCTAATAAGCGGCAACAGACAGCTATAAGGACAGTTTGCTCTCACACGTTCTACATTTATAGTCACACACACACACACACACACACACACACACACACGCCGGAACTTGGCGCGCCCCACCTGTCACGTCTCAATTCCCCACCAGTGGGTCGCGCCACACACTTTGAGAACCGCGGCTTTAAGCCAAGCCAATAACAACCCTAACAACTCCTCGTTACAGAGGAGTGGACCAGTTTCGGTCCAATCTGCTGGCTTAATGGCTTTAACGACCGCCCATTACTAAGGGGTGGTCCTGTTTCGGTTGAATTTGCATGTTATCTAAGCCATTACAAGGCCTTTGTTTGCCAATTGTATAAAGCTTGTTACTCCACATTACTCCAGACTTTTTGAATTGAGAAAGCTTCCTGGAGAGGAAGCGAAACGTCTTCAACTACGGAAAACAAGTCCAGTTGCTTTGTTTTTTACCTTTTTTGGAATAAATCAACTAAAACAAGTTCACGAGTGCACATGAAATGAAGTTAATCCATATTTGTGTCAGGGTGTCTAAGCACTCTCCAGAATTTGACATCTCAGCAGAACCTGTAATAATTATAGAAAGTTACGTTATAGTTGTTCTGCCTTTTGTTAAGACAGCAAGGAATTCATGTTGTGAATACATTACATAAATAAGATATAAATTAATTATTAGTCAGAGGAAATCCATGCTAAAAACAGTTAGAAACGTTTTGGGTTCATATTTAATCAGAGTGAGACATCACAACTTTGTTAGATCTCTATGTGAATTACGTAAGATAGTGAGTGCTCTCACCTTTAAAAAAATCTTTGACGTATTTTGCTCCGGTAAAAGCGGCTTTTCAGCAAGGAAGTTAGAGAAACTACTCATGTTGAAGCTGGATTTGTTCTACACACTTCTGCCTTGGAAAATATTCGTCTTTTTACAAAAAGCATGTTTAACACTAGCATTACCAGAGTTTTCGACCTCCCCCCCTGAAGTCCCGAAAGAGGGTAAAAAGACCCTGAGTCCAAACTGACGACTCTGGTGGCTCAAATTAGCATCCCTTGTTCAATTGTAAATGTGGCCATTGCCTGAGGAATCAGCAGGGGGGGGAGGAGAGCCGAACTCACAAAAGCATTCCACACTTCTGTACTGTCAGGCCAGAAGGTACGTGTGAATAGTCCATGTTGGGGGTGGGTGCGATCTATGATGGAGGCAGCTCTACAGTAGAAAACTAACCAAATTGTGTTGATCCACCTCAAAAAAATCATGCAAAAGGTGTAGCAAAAGAGATCTGGGAGACTTTGCACATGCAAATTTGCATGCAACCTTTTGTGCTGTGGAGGATAAATAGGTGACTGCTTCATCTATTTAGTTCACAAGAAACAAAATGCAGAAGAGGTTCACCGCTCAGGAGGCATTGGAACTGATTCTGAGCAGTGCCAGCCCTTGTGATTCAGATGGAGAAGATATAGACCTTCAACCGGATTCAGACTCTGAGCTGTCTTCAGGTTAGATTTCTCAACCTACCTATTTTATTTTCCTGACTATTTTTTTTATTTAGAACCAAACAAAAAGTTAATTTGAAATTGTTTATCTTGCAGATGAGGAGACTCTCCCTCTACCAAAAAAGAGAGCTCGTTTGGGGAGTGAGCCGTCAGAGACCGCGAAAGATGGCACAGTGTGGCGTGAAGAACAAGTGGGGACACTTCTCCATTTCACTCCAATAGAACCGTACGCCACAGATGGAGAGCCAAGCGCTAAGGCCAGACGAAGTATCTGGCCTTAGCGCTTGGCTGTTTTATCACGCTTGACATGCTTCGTAGCATTCGAGAATGGACTACTCAACATGCACGTCACACGGGGCAGCTGGATTGGTTCATGGATCTCCCAGAACTAATGGCATTTATTTCAGTCATTATCTTGCGGGGGGTGACCAAGGTTCCATCACTATGTGACAGCTGGTCTGCAAACCTGGGAAACCCAAGAATCATTGAAACTATGGCCCGAAACCGCTTCCAAGACATCATGCGACACCTACGCTTTGATGACATGTTTACACGCAGTGAGCGAGCGGAGACCGATAAGTTTGCTGCAATCTCCGATGTTTGGGGATCGTTTGTCACTAACTGCATCGCATCCTACAACCCTGGTCGACACATCACTATTGGTGAACAACTTTTTCCATCAAAGACTCGCTGCTGTTTCCTGCAATACATTGCAACAAAACCGGACAAGTTTGGCATCAAGTTTTGGGTGGCTTGCGACTTGAAATCAAAGTACATCTATAATGTCTTCCCATATCTTGGCAAGGACCCCAGTCGTCCCAGTGGGGAGAGACTGTCCGAGACTGTAGTGATGAGGCTGATGGAACCGTTCATGGACAAGGGCAGAACTGTAACCACGGACAATTTCTTTACATCACTGTCACTTGCACAACGACTGCTTAGCCAGAAAACCACTATCCTCGGCACAGTCAACAAGAGACGACGGGAAATTCCTCAATCCGCTAGACAGATGGATTGCACTGAATTCACCACTCAGGTGTTTTCAACCACTGGTGCCACGCTGACGGTGTATGCGCCCAAACGGAAGAAGGCCGTTTACGTTCTCAGCAGCATGCACAGCGTGGTTGAGACTGAGGATACCACCAAAAGGAAGCCAAAAACGGTCACACAATACAACAAAACAAAGTGCGGTGTGGATGTGATGGACCAAATGGTGCGGGAGTACAGCGTGCGTGCAGGAACACGGAGATGGCCAGTTGCCGTGTTCTACAACATGATTGACATGGCAGCACTGAATGCACATGTGCTTTATCAGGCATGCATTGGGGTGCAGGAGAGACGGGTGGACTTCCTGGTTCAGTTTGCCAAAGAGTTGGGTAACTCTCATCTGAGTGAGAAGAAGGCACACAAGGAGAAACTACTTCGGCAACAACCTTCCACACCCAGCTCAGGCAAAAGGGCAAAGTGTCAGGTCAACCATCGATGCAGGAACAATTGTGCAACTGTGAGATGCGTTGACTGCTACAAATACACATGTGGTAAATGCACCAGGGTCATACCCTGGCAGTGCCAGGTATGTTCCGACAGTGCAGACAGACTGCTGAGTGAGTGCTGAAATGCCAGTCACACAAGGACATGCCACTCACACACACGCAGCCCCCCACTGTACCTAGTGTAAATATGTGTGGAATTGTTTTATTTCTTGTATTTTTTGCAGGGGCGTGCATACATAGACCCTAGGTGGTGCTAAAGCACTAGGAAGTTTGCCCTTTATCAACGAAAATGCCCTTTTTTTATTATTAATATTCAGGGCAGTCAAAAGTAGCCGGTCAACGGCGGCAAATCGCCGTCTATAGCAGCTCTTGCCGTCGCCTACATTTCCCCGATTATATAACGGAGCAATATTTGTGCCTTCTGGTTGAGCGCGGAGCAGACCCTGGACTGGAAGCCGTCTTCTTCTTTTTTTAACCTCGGAGTGGCCATCGTTCTTTTAGTACTATCTTTGATGTGTCAATCATACAATTTAACCAATCAAATCAACGACTGAAGGCAACATGCTAGCCAAACACAGCTGGAGTGGGGCGGGACACCGAGTCATAGCCTTCAGTCGCCGCCGCAGTTTGGCTGTGGTCACAGTCGTGTCGGTAGAGCGGGATGGAAATTTGGTCTGATTACCAAACAATTACAAGAAGTGACAACAAAGCAGAGAGCGAGCTGGAAGGAGCGCTATTAATTTATGTTTGAAATGTCAGCACTGAAGTCTAATCTGGAGTAAACATTCACGCTAGGAGGGTTAGCTAGGACAGCTAGCAGGGTGAGCTAGGACAGCTAGGAGCCCAAGGAGCAGAATCAAGCACTAAAATTGCCAAACTGAAGAGACTTGAGTTACTTGCAGGTAGAACGGAACTCTGCTTTGTTCTGCTCTTTGTTCTCATAGCTGCTGTAATTACAGAACCTGTTCTAGTCAGAATTATTACTTCAGTCAGTGTTCAGCCTGACACCAGCGCTCATGTTTATTAGCGTGTAGCTTATGCTGGACTTTTGAGTTAAGACACAGCGCTACAGGTTACCCTATATCACTGTTAGTTTCCAGTAACCCAAACCAGCATAAAACCTGCCCAACTTAAAAGAAAAAGTAAGGCCAAATCTCAAACTCTCTCATGTTAAAAGCACAGAACTATTAAACACATAAGAACATGCCATTAGCACACAACTGAGCTGAAGCAAAGAAAAAAAAACTGCGCATATGGGTTCCAAACTAAATGTACAATCAGACAACCAAATAACACACAAGATCTCTTTAACAATCAGGATTTTTCACCCAGAAAAAATAAATTATAAATAGCTTCCCAACATGAGTTGTAAATCTACCTTAATATAAACTTAATTTCTCTCAGTATAGCTCAATTAAACATTTCTCTTACACGCAGTCATGAAACATTTTTAAGTTAATAAGTAGAACTCAACCCCTCTTGGGCGTTTACATTGACCAAACACTTGATTAACCATTATTATTGTTTTATTATAACAATCAATAGTATTCATTATAACTATTATTCATTGATGATGTCAGATCGACAGATTCAACTTATTTAAAAAATAAATAATGACTATTTTTATATATTTTGTTAGTAATTCTTTCTAAAAGCCCAACAAATGTTATGCAAAGCTTCCGAAATTTTTTACAATCTGCCCATAAGCTATTTTTTTTCCAGTTCAATGTGTTCAAAAGCCTAATTGGTTGGAAACCTGCCTAATTTGGCAACACCGACTACACTATTGCTATTTGTTTGTTCGTTACAGTAGTCACAGAGCCACTGTTCAGTCTGAAGTATATATATATATATATATATATATATATATATATATATATATATATATATTCCACGTGTGCTAAAAAGTGCCCCCCGCCCCCTCCTGAGCACCTGCCCCCCAAAATGTCTGTGCACGCCACAGATTTTTTGTATTGTTTTTAATGACAAAAATAAAAAGTATTCAAACAAATAACTGTTGTTCTTTTGTATATTTCTCATGCTGGAATTTCAGTCCTCTTGACTTGACATATATGTCAGCGTGGCGTCTGAGTGTTCAGGGTGACATGGTGTGTAATGTGCTGAGCTTTGGATCTCTGCATCTCCTCTGGATTTGATCATGGGCCTCTTGGCTGCTTCTCTGATTGGTGCTCTCCTTGCCCAACCTGTCAGTTCAGATGGACAACCAAAGCATGGGAGTTTTGCAGGTGTGCCATACTTTTTCATTTTTCACAGTATAGATGATGGACTGAGCAGTGCTGGAGGAGAAATACAAGGCTGGATATGTTGTTTTATAGTCTAACTCTCTTTTAAACTTCTCCACAACTAATCCCTGAGCTTAGCTTTTACTAACAAAATGGAACTGACTGATCCATAGCAAAAAATAATGTATTATTTGCTAAATGTATAAATATATATATATATATATATATATATATATATATATATATATATATATATATATATATATATATATATATATATGTATGTATATATATATATATATGTATGTATATATATATATATATGTATGTATTTATATATTTATATATATATATATATATATATATATATATATATATATATATATATATATATATATATATATATATATATAAGACACAAATACTTCTGGTCATTGCTCACAGCTGTACCTGGCTGTAAAATATATCTCCATTTAAAATATTAAAATGGAGATATTTTTTGCTAAAATAAAACTAAGCTAAATATAATATATATAATCTTTATATTATAAAATACAATATACTGAATAGAACTAACTAGACAGTTAATAGGGAGTTAAGCTTCCCCCTTCCTTTGGTGCACCAGTAATGGCCTTATTTACAGAACAAAAGCGCCGGTTCACAACTGCTTATAGGATGCTAATTAAAATCCTTCAGGTCAGTCGACCCGTCTCTGGAAAAAAACGCAAGAAAAGGAAGCCTTGTGTGGGGAACCTTTGTCCTAGCTGTCTAGCTGCATATGGCCCCGTGTTGTGAGGACAGCACAATAGTAATCTTGAAGTATAACTTTGGAGAAGTAGAAGAAAGTATTAATTTCAAAAGGTAGGTAAAAAAGAAATAAAGTTTTTACAAACTTAAAATGTTGGATAGTCATTATTTTCCATCTTGCTGTGAAAATTGGTGAAATGTTATCATTTTTAATGCTTAGATATAATATTGCAAGGCAATTACTAAAATTGCCTTTTGTTGAAAAAATATTTTGGCATGTCATACTTTATATTTATAGGTAGCCTAGATGTTAACGAGACTCATGTGGGGCCCGTTCACCTAACGGCCCTTCTCGTTTCACCCGGTCGATGATTTGGCTCAAAGAGAAGAGACAGTGAATTCAGAGGCAAAAAACAGTTAAACATATATTTATTACAATTTGGAATTCCAAAGTGGGAGACACTTACAAGTTTTATCACAGCCGCGAATACCTTAACATTCTCTGCCCATGTCCTAAGTGTGTCTCAAAGCTTACACGTTCGTAACTTCCTTTTGAACCCACGGACGGCTCCAAACGGTTTCCTTGAGACATTGAGTCTGTTGAGAACATTTGTTTCCTGACCTTTGACCGTTAAATGTAATCTATTATCCTAGCTCGGTTCCTGGGGGTTAACTGGAACAATAGTAGAACCTTGGGAAAAGCACTTTTAATAGCGTTATCTGCTCACAAGTCATATCTCCTTGCTGCATCCTGTTCCTGGTACATTTTTACTGAAGTCTGAATCCAACCTTTGTTCTACATACATCCTCATCTATTTAGGTCACTGGGTTAAAGTTAACATCTGTATTACTTTAAACTACACTATTAAATATAAGTGATTATATTTCCATAACAATGTGCATAATAATAAAAGAGTGGAACTAAAACATGATCTAAAATTATTATGGAGCTTTAACTTGCTAAGAGTAATAACGTTAGATAATTATATCTTTAAAATGAGATAACTATCTCATAAAATGTGAGTTTCCTTGGTCTAAAGAGATGATCTTTTCATTGTTTTAACAAGCACTATAGAAGTCATCTTGACTGCTGCAACTAAATCTCAACAAATTCACATTGTAAGTTTGTTCACTTATGGAACTTAATTAGCTGAACAATGTTTCATAACCTAGTCTACAGATTTGCTTTCATCAGTCAGTAATGTTGTCACCTCAAGGCACAGCTGACAATGCAAATATTTGCGTGTGACTTTCTTTGATAAGTCATAAGCATTGCAACTCTATTTTAGAAACTGTCTGGTGAAAGAGCTCTGCTTCTTTACTGTATTTTAAATATGGATTTAATACTGTGCATGCTGACATAAAATGATATGATGATGAACTCATTGCTGGCTACTGGCTGAACCTTGTGGGTGTGGCCAAATGGCGAATATCAGCCCCTCGCCGTATTCATACGATTGTCTTTAAATCACACATGGATGATTCGACTGGCAACAAACTCCATATGTAAGACCTTTGTTCACCTCTGAAGAGCCCGACAGAATTGAAATGTAATTTGACTTAGTTGCGCCCTCTAGGTTAATCCGTCGGCTGTATCTCCTCTCTGCATCGACCGATCTGCACCAGATCTTTTGTGAGTCATGGGGGAGCGCTGCCGAACACGCTCGTGTGTATCGCCCGTTGGACAGGCGGGGAAAATGCGTGAAAGCTTCTGCGGTGGCTGGCGGCCAGCGGTGCGCGAACCCCCGCGGTGGCCAATAGGCCAGAGCGGCGCTTGGCTGTGAGGGCCGATCGACGCTGCTTGCGGCTTTTATATTTATTTATATTTTTTTTATTGAGTGTAGCTGATGAAATCGGTTTTTTTGTTTATTGAATATCTTGGTAAAATTGAGTCAATATTTATAATTATTTACCATTAAAACTAAATTTGATCACCTTGCTATTGTAAACAGGGTGTTTATGTTTTAACATAAACAGTGTTCCACACATAAGCAGAAAGCAGGGAAAACCTATTCAAAGGGTTTTATTTTCCAGCCACCTAAAAGAAGTGTTGGAGCTACTACACCCTATTGGCGGTTAAATGCCTTGGCGGACCCCGGTTCTTTTCCTCTTGAGTGATGACCACTTAATAATATGTCTTGTTAAGTAATGACTTCTCAAACTGAGATTATACTCTAACACATTTAGGCAGTATACATTTTTCATCAGACTTAGAGTAGGTTGACAAGAGGGGAGAAGGAGTTGATAGAGAAGCAAAAGACTGGAGAGAACTGAGAGAGTGTTAGAGCAGATGAAGACCAATATAAAGCTTCTGGAAGCCATGGATTGAAGACAACAGTATTTGCTCCCCCCGACATTTACCGGATAACTTAATGCTAGTTCTTAACCTGACTCCGCCAGATGTATTTCGCTCCGCCTAGCTTCACTCACATACATCTGGGACACCGCCATTGTCATGTTTTTTAGCGCTTTAGCCCACATGCAGAAAGTATTAGGGAGACCAACACTCAGTTTTAAGAGTCTTTATTAAAGGAACAGAGCAAATACACGGAGCAATGACTGGACGCCGGGATCGAGGCCTGAACGTCGGGGCAGGGTTGACTGTAAAGGAAGGAGACCAAATGAGAAGATGACGAGAACAGCGAATTGTGGAATAATGCGCGGCTTACCCTTAGTCGGTGAGTGTCGGACTGGGGAGGTTATGGTCAAGGTACTACTGTCTACTCTGATGTGTGGGTGGTGATTGGAGGGCGGCAGATGGAGTCTGGCGAGGAACCCGAGGCAACTACCGCAGGCTGAAGAGACAGATGGAGTGACCAGAGGGCTGAGTAGGCGAGCGTCCGTGGGTATCCGGGAAGGGGGCCTCACCCCGGCTGAGTATTTGTCAACAAGTTTGAGGAGGAGAGCCTCGAATAGTCTCTCGAACCGGCTTGATCTGAGACACATGGAATGTAGGATGAACTCTGGAGTGTGGCGGAAGACGAAGGTGTACTGTCGAAGGGCTGATGATCCTATCAATCTCATATGGTCCAGAGAAACGAGGAGCCAGCTTTTTAGCAGACGGGTCCGAGAGAACATCCCTGGAGGAGAGCCAAACCTTCTGACCGGGGTGGTAAGAGGGAGCAGGTCAGCAACGACGGTCGGCGAATCTCTTACTCTGCTCTGCGGCGCGTGTGAGAGCAGTGATGGTGGCTTTCCAGGTCTCTTGGCATCGAGCAATGTATTGGTTAACGGAGGTGAAAGGGATGGAGAGTTCATCGGTGGAAAGTAGTGGAGGTTGATATCCCAATGCTATTTCAAAAGGTGAAAAACCAGTAGATGAAGACTTATGGGAGTTAAGGGCGTATTCTACCCAAGGCAAAAACTTGTTCCAGTCTGTGGGCGAAGATGAAGTCAGGCAATGGAGAGTTGTTTCTAATTGCTGGTTCATGCGTTCAGTTTGGCCGTTAGTCTGCGGGTGATAACCTGAAGTGAGAGTATAACGGGCACCGAGAGCAGAGCAGAAATGTCGCCAAACCTGGGAGATGAACTGAGGGCCCCGGTCAGACAGGATCTCCGCCGGAATTCCATGCAGCCTGAACACATGCCTGATAAGGAGGTGGGCGGTCTGATGGGAGTTGGGTAGCTTACGGACAGGAATGAGATGGCAGGCTTTCGAGAAACGGTCTACTACTGTTAGTATGGTGGTCATACCTTGAGAGGTAGGTAACCCTGTGACGAAGTCCACAGCGATGTAAGACCAGGGTCTCTTGGGAATAGGTAGAGGCTGAAGAAGTCCAGAGGGTGGTTGATGGGACACCTTACTCCGCGCACAGACAGGACAAGCTAATACATAGTCTCTAACGTCTTTAGTCCATGACGGCCACCAAAAATGCCTGGATACTTGGGACTGGGTGCGAAAAATACCTGAATGTGCAGACAGTTTAGAGTCATGGCACCATTGTAACACCTCTGGACGAACAGACCTGGGCACATATCTCAACCCTGTAGGACCGTTTCCGGGATCAGGGTCCAGGAGCAGGGCTTGACGAATCCTGTCCTCCAAATCCCATTGCAGATCCCCAATGGAACAGGTTGCGGGAAGGATCCTGTTGGGATCATTGTCTTCTTCTTGGGCAGAGAACTGACGAGAGAGAGCATCCGGCTTGATATTTCGGGATCCCGGTCTGAAAGTAATGGTAAGGTTGAATCGGGAGAAATATAGTGACCAGCGGGCCTGACGGGAATTGAGGCGGCGAGCGGACTGCAGGTAAGCGAGATTCTTGTGGTCAGTCCAAACTATGATGGGTTGCTCGGATCCCTCAAGCCAGTGTCGCCACTCCTCTAGCGCTAACTTAATAGCTAGGAGCTCTCTATCCCCTACGTCATAGTTACGTTCTGCAGGAGAAAGGCGTCTAGAGAAGAACGCACAGGGATGCAACTTATTATCAGCAGTAGCCGATTGGGAGAGGACAGCTCCTACACCAGTATCAGAGGCATCTATCTCAAGAATAAATTGTTTGTGAGGGTCAGGGTGTATGAGAATGGGAGCCTGGGAGAACTGGGACTTGAGGCTATTAAACGCTTCCTCAGCCTCTGGCCCCCCATCTAAACGGAATCTTAGTGGATGTGAGAGCGTGCAGGGGTGTAGCTATTTGACTATAGCCTCTAATGAAACGTCGGTAGAAGTTAGCGAAACCTAAGAATCTCTCGAGCTGCTTGCGGTTCTCAGGAGTCAGCCACTCCACAACCGCCCTAACTTTCTCAGGATCGGACTTAACTTGTCCTCCTTCTAATATAAGCCGTAGGAAAGAGACGGAGGACTGATGAAATTCGCACTTCTCGGCTTTAACAAAGAGGCGATTCTCTAGCAATCTTTGGAGAACCAAGCGTACATGCTTCTTGTGTTCTTTCAGCGTACTGGAATAAATCAAGATGTCATCTAGATAAACGAAAACAAAGATGTTCAATGTTGTGCAATTATACACTGTTTAAAATGGAGCTAAAGCGAATATTCAGACTGAAGAAACTCTATTGCCTACCTCCATCTATCAGACTCATCCGCCTCCGACGCAAGTCAATCAGTTTTGAACTGCTCCTCCTCGAAGCCAATCAGCATCCTGGGTTCATCTTAAAAGAACTCCACATCCTTGTCTCGGCCTTCTGCTCAGCGAGCAAGCGGTGGCGTGCCACGTCTGGTTTGGACTCTGATGACTGGATTCAAGAGATAATAACTTATCCTGAAATCCTCCTGCCTCTGTTTTCGTCAGCTCCGATTCCTGGCGCAATGAACTCACAAGCGACGCAGACGCGTCCCAACTTCGTCTAAATTCCGGTCAGCTTCGCTTCATAGCGCGCCGGGGTCTTTCTCAAACTGATCCCGTGGGGCTGGCTCTTGGTTCGCGGATTCGCCGTCTCATCCGGGACCTTCTCTGGTTTTGATCGGCTTTGCGGCGCCACCTTGCCGCTCGTCCCAGCCGCAACTTTTCAGCCAGCTCTCATTCACTCGCTAATGTGTTCGGAGCCAGCTCAGGTAATATGTATTCACCCATGTTCGTCCTCTATTCAGGCGAACGTATTTCATCTTACTGTTTGTTTTCGTTTTCTTCTTCTTCTGGTGTTGCCGGTAGCCAGCGGGCTTGTGGTGACATTGCTGCCACCTACTGGTTGGAGTATGAAGTGCATTTTAAATTCAGCAATTGATACCAATCGTTATTAAACCGCTGCAACTCTGGTGCAATTTGGCATCGCTTGGACTGGTCGTATTGGGTTCAGACTTCTCATTCATGCTGACCAGACCACTTCTGTCACTCTTGTCATTTCAATGTTCTGCCAATCAATTACTTCATGTGTTGTGAAATTATACATGTTAAAGTTTGTCAGGTCTAAACACCTAGAACATCATATAAACAGGGAAAGAAAGACACAAAGGCAATTAGTTTGGTTTCGTTCTCGAGGAGAGTAGGAAGAAGACCGCACAGTTACAATCTCCTGCCCACTCTGTCGGTCTCAACGTTCTCCTCGATTTTATTAAGAAAGGGGCGTGTCCCTAGTTACAATGACTGAGGCTGTACTGAGGGGTGGGGAACAGATAGTTTACAGCCTCAGTTGTCAACAAAGATACACAGCTGAGTAATCACGTTCAGTCAGCACATAATCTTGTAGCTGAGTCTTCTTGTTTCAGGAAGGGAAAAAACAGAGTCCCTTCTGTTTCTTCACAGGGACATGATTAATCTATCATGTGAGTAATATGATTATATCAGAAGCTTACATTACTACATCATAACAAGATAAATCGATTAATGAAGTATAAACATTAATCTCAACATTCCCCCCTGTTTATGGTGTATAATGTCAGATGAAAAATACTATTACAATTTTTACTAAAGAGCCACTTCATCGACGATTTTCGGCTGCTAGATCATGGAGTAACAGCAACATTATCACGTACACTCGGAGGGGTTTGTGAGTTCACACATGGTCGACAAATAACATTTTCTGTTACAATTGTCTGCACAGTCACTGGGAGCAAAAAGAGGATACTGTTCCTGCGGAGGAGCTATTGCAGTAGTTATTAACTGCTGCGTTAAACCTCGAAGAAATGGGATGCACCAGCACCCACAAAGGGTCAAGATGGCGGCAAACACAGCTGTGGACACAAGCACTGGTGAAATAAGGGTGCGGTATTCTCCAAAACCATCCAACCATGAGTCCCACATGGACGTGTCCACGCCGGAATGCTCCTTCATTTTACCATTCAGTGACCGTAGGCTTTCGAGGGCGACAGTGAGACTGCCGTCTGAGGCTGTGTTGTTTGGAATAAGAATACAACGTCGCTCACCAAAAATTGCGAAGACTCCTCCTTTTTCTGCCAGTAACATGCCCAGAGCAATTCTATTCTGAAAAGCCATGAGTGAAGTCGCAGCCAGTTGTCCATGTACCGCTTCAAAAACACTCTGTGTCCAATTTCCTAGTCGTTGCACATTGTAATGAATGTGATTTACATATTCTTGTAGATAGTACACCACCAGCAATGATGCTGATTCAATGCTGATTCAAGAACAACAGTTTTTGTTCTTGTGCTGTAGCCAAAGGGTAAATTTTGTCCATTGTGAACAGTTGGTAGTTGGAACAGTTTTGTTCATTACCTCTAGTAAACGTTTAGCATCCATTACTGCTGGAACAACTTGGACCAGTTACTGCCTGGGACCCATGCGCACTACGCAGCTTTGTCCAGCCATGTTAGCAGCTTGCTCTACCATTAACAGCCAGTTGTTTGTTTGTCCTGAGACTCCTGTTGTGACCTGAAACCATTCATTGGTAGTGAGGGGGCTGTTTATTATTAAGGGTACCATCTCTGAATCTATTTTGGGTCCCCGTGTGAATGTTCCTCCTGCCGAGATTTTGTTATTTATTCTGTTTACATTGAAGGCCGTTACATTAGCAAAAAATCCTAAACGAACACAAGGGTCCTGTTCGTGTTGTCTCCAAATACAAAGCATTAATACATGACAAGGAGGATCTATGTATTGACCGGAGGATTCAGGTTTTTCTGGCAGTGGTTCACTAGTTGTATTGAATGTAAAAAAATAAAAAAATAAATAAATAAGTCTTTTCCTGCTAGATGCATTTTTCATTCTTGTTTTCCATATTTTAGCTCTATTGGAGTGGCCATATGATCTTTCTGGCCATCGGCCAGTGGTTGCAAAAACATTTCCCCAATAATGTCCTGACAGTTTTAGGCCGGTGCTGTCCAAGTACCAATCGTACCCTTTCCAGGAATCTCCGCTGTAGCCTCCTATCTTTATTTTGCTGATGCCTTGTACCAGAACTGCCTGAAATCTTGTACTGTTATAACAGAAATACAGATCTTGCTGAACCAGCCTTAGAATACTTCACATTTTTCTAAAAACTCCAAACAGAAAACCCTTAAGTTTGTAAAAGAAAGCTCCACTATGTATATTTCCAGAATATTGTGATGTTACTCAGAAGCATTCCCATGTATCTTTTGTCTTATTTTGAAAAGCTCAGCTTGAGAAAAAGGAAGTGTGTGCATACCCCAAGCGCACACAAAGTCGTAATTGGTTGCTATTCAGGAAGTGGGTGTAGCCCAGGGCGGAGACAGGAAGTAGTTCTGTGAATCAGTTTCAGCTTGACACTGTGGTATGCTGTGAACAGTAATTCATTGGTCTTCTTTTAAAAATATCTCCCCCTGATCATTTAACTGCCCCATACTGCTCTAGATAGACTTTTTATGAGTCTTTAGACCTTTTTCAGTCATCTAACATTAGTTTAATTGATAATACTCCCCAATACAATCCTAACCTCATCTAATTCAACCTTTTAACAAGTATCTTGTTCTCGGTTCTCATGTGTTTAGTTTACCCTTAAAAAACTTTAAGCAGACATTACTCTGAGTTATTTCTTACATTTTCATTTATCCCTTATTATTATTGTTGTATTTTCTGCGTCCTTACAAATTTAGGATCTGTGTTCATTAAATTATAATCACCCAGTGATCTATGAATCCTTTATTTATTTTTGCACTGTGACATTTTTCTCATATAATCTGTTAATTCAGTTTCTTCTTTCAGTTCTCATTCATTCTTAAAATATGGCAGCCTGTACTGCCTGCCAAACAATGTCTCATAGGTCTCATAGCTTTGAGGGTGATATGAACAATAATTCTTTAAGTCTATGTGAAAGCACTGTCCTATCTTTTTGATCACTTGGTTTACAAAATGAGTGCTATTGTCACTGTAGATTATTATTATTATTATTTTTTTATATATATATATATCATATCTAGGTACAATGTCTTTGCACAAAGCTTTAGCTACTGTTACTGCCTTTCCATTTAGAAAAGCATCACTAGACAATACTTTTTCTCTTCACTCTGATTTAATTCAATGAAGTCCATGTGAATTATTTGAAATGGGTAGCTGGGAGATGGAAACTTGCCTCAGTTCACAGTGTGAACTGTTGAAAATGTATACTGACTGACTGTGTAAATAGTCGTTCGTTTTCCTTTCATTAATTTGAAGCCTCTGTGAGGGCTACCAGTTCTGCAGCTTTTGCAGAGTATTTGATGGCAGTTTTTCTGCTTTTAAGACTTTTGTTGCTGTAACAACAGCATAACCTGTCTGTGTTTTAACATAGTTGTCTTTTCTTGATGAGCCATCTATGAAAAGAGTTTGTCCCTCGGTCAAGGGTTGATCTTTTAGATCTGGTCTGGATTTAGTCAACTGTTCAGCTATTTGTTGACAGTCATGTTTGCTGCCGGCCGCGATTACAGGCCACACTATCTAGTTTAGATGAAAAGTAAGCAATTGGCTTCATTTTTTGCACCGTGCTGCTGTACTAAAACAGAGGTCATGTAACAGCCTTTGCAGTCTACCATTTAAATAAACTGTTTATTGTAATCCGGCAACGCTAGAGCGGTGCTGGAAACTAAGGCCTGTTTTAGATCACAAAAGGCTTTTTCTGCTTCTGCCGTCCGGTTTAATTGTGTTGACATTTTCTATTCTTGTTTATACATTAGTTTTTGTAGAGGCCCTGCTATTTCCGGGTTCTTCTTTCTGCAGTAGTTTGTGAGGCCTAAAAGGTACATCATTTGTGCTTTGTTACAGGTTTTGGTGCTTGTAGTACAGCTGTCTTCCTTTCCTCTAAGATGGTTCTGTCTTGTGCATTCAGGTTATGACCTAAATACTTCACCGTTGTTCTACATAGTTGAAGTTTGTTTTTGCTGATTTTATGGCCTTGGCTGGCTAGATGATCTAATAGGGCTTTTGTATCTGTTTCACAAGTCTGCTTATCTGGAGATGCTAAAAGCACGTCATCCATGTATAGCAGAATTTGACTCCCTCCAGGAGGGTTATATTTTCCCACACTTGCGGACATTACTTGTGAATAGGTAGTTGGACTTTCACAGTAACCTTGGGGTAGCCTGGTGTAAGTATATCTTTGACCTTTAAAGGTAAGTGCAAACCAGAACTGACTCGTTTTGTCCACTGGCACAGAAAAGAATGCATTGCTGATGTCTACAACAGTGTAGTATGTTGAATCTGGTCTTAAAGTATTGAGAAGAGTGTAAGGATCTGATACGCATGGTGCTCTTTGCACTACTGCGTTGTTAACTGCCTGTAGGTCCTGGACCATCCTCCATCCAACTGATGGGGCCTTTTTCTTCACTGGAAAAATTGGAGTGTTGCATGGTGAGTCATCACATTTAACAATTACTCCTGCTGTAATGAGATCTTTAATCACTGGCTCAATTCCTTGTTGTGCATCAGGCTTTAAAGGATATTGTCTGACACAGGGTCTGTAGTCAGATTTGGGTGTTATTTGCACTGGTACTGCTCCTTTTAACCAGTCCTACGTCAGTGGGACCCTGGGACCAGAGGGAAGGTGGTAGATCTTATAACACTTTAACACTGTTTGTTTGTTCAATTCAATTCAATTCAATTTTATTTATATAGCGCCAAATCATGAAACATGTCATCTCAAGGCACTTTACAAAATCAAGTTCAATCATATTATACAGATTGGGTCAGATTATACAGATTGGTCAAAATGTCCTATATAAGGAAACCAGTTGATTGCATCAAAGTCCCGACAAGCAGCATTCACTCCTGGGGGACCGTAGAGCCACAGGGAGAGTCGTCTGCATTGTACATGGCTTTGCTGCAATCCCTCATACTGAGCAAGCATGAAGCGACAGTGGGAAGAAAAACCAACCATTAACGGGAAAAAAAAACCTCCGGCAGAACCGGGCTCAGTATGAACGGTCATCTGCCTCGACCGACTGGGGTTACAGAAGACAGAGCAGAGACACAACAAGAGAGACAAAAAAGAACAGAAGCACACATTGATCTAGTAATCTGTTCTACATTAGATGGTAATAGTCGGTGATCTGTCCTCCCTGGATGATTTCACAGTCAACAGAACGTCAGACCAGGTGTACCTACTATGAAGAAAAAAGAGAGAGAACAAAAAGTTAAAAGCTGAAATGACAACAGTCATTTCAATGTAATGCAATGCAAATCTGGAGAACAGTAGACTGGAGAACAGTAAAAATCAGTAGAGTGAGAAAAGTAGGCCCTGATGTCCTCCAGTAGCCTAAGCCTATAGCAGCAAAACTATAAAGGTAGCTCAGAGTAACATGAGCCACTCTAGTTATAAGCTTTGTCAAAAAGGAAGGTTTTAAGATTAGTCTTAAAAGTAGAAAGGGTTTTGTTTTGTTTTGTTGTTTTGTTTTTTTATTTTAAAAAACGACATGTGAGGGGAAATGCATTCTGTTAAACCTCTTAGTTTTGTTTTGTTTTTGTTTTGTTTTTTGCAAGATTATTCCTGCTACCGTGGTGCTGTGAGCATCCGAGTAGAGGTAATCCACTGTTATTGTTGCCGGTGTACACTTTTAAACTTGTTTTTCATAATCTGGGTCCGATTCTGGGCTGTTTTTGTACCAGAGAGTAACATGCAGATTTGTTTCTGTCATTTCATCTTGTGTTTTTGCTTATAGATTGTCTCCCTTCCTGTTTCAGGGCTGAGGCTGACTTATGTGGAAGTGTGTTTGGGACGTCCAGATTATAGTAGTAGTGAGGGTTTCCTGAACCCCTTTGCACAAGTACATCTTCATGTTGTCTTTTTACCACAATGCTTCCATTTGCTGTGGGCACCAGGCTAATCCTAATTGATACAATTCCCCCCATCAAAAATAGTTCATACAGATTTAGCATTACTTATTCCTCTGGGGGTTCTTTTGTATTTTTCTCTTCATCGGTTAGTCATGCTAAATGATTTCTCCCTTGCTTTAGATTAGGGCAATCTCTTTTGATGTGTCCAACCTGTCCACACTGCCAACATTTATCTGATAAGTAAGGGCCACTGTGGACTTTCCCTCTACCCCCTCGGCCTCTGCCTCTGACCCTGCGTCTGTTATCGGGCTGGCCTCTATGGCCTTGATAAAACACTTCTTCTTCTGAGAGGAAGGTGTCTGATTTTGTTTTGGTTTTTGTCGTTCTTTATCTTTGATTACTTTTTCTGCATGGAGTGCATGATTAATGTACTCTTCTGGTTTACCAGACGCCATGTCTATGTAATGTCGATTTACCCACTGTTGTATTGCGTTATTTGAACCTGCATGCAGAGCGTTCTTTAACTGCTGCTGATAGGGACTTTGGGCGTTTTGTTCCTCATTCAGACCTGAATGTATTTTGAACACAGCGGTCATCCTTAATCGGTGTTCATAAAAACTTTCATCTGTTTTTTGTTTGGTTCTTCCTATTTTTATTTTAACATGACCTTGGTCTACGGGCCCTGTTTCATCCTCCTTTTTCTTATTTCTTTGCCCTTTTACTCTGGATTTTGCTACTTTTTCCCACCATCCTAAATCCTGCCATCCTTCCTTTGCCATTTTGGGTTCATCATTTTTGCACTTCTTTGTTATTTTGTCTTTTAATTCTGCAATTTTTTGGGAATTGAGTCGTCCCTCAAATCCATATTTCTCAATCTACCTATTTAAATGTTTATTTTTGCTAGGATCTTTACTTTGTACAAATTTCCAGTCACTGCTGGTTAATCCTTCTCTTATTTTGCTTGAGCTTTTTCCCATTTTGAATCAATTTGGACCAGTGTGTTAAATACCTAGGGTATTCTAAACACTGGGGTTTGTTTATCAGCAGGACAATACTAAAAAACTATTGTGGTAATTTCTGCTTCAACCTTTTCAGGTGAGAAATTCTTGCCTTTGCATCCACAAAAGTCGTATTGTACTTTTCCTGCTGTCTTAGTAAGGAGCAAATAGAACCAAGTGGTTATATTGTTCCCAATCACACTCTCAGTCACACTTTTAAGGCCTATTTAATTGAGATGACAAATATCCTACATTTACCACAGACAATTCCGGGGGCCTGCTCCCTTGGTAGGCGAACTAGTTCCACTTCTTTTATAGACGAAAAAATATCCTACTTTTACCCTTTAACGGGACTACAGACAATTCCGGGGGCCTGTTCCCCTGGTAGGAGTTATTTTAGCTCTATATTATTGCCTGAACAGAGTCTAGAATTCCTCAGGTCTTTTTTCTTTTATAGACGTAAAATACCCTACTTTTACCCTTTAACGGGACTACAGACAAATCCGGGGGCCTGCTCCCCTGGTAGGAACTTATTTTACTCTATTTAATCTTTTTCACTCAGGTTTTTTGTTTTTAATGAAAACCTAGCTCTATCTTGTTTCACTCTATTTTGTCTTTTTCACTCAGGTTTTTGTTTCAATGAAAACCCTACTTACGAAAATTAAAAGACTCCGTCGTCCTCCTTTGTGTCTTAATCCCTCGGATCACCGTCAACCTTCAGAATCCTAGGGGACGGGATGAAACCCAGTCCCGTTAAAGGGTCTGAAGGACTCTTCAGTCCTGCTGTGGCCACAGTCTTTCTGGATTTCACCCGCGTCCACCAGTATCTTCAGGTATGTTGGTCTCCGGCTCGAAGGACCAAGTTAATGTCAGGTCTAAACACCTAGAACATCATATAAACAGGGAAAGAAAGACACAAAGGCAATTAGTTTGGTTTCGTTCTCGAGGAGAGTAGGAAGAAGACCGCACAGTTACAATCTCCTGCCCACTCTGTCGGTCTCAACGTTCTCCTCGATTTTATTAAGAAAGGGGCGTGTCCCTAGTTACAATGACTGAGGCTGTACTGAGGGGTGGGGAACAGATAGTTTACAGCCTCAGTTGTCAACAAAGATACACAGCTGAGTAATCACGTTCAGTCAGCACATAATCTTGTAGCTGAGTCTTCTTGTTTCAGGAAGGGAAAAAACAGAGTCTCTTCTGTTTCTTCACAGGGACATGATTAATCTATCATGTGAGTAATATGATTATATCAGAAGCTTACATTACTACATCATAACAAGATAAATCGATTAATGAAGTATAAACATTAATCTCAACAAAGTTATTTAAGGTTTTTGTTCGTAGGTATTGTCTGAATGCCAGCTGGGACCCAACGTCGGGATGGCTGTGGGGATGGTTTGAGTATTGGGCGAACTTTAACAGCAACTTGCTCATGTATTTAGGGATTGCCTATTTCTTCTTTTAGGTTCAAGAATTAATTCAAGACGAATATCCGGAGAGCATCACTGAAGGTGCTGTTGTCTGGTTGATACTATTTTCAATTACGGATCCTCTCTGCAGGAGTGAGGCTAACTAAACTACTAAGCAATGAGATCATCAGTTAGCAGGATGCAGTGCAGAATCTGAATTAAATTATTAAATTTATCCAAACAACATGGAATAAACTAAATAAGCTGATCGATTCATAACAGCATTTGGTATGCGTTTGGCATTCTACACATTTATGAGCTAAGCAAACATTATCGATTATGTCTTAAGAAGTGTTACCCGTGTTTAATGGTCCTTCATTTTCTGGTTGTTTTCTTCTTATAGATATTCTTTTCACTATTCCCAGTTGTTTTTCTTAAACCAAACCTGTCAGCCTGCAATTGAGTTCTACGTATTGATCTCAACCTAGTTCCATGATGGCTTTTTGCCTGCAGACAAGCTCTTGAATTCTCGAGATATCAGTTTCATTCTCATATCGGTTATTTCTGAGTGTCAGCTGCTCTCCTCGCTCGGTCACCTCAATCTCGCAGGTACATCATTGCAAGAGTCACGCTTTTATTTCCAGGCAGCTTGAGCTCACTAATTCCGTTCCCTTCCCTCCTCGAACAGGATACTCTGGTAAGAGTTGCTGTTCTGAACTTTCCTTCTGGTCTGGCATGCTTCTCGTCCAGATTTGAAATATACTTTCTATAATGATGTCTTTTGTCTGTAGATTCAATTCAATTCAATTTTATTTATATAGCGCCAATTCATGAAACATGTCATCTCAAGGCACTTTACAAGTTAGGTTCAATCATATTATACAGATTGGGTCAGATTATACAGATTGGTCAAAAAATGTTCCTATATAAGAAAACCAGTTGATTGTATCAAAGTCCCGACAAGCAGCATTCACTCCTGGAGAAGCGTTTAATTTTACGGATGTGCATCCGTAAGTTTTGGGGGATTCTAAAAAACAGTTGGTTTGCAGATTCATGAAATTGTCCAAGAAATCGCTAAT
This sequence comes from Fundulus diaphanus, assembly GCA_037039145.1. Taxonomy (NCBI): domain Eukaryota; kingdom Metazoa; phylum Chordata; class Actinopteri; order Cyprinodontiformes; family Fundulidae; genus Fundulus; species Fundulus diaphanus. The sequence continues at coordinate 1,023,807 of CM073125.1, forward strand.
CTTGTGGCCTTTCATCTAGCGTTATTTCAGCATTCAGGATGTGAGCTGCGCAACAGCAGACGCTCGTGGAGCCCAATCGCTGGGCGATGGCTATCATCAGCATGCCTCATATATCTGCTCTGACTTTTCATTCATCTTAGCCGCCTAATGCTCATCTTCAAGGTAATCTAACTGCGAATACTGGTGGTGGATTCAAATCTCATTCAAGTCTCATTAAGCCCGCGTTCTGTCCTGTTCATTCCTTCTTGGTCACTTATTAATTTATGTGCATCATCCCTAAGCATCCTCTGTCATTTATCCTGTCATCCAGGCGTCCCACCATGCAGTTGTCCTATCATCCTGTTCATTCCTTTATGGTCATTCATTCATGCATCTCTTGTCATTCATCCTGTCATTTATGCTCTCCTGACAATTTATTCTGTCATCCAGGCGTCCCGCCATGCAGGTGTCCTGTCATTCTGTTCATTCATTCATGTGCATCACCTATAAGCAAATTCTGTCATTCATCCTGTCAATCGTCTTGTCATTGGTTCTGTTGACAAGGCATCCTGTCCATTGTCCTCTCCTTTGTCCTGTCATTTGTCATGTCATATGCCATGTTCGTTCCCTGTATACTCCTTGCCATGCTTCCTGCTATGTTCCCTTCTATGTTCCCTGCATGCTCCCGGTGTGTTCCCTGCCATATTTCCCGCCATGTTCCCTGCCATGCGACCTTCCCTGCCATACTCCCTGCCATGCCCTCTGCCATGCGGCCTGCCCTGCCATGTTCCCTTCTATGCTCCTTGCCATGTTCCCTTCTATGCTCCTTGCCATGTCCCTTCTATGCTCCTTGCCATGTTCCCTTCTATGCTCCCTGCCATGCTCCCTGTGTGTTCCCTGCCATATTTCCCACCATGCGGCCTTCCCTGCCATACTCCCTGCCATGCCCTCTGCCATGCAGCCTTCCCTGACATGCCCTCTGCCATGTTTCCTTCTACGGTCCTTGCCATGTTTCCTTCAACGCTCCTTACCATGTTCCCTTCTATGCAGCCTGCAATGCCTCTGCCCTGCTATGCGGCCTGCATTGCCTCTGCCCTGCTATGCGGCCTGCATTGCCTCTGCCCTGCAATGCGGCCTGCATTGCCTCTGCCCTGCTATGCGGCCTGCATTGCCTCTGCCCTGCTATGCGGCCTGCAATGCCTCTGCCCTGCCACGTGGCCTGCTCTGCCATGCCCTCTGCCCTGCCATGCGGCCTGCCCTGCCATGTTCCATGCGTTCTCTGCCATGCTCCCTGCCATATTTCCCGCCATGCTCCCGGCCATGCGGCTTGCCCTGCCATGCCTCTGCCTGCCATGCGGCCTGCCTTGTCATGTTCCCTTCTATGCTCCCTGCCATGCTCCTTGTGTGTTCCCTGCGTTCTCTGCCATGTTCCCTGTGTTCTCTGCCATGCTCCCCGCGTTCTCTGCCATGCTCCCCGCGTTCTCTGCATGCTCCCCGCGTTCTCTGCATGCTCCTCGCGTTCTCTGCATGCTCCCCGCGTTCTCTGCAATGCTACCCGCATTCTCTGCAATGCTCCCCGCGTTCTCTGCAATGCTCCCCGCGTTCTCTGCCATGCTCCCTGCGTTCTCTGCCATGCTCCCTGCGTTCTCTGCAATGCTTCCTGCGTGTACTCTGCCATGCTCTCTGCGTGTTCTCTGCCATGCTCTCTGCGTGTTCTCTGCCATGCTCTCTGCGTGTTCTCTGCCATGCTCTCTGCGTGTTCTCTGTCATGCTCTCTGCGTGTTCTCTGCCATGCTCTCTGCGTTCTCTGCCATGCTCTCTGCGTGTGCTCTGCCATGCTCCCTGCGTTTTCCCTGCATTCTCTGCCATGCTCCCTGCGTTCTCTGCCATGCTCCCTGTGTGTTCCCTGCATTCTCTGCCATGTTTCCTGCGTGTTCCCTGCATTCTCTGCCATGCTCCCTGCGTGTTCCCTCCATTTTCTGCCATGCTCCCTGCGTGTTCTCTGCCATGCTCCCTGCGTGCTCCCTGTGTTTTCCCTGCGTGTTCTCTGCCATGCTTCCTGCGTGTTCTCTGCCATGCTCCCTGCGTTTTCTCTGCCATGCTTCCTGTGTTTTCTCTGCCATGCTACCTGTGTTTTCCCTGCAATGCTCCCTGCCATATTCTATGACATGCTCCCTGTGGTTCCCTGCCATGTCCCATGCATGCTTCCCGCCTTGCTCCCTGCCATGATTATTCATTCATCACGTGCATCAGCCCGTAACTGACCATTCACCTCACCTTCCACCTCTCCATCAACTTCACCTCATCTTTCCATTCATCTTGTTTAAATTTTGGTAAGCCTTTGCGGCAATGGCCCTCTCTGCTAAGCTTTCACATCTTTTCTCCTTCATTACTCATCCTTCTCCTTCTCTCTGCCTTCTGAACTTGCTGACGCTCTGGCCTGGACCTCGGCATTTTTTGGGGGGTAATTTCCCTATTCTCATACATCTGCTTATCTACGTTAAAGTATAAATCAGCGTTTATGTTCCTGCCGAGGTCCGAGCGCCAAAGTTTAAACTATTGTATCAATAAATTCTTCTAATCGCTTTCCTCTCTTTGTGAGTCTTTAGTTTGAATGATGCTAAAGGCGGAAATACAACCGAAGAGCTCTTTCTTACTTCCATTTAATCAAAGGCTTGTTCGCCTCCAATGGAGCAATCACTTCGAGCCACACCTCTTCGAAGCCCAATCATCATCCAGTGTTCACCTTAAACAGCAACTCCAAATCATCTCTCGGCCTGCTTTTGGCAAGCGCAAGAACCATTGCACTAATGTCGTATTTCAATTCAGACGTTCCCCTTTGCAAGCCTTTCAGTTCCAAGTATCATCCTGAGATTGACCATCTCTATTCATGCACCTTACCATACATCTCACCTCATCTCCCCATTCATCTCACTCAACTTTGGTTGGTAGGCCTTCGCGGCAACCGACCCTGTTATGGTAGGCCTTCGCGGCAACCGGCCCTGTTTTGGTAGGCCTTCGCGGCAACCGGCCCTGTTTTGGTAGGCTTCGCGGCAACCGGCCCTGTTTGGTAAGCCTTCGCAGCTCTTTGCCTTCACAGCACTTTTCCTCTATAACTCATCCTACTTGTCTCTGTTTTTAGTTTTAATCCAAGTCTCATTGTCTTTCGACCATACAGACGCACCGTCCTCGACCTCGGCAATTTTTTGGGGGAAATATCCCTATTCTCATACGCCTGCTTATGCATATTGAAGTATAATTCAGCGTGAATTTTTCCTGCCGAGGTCTGAGCGCCAAACTCTTAAATATTGTATCAATAAAATTCTTCTAATTGCCTTTTCTTTCTGTGTGAGTTTTTCAGATTGAAATGGAGCTAAAGCGAAAATTCAGACTGAAGAAACTCTATTGCCTACCTCCATCTATCAGACTCATCCGCCTCCGACGCAAGCCAATCAGTTTTGAACTGCTCCTCCTCGAAGCCAATCAGCATCCTGGGTTCATCTTAAAAGAACTCCACATCCTTGTCCCGGCCTTCTGCTCAGCGAGCAAGCGGTGGCGTGCCGCGTCTGGTTTGGACTCTGATGACTGGATTCAACCCACCTCCATCCCCTTCTCCACCATCGTACCAAGCTCCGCCTGGCTTTCCTATGGTGCTGCTTCAACCTCGTCCCTACAGAGTGTAATTCATCCCAGACTTACGGATCTCCCAGTCACTCCTTAAAACGGTCCGGCAGAAGACCACCATGTTGAGCCTGGTTCTGCCAGAGGTTTCTTCCCAAAGGGGAGTTTTTCCTCTCCACAGTCGCTTCATGCTTGCTCATCATGGACTGTTCATGCAAGTTGGACATCTAGCTCAAACAGATCATCATATGGACTGAACAAACTTTGTTTATCTCCACTCCACCACCAGTTTAAGACCCGGGGGGAAATATCCCTATTCTCATACACCTGCTTATGCATATTGAAGTATAATTCAGCGTGAATTTTTCCTGCCGAGGTCTGAGCGCCAAACTCTTAAATATTGTATCAATAAAATTCTTCTAATTGCCTTTTCTTTCTGTGTGAGTTTTTCAGATTGAAGTTATTTAATTTTTCATAAATAACTCTCTGTCTGTTAAGTATTGTCTGGTGATGATCAGCTCTTAAGCTGATATCAAGACAACGGTTGAAAGGGATGAATTCGAGCACTAGCAATCTTTTAACAGCAAAACCTGCACACACATAGAATAAAGGAGTGACAACTTCTTTTCAAGTTCAAAGATTTAATAACAGAAATAAAATGAACATCCAGAGAACATCACTATGTAATGCTGTTTACCTGAATTAACACAATATTTCGATTAATAAATCCTCTCTACTAGGCTAGTGAAATTTAACTAAACTACTAAGCAAAGTGAAGATAAAAAGAGGCTAAGCTAAGGAGCTATTTACATGCAAAACAAACAAAAGACAAACAAAAGTGGTTGATCATAATCAGAATACTTCAGTGAATCCTGGTTCACTGCAGATCTGATTAACAAAAACATGGAATGGAGTTAAAAACATCTGCCATGTGTTTCAACCCATTCACAATTCAGAGCTCAAGTTAAACAAACATTATTTGATGAAATAATATTTTGTTTAAGTTAAAGAACCGAAGTTCACCTTAAATAATGTGAATTGTGGTTAAATTAGCTTAACTAATTCAGAAAAACATTTGAAATGTGTTTCAACTGATTCACGGTGCAAGGCACAAGTTAACTAGAACATTATTTTGAGAAAATGACATTCTGAGGACCGGTTTGTCCTGTAAAATCATTTAATTCAGGATCGCTTGCCTTTGTTTATGCGATTGTACCTCCGGAAGCTAGGGGTCGCTGTGGCAACTCGGTGGCTAAGAGGTTACAACATAAAGTTGCCAAAATTGCCTTGGAAAACAGCATTAATATACCATATTGATGTGGGAATAAGGCAGATAACACCATCGAAGGATGGCAGAGCAGAACAGTTACGCTTTATGCTTTAAAACGAACTCCTGTTGAAATGTCCGAAACCGGATGTTAGCAAGGCTAATAGCATGTTTGGCTAGCGCGACCTACCGGTTAGCCCTTTTGTTCTAAACACCACGGTTTACAAACATTTCCCAATAAACCTTTTTCTTCACCCTCAGCTCTCTGCCCAAACCTGTCCTTTTCAGTTCTGTTCAGTTTGGCCATTCATGGAAGGGGCGTTGAAGGAGGAAGTTGTTGGTTTCTTCTTGGCAGGCTAGAGTTAGCCTTGCAGCAGCATGTGGCTAATGGCGTGGACTGGATAGCTTGGAGGCCACGTTCTTTGACCGGGATGCAGTCCGATGAGCAGGGGTTTTCCTCAGCATCCAGCCTTCAGCTCCATTGGTGTTCACTTCCCTGTACAGGCTGAGGAAAAATACACAGAGCTGTTTCGCATGCAGGATCTTCACCCCTGCATCTGATTGTGAAGTTAGGACTGCAACTTAGCTCTGTATTTGCCCGGACATGTTGTTTGTCCGGATTCAGTCAGGTCCTCTGCTGAAGCAGGCAGTCGAATCTAGCAGACCCTGGATCAAGCGTGGTTGGTCCAGGCAATCTTTCAGATGTTCCAGCAGATGAGGCCATATGGCCCCATGGTTCAGGCCTCCTCCCTTGTCCTGGAGAGGTGATCTGTGCATCTGCTGAAGAGGTCTGCAGAAGTGGGCGTCTTTGTCTGTGGGAGGAAAGTTTTTATAGCAAGCAGGGGTCAAAGCTGACCTCCTGCTGGGATGAAGGGGGCCGTCCAAGCCCTGAATGTCTCATGTTGCAGCCAGAGTGGGATTCCTTTGTTAAACTCTTCCACTGTTCAGAATCCAATCCGAGATCAATTATTTATCATAGCAAATTATGGCACAACATCAAAAAATCTCTTAACACGTCATTAACTAGTGCCTGAAAAACTGCAGGGGCGTTACATAACCCAAAAGGCATGACTAGGTATTCAAAATGGCCGAGAGGTGTCTTGAAAGCAGTCTTCCATTCATCTCCCTGACGCACCCGAACTAAGTGGTAAGCATTGCGTAAGTCGAGTTTAGAAAATATGGATGCATTTTGGACAGGTTCGAGGGCAGAAGACAGGAGGGGAAGGGGATATTTGTTTTTAACAGGAATCTGATTGAGTCCCCTATAATCAATGCATGGCCTGAGTGAACCGTCCTTCTTGCCTACGAAGAAGAAACCAGCACCAAGCGGGGAGGGAAGGTCGAATCAACCCCGCCGACATCGACTCGCTGATGTACTCCTCGAGCGTTTGACGTTCAGACCTCGAGATGTTATAGAGGCGACTGGTCGGCAGGGGAGCACCCGGTAACAACTCGATGGCACAGTCATAGGGCCGATAGGGTGGCAAAGAGCTAGCCCGACTCTCACTAAAAACCTGACGTAAATCGTGATAGTCCTCGGGAACCCGTGAGAGATCAATCTGATCCTCAGACTGGGGTCTAGAAACGGATGAATGTGAAACCGGACGGGCTGAGTGTAAACAACGGGCGTAGCAAGCTGGTGACCAAGCTTCTATTCTGGATTCCGTCCAATCAATGTGAGGGTTGTGAACAACTAACCATGCTAGTCCTAATACAACAGGGGAATGTCTAACCGGGAAAACGTAAAAAGATAACTTCTCACAATGGTTACCGGAAATGATTACCTCGAGGAGACTGGTACGGTGTGTGATCCTAGTCAGCCCCTGACTGTCTAAGGCTGAAACTTCTAGGGGATCAGGCAGTCCTTCTGTGGGGATCTGAAGTTGGTCAACTAGTCTTTGATCAATCAGGTTAAAATCAGAACCCGAATCCACCAAAGCTAACATCTCCAAACTGTCCCTGCCCGTCCACAAGGACAGTGGTAAACAAAGCCGTGACCTAACCTGATCGCTTTCTTCCTTATGGGGAACTGAATTCTTAACATCCGCCGCTTTCCCCATTACAACCGGCGGACTCGCTCTTTTGGCCGTGCGGGACATTCTTTAACGAAGTGACCCTTAGCTCCACAATATAGACACAGCTCCCCGGCTACCCGCTGTTGCCTCTCTTCTGCGGATAACCGAACCTGACCCAGCTGCATGGGTTCGGGAGAGGCCGAGGCAGATTGTCATTGCGCCCCCTGATGGTCAAGGGAAGGTCCAGCCAGTCTGCCTGGTCTGTCTGGAACCCTTCTCCCTCGACTCCTTAGCTGTGTATCCAGACGGAAAGCTAAGGCTACCAACTCTTCAAATGATTCGGGCTCGTCAATCCGAGCCAGTTCGTCTCTCAGGTCCCCATCGAGGGCTGTAAAAAACACTGCCTTTAAGGGCTTATCGGGCCACTCGGTGGCAGCGGCTAGTGTGCGAAAATCCACAGAGAAGTCAGATAATCAAAATCACGAGACTGCTGAGCAGAATTAGACTCAGCCGAAAACACGGTTCTAAATTCAGACACAAACTGGGAAAATGAGCAATTGAAAGCGTTGCATTCAGGGAAACGAGCCGCGGCCCATCTAAGACCTTTACCTGACAACAACTGGAGAACATAGGAGATCTTAATTTGGTCCGAAGGGAATTGACTAGGAGAACGAGCAAAAACCAACTTACATTGGAACAGGATTCCACCGCAGCCTCCGCTTTCGCCGGTAAACCTTTCGGGATTCGGGGATAATCCTTCGATAGGTGGCGGTGAAGCCACTACTTCCGGGTTAACGTCGGCAGAAGGCGGAGCTGCGGCAGCTTGACTGACAGGTTGAGACAACACGGAAGTTAGGGAGTTAGTGAGATGGGTAAGCTGTGCGGCTACCTGTTGTAACTGCTCATGAGTAGAGCTAACGGCTAACCCGAGTGATTGTATCTGCTCGTGTTGAGTGGCTAGTTGTCTCCCGAATACCTCCGCTGGGCTTGTCTGGCCGGAGCCTGCTTCTGTCATGTTTTTTAGCGCTTTTGCCCACATGCAGAAAGTATTAGGGAGACCAGCACTCAGTTTTAAGAGTCTTTATTAAAGGAACAGAGCAAATACACGGAGCAATGACTGGACGCCGGGATCGAGGTCTGAACGTCGGGGCGGGGTTGACTGTAAAGGAAGGAGACCAAATGAGAAGATGACGAGAACAGCGAATTGTGGAATAATGCGCGGCTTACCCTTAGTCGGTGAGTGTCGGACTGGGGAGGTTATGGTCAAGGTACTACTGTCTACTCTGATGTGTGGGTGGTGATTGGAGGGTGGCAGATGGAGTCTGGCGAGGAACCCGAGGCAACTACCGCAGGCTGAAGAGACAGATGGAGTGACCAGAGGGCTGAGCAGGCGAGCGTCCGTGGGTATCCAGGAAGGGGGCCTCACCCCGGCTGAGTATTTGTCAACAAGTTTGAGGAGGAGAGCCAGCGCGAAAAACTGAGCAAAGGAATCCACGGATCACTCTTCACAAAATCTCTGGAACAGGTATGTGCATCCAAGCACGCAAAACTGTAGCAAAACAGGAAAAAACAGAAGTAAGTCCAATGTAGCGAGAAAACCAGAACAGACTCACGAATAGGTATCCAGGACTTGGTCGGCCTTGTCGTACCACGACTGGTTAAGGCTCCGGCTTCTTCCATCTGTCACAGCTCTGCTTAAGAAGGCCGCAGATTCTGCTCCCGATGAGCCGCAGGTGTGGGGCACGCCCCCACAATCACCAACACCACCTGTGAGAAAGACTTAGAACCAGAGCAGTCAGACAGCACCCTGACAGCCATAGGAATTGCCTTTATTGAAGGCTGGGCCTTATCAAAAATTCTTGCATATGATTGGATAAGCCACTTGTCTGTCATCTTTATCGACTTGTTATTTCAACCACTCACACCGAAGCCAACCCGTGACGCTGATGAGAGCGACGCGGGGAAAAAAACCACTTTTTTATTTTTTTATGTGTTTGCGGTTCTAGTGGCACGCGTTTTATTGACAGTGAGCTGACAGGAAGAGGGGGGAAGACAGCCGGCAAAGCGCCGCGGGTTGGAGTCGATCCCGGGCCGACCGCGTTGAGGACTAAAGGCCTCCTAACATGGTTCGCACTAACCGCTAACCGCTCCGGGGTGCGTCCGCATCCGCTGCGGACGCCCCCCGGAAAACAAAACTTGCCAAATCCGGTCGGGAGAAGGGCGAAAACATGGTTTCCACCAACAAAAGCCTTCAGAGACGTTCTCTGATGTTCTTTTAATGAAATTAGGTAGATTGGACAACACGGAAGAAATAGCAGCATCAATGTTAACGCTTGCTTCCTCGACGAGCCGCCATTGCTATCAAAACAGTCTCACGTCATGGTCGTGTCTCCACTATGTCACATCAATGAAACTCCAGCCCTGCGTCCTGATTGGCCAGACCATAAAATTGGTTGGAGAAATCACTCTCTATGGGCGATGTCCCAGATGTATGTGAGTGAAGCTAGGCGGAGCGATATACATCTGGCGGAGTCAGGTTAGCTAGTTCTAGCTCTCCATGTTGTTTTTTATATATATATATACACACTGGTATCAGAGCAATTGTCGGGGGTGCATCTTCTTGGTACACTGTAATAACTCCTGCAAGTCTTTTTTTAGCCAATACCAAAAATGTCATAAAGGTGATTATGTGCGTCTTGTACGACTTAGTAATCTTACTGTCAAGTATTCCTTTCATGAAATTTCAGGCTCTGTCTGTTGCACATAAATATTAATTTGTGTGCAACAGACAATCTGCAGAATGAAATTGAGCTGAACTATTGGGCAATAGAGGTCACAAAAGTGTCAGAATTTCCTTCCTAAAAAATTGGTGACTTGGAATAGGTTTACAATACTTATTAAAGAACAACCAATAATTTGTCAATTTATAATTTATCATTTGCAATTAACTGAGTAACAGGCTAGAGCATATAAAGCATATACAGTATATATATATATATATATATATATATATATATATATATATATATATATATATAGTATAATATAAAGTATATATAAACAATTTTATCAATTCAAAAACAATAATGACACCATCAATTGAAAGTACTTATTGACTTACAGTCACTAGCTCATAACTATCTTGACATCCCGTTTGCCAGTATTCAGCATTACTTCCACGAAAACAACGGGAGCTGCTGTGGAATGTTAAAGGCTTTTACAGCCGGTCTGGCATCTTGGTAGCTCCCTGGCATCTTCGTGGCACTCAACGGCCATGGACTTCCAAAGTGCACTTCCATGTTTTCACGTGATTTTGTTTTATATCACCACATTTGTTTTTCTTATCACGAGTCAAACAACTCATACAAAGAGTCTATTAGTTTATTAAATTGTTTAAAAATTGTTTATTAAATTATATCAATTTAGCATATCATTAATTCAAAGTAAATATAGAGCAGGCATTAAATGACTACATGAAAAACTGTTTGCCCAAAAACAGCAATAGAAGTGTGGCAGCGGCTGGTGGCCTGTCGGCTTTGTACTACCCTGTGGCAGCCACATGCCACTGCAGGTGCCACAAGGTGCCAGAGGACCTGCCACCAGTTACGACAGCTGGACTGCTGGCATTGTGACACCTTGTGGCAGCCGGTTAGTGCCACAAACCTTTATTGGAAATAATAACAATAAAACATGATTATTTGAATGTAGTTACAAACATATACTTACTAACAGGCTTATAACAAATCGTTTGCCCAAAAACAGCAACGGCAGCATGCCAGTGAAGGTGCCAGTGGAAGTGCCACAAATTCAGCTTGGCCCTGCTGGAAAAATAACTTGTTAAAAAGTGATACTGATTGCTATTTTAAACTGATGATTATTTCATTTTCGTGGTGAATTTCATCTAGAGAGCTCCTCCCACCAATGAAAAAGCCCCCTAACTCTAACACCCCCCAGCTTAATAATAACTATATTTACTGTCATTGCAACATACATGCCACTGAAATTCGTCCTCTGCATTCAGGCCGCTGCTTCCTCAGGAAGCAGTGATTCGGACACAGAACCTTGCAGTTTCACCAGGACACTAGCACCATGCTCTTTAACCACTTTAGGCCACTTTTGGTCACTTGAAGTAAGACTGTTTTAGCATATGTCTTGAAATTTATCTTAATTTAAGAAATACTGCAATATTCTGGTTTATTCAAATTTGAAATAGAAAAGGTTCTAGTGTATAAAATATTCTAGTTACTCCAGCACTTTGTGTGGAATCTCAGTAAATGGACTTTAAACCTTAGTATGACCATATTTTCTGCCATATTGAAGCAGCACCTTTGTAAACTACGGTGTACCGTGGAGTATGATCATCAAAATATCTATATAATTTAAAATCCATTTGCACTTTAATGGTTACTTTATTTAAAAAAATACTGGAAGAGCATTGAGCTCAAGCTGCCATCTTGTATAAACCGGAAGCCAATTTTGTCTTTATCTAGCTCTGTTAGTCATAGTGGTTTTGTCTTTTAGTAATTTGTTTTAATTAACATTCTGACTATAGTTATGAGTAAGTTGGCAGTTGTATTCCTTGAGCTTATTCCTGATTTAGTCTAGTCAGATCCTAGACACTTAAATTAAATTTAAAATGTGAAGTATATATTTAAATTTTAATTTTATAGGAACTGTTGTCTATAACTGGTAATTTTCCAAAGCCAATAGTTTGTTAATGTGCAAGTCCACCCAGAACATATATTATGTTACTACAATAAAGAATATATGCTTTTTAAGGCTTTTTTTTTTACCAGGGATGGCAATAAATGTGAACGGTTCTGTATGTAATGCTTCATTACTGATTTAGTGTGTAAGTCTGTCTAAACTGTATGTGTTTTTGCCACTGTTACAGCCAAATTTCCCCAACGTGGGATACTAATGTTATTTCTTATCATGTCTTATCTTATCTGTTACCTTACTACCTCATTATCTGTTATCTTGTGACTCTCCTGAACGCTACAAAAAAACCTGTAACCATTGTTAATTGCCTGTTTGTTTGTCAGTTTGCCTTCATTATGTGTAATGTGTGTAATGTGAACCAGAGTAGCCAAAGAGAAATTTCGCTACAGTAACACGTGGTGACAATAAAAAAAACTCTCTCTCTCTCTGAGATTCTCTATAACGCCCTTTTTTTTAGTTCAGGCCAAGCAGACATGGCAGCTGTTTACTATGAGAAAATAGATGTGGAAGGGCATCACTTTGGTCCAGAGTCCCCTCAGGTCAGAACAGCTGTGCGAAAGCTGGATCTCATCATACAGATACTCAACCAAAAAATCAAGGTAATAATGGCATGATTGTTTTCATTAATGCTACATACTTTTATATGGAAATGTATCTTATATTTATTTATTTCCATGCATTTGTGTTGCTTTTGTTTTTGTAGGACAGCAACATGGTGAACAAGCTAAATGTGCTATTATTTTCAGACCATGGTATGGCAAAGATCCAGTGGATGGAGAAGGTGATAGAGCTGGACAAATTTATAGACATGTCGGATGTTTTGAAGATAATGGATAGAGGACCAGTGGTCAGTCTGTGGCCTAAAAATACCACATACCAAAAGGTAACCCTGTGTCACTTTTTTTTCTTTGCTCTCACATTTTTAGTGAAGAAACTGTATAAACGTAGTTGTTCTTTGGCTCAAAGGTGTAGAGAACATTAATGCAGACACACTATCGTAAAGACCAAGGAACACAGCAGAGAAGACAAAGACAAAGCTTGGGACAAGTTCAATGCAAGGTTTAGTTCTAAAATAAAATCTAACAATATCCATCACTTGAAAATGGGAAGAGTATGGCATACCTACCTTGACAAAGTTGGCAATAAGAAAATCTGTTAATGGTTTGCCTCAACTTATATAACACAACTCATAACTAGAGAAGGGACGGGGGTGCAGAACTGTTGATTTCTGTGTTCACCTACACAACAGACTGGAGTGAAGATACAAGAATGAAGCTTTCTTCAAGAAAGGATAGAGCAGTTGAGAAAGTTGTACTTGTTGAGAAAGTCTTATGTTCTACAGTGTTTGCAGCAAGATGCTGCAAGTCTATTGTCGAGAGGGGCACCTCCTCTAAAGTCATGTGTTGGGGTAGCAGCATCATACAAGTGACTTAAGGAAAAGCAAATTAAGAGTGCTCAGAAGTGTTCAGAAACTTCAGTCCCCCCCTCTTATTTATTTATTTATTTACTTTTTTTTGGGGGGTAAAGCCAGTAGGCTTGGTGGGTGGGCTGGGGGGGTGGATGTGTTGTTCCTGGTGGGTGGTTGGCTGGCGGGCCCTGCGGCCTCTCCCTGGCCCCCGGGCTACGGTGGTACCGCTGGCAAGGCCCCCTTCTCTGGGTGGGGCCTTCGGGGAGCGGGGGTGTCTATTGGAGTCAGTAGGGGAGCTGGCTCCCTGGGATGGCTTCCCTGTCCGTTGCTCCCCATCCCCGGACTCCTCCCTCTGCCTGCTCCATCACGCTGCCACACATGTAGGTCCTTGGGGAGGGGGCGTTACTGGAGGTTGCCACTTTCTGGTAACGTCCCTCTCCCCAAGTTTTATCATGCATTTTAGACACTTTCACTCCAGACATTTTCACAACGCATACTCATGTAGGCCATGGTATGGGGGGTGGGGGGAAGACGTCTGGGGGTGGGGGGGGGGGGGGGGGGGTTATGTTGTGTGAGCCTCGCCTCGGACGGCTCCCTTCACCTCCTCTCGCACTTAGACATTGAGGGTTCTGGGCAGTTGCTTAGAGGGGGTGCGCTGGCACCAGCTTCTTGCCGGAGGGGGGGTGGGCTGTGCCGTGCACCCTTTTCGGCGCTCCCAGTTTTAAACACACTTGAGAACAACATGCAACAACACAACATCTGAGCGGGCGTAGGGAGGATCGGGGTCTTTTGCACACCCCCGTTCTCCGGTGGCGGCAAGGAGTCTGGGGCCTGGAGGAGGTGCGGGCCACTGTGTCCGGGGTCTTGGCGGGGGGCTGCTGTGGGTAGTCAGCGGCTTGCCAGGTCTGGGGCTAACGCCTCCGCTCCCCCCAGGAGGGGCGGGGGGCAGGGGTGGGTAGGGTAAGGTGGGGGAGGGAGGGTGTTTATTAGGTATTTAGGGGGTGAGGGGTGTTCTGGCTGGGTGGCCCGTACGGGTCGTGTTGGCCCCCCCTCTTTGGGGGGCCTGGTCCGGGGGCGGGGCCTGGGGTCGGACACAAGCAGTCGTATAGTTGAATTGGGGTGACCCCCCCTCTTGTGAGTGTTGGATGCGAGTGTTATATGGGAATGTGTGTACAGCGTCCTTTTTTTTTTTTTTGTAAATCTGTGTGTGGTGAGTGGGGCACTAGGGAGGGATGGTGTGAATGAGTTTTCCCTTTTTTTTTTTTTTCCTTCCAGGTATGGGTCCGGTCCGCTCCCTCTCCCAAGAACATCTCAAGTCTCCGATAGGTGCGGAGCCCATCCCCCCACGTCCTGCCCTCCTCCGCTGCGCTGGCAGGCGCCTTGGCCCTCTGGCGCGTTGGTGGGCCTCAGGTTTGGGGCGGGTTCCCGGGTGTGCGCCGGCCCACTCCCGGCAGCTGCTTCGCGGGGCCTGGCCCCCCGGGGGGCGGCTGAGGCCCCCGACGCGGGGGCGGGGCGCCCCTGGGGCCTCTGGCCCTCAGGGCCCATGGCCGGGACCACTTCAGCGGGGCTGGCTGCCGGCGGAGCCCACGGGCTAGTCCCCGCGGCTCTTGGGGGCGTCGGCATTGCGGTGGCTGGGGGATTTCCTCGGGGTCGTCTCTCCTCTTTCCTTGGGGGGGGATTGCAGATATCCTGTGTCGGCCCCTCCTGGGCGCCCTGCTTTGGGGGCCCCTTTGGGAGTCCGGGGTTATGGGTCCCCTGACTCCTGCCTCTGTGCTCGGGGAAGGCGGGCCTTTGGTTCTCCACAACCACTATCGACCTTTTTCCTTCTGAATAATTTTCACCTAAACTAGTGCACTCTCACAAACTCACACAGGTGCAGGGTTCCAGGTATTAAGTGTTCACTTATATACAGAAAGCCTGTAATTTATTTATTTATTTATGTTCTTTCACTTTCTTTTTTCAGATTTCACTTTACACATGTCAGCTTAAATAATAGTACATGTGATTTAGCAATGGCATCTAGGTGTTCTTCGATTGTATTTGTTGCTTTATGTCTGTTGGTTGTGCTGTTCTTTTTGCATCTCTCTTTCCAGGTGATGGAGCAGACGGAGAACGTTTTATCACTCTCTCCCTTTTATCTCTTCTTTCTTTCACCTCTTCTCTTTCTTTCTTTTTTTTCTCTTCTTGTTCTTCCTTTGCTCTTCCATTGTAGTGTCCATATAATTTGAAATTCTCCCTGCAGGAATCACAATAAAGCTATTTACATGCATAAATCAAGCGGAGCACTATGGCGAAAGCTGTTCGCTCCACTTGTGAAAGCAAAATCTGTCGAGCTCTATCTGGCATTGAGACATCAATTCCTATTGCCACATTGCTAGACAGGACACTGGGAATAAAAAAAGAAAAGAAAAGAAACTTCAGTCCCAGGTTCAAGTCGTGGTCCATGGACCTTTACCACATGTCTTCCCCCTGTCTCACAACCTGTTTCCTGTCAGAATACTGTGAAATAAAAGCAACTAGTTCCAAAAACTATATAAAAAAAGTAAGAAACCTGGACAGTTTGGGAGACTTTGGAGGCGACTGTAGAATGTAGGATGTGTCATAGAATGAAGAACACAATGTACATCCCAGGGTATCCTCTTCACAATAATTCAATTCAATTTTATTTATATAGCGCCAATTCATGAAACATGTCATCTCAAGGCACTTTACAAAGTTAAGTTCAATCATATTATACAGATTGGGTCAGATTATACAGATTGGTCAAAAATGTTCCTATATAAGGAAACCAGTTGATTGCATCAAAGTCCCGACAAGCAGCATTCACTCCTGGAGAAGCGTAGAGCTACAGGGAGAGTCGTCTGCATTGTCCATGGCTTTGCTGCAATCCCTCATACTGAGCAAGCATGAAGCGACAGTGGAAAGAAAAAACACCCATTAGCGGGAAGGAAAAACCTATAGCAGAACCGGGCTCAGTATGAATGGTCATCTGCCTCGACCAACTGGGGGTTACAGAAGACAGAGCAGAGACACAACAAGACAGACAAAAAGCACAGAAGCACACATTGATCTAGTAATCTGTTCTACATTAGATGGTAATAGTCGGTGATCTGTCCTCCCTGGATGATTTAACAGTCAACAGAACGTCAGACCAGGTGTACCTACTATGAAGAAAAAAGAGAGAGAACAAAAAGTTAAAAGCTGAAATGACAACAGTCATTTCAATGTAATGCAATGCAAATCTGGAGAACAGTAGACTGGAGAACAGTAGAAATCAGTAGAGTGAGAAAAATAGGCCCTGATGTCCTCCAGTAGCCTAAGCCTATAGCAGCATAACTATAGAGGTAGCTCAGGGTAACATGAGCCACTCTAACTATAAGCTTTGTCAAAAAGGAAAGTTTTAAGATTAGTCTTAAAAGTAGACAGGGTGTCTGCCTCACGGACCAAAACTGGGAGTTGGTTCCACAGGAGAGGAGCCTGATAGCTAAAGGATCTGCCTCCCATTCTACTTTTAGAGACTCTAGGAACCACCAGCAGACCTGCAGTCTGAGAGCGAAGTGCTCTGTTAGGAACATACGGGGTAATCAGAGCTCTGATATATGATGGAGCTTGATTATTAAGGGCTTTATACGTTAGAAGAAGAATTTTAAATTCTATTCTTGATTTAACAGGAAGCCAGTGAAGGGAAGCGAAAATTGGAGAAATATGATCCCTCTTGTTGATTTTCATCAGAACTCTCGCTGCAGCATTTTGGATCAGCTGAAGACTTTGAACTGCATTTTGTGGACTTCCTGATAGTAAAGAATTACAATAGTCCAGCCTTGAAGTAACAAATGCATGGACTAGTTTTTCAGCATCACCCCTGGACAGAATGTTTCTAATTTTGGTGATATTCCTGAGCTGAAAAAAGGAAACTCTGGAAACCTGTTTAATATGGGATTTAAATGACATGTCTTGGTCTAAAATAACAACAAGATTTTTTACTTTACTACCAGAGGCCAAGTTAATTCCATCTTAATCCATTCATTGATTGATTAAGAAGTTTATTTTTTGAGGACTGGTCCAAAGATTATAACTTCTGTCTTGTCAGAATTTAAGTGCAGGAAATTTAAAGTCATCCAGCTTTTGATGTCATCAAGACATGACTGCAGTCGAAGTAATTGATTGGATTCATCAGGATTTATGGATAAATATAGCTGAGTGTCATCAGCATAACAGTGGAAATTAATCCCATGCTGTCTGATAATTTTGCCAATCGGAAGCATATATATAGTAAAGAGAATTGGTCCAAGGACTGAACCCTGTGGTACTCCACAAGTGACCCTAGAGATTGAAGAAGATTTATTATTAACATGAACAAACTGGAATCTGTCCGACAGATAAGATTTAAACCAGCCTAATGCTTTCCCCTTAATCCCTACAGTATGCTCAAGTCTTTGTAGGAGAATATTGTGATCAATAGCCAATATCAAATGCAGCACTGAGATCTAACAGGACATTATCTGAGGCCATGAGAATATCATTGGTGACCTTCACCAGAGCTGTTTCAGTGCTATGATGAGCTCTGAAGCCTGACTGAAACTCCTCAAGTAGGTCATCACTTTGTAAATGTTCACAAAGTTGATTAGCAACTACTTTTTCAAGAATTTTAGATAAGAAAAGAAGATTAGATATAGGTCTGTAATTCACTAAGTCATCTTGATCAAGAGAAGGTTTCTTAAGTAAAGGTTTAATAACAGCTACTTTAAAAGCCTGTGGTACATATCCATTTACTAAGGATAGATTAATAATGTCTAAAATAGGACCACTGATCAAAGGGAATACCTCCTTAAACAATTTGGTTGGGATTGGGTCTAACATACAGGTAGAAGGTTTAGATGAAGCTATTATTTTAGATAGCTCAGAAAGCTCTACTGCTTCTAGATAGTTCAGACACAGCGCAGTTTCTAAAGATTCCTCCAACGCTGCCTCACTTACTGAAGACGAGGTAATCATGTTTGGGAGGATGCCAATTATTTTATTTTTAATGGAATCAATTTTATTTATGAAGAATCCCATAAAATCATTACTGCTAAGAGCTAAGGGAATGGATGGATCAACGGAGCTATGACTCTGTGTAAGTTTGGCAACTGTACTAAAGAGAAATCTAGGATTATTTTTATTCTCTTCAATTAATGATGAAAAATATGCTGCTCTAACTCTGCGAAGGGTCTTGTTATACAACAATAGACTGTCCCTCCAGATTAGGTAGGATTCCTCTTGGTGTGTAGAGCACCATTTTCTCTCCAATTTCCTAACATTGTGCTTCAAGGAACGCAGCTCTGAATTAAACCAGGGAGCCAGCTTCCTGTGAATAATCACCTTCTTTTTCAAGGGAACTACATTGTCCAATGCAGAACGCAATGACGAAGTCATACCGTTAACAAAGACATCTATTTGTGAATGGGAAGAAACAACATTGCTGCTATCTGCAGGGTATTTCTGCAATACTGACGATATTAAAAGGGGGACAGACTCTTTAAAGTTTGATGCAGCATTGTCCGATAAAGATCTACTATAATGGAACCCTCTTTTGGGGGTGGAGAACTCAGTTAGATTAAACTCAAATGTTATTAAAAAATGATCAGATAGGACAGGGTTGTGAGGAAACACTGTTAATACCTCACAATCAATGCCATATGTCAGCACAAGGTCTAAAGTATGGAGCCAAGAGTGCGTCGGTTTGTGCACATTTTGAGCAAAACCAATTGAATCTAGGATAGTTTTAAAGGCTACACTAAGGTTATCACATTCAGTGTCAACATGGATGTTAAAATCACCCACTATAATAACCTTGTCAGTATTTAACACCAAATCAGATAAGAAGTCTGACAGTTGATCCAAAAACTGAGTGTAAGGGCCTGGTGGACGATACAAAACAACAAAGAGAAGAGGTTTTATTGCTTTGCAGTTTGGATGAGGGAAACTGAGGGTTAAATGCTCAAAAGAACTGTAGTTATTAATTGGCCTGGGAATAATTAATAAATCAGACTGAAAGATGGTTGCCACTCCTCCTCCTCTTCCCACAGATCTAGGAATGTGGAAATTTGAATAATTCGAGGGAGTTGACTCATTTATACTAATGTAGTCCTCTTGTAGCCAGGTTTCTGTGAGACAAAACAAATCAATCTGATTATCAGAAATCAATTCATTAACTAACAAAGTCTTTGGAGGGAGAGACCTTATATTTAATAGACCACATTTAATTCTTTTATTTTTTGGTTCAAGGTGAGCCGTATTGATTTTTATTGTGTAATGCAGCAAACAGTATGTCAGAGGCTTCTTCAGATGCGCTGTAATACAAACCACTGCAGGACATCCTTCCTCACCACAGCCAGCAGCATGTTTAATAAGTCTTTGAAGAGACTTCATTTGATTTACAAAACATTGAACTTCTCTTTGGGAGTAATGAACAATTTTTTAATTAAATTAAATTGATATTTGGGACACAGCAAACATGCAAAACAAAGTGCTTTGGTCAGATGAAACAAAACTGAACTATTTGAACTGAATTCATGTGTGGGATAAAACCTATTAAGTTTTGAAGAAGGGGTCATGTTTAGGAAATTTAAATAAATTGTACTTCTTTCTGTCATGGTGCACGTTGGTTTTGGACAGTTTTCTAGACTTTTCCACCTCTCATCCAGCCCAGTTTTCTCCAGTCATCACTCCCCTCCTGATCACTGCCACCTCCCGCCTCTAATTAAGTGAAACTCAGTCCACCTGTCCCTCAGCCTACCTAAACCCTCCTCAGCCAGCTCTTCCCTGCCGGAACATCCTTCTACCTTCCTTCCTCCGTCTCCTTTGCCTCACGCCTGCCTCGTTCTACCTCCTCGTGCCTGCCTGCAAACTTACCTGCCGCCCGAGAACTCCCGCTGCGGAGCCTGCAGGCTTCCCCTCGACCCCAGCGCTCGCTCGTCTGCCCAGGAGGCTTCTTGGCTCCCATCGTTTGACTCGGCTCTTGCAGCACAGCATCCGCTGTCCTCCTGCTCCTTCCCGTCTGCTTGGTCCTACCGTCCTCCTGCTCCAGTCCGGTACAGCTCTCTGGTTTTCATTCTCCACAATGCATCTCCTCTCAATAAAACTCTAAAATGCAGACGACTCTCCCTGTGGCTCTACGCTTCTCCAGGAGTGAATGCTGCTTGTCGGGACTTTGATGCAATCAACTGGTTTTCTTATATAGGAACATTTTTGACCAATCTGTATAATCTGACCCAATCTGTATAATATGATTGAACTTAACTTTGTAAAGTGCCTTGAGATGACATGTTTCATGAATTGGCGCTATATAAATAAAATTGAATTGAATTGAATTGAATTAAAACGTAGCTCTGTGTGTGGCTGAATTCGGGTTCATCACAGTACGTTCCGGCCAGAATGAACCCGTCGCCCACACAGAGTGCGTGCCCAGGACTCAGTCAGATACACACAGCAGAGACCGTACTGGGTTCCGCCGCAGAACCCATGTCCCTCCAGCTCAGGAGACTGTTGGACTCATTACCCACTCTTGACCTGCCGTGGGTGCGGGTGGGTGCAGCTGATGGGTTGTGGAACATTCATAAGGACAAGACCACACTGTTATCCCTCCTTGGAAAAATCGGTCTAGCGGAGGAAATCCCCTGGATTAAGCGAGCGGCGTACGCTCAGATCCTCCGCAGCCCACATCTGCTCACCAGCTTGTCCGCCTCATCTGCTGCTCCCGTTGTTGCTCCCGCTGCTGCTCCCGCTGCTGCTCCCGCTTCCTCATTGCCAGCAGCAGCCTCCCTTTCGTTGCCCGGCTCCTCCCAGCGCACCGTACTTGCCGGCATAAGAACCCCTCCGCTGCTCATCCCGAGGCTCAGCCCGACACCACTGCAGTGTCTGCGCCGACTGGAGCCAACGTCACCTCTACCTCCCCGGTGAGTTGGTCTGACGGCATCACGGCTGCTCCGGCGAGCCAGACAAGACGCCCTCCAATTCCCCGTCATCTCTGTCACCACCTCCACGACACTCAGCTGGCTCCTCGAGTGAGAGCTTCCGCCTCTGTTTGGAGGGCCACACCCACTCCAGTCAGAGCTCCACACATCGACGAGTCCCAGCTGTGGAACCTCTTCTACAGCAACAGATTACTTTTTTCCCCTGCTGGCCCACTGCTGTCCCCGTCGCCAAGGGTCTGGCTGACGCCTAGAGTCCTGCTCCAGCCTCCGTGGCTGCAAGGCATGGCACTGCTCAGACCACCGTGGGTGCAACACCAGCGTCTGTGGGTGCAGTGCACACCATTGCTTCGCCGGCTGCCGAGAGCCCAGCTTCGCCGGCCGCCGAAGGTCCTGCTTCGCCGCCGCCAGCCGCCGAAGACTTCGCCGAAGGTGGCTTCCCCAGGTGTCCTGTCACCAGGGGTCTGGCAGATGCCTCGGTACCAGCCGCCGAGGGTCCAGGGCTTGCCACCGCTCCCGCGTCCCGTGTGGAGGGGGTCCAGGAGAACCCGCCTCCATTCTTCGCTCCTGAGACCGCCAAGGAGGGGGTCTGGGTGGACCCGCCTCCAGTCTCCGCTCCAGAGACCATTGATGAGGGGGTCCGGGTGGACCTGCCTCCAGTCTCAGCTCCAGGGTACGCAGAGGGTCCTGCTGTTGAGCCGCACACCAAGAGGACCCAAGTGATACTCTGTCGCCGGCCTTCCTGGGTGTTCCTCCGTCGCAGGCCTCCGAGAGTCCTGCTCTGTCACGGCCTCCAAGGTTCTTGGTCCGTCACCGGCCTCCGAGTGTCCTGCTCCATCGCCGGCCTCCAGAGACCCAGCTACGTCACCGGCCGCCAGAGACCCAGCTCCGTCGCCGGCCACCTGAAACCCTGCTCTGCCGCCGGCTGCCTGAGATTCAGACCCGACCTTTGGCTCCTTTGATCAGCACCATCACTTAGTGGAATGGGGGCGGTGGGTATCTTCCTGCAGGGCGCAGTGGTTGGATGGGGGGGTCCCTGGGGCTCTGGGGGGCAGTGGAGTGGGGCACCTGGTGGGTCTGACTCCGGGATCTGTTGCCCCCATCTGGGAGGGGCTTGGGAGGCCTACGGGCGGCCTACAGCAGCCGCTTGCGGCGCTCTTGGGGAGTTCCGCGGTGATGGACGTGGGTTACTGACCTGGTAGCTGTGCTGCCGCTGGGTGGGTCCGGGGTGGGTCTGGGGGCCTGGGGTCCCTGGGGTTTGCCGCCCTCGGGCGGGGGCCCCAGCGGGGCCTCGGGGGTTCGGGTTCCGGGGGGTGTGCCGCTTGGGGTCTGGGCCGGCACGCACCCGGGTGTCTGCCCCTCCGCGGGGCCTCTGCTGTGCTGGGGGGCCTCGGGGCCTGTTGAGCTGGTAGGGGGGCATGGACATTAACATCTCAGGGCAGATGCTCTTCCCATTCTTTGGGTTGGCACTCTGCTAGTGGGTGGAGGGGAGGGAGGGGGAGTAGGGACTAACCCAGCCTGGATGTCCATTGTTGTATGTATGGTGAGTTGTTTGAATGTTAGTGTTGGGGAGGGATTACATCTACGGGTGGGAGGTGGGGGGGGGGGGATTGGATGTGGATGCTTTGGTGGGCTTGTGTCCGGCCCCCTGTCTCGGTCCTGGTCCGTGCCGTCTCCCGGTGCGGGTTTCGCCTGGGGGTTGGGTTTGGGATGGCTCGTGCGGGCTGACTAGCCAGGCAAGGCAAGGCAAGGCAAATTTATTTATATAGCACAATTCAGTACAGGGACAATGCAAAGTGCTTTACATGATTAAAATATAGCAAATTAAAACAGAATAAAAGCAAGTAAGAATAAAATGTAGATAGAAATTAGAACAAAAAAGTGGTGATTCAGTTAACTAGAACAGTTGAAGGCAATCCTGAACAAATGTGTTTTTAATCTTGATTTAAAGGAACTCAGGCTTTCCGCACCTTTACAATTTTCTGGAAGTTTGTTCCAGATAAGTGGAGCATAGGAACTAAATGCTGCTTCTCCTTGTTTAGTTCTGGTTCTAGGTATGCAGAGTAGGCTGGAGCCAGAAGACCTTAGTGGTCTGGATGGTTGATACACCGATAACAAGTCTGTGATGTATTTAGGTGCTAAGCCATTTAGGGATTTATAGACTAACAGAAGTATTTTAAAGTCTATTCTCTGAGATACAGGGAGCCAGTGTAAGGACTTTAGAACTGGGGTGATGTGCTCTACTTTCTTAGTCTTAGTGAGGACGCGGGCAGCAGCGTTCTGGATCAGCTGCAGCTGTCTGATCCACTTTTTAGGCAGACCTGTGAAAACACTGTTGCAGTAATCTATTCGACTAAATATAAACGCATGGATTAGTTTTTCCAGATCCTGCTGAGACATCAGTCCTTTAATCCTAGAAATGTTCTTCAGGTGATAGAAAGCAGACCTTGTAACTGTCTTTAGGTGCTTTTGGAGGTTCAGGTCTGAGTCCATCACTACTCCCAGATTTCGGGCCTGATTAGTGGTTTTTAGCTGAAGCAGCTGAAGCTGTGTGCTAACTTTTGATCTCTCCTCTATTGGTCCAAATGTTATTACTTCTGTTTTGTTTTTATTCAACTGAAGAAAATTTTGGCACATCCACGTATTGATTTCTTCTAGGCATTTACTCAGTGCTTGAACTGGTCCATAGTCACCTGGTGATATGGTGATGTAAAGCTGTGTGTCGTCTGCATAGTTATGGTAGCTGATATTGTTTTTTATTATCTGAGCAAGAGGGAGCATGTAGATATTGAAAAGGAGGGGACCCAGGATGGACCCTTGGGGAACCCCACATGTGATTTTTGTCATCTCTGATGTAAAGTTACCTACTGACACAAAAAATTCCCTGTCCTTTAAGTAGGATTTAAACCAGTTGAGAGCTGTACCAGAGAGGCCGACCCAGTTTTCCAGACGGTCTAACAGAATGGAGTGATCGACAGTATCAAATGCTGCACTTAGGTCCAATAGAACCAGCACGGTGGTTCTTCCACAATCTGTATTTATATGGATGTCATTAAACACTTTGATAAGGGCCGTCTCTGTACTGTGGTGAGCACGGAAGCCTGACTGGAAAACGTCAAATCGGCTTGTTGTTGTTAAGAAGGTGTTTGTTGTGCAATTATACACTGTTTAAAGTTATTTAATGTTTCATAAATAACTCTCTGTCTGTTAAGTATTGTCTGGTGATGATCAGCTCTTAAGCTGATATCAAGACAACGGTTGAAAGGGAGGAATTCAAGCACTAGCGATCTTTTAACAGCAAAACCTGCACACACATAGAATAAAAGGAGTGACAACTTCTTTTCAAGTTCAAGAATTTAATAACAGAAATAAAATGAACATCCAGAGAACATCACTATGTAATGCTGTTTACCTGAATTAACACAATATTTCGATTAAGAAATCCTCTCTACTAGGCTAGTGAAACTTAACTAAACTACCAAGCAAAATGAAGATAAAAAGAAGCTAAGCTAAGGAAATATTTACATGCAGAACAAACAAAAAGACAAAACAAAAGTGGTTGATCATAATCAGAATCCTTCAGTGAATCCTGGTTCACTGCAGATCTGATTAACAGAAACAAGGAATGGAGTTAAAACATTTGCCTGTATTTCAATCCATTCACAATGCAAAGCCCAAGTTGAACAAAACATTATTTGTTAAAATAATGTTCTGAGGACCGGTTTGTCCTGTAAAATCATTTAACCCTTACGATCGAGTTTGTTAATGCGATTCTCCCTCCGGGCGCATGGGGTCGCTGTGGCAACTCGGTGGCTAAGAGGTTACAACATAAAGTTGCCGAAATTGCCTTGAAAACCGGCATTAATATACCATATTGATGCGGGAATAAGGCTTATAACACCATCGGAGGATGGCGGGGCAGAACAGTTACGCTTTATGCTTTAAAACGAACTCCCTTTTCAAATGTCCGAAAACGGATGTTAGCAAGGCTAATAGCATGTTTGGCTAGCGCGACCTACCGGTTAGCCCTTTGTTCTAAACACCACGGTTTACAAACATTTCCCAATAAACCTTTTCTTCACCCTCAGACCACTGCCCAACCTGTTGATGCCTCATGTGTGAGTTCTGTCCACTTTGGCCGTTCCAGGAAGAAGCGTTGAAGGAGGAAATGGTTGGCTAGCGCTAGCGGGCTAGAGCTCGGTTCTTGGCAGGCTAGTGTTAGCCTTGCAGCAGCATGTGGCTAACGGCGTGGTCTGGATAGCTTGGAGGCCACGTTCTCTGACCGGGATGCAGTCCGATGAGCAGGGGTTTTCCTCAGCATCCAGCCTTCAGCTCCATGGGTGTTCACTTCCCTGTACAGGCTGAGGAAAAATACACAGAGCTGTTTCGCATGCAGGGATCTTTGCTCCTGCATCTGATTGTGGGTTAAGACAGCAACTTAGCTCTGTAATTGCCCGGACATGTTCGTCCGGATTCAGTCAGGTCCTCTGCTGAAGCAGGCAGTCGGGTCTAGCAGACCCTGGATCAACGTGGCTGGTCCAGGGAATCTTTCAGCTGCTGGCTTGTGTGTCGGTGAGGGCCGACCAGGCCCTCATGGTCTGGCCTCCTTTGTCTGCTCCCAGAGAGCTGTAGTGGAGCTGAACAGGTCTGCAGAAGAATGCTGAAGTGGGAAGAAGTGGGGACCCTTTTGTCTGTGCTGTGTCTTATATGTTAGGAGGGCTCACAGCTGACCTCCTGCTGGGAGAAAGGGCCGTCTACGCCTTGAGAGTCTCGTGTTACGGCCAGAGTGGAATTCCTTTGTTAAACTCTTCCACTGTTCAGAATCCAATCTGAGATCCATTATTTTGATGATCCTGGCGGTAATATCACAACAGTGTTTAATTGTTGAAATACGGCTTTTTCAATAATCTTACTGATAAAGGGGAGGTTTGAGATGGGCCTGTAGTTCTGGAGTAGAAGTTTGTCTAAATTGTTCTTTTTCAGCAGTAGTTGATAATTGCTGTTTTTAGGGACTGAGGGAAAACACCTGACAGAAGGGACGTGTTTATTATCTGAGTCAACTCAGACGCTAAGACAGGAAAAACTTTCTTAAGGAAAACTGTGGGTAGAACATCAAGGCAGCATGAAGAGGAACTTAGCTGCTGAATGATCTGCTCTAAGCTTTTGTGGTTTATTTGGCTGAATTGGGACATTTTGTCAGGATAAGTCCCAGCTGAATACGGCTTTGGTTCTAGAGTTGGTGTGGATGTATAAACTGATCCTCTAATTTTTAGGATTTTCTCAGTAAAGAAGTTAGCAAATTCATTGCAGGCCCTGGTGGAGTGGAGTTCAGAAGCCACGGACACAGGAGGATTTGTTAACCTGTCGACTGTGGAAAATAAGACACGAGCATCATTAATGTTTTTCTTGATGATCTCTGAGAAGAAAGATTCTCTTGCATTTTTCAGTTGTAAGTTATATCTGTAAAGTCTCTCTTTATAGATGTCATAGTGAACCTGGAGTCTATTCTTTCTCCACCTGCGTTCAGCTTTCCGGCATTCCCTTTTTTCACTTCTAGCTGCTGGAGCATTTCTCCAAGGAGATTTTTTCTTCCCGGAAAAAAACTTACATCAGTCAATGATATCTGAGACTTTAGACTGAAAGTTATCTACTAGCTCATCTACTGAGTTGCAGCCCAAGGTTGAAGTAGCAGAGTGAGCTTGAATAAAATTTTCTGTGGCATTGTCCTTAAAGGTGCGTTTTCTTACGATGTCCCTTCGGCTAAATGTATCTGTGAATGTACTGGAAATTATACATTCAAAGGTAACGGAGAAGTGATCGGATAAGGCAACATCAGTTACATTGACCTGTGAAATGTTTAGACCTTTAGTGATGATCAAGTCTAAAATATGTCCCTGTTTGTGTGTTGGCTGTTTAACATGTTGAGTTCAACCAAAGTCTCTAAGTGTGTTACACAGTTCTTTTTCACTTCTGTCTTTAGGGATGTCAATGTGAAAGTTGAAGTCTCCAACAATAATTAAAAAGTCATAATCAACACATATCACAGACAGCAGGTCACTAAAATCATTAAAAAAGTTTGATGTGGACTTAGGAGGCCTATAAACATTCAGAAACATGGTTCGTATCGGGCCCTTTACCTGGAGAGCCAAATGTTCAAAAGAGTCAAAACACCTTTTTACACTTTAGTGAATCATTAAACAATGTTGCTACTCCTCTATCTTTCCTTTGCTGTCTGCTCTCACAAAGAAAATTGTAGTTGGGAGGAGTCGACTCCATCAGAATGGCTGCTTCATTAAATTCATGTAACCATGTTTCTGTTAAAAACATAACATCAAGATTATTGTCAATAATAAAGTCATTAATTAAAAGGGATTTTCCTGACAGAGATCTAATATTTAGTAAACCCAGTTTATAGGATTTGGTGGTTGATGATGTCTCTGTGGCAGGTTGCATCTGACAGTTTATGACTTTTAAGTACGACTGATTATTCCTGTCTGTTTTCCTTTTGCTTTTCTTATTTCTGCCACGTATCATAACAGATATTCCATGTTCTCCGTCAGGAGGCCCAGGCTTATGCTGGAAGCGGTCTTGACTGATAAACGTACTGCCAGGGCCCGCTGAATATCACAAGGAAGTTATCCGAAGGTCTTCAGGACAGGCATGTTCTGTGATATGTAGAGGAGGAGGAGGATCTGGACCTCTGCGTCCTTTGGAAGATGCTGATTTAGTCACAGAACTGCGGTATTCAGAATTAATATGTGGAGAGGATGTCAACTGTAGACCAATCTTAAGGACTTTGTTCATGTTATGAGAAAAATCCAGAAAAGGAACCTCTGGGCTTGGTGGAGAGGAAGGCGAGGCGGGTGTAGTCTGGACCGGTGTTCGTGACGATGGTGGTTCTTGGTCCTCTCTTTGTCCTGCTGAGATCTGGGATGAATCCTTCTGTAGCTCTGACGACGCCTCTTTCTGTGTCATCTTTCTGGCCGTCTTTATCTTGGCTTGTTCGGGCTGCACTGGGCTTATCTTTTGTTTAGGCACTGGATGTACTTTGTTTTGGAACAAAGCTGATGGAGCATGGTTCACAGAATAGAAGATGTTTGAAATCAGTCGTTTTGCACCTGACCTATTTAGAGAGAAACCATCTCTGTTGAACAGATGTCTCCTCTCCCAAAAGATGTTAAAGTTGTCTATGAAGGTTACAGTTGTTTGTTTGCATGTTTTTTCCAGCCATTTGTTTAGCATCAGAATTCTGGAAAAAGTCTCCACAAGTAACGGGCAGGAGAGGGCCGCTGAGAAGCACCTTGACATTTTTGCCATGAACTAAGTTCAACAGACGAATGTAATCCTCTTTCAATACTTCTGATTTTCTTATCCGGGAGACGTCGCCCAGGGCTTCAGCTTGTATTATGAGTTTTTCCAAGGTCGGGTGTTCTTTCAAGATCCTTGGAAGGATGTCTAATAAATCAGACACCAGGCCATAGTTCGAGTCGTTATAAATTAACACCTCTGTGTTTTTCTTGTTACAGAAATGTTTAATCCCACATACAGACCCACTGCATAAAATCAGGGTCCTTGGCCCCGTGGCATGTCTTTTCTCTGATGTATTAGAGCGAAAGTCGTTGACGTACCTCTGAGTGTTGTCATGATTCTCCTGGGTCACATTTTGGAGCGGAGCGAATCTGTTTCGTAAAGGAATTCCAGCATTTCCAGCAGGTTTACTCCTATCATTTGTTGTGGGAACAGCCCGCTGTTGTTTCACTTGTCCTGGGACATCTCTCTGTAGTCTCGGCCAGTTTTCTTTGTCTAGGCGTGGGGTTCGTTGATCCTTTGGTCTTGCACCCAGAGTGGTCCAGGGATTCTCATTTTCCTCAGGGATCTGTTTGTTCAGAGAGTTGCTGGGCTGGTGGTCCCCGTTTGGAGTCGCAGGCAGGGTTGTTTCATTTCCATACGCGCCGTTTACATCATAATTCAGTTCGAGTCGGCATATCTTCTGTTCTATAACAGCGATCTTCTGTAGAAGCGTGTCAAGGTCCACTGTGGTGAAGGTAGGCATCTTTGCAAAATCAAAATCAAAAATAAATAAAAAGAAAATAAATAAACATAACAAAATCCAACTTTCCGTGGTTTTGGCAAAGAGATAAAAAGGAGATAAAAAGTAAAACGCAGGAAAATGCAAGCAAGCAGGGAGCAGAGAAAAAAGCGTCCAAGCAGGCAGGCAGAGAGGCGGAGTCTCAGGGGTCCCCCCTCTTATTTTATTTTTTTTTTGGGGGGGGGGAGCCAGTAGGCTTGGTGGGTGGGCTGGGGGGTGGAGGTGTTGGTCCTGGTGGGTGGTTGGCGGGCCCTGCCGCCTCTCCCTGGCCCCCGGGCTATGGTGGTGCCGCTGGCAGGGCCCCCTTCTCCGGGTGGGCTTTCGGGGAGCGGGGGTGCCTATTGGAGTCAGTAGGGGAGCTGGCCCACTAGGACTGCTGTAGGCTCCCCAGTCCTTTTCTCCCCATCCCCGGACTCCTCCCTCTGCCTGCTCCATCACGCTGCCACACATGTAGGACCTTGGGCAGGGGGCGTTACTGGAGGTTGCCACTTTCTGATGATGTCCCTCACCCCAATTTTATCATGAATTTTAGACACTTTCACTCCAAACATTTTCACAAGGCACATTCATTTAGGCCATGGTATGGGGTGGGGTGGGGGTGAAGACATCCTGGGGGGGGGGGGGGGGGGGGGGGGCTTATGTTGTGTGAGCCTCGTCTCGGATGGCTCCCTTCACCCCCTCTCGTATTTAGACATTGAGGGTTCTGGGCAGTTGCTTGGAGGGGGTGCGCCGGCACCAGCTACCTTCCGGAAGGGGGGTGGTCTGTGCCGGGCACCCCCTTCGGCGCTCCCAGTTTTAAACACACTTGAGAACAACATGCAACAACACAACATCTGAGCGGGCGTAGGGAGGATCGGGGTCTTTTCCACACCCCCGTTCTCCGATTGCGGCACGGAGTCTGGAGCCCGGAGGAGGAGCGGGCCACTGGGTCCGGGGTCTTGGCGGGGGGTGGCTGTGGGTGAAAGGGGTGGGGTGGAAGGGTGGCTACGGTAAGGTTGGGGAGGGAGTGGGTTTATTAGGGATTTGGGGGGTGAGAGGTATTCTGGTTGGGTGGCCCGTACGGTTATGTTGGCCCCCTCCTTGGGGGGCCTGGTCCGGGGGGCGTCTGGTCCGGGGGCGGGACCGGGGGTCGGGCACGGGCAGGCGGATAGTTGGATTGTGGTGGCCCCCCCCACTTGGGATTGTTAGATGTGAGTGTTATGTGGTAATGTGTTTTTTTTTTTTGTAAGTATGTGTGTGGTGAGTGGGACACTAGGGTGGGATGGTATGAATGAGGTTTTTTTTTCCCCTGGTTCGGGTCCTCTCTGCTCCCTCTCCCAAGAACATCTCAAGTCCCCGCTAGGTGCGGAGCCCATCCCCCCACGTCCTGCCCCCCACCGCTGGCAGGCGCCTTGGCCCGCTGACGCATTGGCGGCCCTCGGGTTTGGGGCAGGTTCCCGGGTGGGTGACGGCCCATTCCTGGTGGCTGCTTTGTGGGGCCTGGCCCCCCGGGGCTCGGCCCCGCCGCGGGGACGGGGCACCCCTGGGGCCTCTGGGCCTCGGGGCCCATGGCCAGACTACTTCTGCGTATCTGGCTGCCGGCGGAGCCCACGGGCTCGCCCCCCGTGGCCCCTGGGGGCTTCGGCATTGCGGTGGCTGAGGGATTTCCTTGGGTCGTCTCTCCTCTTTCCTTGGGGGTTGCGGATTTCCTGTGTTGGCCCCAGCTTGGGCGCCCTGCTTTGGGGGCCCCCTTGGGAGTCCGGGGTTATGGGTCCCCTGGCGCCTGCCTCGGTGCTCGGGGAAGGTGGGACACGGGAGTGGATTTTCACTCCTGTCCCATCCCACTCCCACTGAAAAAAATTGTGTCCCGTCCCAATCCCGGGCCAGAGTAGAAAAAAAAGTCCTGTCCCATCCCGCTCCTGGTAAAATTACTCCCATCCCGCTCCTACTCAGAATGACTCCCGCTCCTGCACCGCTCCCATTGTTGTTGTCTTCATTAAGTTTTCTGGCAATACATTAAACCTGAATGTCTATGAAGGGTCAGTTAAGTTCCTGTTTTAGCTGTAGTAAAGGCCAGTTAAAGTAAAAGGAATAATAATAAATAAATAATAAAAGTAACAAACAAGGGAACAGACCATGCCTATCTTAGTTGAATAAACAAAATGTACAATGTTTCACATGAACAATGAAGTTACTTTTATGTTTCAAATTGCTGAAACTAAAGAATAATGCACCGAGCAAGAGATCCATACTCAATTAAGAAAAAAGTGCATAAAGGCATTTCTTTCACAATTTAGATAATGTACCTCAATGGTTCATAAACTCAGTTTAGTAAAAGAAAAAGTTCAATATCATTCAAGCATATTAGTATTTTTCCATTTGGAAGTAAATATCCATAAACTAATTAGGGTTTACTATCAGAAACCCGTGGGAATCACGTGACCTGCGGGATTCCCGAAAAAATGTCAGCCTTTAGTCCAAAGATGACAACTTCTGTCTTGTCAGAATTTAAAAACAGGAAATTTAAAGTCATCCAGCTTTTGATGTCATCAAGACATGACCGAAGTAGTTGATTGGATTCATCAGGGTTTATGGATAAATATAGCTGAGTGTCATCAGCATAACAGTGAAAATTAACCCCATGCTGTCTGATACTTTTGCCAATCGGAAGCATATATATAATAAAGAGAATTGGTCCAAGGACAGAACCCTGTGGTACTCCACAAGTGACCCTAGAGTTTGAAGAAGATTTATTATTAACATGAACAAACTGGAATCTGTCCGACAGATAAGATTGCCTAATGCTAATGCTTTCCCCTTAATCCCTAGAATATGCTCAAGTCTTTGCAGGAGAATATTGTGATCAACTGTATCAAATGCAGCACTGAGATCTAACAGGACAAGTATAGACACAAGTCCATTATCTGGGGCCACGAGAATATCATTAGTGACCTTCACTAGAGCTGTTTCAGTGCTATGATGAGCTCTGAAGCCTGACTGAAACTCTTCAAATAGGTCATTACTTTGTAAATGTTCACATAGTTGATTAGCAACTACTTTCTCAAGAATTTTAGATAGGAAAAGATATAGGTCTGTAATTTATTAAGTCATCTTGTTCAAGAGAAGGTTTGTTAAGTAAAGTTTTAATAACAGCTACTTTAAAAGCCTGTGGTACATATCCATTTACTAAGGATATATTAATCATGTCTAAAATAGTGTCATGGTTTTTATGGCTTTGGCCCACATGCAGAGAACAACCAGGAGGACAAATGCAGATTTTGCACAGTTTTATTTTATAGAAAGGAGGTTTTAACAGAACGGGGAACTTAGGGCGAATCTCCTCACAGACGTGGGGGGGAGGTGGGAACACGGTCCTTCTAAAGGCCCATTCATACCCTACGTTTGGCCTACACGTCCGTATTTCTGTCCGTACGTTCTATCCGTTGACTCCTTCATACCTCCGTCCGTTGAGGTGCGCAATAACCAATATGTCCTCTAGGTGGCAGTGCTGGGCGCCAATGATTCGTCACTGATCAAACATGGCGACGGTCCAAGACGTGATTTTGTTGTGTTTGCTCCGTAGGTAAACTTTTTTGTCCCTGTGTCCCGGACACGACACATCATATGTGTGGGTAGTTGCGGACAAACTCTGCAAGTCGTTCCCCGAATCCCGCCAATGTTTAAAGCCCAGAATTCTAACCTTCTTCGTGATTTTGTTGCCATATTGTACTACAAACTCAATAGTGCCCCCACCGTTTCCGGTAGTATTGCTCTGTATTGATCCGTTTCGTCCGTAATCGTAAGCTCCCAGTATTCGTGTCAAAATACGGACGAAATCGACGGTTGAAACGTATGAAACACTCCACACGTATCCGTATCCGTCTTTTACGTGAGGTATGAATGGGCCTTAAGAACACAAGAGAATAAAGGTTAGACGCCAGAAATGCCACACGATCTTAAAATGTGCAGCAACGCTTACCATTATACTGATCGAACGAGCCGCGAAAGGGGGTGGGTGGCTTCCAGGAGCGGTGATCAGCTGATGGTTTGAGCTGCTGACAGGAGGACTATGCTGAACTTTCCCACGGGGCGGTTGAGGCAGAGCGGCTGGCTGGAGGGGGAGTCCGGGTGATCGGATGGAATCCCTTTAGCCAGACTTGGAACCTCCGAAGGAGCCTCCGGGTTGGGATTGTCACGAGTAGTTTTCAGATCGAAGCGAGACGGAGGGCTTGAGGCAACCTGAGAAACACAGGAACAAGGATTAGCGTGTAAATAACACAAGGCTGTCAGAGACAGTGGCCACTGAATCATACCACTCAGGTTAACATTCTGGGGATTATCAGCTGGCCGCCCTCCGCTTAAATACCCAGAGCGCCGCGCCGCGGAATGAGAAACAGCTGAGCGTACCACACCCTCCTGTCAAACGGGGAAAGAAAAAAAAGAAAAAGAAAGAAGCCCACAGCAGACAGCTAGAGGCTGCCTGCTGGACCCTGACAAATAGGGCCACTGATCTTAAACAACTTGGTTGGGATTGGGTCTAACATACAGGTAGAATGTTTAGATGAAGCTAAAATTTTAGATAGCTCAGAAAGCTCTACTGCTTCTAAACAGTTCAAACACCGCACAGGTTCTAGAGATTCCTCCAACACTGCCTCATTTACTGAGGATGAGGTAATCATGTTTGGGAGGATGCCAATTATTTTATTTTTAATGGAATCAATTTTATTTATGAAGAATCCCAGAAAGTCATTACTGCTAAGAGCTAAGGGAATGGATGGATCAACGGAGCTGTTACTCCGGGCAAGTTTGGCAACTGTACTGAAGAGAAGTCTAGGATTATTTTTATTACCCTCAATTAATGATGAAAAATATGCTGCTCTATCTCTGCGAAGGGTGTTTTTATACAACAGTGGACTGTTTTTCCAGATTAGGTAGAATTCCTCTTGGTGTGTAGAGCGCCATTTTCTCTCCAATTTCCTAACATTGTGCTTCAAGGAACGCAGCTCTAAATTAAACCAGGGGGCCAGCTTCCTGTGAATAATCACCTTATTTTTCAAGGGAGCTACATTGTCTAATGCAGAATGCAATGAGGAAGTCACACCGTTAACAAAGGCGTCTATTTGTGAATGGGAAGAAACAACATTGCTGCCATCTGCAGGGCATTTCTGCAATACTGAGGATATTAAAAGGGGGACAGACTCTAAAGTTTGATACAGCATTATCTGATAAAGATCTACTATAATGGAACCTCGTTTGGGGGTGGAGAACTCAGTTAAATTAAACTCATAGGTTATTAAAAAATGGTCAAATACTGTTCATTCTTCACAATCAATGCCATATGTCAGCACAAGGTCTAAAGTATGAAGTGCGTCAGTTTATGCACATTTTGAGCAAAACCAATTGAATCTAGGATAGTTTTAAAGGCTACACAAAGGTTATCACATTCTGTGTCAACATGAATGTTAAAATACCACACTATAACCTTGTCAGTGTTTAACACCAAATCAGATAAGCAGTCTGACAACTGATCCAAAAACTGAGAGTAAGGGCCTGGTGAATGATACAAAACAACAAACAGAAGAGCTTTGCAGTTTGGATGAGAGAAACTGAGGGTTAAATATTCAGAAGAACCGTAGTTATTAATTGGCCTGGGACTAATTAATAAATCCGACTGAAAGATGGTTACTTCTTCTCCTCTTCTTCCCGTAGATCTGGGAATGTGGAAATTTAACTTTTTGGACAAAGCTCAAACACCAGCTCTGCATGTCCCAGGACTCATTTATAAACTGCATGGTTACAATCAATGTTCCCCCTAATTTTTCATGAGCAAACACATAGACTCCCTGAGCGTTCACTTGACCTCTGTTAGCAACATCACATGTGCACACTGAGGCTACATTATATCTGTCCAAAACCTGAGATTATAACAAGCTACAAAGCTTACTAAAAGAATCAAGTTACAGCAATGATTTCTTTTAAATTATTTAGTTTAGGTAAAACTGATTTAGCCCAATTAAATGAAAAAGACAAAAGTCTTGGATTTTTGTAAAGAGCTGTATAGCAAATTTTTATTTCAGAGTAGGGGTCCTGCTAAGGAAGAACTGAGAGATGTGCACATCTTTCAGAGTTCCAATTTTATTGCTATTAAATTATTTACATTTTCTGCAGTGAGATTTATCACAAGCATGTGGTTCTGTGTGCAGCCTCTCTTCTGTCACTACAATGTAGCTCACCACCATCAGGGTGTGAATGGGTGATTGACTGACCAGTGTAAAGCGCTTTGAGGTCGTCAGATGACTTATTTCAATATTCTTAGCTCGCACATCGCTTTTCTAACACAACGAGGGAATGCTCTCAGTTCTAAACAATTTATTTGTGCTGCTCTTCGTTATTATGCCAACGGCAGCTTTTTAATAACGTAGGAGACGCAGAAAAGCTTTCAGAGGCAGCTGTATGTCACGCTGTCAGGAATGTCGCTGTTGCACTGTTCCATAGTCAGTGACCCACAAGATTAATAAAAGAACTACACAGAATGAAAGCAGTAATTTATTTTGTATCAAATTTTGGCACTTTCAGGTCTAATTTTCCATTGATATATTTTTGTTTCCATTCATATATTTTTCTTCCAAAAAAACGTTGGGGCTACGGCACATTTCTTCACTTAAACAGCGGCACCTTTACTTCAACTTATAATATAAATATAGCATATATGATTAATATAAAGTTAGGTTGGCACAAATTTAACACCTACAAGACAATCAGTGTCAGCTCTTTTTTTTAGAAGGATGGGTGAACAATGTTGGCCAAGAGATGAACATTTCAGTTATTTCAATAACTCACACCATCCCATCATTAATTGCCTATGTTCAATATAGCCAGTTAATTAAACATAAGAAAAACTTAGAACTTAACCATACCTGATTAAGTTGTATTTCATACGTCATCATTATTTCCTGCCATCTCCTTTCAACGCCTTTCGTAATCAGTGCCCCCCCCTTGTGTTCATTGAGTGAAGTGTGAGAAAACAGCTGTAATTCTTTGTCAAATAACTCTCATATAACTCATGAATGGAGTTTTTCAGCTATTCTCTGCCGCCAACTCGCTTTTTCTGCAGCAACAGCATTGTTTCTATGGTTTAATATTCTCCATAAGCCTTCTTTAAAGATTTCTAATTCCACTCGAAGGAAATGCGCACTTCCAGGATGCTTATTTCCTGTCGTTGCCATGGTGAATCACATTATCTGCAATCCATTGAGGAGAGCTTTTTTCATGCTCGTGCTCTCGTTCAACTCATGGTCGAATGCTGTGTTTACTTACCTGACTGATATCACCTGTTCTGAAACCGAAAACGCTGAGTATGACAGAGTGAGGTAGAACTACTCAGAGCAGCAGCTTTCTACTCA
Organism: Fundulus diaphanus; assembly: GCA_037039145.1. Lineage (NCBI taxonomy): Eukaryota > Metazoa > Chordata > Actinopteri > Cyprinodontiformes > Fundulidae > Fundulus > Fundulus diaphanus. The sequence continues at coordinate 1,060,242 of CM073125.1, forward strand.
GGGTAGATTGGTCACTCTTTCTGAAACGAGGCCCAGAACAAAGATGCACACTGTAACCTGCCCAACTATAAAGACGTTTGCCCCACCCATCGATCAGTGGTGCGTTCCGATTAGCACCTGGCGCTCACAGAGCAGGGCCGTGGAACACCATCTCACCAGAGTTGCAAAATGGTACAAAAAAAACGTGGTTTATTATTATTTTATTTACAGTTCAGCTTGGATTTTATTTACTGCACAGCATAGATTTGCTGTGCGCGCTGAATCCAGGTGCCGTGCACTTTTCTGTTACCTTTGAAAACATAATTTCCAGTGACTCATTTAGCCAAAGGGACATCGTAAGAAAACGCACCATTAAGGACAATGCCACGGAAACTTTTATTCAAGCTTACTCTGATACTTCAACCTTGGGCTGCAACTCAGTAGATAAGCTAGTAGATAACTTTCAGTCTAAAGTCTCAGACATCATTGACTGCATTGCTCCAGTTAAATTGAAAGTTCTTTCCGGGAAGAAAAAATCTCCTTGGAGAAATGCTCCAGCAGTTAGAGGTGAAAAAAGGGAGTGTCGAAAAGCTGAACGCAGGTGGAGAAAGACGAGACTCCAGGTTCACTATGACACCTATAAAGAGAGACTTTACAGATATAACTTACAATTGAAAAATGCAAGAGAATCTTTCTTCTCTGAGATCATTAAGAAAAACATTAACAATGCTCATGTCTTATTTGCCACAGTCGACAGGTTAACAAATCCTCCTGTGTCCGTGACTTCCGAACTCCACTCCACCAGGGCCTGCAATGAATTTGTAAACTTCTTTACTGAGAAAATCCTAAAGATTAGAGGATCAGTTTGTACATCCATACCAACTCCAGAACCAAAGCCGTATACAGCAGGGACTTATCCTGAAAAAATGTCCCAATTCAGCCAAATAAACCACAAAAGCTTAGAGGAGATCATTCAGCAGCTAAGTTCCTCCTCCTGCTGCCTTGATGTTCTACCCACAGCTTTCTTTAAGAAAGTTTTGCCCGTCATAGCGTCAGAGTTGACTCAGATAATAAACACGTCCCTTCTGTCAGGTGTTTTCCCCCAGTCCCTAAAAACAGCAATTATCAAACCACTGCTGAAAAAGAACAATTTAGACAAACTACTACTCCAGAAGTAGGAGGAGCTCAGTCATCTGGGGGGGACTCAGAGTAGAGCCGCTGCTCCTCCACGTCGAGAGGAGCCAGTTGAGGTGGCTCGGGCATCTGGTCAGGATGCCTCCTGGACGCCTCCCTGGTGAGGTGTTCCGGGCACGTCCCACCGGGAGGAGGCCCAGGGGAAGACCCAGGACACGCTGGAGGGACTATGTCTCCCGGCTGGCCTGGGAACGCCTTGGGATTCCTCCTGAGGAGCTGGCCCAAGTGGCTGGGGAGAGGGACGTCTGGGCCTCCCTACTGAAGCTGCTACCCCCGCGACCCGACCCCGGATAAGCGGAAGAAGACGGACGGACGGACTACTCCAGAACTACAGGCCCATCTCAAACCTCCCCTTTATCAGTAAGATTATTGAAAAAGCTGTGTTTCAACAATTAAACACCTTCTTAACTATGACCAGCCGCTTTGACGTTTTCCAGTCTGGCTTCCGTGCTCACCATCGTACAGAAACCGCCCTTATCAAGGTGTTTAATGACATCCATATAAATACTGACTGTGGAAAAACCACTGTGCTGGTTCTATTGGACCTCAGTGCAGCATTCGATACTGTCGATCACTCCATTCTGTTAGAACGCCTGGGGAACTGGGTCGGCCTCTCTAGTACAGCTCTTAACTGGTTTAAATCCTACTTAAAGGACAGGGACTTTTTTGTATCAGTAGGTGACTTTACATCAGAAATGACAAAAATCACATGTGGGATTCCCCAAGGGTCCATTCTAGGTCCCCTCCTGTTCAACATCTACATGCTCCCCCTAGCTCAGATCATAAAAAACAACAACATCAGCTACCATAACTATGCAGACGGCACACAGCTTTACATCACCATGTCACCAGGTGTCTATGAACAAGTTCAGGCACTGAGTAAATGCCTAGAAGAAATCAATGCCTGGATGTGCCACAATTTTCTTCAATTGAATAAAAACAAAACAGAAGTAATTAGGCATGGACTGGTAATCGGGCGTACCGGGCATTTTCCCGGTGGGCCGACATGCTGTTTGGGCCGGCAGACCCGACATGTATATTAATAATATGTATTATTAATATTATTATTAATTTTTTTATTTATTTATTTTTATATGTCGGCCTCGTTATATTTGCATAATGCATAAAGAAAAATAAAATCAGCAGCGCACACTGCATGAAAAGTGAGATTTTCGTCCCTGTAAACTACCGCAGATCTCCCTCATTTTCGGCAGTTAATGACAATTTGCAACCCGCGCTTGTCGCCGTTTGTCAGTGCCACAAATTGTCGGAACCGGACAATGACGTATGTGGAGAGCGATCAGCTGTACTAATGGCCCTAATTAGCATATGAATTCAGCGAACCCGCACGGCTGGCCAGGTCTGGCTTGAATAACCTACTCAGTATTGGCTGAAACCCTATTTTCAAACAAGTAAAATCACTCGTGATTGGCAGCAAAACCACACGTGGCCAGGCCAGGCTTGAATATTCTTACTCGTGATTGGTTGGCATATATATATTTATTTATATTTTTATATATATTTTTATATATATATTTATATATATTTATTTATTTATATATTTTTTATATATATATTTTTATTTACTCATATTATGCTGTATATTCATGTTATCCTACACTACTACACTATTATTAGGCTACCATCAAGGACATGAATGAATTTATACAGGAAATGAACATTTGCCAGGAAGATGTTTATGCAGAGAAAGAGCTTTATTAAAACAAACTACTATATACAACGCGAGGATCTGCCCACACATGCGTATCCAAAAATTACAACTCCGTGAACTGTCCGTTTGCCTCCTCGGGGTTGGAGGTAACTGGCAGCATTCTCTCCGAGGCAGGTCCGATGTGCAGACGCCTGCTGTGCGTGGCACTGTACTTCGGCGTCGCCTCTAACCGGGACTGCAGCTTCACACAGAGTTCAGAGAGATCCAGCCTACGAAATGACGGCGGCCGTACAATCCATCCAGAGACCCCGCCTACGACGCCATCTTCTTCGCCAGACATGAGGTCGACGGTGGCGGACTTCCAGAGTTCCACTTCCTCATCCGCCTGCACACTCTGCCTCGATTCCAGCAGCTGTAAAAAACAAAAACAAAAAAAAAAAACAATGAATCAGTACTGTGCGATCATGGGATGCACTGCGTATGGACACAACACATCTACAGGGTTTCCCACAGCGCTATCTTGGCGAGGCGGCCAACACGTGACGTTAACACGCGTTTTTTTGTTGTTTCTTTCGCGCGTGCGTGAATGGCAGGGAAAAAACAAATGGATACCCCCCGCTCCGCGAGTCGGTCTGCGCAAAACGTGTCGTCCCCCCCAACTCACCGCCTCGCCTAAGCAAACTCCTGCGGTAAACACTGATCTATCAATGCACCTGAAAAATAGTCACCAAATAAAGTCTTACCCTCTTTCTTCTAGCTCGACTCCGAGCTGAATTCTTGGCAGCTTCAGCTCCTGCGTACCGTCTCATAATAGGTCTTACAGGCGGCTGGAAAACGAGTGAATGAGAGTGGTATGAATAAAAATCAAACGCAAGTCACAGTAACAAGGAAGGAGAAAACAGTAAAACAAGTCACTTACACACAATGTCGTCTTTATCAACATCGTGTAAATCTGGACTTGCAGTTATTGCTCCGAGCAAATAGGTCACCGCCTCATTATGAGGCGTGCTTAGTCTATGAAAACAAAATGTACAGTTATGATCGGTATCTATGTCCTTTTACCGCAGAATGAAAGCATATTCTTTAAATCTTACCCTTGCTCCGGTTCATAGCGCCTGAGGACATGAACACACAGGAGCGGAGCGCTCAGCACGGTTTTTTTTTTTTTCCTTTTCTTCTTCTTCTTCTTCTTCTTCTCTATCATGGCGGATCGCAAGCAACTTTAAGGTGCATACCGCCAACTACTGTTCATGAGTGTGTAGCAACACTGTTTTACATCTATTAAATTCTATTTGTTAATTTTGTATTCTGAAGATAATAAATAATAAATAAATAATGCTTTCCTTAATCTATAAATATCCTTTATATTTCCTTTATTTCCCAATAATCCTTTAAGACTCCATTCTTGGCCTGTCCTTTTATTTATTATTATTTGTAAGACTTGTGGTCACATACCATTCTACAATCACCCACAGCTAAAGTTTGCATTAAAGGTATACTGTGCAACTGGGATTGATTTTCCAGCGAGGCGCCCCCGAGAGGGCGAAAGTAAAAGTGCACTGTTGTAAATATGCTCAGCTGAAAAAAAAAAAAAAAAAAAAAAAAAAAAATATGCTCAGCTGTTCTCCTGGTTTCTTCGTCAAGCCAGGCGCGGTTGTTTTGAGCTTAGCAGACAGGTGAACGCAACGAATACAAAAGTCGAAAAAACGGCAGTACAAACAATGACTAACACAGTGAAAGTATGAACATGCACACAGAGAGAGAGAAACCATTCCAATGCAGCGTTTCCCCTAGGAATTTGCTTACCGGACGACCGGCGGAGCGGGGGGTGGGGGGGGGGGGGGTGTAGAGACAAGCTTTGCGCGACCGGCGGAGCGACCGGCGGAGCGGGCGGGCGGGCGGGGGAAAGAGACAAGCTTTGCGCGACCGGCGGAGCGACCGGTGGAGGCGGAGCGGGGGAGACAAGCTTTGCGCGCATATCGAGTTAGTTTTTTTTTTTTGGAATGTTGGGAGGCGGTAGCGTGAGGGAAACCCTACAATGTTACTTACAATCGCATCAGCAGAAACGCGAGGTCCGCGTCAGCCTTGCAGCCTTCTTTTTCTTTTAGCTCTCGCCATTCGGAAAAAGCTTGCCCGATGTTCACCCGTGTACGACTCCTCTTTCTGTCCACAGCCCTTTTCCTCTTTCTTGCCTGCTCCGACATGGGCTTTCGCTGTTTTATCGCTGGTTCCGCCATGATAACTGCACAGATATCGCCACTGCGCTAGCAACAAACATGTTCTCGCCGTAAAGCAAGACCGACTCTCGCGATCTCGCACGAGATTCTGAGCCTGTGGGCGCGGGCCGAGGGCTCCTGCAGTTGCAAGTGCGGTATTTCCCCCACAGACCACCAGGGCGGCCAAGAAAACATTTGTTCAACCTGAAATGACTCATTTAATCATCCAAAACGGTATGGAACACATTAATTAACTGAAAAATGTTGCATAGTGTGCCTTTAAGGAAGAAATGTGGCTCTGTCTTGCTAAGAAAGGCGAAACCTCCCCCTGCAACACTGATTTGCGTTTGTATAGCTCACAGCATTTTCATTTACATGTTAAAGCCTCCCCTAGAATTAGGAGGAGGGGGGTCATGGGGGGGACAACTGCCACGTCAATTTCTGACAATTCATGGCAGTTTTCGGTGTTGCCTGCAAATTACCGCGAACAGCCGTTAACCTGAAATTCCACGACAATCTACAGTGCCGCATAGTGACGGAAATCACACTTTTCATGCAGTGGCAAGAGTCTGTTCCGATCATCCGGCCCTTACCACAGGCTACTGCAGCCCATTGGTTATCATCCCTGACAGTCTAAAGGGCTAGGCCAATCATAAAGTAGAAAAACACCTTCACGCTCCATGTGGAACTTTGTGCAGCGGTGTTCACAGTAGTAATGGATAAGAAACGCAAGGGAGGCGCAGAGAAACTGCGCGAAAAAAAGAAACGAGTTCTTCAAACGGCGCTGCGAAATGTGTCAAACTGACTGACATGTTCCCAACAGCAGGCCTTCATCTGCTCAGGTGTCTGATGTAAAATATGGTGGTGGTGGTTGTCAGTGACGTGCGGTAGAGTTCATAGCTGGTGAGGCACTGACGTCATCAGAGTCAGATTTACAAATATATACACTCTACAGAGTAGACTCATTACAAAGTGCTGAAAGAGACTGATTGAGCCAAATAAATTCACAAAGAGACATGGAAAAAATATTGATTCTTTGATGATAAAATAAAACTAAATTATTTGTCATTTGACTGGTAACAGTTTATGAGTTAGGATGGATTTCTGCATTTGTGAAACATTCTAAAACTATAACCCACACTATGCACATTTTATCACATAAGCAAAACATGAGTAATTATCGCTGTCTTACCTCTACTTATAAATTAAGTCCATGCAGCGCTCTTTCTGAAAAAAAATATCATTTTCAGGTAAAAACTCTTTATCTTCTTCAGTTTTAAAAGTCTCTCAGTCTCAGTGGAGATCACTGCCAGGGAGGAAAGCCTTCCTTGATCAGTCCTGTTCCGGCTGTATGTTTAGAGTCTTTTTAGTGCTTTACTTGTTTAACAAAACTCGCTAATAATACATCCATAACTTGCTGTGACTCTACTATTTGGGGATCAGGAGCGGTGCTCCTTGAGCGCCCCCTGCCTAGAGGCCAAGGAACTGCCAGCCCCACCTACAACCAGGTCTTCGCCTTTTATGATCGCGCGCAGCAGCACGAAAACATGTTACCTGCACACAGTTTGATGCCCAAAACACAATTCGTAATCCACATATATTAAATTGTGGAAAATCAGTGCATAATTGTTTGAACAATTGAATTTATTATCTAGAGACAGGAAGATGCATCACAGAATGGAAGCCAGCGCAGTTAACATGGGATTGCGCAATCTCAGGGGAGGCCAAGCTCGCTGCGGCCTCACCGGCTTCGCTATGAAGCGCCACCAAGGATTTGCATGAAAAATAGAGAAAAGTCTGCGATTTTAAAGAAAATATGATCAAAAATGAGGAAATTACATAAATAAAATACTTATTACAAATGACTGAGTGAATCAAAATTTATATTATGTTATTATATATTTTCTTTCTTTCCATGATGACAAGTGAGGCCTGGCTGAGTTTACATTTTACAGTGTTAATAAATTAAGATTTTGGAAGTATTTTAAGTGTCCACTGTCACTAATTTACATTAACCTGGCCTCAAGGTATTGCACAATTGGTATACACATTCAGTACACAAAAAAAAAAAAAAAAAAAAATGTGGTGGGCCAGTCTAATCCAAAATGCCAGGGCCGATTTTTTTGTCCCAGTCCACCCCTGGAAGTAATAATATTTGGACCAATAGAGGAGAGATCAAAGGTTAGCACACAGCCTCAGTCGCTTCAGCTAAAAATCACTGATCAGGCCCGAAACCTGGGTGTAGTGATGGACTCAGACCTGAACCTCCAAAAGCATCTAAAGACAATTACAAGATCAGCTTTCTATCACCTGAAGAACATTTCCAGGATTAAAGGACTAATGTCTCAGCAGGATCTGGAAAGACTAATCCATGCGTTTATTTTTAGTCGAATTGATCACTGCAACGGTGTTTTTACAGGTCTGCCTAAAAAGTGGATCAGACAGCTGCAGCTGATCCAGAACGCTGTTGCCCGCGTCCTCACTAAGACTAAGAAAGTAGAACACATAACCCCAGTTCTAAAGTCCTTACACTGGCTCCCTGTATCTCAGAGAATAGACTTTAAAATCCTTCTGTTAGTCTATAAATCCCTGAATGGCTTAGCACCTAAATACATCACAGACTTGTTATCAGTGTATCAACCATCCAGAGCACTAAGGTCTTCTGGCTCCAGCCTTCTCTGCGTACCTAGAACCAGAACTAAACATGGAGAAGCAGCATTTAGTTCCTACGCTCCACTTATCTGGAACAAACTTCCAGAAAACTGTAAAAGTGCGGAAAACCTGAGTTCTTTTAAATCAAGATTAAAAACACATTGTTTAGGACTGTTTTTGACTGTTCTAGTTAAACTGTTCTACTGAAACAACATTAGTTCAACTTTTTTAGTCCAACTGTTTATTGATGTTCTATTCTGTTTCTACATTTTATTCGTACTTGCTTATATTCTTTTATTTTCCTGTATTTTAATCATGTAAAGCACTTTGCATTGTCTCTGTACTGAATTGTGCTTTACAAATAAATTTGCCTTGCCTTGCTCTGCCTTTGCACACGTGCGCAGTTTAGAGGGAACACTGCTCACATGTATTCTAGGAGTCATATTTTCTCGACTTATCAAACAAAAGAAGTAGAATTGGCAGTGCCTGCTTCTTCTTAATTGTTGCAATAGGACGAGTTTTCTCTGCTTCACTCTGCAACCGTAAGGGAAAACAACATGTCTAAGTAATGTTAGCTAGCTAAAGGAGGCTAGCCGTGGCTAATGGCAAATAACATAACAACTAACATTAATAGAACAGCAAACTAAACGTGGCTAGTGCATTAGCATGCTAGCCACAGCTACTCACACAACATACTTTAATTGAATTTCTTTATTTGTCATTTGAACATTTTGTTTCTGTACAGCCTATCAAGAGAAAGATATACATGGGTAGACGGGAGACTACGGCCACAGACTTGCCAGGCGGCGCCTTCTTGCAGAGTGGAGAAAGGAATACATAAGGGGGGTTGAGGGAAAAAAGAGTGCATTAGTCGCACTGTCTCTCTGACAATTCGATCAATGCAAGAAAAAAACCTCAGCACAAAAAAGTAAACGTACATACAACATCATAAGCAGACATATTTAAGGTGGGAGGGTTTTCGGGTGGGGGGGGGGGGGGCATCCAAGTGCAGCATTCCAAGTGAGCAGCGTGTACACACACATCCAACCAAGGTTCCTGTCCCAGGAGGGAAAAACATCAGGCACAGCAAATGATTCACAGGAGGATGCATTTATCACCATGTTCGTGTATGTGTGTGTGTGTGTGTGTGTGTGTGTGTGCATGTCAGTATGGGCCTATGACTGTCCAGCCGCCCCCTCCAACGTTAGAGTTTGATAAGGTGAACAGATTTCTGAAATCAAATCTGGGGACATTTCTTGCTCGTGGATAAAAATCAATACATCTTATCAAGATGAAATTAGGAAACGGGGACAGTAATGGTTTCATTTATTTTTACATATTTATTAATATTTAAACAACGAAAATCAAGTGTAAAAGCCAGGAATGTGCCTCTCCACACTTAGTATATCCTAAGATTAATAAAATGAATACATCAAAACCTGAGTATATAACCACTCTGTTTTACAAAGCGTACTTGGCACACTACACTACTGAACACGTTAGTTTATCACTTATATCATGACAACCCTTTATCACTTGAACTTTATTAATACTCTAAGTAAATTTTTCTCCCTTCTTGTCAACCGTTCTTTCCATCAGTGTTCCTATTTTCCTCCACTCTCATTTAATCTCCTTTTTGTCTTCCTATTTTCGTCCTCTCTCCTCTTGTATCAATCTTACATTATTCTAAAACAGACATTATATAATTAAAATCACTTCCAAAAACAGAATGTACAACATGAAAACTTCCTATTATTATTATTATTATTATTATTATTATCTCATCTGCTTAAATACAAAAAATGCAAATTACCACAATATTAGGAGCTAAAAGCAAAAACAACATAATAAATGAACATTAACCTAGGGGGTTATCCCTTCCTCCATCATTCTCAGATCATGCAGATCTTGTCTCACTCAGTTTTCCTGTTACTGACTCCTATTTCTTCATGAGGAACTTTCATATATCCAAACTGAGTAGTAGAAAAGTACACCTAAGCCTGGAAGTCTATGCTCATAAATCACAACTATAAATCAGCAAAGCAACTTGTAATAACTCTACTTGTAACTAACTATCTGAAATATAAACTAAAGTTCTAAAACATCTTTAGACGAACCCTTGTTGATCCCTGGAGAACCACCGTACCAGATTAGCGCCTTACAAAGAGTTTTCAATCATTCAGTTACATTTTATCTAAGTGTCTTTTACTCAGGCGAGCAGCAACTCGTGGTCTTGTCTTACTTTTTATTGATTATTTTTTAACCTGGACACAAACCAAACATTTATTACAGGATCAGCCCGATCCAAATAAAATTAATCGATTTACACACTTACCATAACTCAGGGCAGCTCCCCATCAGTTGCCACCGGTATGACAACGAACTTCCACTTCTTCTTCTTCTGTTTTAAAAGTGGTGCGCTCTTCTTCTTCTTCCTCTTCGTGTTTTAATGGCAGCTGACATCCAAAAGCATCATTACCGCCCATCTGGTGGTGCGCTCTGTTCCTCGCAGCGCAACCAGCTACCGTAACACCTGTTTCTGCGCGCAACAGCTCTACTGTAATAACAGTCTACGCAACATTTTCCCCCTCGGTAAAATCGGGGACATTTCCGGGGACGGCTTTAGCCGGGGACAGGTGGTCCAAATCGGGGACAGTCCCCGGAAATCGGGGATGTCTGGTCACCCTAGACTTTGATGGTATATTATCAGCAGTACAGAAGGGCACTGTTAACGTTCACAGGTGTCATGAGCAGGTCCGAGTGGGGTTAGAGTGTCTTCTTTGCAAAACATCCAGGAGAATTTGACATAGCCAGCTCCAAGGCTAGCCATCAGGGCACCAGATTCAATAACAAGGAGATTGTTTTGTGTCAGGCTGGCTGTGTAATTTGGGTCAGCCTTCAAGTCTCTGCTGGTCCATCTTCATGGCAATACCCAAACAGCCGAATTTGTTGGACTTGCTGCCGTAAATCGAGGTAGAAACTTCCCAGAGGTCTTACTATTCCACTATTCAGTTCAACCCCAGCCGGCATGCGGTACTCTGCAAGCATGGAAACCTTTAACCATCTACTCATCCACCTCATTTCCATGTTCTAACTCAGTTGATGAGTTTGTAAATAATTTCCTTTCTAAGATTTTAGGCATTATCGATTCCATTGCTTCCATTAAAGTGAAGATTTTCTCTGGTAGGAAAAACTCCATGGAGAAATGGCCCGTTCCTGAGATCTGAAAGAAAACGTTATCATAGGACTGAGGGTATATGGCGTAACACTCAACTTCAAGTTTATTATTAAATCTAAAAAGAGAGGCTGCAAACCTATCACTCATCACTAAAACATGCAAGGGAAACAATGTTTGTGTAAATAATGAACAGAAACATCAACAATACTCGCGCTTTATTCACCACAGTTGAAAGACTCATAAACCCTCCTGATATTGTTCCACCTGAATTGCACTCTACCAGGGCTTGCAATGACCTATTATCAGCTGTTTGAGCTGATATTCACTGGACGATACGTAAGAGACAGAGAGTTATTTAATAACCATTAAATAACTTAAAAACATGCATAATGGCACCAAAATATTAACTTGTTAGCAGAGCTCTGTAGAGCCTGGCTGCACTCTAGTGAGGAAGTTTAGCCATTTGATTCAGCCAACAATCAAATGGCTAAACCTAGCCACACCAGTTACATGACGGTTTATATTCAATTCAATTTTATTTATTTAACACCAGTTCACAACACATGTCATCTCAAGGCACTTTACAAATTCAAATTCAATCAAATCATATACTATGGATATACAGTGTATATTACTATTCATCCTCTAACATATTTTTACTTGCTAAAGACTGCCAATCACTGAACAATAATGTTTGACATTACATAATTGCTTTTAAAGTTTGCTATATTTGAAGTTGTGAATGTTTCTGTTTGTATATATGTGTGTGACCAGGTCTATGCTGCCTTGAGCCAGGTACATAACATGCGTGTCTATGCCAGGCAGGAAATCCCGGAACGGTTCCATTACAGAAAAGGGAACTTTGTTTCCCCTCTTACACTGGTTGCTGAACCAGGCTGGTTTATCATTAAGGTATGAAATAGCATTGTATCTACATATGTCATTTTTTTTTATCATCTGGCATTTTGAATTAGAGAATATGACTTTAGAATAGAAAACAAGTTTGCAGCTCAATAGATATGGAGCTACATAATATAAATTAAGGATTTAAAAAGTAAAAATAAAAGTTTAGCTTTAAATAGAATGTAAAAACAGTATACAAAATGTATGGACAGATGCAGGTGGTGATAAATCTTTTGCAATTGCAGATAAATTAAAAACACATGACTACATATGGTATGTGAAGTGAATGCAAAGATATGTAAGAGGGATAGCTATATAAACTGAAAAACATATTTTTCCAGATTTTATCAGTAAAAGATTGGTATTATTTCTGAAATATATAGATCTACCTTTGTAAACAATATTGAGCAACATGCTATTTTCATGTCATTTTGAATGTCTATCTCTGCAGAACAAGAAAACATTACCCTATTGGAAAAATGACTCAAAGGAGCCCTCAGCATGGCAAAATGGCTGGCATGGTTATGATAATGAGTTCGTTGACATGAGAGGCTTTTTCTTGGCAGTAGGACCAGGTAATAAACTAATTTCAAATTTTGAAATGGTATTTTTTTTACCTGTGATCTAATACAACTTTGGCCTGAAGTGGAACACAATAACAAAGGGGACATGTACCAAACAGAAAAATAAAATATTTATTATACTGCAACTACAAGGAGCTGACTCTCATCCTAGGGCTCAGATGAGAGTCAGCTCCTCTGAGTGTGAGGTCCTGGTTTTACGACTGAGAAAAGGTGTACAGCTCCATCTTATTCATGAGTGGTAAAATGAAGTGGGACATGGAAAGACAGATCAAGGCTTTGTCTACAGTAATACGGATAATGAAAGAAACAGCTGAGCCAAACAGAAAAGCTCTCAATGTACTGGTCCACCTGACCCTCACCTATAGTCATGAGATATGGAACATAACTGATAGAATGAGATCCAGCATACAAGTGGCTGAACCTGGCTTCTTCCATAGAGTGGCTGCACTCAGCTTTTAGAGATAGAGTGAGGAGCTTTGTTATCCTTGGGGAGCTGAAAGTAGAGCCACTGCTTTTCTGAATCAAAGGCCGTCAGCTCAGGTGGTATGGCATCTGATCAGGATGCCTCCCTTTATTTATATACCACCAATTCACAGCACATGTTATGTCAAGGCACACTCAAGACATCAAATCAAATGGACAGATTGGTTAAAAAGTTTTTTTTAAGGAAACCCAGCAAATTACATCAAGTCATTGATTTGCAGCATTCCTTTCTCCTAGATGAGCATGTAAGAAGTGACAGTGGATAGTCACTTGCATTGTGTTTTGTATTTTTAACTTTGCAGCAATCCCTCATACCGAACATTAATGTAGCGACAGTGTTTAACAGGAATAACCCTCCAGCAGAACCAGGCTCTGTGAGCCCCCAGTCTGACACCCAGTCATGGGGTTTGAGAAGCCAAAGCAATACACAAAAAGAAGACAGAAACACCAATTTCCAGGTCTAAATTACGAAAGAGAGCACATTAAATAAACAAAATATTTCTCTTTATAGTCCCACAGAGGGGAAATTTGTCTCTGCATTTAACCCATCCCTTAGGGAGCAGTGTGCTGTGGGGAGCAATCTGTGATCAAGGGTCTTAATAATAATAATAATTGAACTTTATTGATCTCACAATGGAGAAATTCACTTCTGCATCTTAACCCATCCCCTTGGGGAGCAGTGGGCTGCCACTGTGCGGCGCCTGGGGAGCAATCGGGGGTTAAGGGTCTTGCTCAGGGACCCAGAGTGCAGGCTGTGGGGATCGAACCGGGTACTTGCAACCTTCTCAGAGCGCAAGCACGCTGCTCTAAACACTAGGCCACCACTCCCCCCTTGCTGAAGGACCCAGAGTGACAGACTGCCTGGCTCCCTAACCGCTTGGCCAACACTCCCACAATATGCAATACAACAAGTTGTAGTAAAAGTTCAGCCAATAGCTGTGTTGACAAGAGAAACAATAAAAGACAGGGCCAACTGTATCATCTATAGGAGAACAGAAAGTTGTTGGCAGTATGGCTAAGCCAAAGCCCCCATCCAGGATGGTGACACAGCTAAACAGAATGCCAGGCGACAACTACTGTCATCCAGGTTTTATGTAATTGAGACATGTCTGTAATCTACATAACTAAATGTATTCATCAGGATTTATGAATAAATATACCTGAGCATCATCAGCATAACAGTGGAAATTTATCCCATGCTATCTGATAATTTTACCAAATGGAAGCATAATAAAGAGAATCAGCCCAAGCACTGAACCTTGTGGTAAGCCAGAAGTAACACCGGAGTTTGGAGATTTATTTAGATGAGATTTAAACCAACCTTGATCCCTACAGTACGCTCAAGCCAATCCAAGAGAATATTGTGATAGACTGTATTGAATGCAGCACTGAGAGCTAACATGACAAATACACAAGTTCATTTTTTGTGGCCGCTAGAATATCATGAGTGACTTTCACCAGAGCTGCTTCAGTGTTATGATGAAACTGACTGAAACCCTTCAAACAGGTCATATAAATGCTCACATATATGATTATCAACTGTCTGTAATTTATTAAGTCATCTTGATCAAGCGGTTTCTTAAGTAAAGCTTTAATTACAACTAACTTAAAAGCCTGTGGTACATATCCATTTACTATGGATAGATTAAGCATATCTAAAATGGGGTCGATAATCAAAGGGAACACTTCCTTAAAGGAGCAATAAGCAAAATTTCATTATTTTAGACAGAAAGTGTAATGATTACTGCAGGTGAACCTGATATTCAGCCGGACACACAGTACGTTTAAAAGGTTTATTGAAAGGATGAATGATGGAGGGTGAGACAGCCAAGTAGTAGCGGTGTTGGCAGATGAGACTTGGATGAAGGAATAGCCAGGCAGAGATGAACAGGAGACCAGAACAAGCGGTGTATGCCAGGAAACCAACCAAACCAGCAGAGCAGATGGCAGGGACTTACAGAGAAACAGGCTGGGCTTGGCTTGGTTGAATTGGCAGGCAGGCAGAGTCGAACAGGCGACGTGAACCGGGAAACCGCCAGAAGGGGCTGAGCAAGCGGCTGGAACTCACGGGGAAGAAGGCAGAACTGCAACATGCAGTACAGGCGACCTTAGCAGAAGAGACCAGCTGGCCAAGCACACACAAGCTGGCAGGACAGGTGAGCTGAGTAACTAATTAGTGGCAACAGGTGGAGATGATCTAGAGCAGATTGGTGGCTGGAGGAAGACAGAGCTGATTACTACATGAGAAAAGTCCAGATAAATCCAAAAGCAAAATAAACAAAAACCCAAATCATGACAGAAAGAACTAAAAAATTGGTATTTTAAGAACTCAAGGTAATATTTCAGATGGGCTATGGTATGACGTCACACTGCATCTCTCTATGTTGCTCTCCAGTCCCTTAGTTACATAACCAGAGCAACCCCAGCAGATCAAAATGTTCTCATGGTAACAGCATTATAAAGTTATGAGTTACTTACTTCCTCACTAGAAATGTTCCTCCGAAAGGTGATGCTGGTTTGATGTATTTCTATCCTTTACAACTATGCGCATAGGAGGCAATGCTTGAAGAGCCAAGTGACAACTGGAGTGGAGGTAAAGAGAGGCACGACTTGTCACACATCTTGTTTGGTCTACAGACAGTGCTCAAGTACCACCTAGTGATGATTTTTTTTATTGCTCCTTTAAATTATTTGGTTTGGTTTGGGTCTAACGTACCAGTTGAAGGTTCAGTTGAAGTTAATATGTTTGATAACTCAGAAAGCTCAACTGGATCAAAACAGTCCAATCACAAATCAGGTTCTGTAGTTACCTCCAATGCTGTGTCATTTGGTGAAGATGATGTAATCATGTTCGAGAGGAAGCCAACAACCTCTATTTTTAATAAAACTAATTTTATTCATAAAGAGTCCCATAAAGTCATTACTGCTGGGGGTTGAGGGAATTGGTGGCTCAATAAAGCTATGACACTGAAGGTTTGACAACTGCACTAAAACGAAGCCTAGGATTATTCTTATTCTCCAGATGAAAAACACGACATTCTAGTTTTGCAAAGGATCTTTTTATAGAACAGTAGACTATTTCCAGATTAAGATGGATTGCTCTAGATAGTTGGAGCACCATTTTGTCTCCAATTTTTTCCTTACTTATGCAGCTCTAAATTAAACCACGGAGTCAGCCTCCTATGAATAGTTACCTCATTTTAAGGGGGCTACATTGTCTAATGCAAAACGCAATAGGGAAGTAACACTATCATCAAGAGCATCAATTTGTGAAGGAGAAGAAATTAACAAATCCCTCTGCTGTGTATTTCTGTAATACTGAAGAAATTAAAAAGGAAAGATTCTTTAAACTTTCTTACAGCGTTATCTGATCTTACTACTATAATGAAACGTTTTGGTGGTGTAGAACTCATGGGTTATCAAAAATGGTCGGACAAGACAGGGTTATGAGAAAGTATTTTTACACACTCAATGTCATATGTCAGAACAAAGTCCAGAGTATGAAGACAAGCTTGGGTAGGTTTGCACATAATGCAAAGCCAAATGAGTCTAAGACAGCCTAAATGTAGCCTTTAATGATATCACTTTCAGCATCAACATGAATGTTAAGATCCCCCATTATAATGACATCAGTATTTACCCAAAACTTAGATGTGTGAGAACAATCTAAACATTGAGAGTAAGGGCATGGTGGACAATACAAAACAAGAAACAGAAGTGGTTTTGGTGCTTTGTAATTTGGATCAGAAAAACAGTTAGATATTCAAAAGAATTGTAGCTATTGATTGTTCTTGGTTTACTCAATGAATCTAACTGAAATATGGTTACTACTCCCCACTGTCATCTAGACAAAGCAGGCAGCACTGTGAGGATCATGTTCTTTTATTTCTCGCGGGCATTTAATACAATTCAGCCTGATTTCCAGAAGACTCAGGCGGAGGCCTCAACCAAGGACCGCGGAACGGGTAGGGCCAGTAGGGCCGCGGCCCTACCTACTTTTGATGATCAAACATGTAAAATAATATATATAAATAAAATTAAAATATTCAATAGCTATTTTTTTCAAATGCACAGTAGTCTATGGCAGCAGCATCATTCTCCAATGAGAAAGCGATAAATCATCCCATCTAAAAATGTATTGGCTGATTGTGTCATGTGATGTAAACAAAAGTTTTCCCACCTCTGCGCTGCTTATGACCGCTACTTCGTTAGCTTCGTTAGCTTAGTTAACTGTGTCCACTGTAAGTGCTGAGAGGTGTTTCTCGTCCCTCCGTCGTATCAAGACCCATCTGAGATCAACAATGACCCAGAAAAGACTAAATAGCTTGATGTGCGCCACACACACACACACACACACACACACACACACACACACACACACACACACACACACACACACACACAGGGATCTTTTGACCACAGTGGATGCTTGGAGGATAGCCAGGGACTTCATCCAGCATAATGACAGACGGAGACACTTTTTCGGGAATATTTAGAGCAGGGGTGAGTTTGACTTTTCTTTTTAAAGTATTTTTATTCTGTAAATATTGTGTTAGCTGTAATATAATGATTGTAAGTGGAAATAAATCCGGGGCGTGTGTGCTGGAACGTCAGAAAAAAAGTTAAATAAAAATTCGGTGCCGATTTTAATTATAACATGGCAGACACATTTATCATGCTCAGGGACCACAGCCTATGAGAAAGCAATAAATTCTGGTGTCTAAAAATGGATTGGCTTGTCTTGTGTCATGTGACGCAAATCAGTTGCGTGATCAAGGGGATGCTGTTGTTTTATGTGTATGCGGGCGCGTGCGTATGTGATGGGTAGTGGTATTGTGAGTATTGCCTGATGGGCCCGACCAATTTGAAATGCGTTCCGCGGTCCATGGCCTCAACAATCGCCTGGATCAATGACTACTTGACAAACAGACTAGTTTGTGAGACTGAAGGACTGTGTGTCCAATCAGGTGGTCAGTGTGTTGTCCATCTTATTCTATATTAAACAGACGAGGTGTGTTAACGGTGGTTTTGTATGTTTACTTCATAGCACCGCCATAACTCAAAGTACAAAGTACAGTGCTACATTCCAAAAAAGCCTTCTTTCTGCGCTACCGGATATGCACCCGAACACCATTGCATGCTGGGCATTGGAGTTCTAAATATAAGAGGATGTGGTGCTCAAAGCGGAGGACAACCAACACCAGGAGAGGGCGGTACCCGATGTACGGTCATGGATAAGATAAGTCCACCCACTTCTGAGCGACTGACTGGTAATTTTGCTGATAACTGGAAGCGTTTCAAGCAAAGATTTAATATATAGCGGTGCAGGAGGTGATAATGAAAAACTAAAAGCTCATATCCTTTTGCATGTGATGGGAGAAGACGCTTTATAAGAAACATTATTTAGCCCCTGAGACAAAGCCACTTTAAAGTGCTTTTCTTGTAAACAACTTTTCAATTTAAACATTTATTTTTTTTAAAGAAAATTATTAAGTATCAAAACAACTTAGATCAACATTGTTATCTTTTACACCGACATTGCTCCCCCTCTTTTATTTTTACCAAGAAAATTAACTTAAAAGTCCTAAATGCAACTTGCAACACTTACACTTAAAACAAATCCTTAGCAACTCTCAATCAATCTCTTAGGTGGCTAAACATGTCTCTTAGGTCTAGCCGGTCTTTGAACAGTTGGCAATGTCGACACTGTGGAAGGTGACATAGTAGCCGGTGATGCAGATGCTGCTGTCGGGCCACTGTTAGTTAACTCTGTAGATTCAGTCCTGCTGAACCATCTCTTGAGCTGCAGCGTCGCTTCCAGTTGGCTGTAGTTGAGGATCTGTGTGATTCCTCCTCAGAGACGTTCCATTTTCCATTTGGATCCTGAAGGAGCATGGAGCAACTTCCTCCTCCACCTGTCCTTTTTTCCCCCATGTGCCCGTAGAGATGTCCCTGAGACGCACCATATCTCCAGGCTTCAGCACTAGAAGGTGTTTTGTCTGATGATGCAGCTTTTTCTGTTTTGCTTTTTGTTCCTCCTTTACTTTTCTGACTTTGTGTGCGCTTTTGGGCATCAGCAGGCCCTTATTCACTGGTAGGTTGGAGCGAATGTGTCGACCCATCAGCATTTGGGCTGGTGACAGTCCATTCTGTAGAGGCGCACTCCTGTAGATCAGTAAGCTTTTCTAAAAGCCATCTCTGTCTGTGTCTCTGTTTTTTATTATTTTCACAGAACCCTCTGCCAAACCGTTAGACATTGGGTGGGCTGGGCTCGACGTAGAGTGTTGAAACCCCCATTTATTGGCAAAGGCCTCGAACTCACAGGTGGTAAACTGGGGCTCGATGTCTGAAAACAGTTCCCATGGGACACCATGTCTGATGAAGACAGTCTTTAGGTAGCTGATGACTGCCTTGCTTGATGTAGACTGCAGCGCTCTGACTTCTGGATAGTTAGAAAAGTAGTCGGTGACTACTATGTAACTCTTTCCATCACAGTCAGATACATCAGTACCAACCTTGTTGTAAGGTCTATGGGGCACCGGATGAGTCATCATCTGCCCAGCTTGTTGTTTTTGCCTGTGTATGTGGCAAAGATCACACGATGCTGTTGTCTGGCTGATAGCTTTTTATGGGACAATCCTTTTTGTTTTCTGGCCATCCTTTCTGTATTATGCGCTTGAGTTATTTCATTGTTTCATCTGCATTTGTCTCTCTCCGTATTTGTTCTGTTCTGTCAGCTGTTATTGGCTGAGACGTCACGATCATGTCCACATATGCCTGTATTTCTGCTCTTTTCTCACTGTCTGCACATTCCTCCTTATCCACTGCCCTAGACATGGTGTCAGCGGTGTATATGTATTTACCTTGTGTGTATATCATGTGCACGTCGTATTTTTGCAGCCTGATTAGCATGCGCTGTATCCGTACAGGACAGTCGTTCAGAGGTTTGGACATGATAGACATGATTTTGGCTTGTGACTGCCTGCACATTTACCACATTTGAACTCTGCAGATTTCTCTCTCTGTTCTTTTCGTTTGGTAAAGTTCTTCTTTTTCATCTGCTCTTTGTGTACCACATATACGCTGTTGTTTCACCTCTCCGTAGCTCTTTCCCTTGTGGTTTCTACTGCCCTGCACATAGCGACACACTTATCTAGCGTAAGTCCAGTCTCTCTGAGTAGTCTTTCTCTGAGTGCATTATCCACTGTGCCACAAATGATCCTGTCTCTCACTAATGAATCCAAGAGTGTCAAATTCACAGCATGTGGAGCTCTGCTAAGTACTGGTCAAAATGTACTCCTTGCTTTTGGTCATGGGTAAAAAAAACTTGTACCTCTCAATGGTCACGTTCTGACTGGGCACAAAGTACTCTTCAAACTTTGTCATTAGCCCTGCTAAGGTCAGATTAGCTTCATCCAGCTGGAAGCTATTATAAACGTCCAAAATGTCTTCTCCCATCACATGCAAAAGGATATGAGCTTTCAGTTTTTTTTCATCTCCTGCACCGCTTTCCGCTAGGTATATATTAAATCTTTGCTTGAAATGCTTCCAGTTATCAGCAAGATTACCAGTCAGTCGCTCAGAAGTGGGTCGACTTAGCTTATCCATGACCGTACATCGGGTACCGCCCTCTCCTGGTGTTGGTTGTCCTCCGCTTTGGGCACCAGATCCTCTTCTACTCGCTCAATCTGTCCCTTGTCCCCTGCTTCACTTCTACCACTGCTTGCAGCCATCACACGCCAAAGCAAACTCTGGTAGCCTGTTGCGTCGCTAGCACGATTTTATCGCCCAGGGCGACGCCACCCGTTTGTTTTGGCCATAACAAACGGGTAACAAAGGAGTTCTAGAGCTTCCACGCTCATAACATCACAGTCAGTAAAACAGGGGAACTACAGGGCACTGTGCTCTCACCATTCCTTTTCACTCTGTACACTTCAGACTTCCAGCACAAGTCCGACTTATGTCATCTACAGAAATACTCAAATGATTCTGCAGTTGTCAGATGTATGAGTAGATGGACGAGAAGTTGACCACAGAGAGCTAGTGGATCACTTTGTGGCATGGTGTCATCATCTCATCTTGAATGTGAACAAAACAAAGGAGTTGATTGTAGATTTCAGGGGAAACAGGGTTAGCTCAAACCCTATTTCCATCATGGGAGAAGAAGTGGAGGTGGTTGAGGAATATAAATACCTCGGTGTTCATCTGGACAACAGACTGGACTGGAGATGCAACAGGGAAGCTGTCTATAAGAAGGGACGTAGCAGACTGTACTTCTTGAGGAAGCTTTGAGGTTTGCAGCAAGATCCTGCGTATCTTCTATAAGACCGTTTTTGAGTGTGTCTTCTCATCTGCCACCGTTTGTTGGGACAGCAGCATCAGAGCCAGGGACCTAAACTGACTAATGGCCAAGCATCCATAACAAACATCTCCCTACTCACATGCTGTCTACATCTCAAATAACTTTGAACCCAGTTCAAGACAATCTCTCTAATCCCATGTGGCAGCAAAGTGGAAGGTTTTATTAAACACTTTAAATCAGCACCACCAACTGGGGAATTTCACCATTGGAATTTGTTTTGAATTTACTCAAACAAAAATTAATTTTCAGGTTTTGTCACTTAAGCTAGGGTCGGAAATTTTTCCGGAAGTTTCCCCAAGTCCCTTTTTGCATGCGCAAGACCGTCTTACATTGCTCTTCCACTCTTCAGGGGGATTGTGTGAAAAAAATCTCCACTCTGTTCTTATTTCTTTCTACTGAGTCCTTCCTCTTCTTCTCATAAACATGACTGCCGTTCACTTCTTGTGACTCTCAGCCATGTTTAAAGTCGGTGGTGATGAACGGCTAACCACTAATCTAACCCCTAACCTAGCCGCTAAGCTAACTGTATACATAAACACTAGAAATGCGCATGCGCAGCCAGCAAGCAGAAACTCAGAAGGAACGACCACACACACTGGCGTTAAGTGAGCGTGTCAGAATGATTGGCATGTGGGACAATCAATAGATAAGGCGATTCCCCCAGAACTTGAGGGACAGATGGAGGTAAGCATACAATGTCTATGGGTGTGAGCAGGAACAAAACTCTGACAAATTCATGTTTTGAGTTTTTATTGGCATGCATCTCCCACAGAGAATTATTTTTTTAACCTCCTTTTTGTGAATACATAATGTAGTAACTACTTTCAGGATGGAAAGAAGAATTTACCCAGTATAACAAAAAGTGTTTCTGAACAGGATTACCAACTATAGCTTTAAGGTGAGAGTCGTAGTTCTAGCCATACAAAAGTTTAATTATTAATTAAAAAATCTTCAAACATTTACTTATGATTAGCGATAAAACAATCTTCAAAAGGTTGAGTTTAAAATAACATTCAGCTGAGGCTTATCGGAGGGGAGTAGCAAACAAAAAAGAAGTGGACATCCTAGTCATTAATTAAAATCAAACAGAAAACAAATTTATGAAACAGTCAAGTGGACAAATAGATTTTCTCTCATCATTGTTAGTATTTTATTTCTCATGACAGGGGAGGCACTGCCTCATCTGCCTTTCATGACTGAAGAATGCATAAGCAGGTATACACAAGAAAAGATAAGAGATTTTTTTATTGTCCCACAATGAGAAAATTAGGGTATGCCAGAGGCAAAGACATAGAGTTACACACAATAATTAGAAAAGAAAAAAAGATGAATGGATGTGTATTGAAATTTGCTTGAGGTTTAATAAAACTTAAAAAAACATTGTTTTAGAATGATTGTTCTAAACCTCAACAACTTACATAAAAATAAACTAATTTCTCAAGAGATTTTGTTTTTTGAGCTGTTCTTTAAAATGTTGCTGCATGTTATCCCTTGTTTTTTAAATTAACATTTCTTAAATTTTCTCTGTTGTTGGTATGCTTAATATTTCAGGGTCAGACTGCTGTATGGTGTTATTTTACTGCACTGTCTTTACTCTTATATACTCACTAGTATAAACAGGAAAATATGTTAAATATAAGATATGTGTTGATGCTTTGTCAGGTTATTATGAAAATTTTATTTATTACATTTCCTCTGTATATCCAGACTTCAAGCAAAATGTTCGAGGAGGTCCAATTAGAGCAGTGGATGTTTACAACGTCATGTGCTGGATACTAGGTGTGGATCCTTTGCCTAATAACGGATCCTGGTCTCGAGTGGAGTACCTACTAAATGGCTTTGAAAGTCCATTCCAGTCTGATACACTTTGCAATATTGTTTTTTTAGGAGTACTTTTGTTAGTATTTTACTAAAACATTAAGGATTTTGGATCAGATGAAATGCTAATTTGATCTTTGATATGTATGATGGTAATTCTTATCTGGTATAGATTTGAATTGTAAGGATTTGCTGTGGAAGCAGATGTTAATGAAACTGGGTCTAGGTGTATCTATGCCCGGGGCCCCTGGTGATGTTCCCTCTGTTTTGATAGAAGTGCAACTTGCTGGGGGAAATTAAACCACTTTGTTAGGGTCATGTAAAGTCATATTCAATCAATTCGAAAATGCATTTCTAAGAGGCTTGGTTGTCAAATTAAAAGTACCTTTTGGAAGAAAACGACTTTAAGTCGGTATTAAAAATACTTTTCATCAAGCCCCCAATCCTGCATGAAAAATGCTCCTTTTTTATTGGTCTGATGCAATATTTTAATCTTAAATACTGTTTTTTTTAGGTTGAAATCATAATAAACAGAAATAAAGGCTTTAAAAGATCATCAGTCTTTTAACCTATATAATGTGCTTCCCCTTGTGAATTTAGTTACTGACAAATTAACTTTTCAATAGTATTCAAATTTATTGAATATGACTTGTATATATTTTTTGCCACTGTCGCAAATATTAAAGACAACTTCAAATTTTACACCCCATTTTTCATTTTAAAATTGTATGTTGTAAGCATCATTTAACCCTGCTAAACTATTACAAATGTATTAACATTAATACTTGTAATGAGTGTCTGTTAATATCTGACTAACTGTATATTTAACATATCTATTCGCTTGTTTTCTTCCTTACGATTTACTTTGTGTGACTTTTGTTCGGATGATAAAACTATGCAAGACACTATTTTGCTTTTATTGTTTTTGGTTGGCTTTTTTTCCTCATTTCTGGAATAAATTTGTTTGATCTAAAATTATTGTTCTGTGTTACTATAAACTGATGGACACATAAATAATGCCATAAAAAACTATACAAATTCAAAGAATATATAAGCCTGGTTGGCCAGCAAGAAGTCAAGATGCAAAAATTGCCCCAAAAAGATAGAATAACTTTGCATTAAAAATTATTAAAAATTATTAGATTTATCTGCAAATCTGCATTTAGTTTCTGGTGTTAAACTAAATAATAGATCTAAAAGAATTTTCACAAGATGGAGAGAAAATAAAATAAAGACAATTCTGACGAGTCTGTGATATAGAGAGGACTGGGGACTTTGTGAATAAGCTCTATTCCATATTGACAAGCTGCTTTCTGTTTGAGAAAGCATGTTTCCACTACATATATTGGTGAGGAAGCAGAACTTCATTAGATGTATCTTAAAATAGATGGAATCTACAAAAGGTGAGCTGAGGGTGCATTTGTCCAATTACGTGGGCAATGGCTGGAAGAAGGTGAGCAGAACTCTGCATACTTTTTTAGATTGGAAAGATAAAAGTCAAAAAGCAATTCTGTTACACAACTAAAAATCAATGGCTCTGTTGATAGTTGATAATCCAACAGAAATCTCTCAATTCTGCACCGAATTTTAAAGCAGCCTCTGCACATCTAGCTTTTGTCTGCAATCCACGACCAATTTCTTTAACTACCTGGTAATGCAAAACTAATCAAGAATGACACTGTTTTTTGTGATAGATCAATAACTTTAAACAAAGTCCTCAATGCTATAGGTCAACTTAAATCTCCAGACTCTGATGGGCTTACATCTGAATTCTATGAGAAGGTTTCTTCTGATTTAGCTCCGTTTTTACATAAAGTTTTCATTGAAAGCATTCATAAAGGGATATTACCCCCTACATTGTGTCAGGGTGTCATTACTTTAGTACCCAAACCTCGAAAAAATCTTCTCCTGGAAAACTGTTTTGCTATTTTGTTGCTGTACATGAATAACAAACCTATTTGACTAATTTAGGAATAAATTCAACATGGAGTTGTTTTTGAAAACTGTTTAGGCTTCAAACTTAAGATATGGAGTCTGCTGACATTCAGATTTTTTTTAATAACATAGATCCAGCAGAGCTCCTCAAAACACTACAAAATAGGATCACTTGTTTCAAACGTATTTTTGCCATGTAGAGAAACTCTGCTAGATAATAGTGTCTTGACAGTCTGCAGCCAGTTTGACAGTTAAGCCCCGAAGTATTCATACCTCAGACAGACTTAGATTTTAAATTATTTTCAACCAACCAAGAAGTTCATTTATGATTGGAAATGAGAACAGCATCTCTAAAACGACAAAACAAATGTAAAAAGGCAGTTTAGTGAGGGAAATGCTTTTGATTCACATTTTATTTTAAAAATGGTATGTTGATAAAAATGTATAGCATTCAAAACAGTAATGGAAAAATCTTTAAATCTGCCAAGAGTATGAAGAATTTCAGGCTCAATTGTACCCACAATAAGCCAGCGAGTATCATGTTACCAACTGAGTGGAAACATTGTTGGTCAGAACAACATGTTTTTCCTTAAACCGGTGTCTGGGACTTGTGAACGCCTCTGCTGCCAGGAAAAGGTGCATCACTGGCATACTGATGTTTAACCACAACCCTTTCCGATGGGAGGGGTCAGGGGTGCTCAGGTACAGAAGCGGTAAAAACTTGGAAATAGTCTTTGGCTAAATTCTGTTTCACCCCTAGACACTAATTCTAAGCACTAATTTAATGTATCTAAGCAGCAGTTTGTCCCAATTTTTGCGGGGTGCTGGAAGACAAGGGGAAGAGCTTAAAAACTGCTTTTATGGGATCTCACCGGAATACAAAGGGGCATAAACTAAACGAGCAAAAAGACGAGTACATTTAAATTCAAAAATGCATTTTTTTTCAATCTTGTAAAGTTTGATCATACAACAACCACCTAATGAGTACATTTTAAGTCCATTGCACTAATGGAATCATTTCTTGCAAAAGAAAACATGTATTAAAAGAACACAGAGACGACACTCAATGGACGATTTTGCTATTTTTCAAAAGTTTTCCTGTCCAAAGTTTCACAGAACAGCTTTTACCAGAAAAGATAAATCAATCAACATAACTCATCATAACAGCCATTCTGAGGTTTGGGACCTTATACTTAAATTCTTGAGAGTAGTAATGTAAGAAACAACCACTCTTTTGTTTACATTATAAACATGAAATTAAGACTGCAATGGCAAAGGGTTAGCCCATGTTCTGCCGGTTCCCATATCCTCTGCGGTGATCATCTTTCCAGTCATCCCAGTTTCTGGCTTTCAGCAAAGACACCTTATCATCATTTTCCGCCCTTCTCTCTTTTTCTTCTTCGTCTCTCTCCTGTGCATCAGCGCTGTCCTCCACAGTGACTTTCCGCGGAATGCCCTGATCAGGCAAGACTCCCTGTTTTCTGTGTTGCTCATACCAGTCATCCACCGTCATAGTAGGAAGGCTAGGATAACCAGCCCCAAGTACATGAGCCTATGGACAAAGGAAATGAAACCCATAATATAGTGAATCAGCACGTTTGGAAAAACACAACTTGTAATGCAGCTGATGGCAGACTGATCACCAAGTTACCTTAGCTGACAATTTTTATCCAGTCAATACCTCATTTTCATTCCTTCTGACTGGTAGTATTTACACAGAGTCCCAGTTTATACAACAGACCTGACTGCAGACACTTTATCTGTCAGAAATTCTTACAGTTTTTTAAAGAAACTTAAAAAGGTATAGTGGGCAATCTTTTTCGGTTTTGAGTTCCAAGGGGATCACCTTATGTATTGGTTGTCCCACATGCCAATCATTGTGAAGCGTTTGCGTAACGCCAATGTGCGTGCTCGTTCCTTGCTAGTTTCAGCATGCTGGCTGTCCATGCGTACTTCTAGTGTTTATGTATCCAGGGAGCTTCGGTTTCAACTATTCATTTTAGCTCCACTGTTCTCACCGTATACTTTGAAAATGGCAGAGAGTCGAAAGAGCCAAACTGTCCAACAAGTTTATGAGAAGAAGAGGAAGGCTTCAGAAGAAAGAAATAAGACCAGAGTGGATTTGGGAGATTTTTTAATGTGATCCCCCTGAGGAGCGGAAGAACAGGTAAGATTGTCTTGCACATGCGGAGTTATTGAAAAAGGGACCTGGCCGTTTCTTTCTTACATTTCCAGAAAAATCATCCACTCTATCTTTAAAATAATCACGTCTAAGTTCACAAGTAAATGACTCGATGCAATATGCTGGGTGTCTTTAGAAAGAAAATATTTTAACCAATTTGTCTGGATGATTTGATTGAACTGACTCTGTAAAATTCAGGGGTTCTGGAAAGGAGGGTCCGTCGGATAGTTGAATCTCGGATTCAGGAAGAGCAGTGTGGTTTTCGTCCTGGCCGTGGAACACTGGACCAGCTCTATACCCTCAGCAGGATCCTGGAGGGGGCATGGGAGTTTGCCCAACCAGTCTACATGTGCTTTGTGGATCTGGAGAAGGCATTCGACCGTGTCCCCCGAGGGATCCTGTGGGGGGTACTCCGGGAGTATGGAGTACCGGACCCTTTGATAAGGGCTGTCAGGTCTCTGTACGACCGGTGTCAGAGTCTGGTCCGCATTGCCGGCAGTAAGTCGGACTCGTTTCCAGTGAGAGTTGGACTCCGCCAAGGTTGCCCTTTGTCACCGATTCTGTTCATAACTTTTATGGACAGAATTTCTAGGCGCAGCCAAGGTGTTGAGGGGATCCGTTTTGGTGGCCTTAAGATTGCGTCTCTGCTATTCGCGGATAACTTGGTCCTATTGGCTTCATCAGGGCGTGATCTACAGCTCTCACTGGAGCGGTTCGCAGCCGAGTGCGAAGCGGCCGGGATGAAAATCAGGGCCTCCAAATTCGAGACCATGGTCTTGAACCGGAAAAGGGTAGAGTGCCTTCTCCGGGTTGGGGAGGATGTGCTGCCCCTAGTGGAGGAGTTCAAGTATCTTGGGGTCTTGTTCACCAATGAGGGGAAGATGGAGCGGGAGATCGACAGGCGGATTGGTGCTGTGAAGCGGGCGCTGTACCGATCCGTTGTGGTGAAGAGAGCTGAGCCAAAAGGCGAAGCTCTCGATTTACCGGTCGATCTACGTTCCTACCCTCATCTATGGTCACGAGCTTTGGGTCATGACCGAAAGAACGAGATCCCTGATACAAGCGGCCGAAATGAGTTTTCTCCGTAGTGTGTCTGGGCTCTCCCTTAGAGATAGGGTGAGGAGCTCAGTCATCCGGGGAGGACTCAGAGTAGAGCCGCTGCTCCTCCACGTCCAGAGGAGCCAGTTGAGGTGGCTTGGGCATCTGGTTAGGATGCCTCCTGGACACCTCCCTGGTGAGGTGTTCCGGGCACGTCCCACCAGGAGGAGGCCCAGGGGAAGACCCAGGACACGCTGGAGGGACTATGTCTCCCGGCTGGCCTGGGAACGCCTTGGGATTCCTCCGGAGGAGCTGGCCCAAGTGGCTGGGGAGAGGGACGTCTGGGCCTCCCTACTGAAGCTGCTACCCCCGCGACCCGACCCCGGATAAGCGGAAGAAGACGGACGGACGGACTCTGTAAAGTGCCTTGAGATGACGTGTTGTGAACTGGCGCTATATAAATAAATCAGAATTGAATTATTCTAAGGATGAGTGTGCCTGCACATACAGAAGAAGCTAGTTCATGCATTGCCATCATCACATACTCACCTGTAAAGCATCTCTTGTGAGGATGAAGGGTTTCATGGGATGTCTTGATGGTTGAGTTGGTTGATTAGCAGGACCCCGCTTCAGAACATCCTTCTTCTTAAGTATTTCCACCTCCTGGTCAATAGCCTCAATCTCCTCTAGACAAACGGTGATCCATCTCTGGACATTCAGAAGGTAAAAATCTCTGTTGACCTCATCTTCGGCTTGTCCACTTTCCACAACTCTGCGAACATCTGACAGTCTAGTCTCCAGCTCCTTTCTCTGTCGATACCTTTCAATTTTAGATTGTCTCTTTGCTGCCATGGCAACCAGATTTGATGGATCTGCAGTAAAAGACTTGAGACCAAAGGTACACAAATGAGGGTTTAATTAATTGATTTCTAACAAAGAATTAGTTTGAGAGCCACACTTTGTTTTAAATATATTTTATCCCAACACCCATAATCCTCGTTTTTCATTTTAACTGCTCATAGAATTAAAATGCTCGATATATTAACATTGCATAACCTGGTAACAACTTTGTGACATTCCACAAGAGCATGTTAAAAGTGGTAAGTTAAGTGAACATTTTAGAACCAATGGATCAATATGCTTGCTCAGTATGAGGGATTGCAGCAAAGCCATGTACAATGCAGACGACTCTCCCTGTGGCTCTACGGTTCCCCAGGAGTGAATGCTGCTTGTCGGGACTTTGATGCAATCAACTGGTTTCCTTATATAGGACATTTTGACCAATCTGTATAAGATGACCCAATCTGTATAATATGATTGAACTTGATTTTGTAAAGTGCCTTGAGATGACATGTTTCATGATTTGGCGCTATATAAATAAAATTGAATTGAATTGAATTGAAATCAATATCCATCTGATAAAATGCAATAAAAACAGGAAGCAAATGGTAGAAAAACAGAGTCTGGCTGTCTCTTATCTTCTTGTAGTCACACTGACTCACTTAACTATGGTTTTGCTCAATCACAATGGATTTGAGCTGGTTACCAGTTCTGAGAATTTCCAACCTACTTCACAAAATGTTCTAGCATACGTGTCATCAGAACCTTCTAATGTTTATGATGAGATTCAAAGAGCTTTTAACCCATAAATTCATGTCAAAATGTTTTGTTATTATAAAATGACTAGGGCAGAAACATTAAAAGAGCACCAGCTAAATTTATGAGAGTTATCAATAGAATCAAATTCTCTGTTGCCATTCTGCTCTTTAGCCCTACCTTAACAAGAGTAACAGGTGACATGGGTTTGGTTTCTGACTGAGTTTTTCCCAGCTCTCCAAAATAAATCTTTCCTCTAAGCAAGAAGAAAGTTTAATAGGTGCCATTCGACAGCAGACTGACAGTATGAGGGGAAAATACTGTGTTACTCTGTGCTCTAATTCAATACAATTAAATTTTATTTATATAGCGCCAATTCATGAAACATGGCATCCCAAGGCGCTTTACAAAGTCAAATTCAATCATATTATACAGATTGGGTCAGATTATACAGATTGGTCAAAAATTTCCTATTTAAGGGAACCCAGTTGATTGCATCAAAGTCGTTTTTCATTATTATTATTGCTCTATACAGACTAAATATATAATATGCATTTCTATTTGAGCAATCAGAAACATTAGAGATCAGCTGAAACCCGTTTTAAGACCATTAAGTAATATTGTGCTTCCCCTGTGATTTCCTCCATCAGACTTCACAGATGGAGGAATCTCCTGTAAAAACACCAAAATGTCACTGAATATAGGCCATAACGCGATGTGAACCAAGGATTCTGGGTTTCTCTAACAAACTAAAGGTGGTTCATCCTGACATGCATGATCAAAAACGGCTGTCTAGTTCACTGCAGATTCCAGGTCGGGAAAATAACCTCCTGAGACAGGCTGGTAGATTGTATAAAAATAAAACGTGTGGTTTGATTAAATCAAAGTCAAAGCTTTGGACTAGCCTGTTAACTGGATGTGGCCCAGGCCTGTTTTTACCTTGACTTTGGAACAGACACCCTCAGGCGATTCTTCAGAAACACCGTCTCCATCTGATGACCTCGGCAGCTCAAACTCTGAGATGTTGTAGTCAAGGCATTTCTTTAGGAAGTCCATGAAGTAGAGCCGAGCTGTCTGCACCGTCTCCAGCCGCTTGTGCTGGCTGCTCTGCTTCATGTGCAGGGCCCCCAGTAGAGCAGGCAGCAGCAGGTACTTCAGATCTGCGGTGGCGATCTCCTCCACTTCTTCGTTACGACTAAACAGGTCGAGCTGAGCAACCATCCTCGACGCTTCTTCCAACATGTTAATACCGTGTTTAACGCGGTGGACAGTGCTGGGGCCAAACGATTCGTTAGAGCTGTCCAACTCCTCAAATATCTTCCAACCTCGATCCAATAAATCAGATAACTTTAACTGTTCAGTGTCTGAACCTGATGGCTGTCCAGCAGTGATACTGTCCATACCTTCTGCCATCTTGCTGAAGTCGCCTTCTTCTTCTTCTTCTTCTTCTTCTTCTTCTTCTTCTTCGTTGATTATATTGGTGGTTTGCAAAATGTATATTGATGTATTACTGCCGCCATTCGGTATGGGGTATATTACACATAGACATAATATAAGAGTAGACCCCGCATTGACTGTCGCTGCGCAGGAATTATGGCCGCCATTTTGGGGCGGTCGACTTGCTACCCAATCCTGCTGATTCAAGATGAACACACTAATGATGCCTCAGCACTGTGCGGCTAATTTTTCTTTAAATCAAGGGACTATCTACGTCAGGGCTCGAGGGATAACTTTTCACAAGTAAGATGAAAAGATATTGTTTATATTTTTGATTAGAATGTGATTTTTCTAATATTAGGTAGAGAGATACAGGTCTACACATCCAAGTCTTTGTGACTTAGTCTCTCCAAAACTAGACATTAGTGAATAAACAGCATATATATATATATTTGCAAAAACAGATTTTAATGTGTGATTGGTTTTAATGTAGTATGTTTTATCAAACAGAACCCAAAACAATTGTGCAATACAATTATTGAATTGGGTGAGATTGTCTCAAGCCTCATCTGTAGCGGGCCTGTGTGCCTTAAAGGTGACTTCAAGTAGAATTAATTGCAACCGTATATTTGTTAAATTGGCTTTCTTTAATTCAAGTTGCACATTTGGAAAACACTGGTACCGCCACACACACACATATATATATATATATATATATATATATATATATATATATATATATATATATATATATATATATATATATATGTATATCAGAAATCAGGGTTTCCGCGGGGAATTAAAAGTCATTAAATGACCCTTTTTAAAATTAAGGCCTTAATTGGCATTAAAAGTCATTAAATGTGATTATCTGTGGCATTAAAATGCCTTTTTCTAAAAAAATACGGTCACGAAAACAGTTTCGTCGGATATATATTATCAGATATAACTGATTCCGCGTGTTTGCACGGAACTGCTTCCGGTTGATCGTAAAGCCGTATGTTTTTACAATGTTTGGAAAAGAAGCTCGAGGCGGAGAAAAAGCTAGAGAATGGGGGGAAAATGCAAATTTCAACAAAAGCGGATGGAAAATGAGGAATTCGGGACATGGCTGCAACCTGTCGACGGTAAAGATGACGAAGGATTTTGCTGTGTTTGTTAAAAAACAAAGCTTTGCACAATGGGTGTCAATGCTTCACGATCTCACATGAAGTCGGACAGTGTATAGTCCAGGGTGTACACGGGTATACGCCGTATACCCACTTATTTTTCAGTCAGAATTACGTATACCCACTTCTGGAGCGATATTTGTGTCTTTTGTTTGAGCGCGCAGTGAGACAGGTATTCAGTGCTTAAACATCACACGCGCGCTCAAAACTGATAAACTCTTATAAACCCACAATGCTCGCGCTCGGTTCCATGTCTACCCGTGACCTGCAGCTTCCACGCTCAATACCAGCTGTGCGCTCGTGACTTCAAAAACTGTCTACCTCACCAGCCAATCACAGACAGGTTTCTTTCCATCCAATTAGAGTAGGGCTTGCAAATACTGCATTCTGATGGATTAAATGAAAATGCTGCAGCTTTTGGCAGAAATTACTAAACATAACGGTGGGATTGAAGAAAAAACAACCAATAAATAATTTAATATTTTAGCCTAAAATATTTAGTTTAAAATAATTCCTTGAGTTACTAAGTAAGGTGTGAAATCTTTTTGTCTCTTCTTTCCATTTTCTGTGTGATGATGCAAAAGTTTCTTGTGATCATAATCATCATTGTCATTATTTAAAGAGCACTTTAACACGAGGTAAAACAAAATAACATCTAATAAAATTACTTGAGTAAAGACTCAACAGTTTAAAACAACAACAATAATAAGCTGTTTAAATCCTTAAAAACAAACAGAAGTTCTTTAAACTGAACTCTAAGATAAACAGGTAACCAGTGAAGGGAGGCCAGGATCGGGTAATGTGCTTTATTTTATGTTTTTCCATTAAAAGGTGTGCAGCAGCGTTTGAACCAGCTGCAGACATTTGAGTGAGGACTGACCGATTCAGAGATAAAGAGAATTACACTAACCAACGCAGTCACGTCCACATTAGCTACCACAAACAGCACAGCAGCAGCTGGAGCAAGCTTTATTGCCACTAACGTCGGGAAATCAGACGGTCTTCCAACAACATTTGGATCCAATGCAACACTGCATGTGGAGGCGCTCTGTTGTCTGAACACAGCCATCAACAAGTACATATATATATATATATATATATATATATATATATATATATATATATATATATATATATATATATATATGTGTGTACTTGTTGATGGCATTAAAATTATTCCTACGAGCATTAAAAGAGCATTAAAAAGCATTAAATTAGGGTTACTCATTACTGTATAAAACCTGGAAATACTTTAATAATCCCAGAGGGAAATTACTATATATATATATATATATATATATATATATATATATATATATATATATATATATATATATATATAAAAAACGGTTGGTACATTTCCATGCAGCACAGGAATAAGGCATCTTCTCTGATCGACGTTCACTACAACAGAACTTAACTTCTTTCTGCCACATACAATATGGCGGTGACGTTGACGTACGAACCCGCGCCCAACGAGGCGTCTACGTATACGATGTCTATGTGTATGTCAACGTCACCGCCATATTATATGTGGCAGAAAGTAGTGAAGGTTTTTTTTCTTTTTTTTTCTTGCAAATGTTACAAAGTAGAAAACAATGACAGGGCGAATTGTACATGCATTTCACTTCAAAACAACTTCTTAACAGATACCGTCGGACAGTGACCTGTCATACCATAAAATGGAGCATCATTGAGCGAGCACATAAGTAATAGCGGGCAATCTGATAATCAGATTGATTTGTTTTGTCTCACAGAAACCTGGTTACAAGAGGACTACGTTAGTATAAATGAGTCAACTCCCTCCAGTTATTCAAATTTCCACATTCCCAGATCTGTGGGAAGAGGAGGAGGAGTGGCAACCATCTTTCAGTCTGATTTATTAATTAGTCCCAGGCCAATTAATAATTACAGTTCTTTTGAACATTTAACCCTCAGTTTCCCTCATCCAAACTGCAAAGCAATAAAACCTCTTCTGTTTATTGTTTTGTATCGTCCACCAGGCCCTTACACTCAGTTTTTGGATCAGCTGTCAGACTTCTTATCTGATTTGGTGTTAAATACTGACAAGATTATTATAGTGGGTGATTTTAACATCCATGTTGACACTGAATGTGATAACCTTAGTGTAGCCTTTAAAACTATCCTAGATTCAATTGGTTTTGCTCAAAATGTGCATAAGCCAACGCACTCTCGGCTCCATACTTTGGACCTTGTGCTGACATATGGCATTGATTGTGAAGAATTAACAGTATTCTCTCACAACCCTGTCCTATCTGATCATTTTTTAATAACATTTGAGTTTAATCTAACTGATTTCTCCACCCCCAAAAGAGGGTTCCATTATAGTAGATCTTTATCGGATAATGCTGTATCAAAACTTAAAGAGTCTGTCCCCCTCTTAATATCCTCAGTATTGCAGAAATGCCCTGTAGATGGCAGCAATGCTGTTTCTTCCCATTCACAAATAGAGACATTTGCTAACAGTGTGACTTCCTCATTGTGTTCTGCATTAGATAATGTAGCTCCCTAGAAAAAGAAGGTGATAATTCACAGGAAGCTGGCTCCCTGGTTTAATTCAGAGCTGCGTTCCTTGAAGCACAATGTTAGGAAATTGGAGAGAAAATGGCGCTCTACACACCAAGAGGAATCCTACCTAATCTGGAGGGACAGTCTATTGTTGTATAACAAGACCCTTCGCAGAGTTAGAGCAGCATATTTTTCATCATTAATTGAAGAGAATAAAAATAATCCTAGATTTCTCTTT
Source organism: Fundulus diaphanus (assembly GCA_037039145.1). NCBI lineage: Eukaryota > Metazoa > Chordata > Actinopteri > Cyprinodontiformes > Fundulidae > Fundulus > Fundulus diaphanus. The sequence goes on from CM073125.1 coordinate 1,095,407, forward strand.
AGTACAGTTGCCAAACTTACTCAGAGCTGCAGCTCTGTGGATCCATCCATTCCCTTAGCTCTTAGCAGTAATGACTTTATGGGATTCTTCATAAATAAAATTGATGCCATTAAAAATAAAATAATTGGCATCCTCCCAAACATGATTACCTCATCCCCAGTAAGTAAGGCAGCATTGGAGGAATCTTTAGAACCTGCGCTGTGTCTGAACTTTTTAGAAGCAGTAGAGCTTTCTGAGCTATCTAAAATCTTAGCTTCATCTAAACCTTCTACCTGTATGTTAGACCCAATCCCAACCAAGTTGTTTAAGGAGGTATTCCCTTTGATCAGTGGTCCTATTTTAGACATGATTAATCTATCCTTAGTAAATGGATATGTACCACAGGTTTTTAAAGTAGCTGTTATTAAACATTTACTTAAGAAACCTTCTCTTGATCAAGATGAGCTAGTAAACTACAGACCTATATCTAATCTTCTTTTCTTATCTAAAATTCTTGAGAAAGTAGTTGCTAATCAACTTTGTGAACATTTACAAAGCAATGACCTACTTGAGGAGTTTCAGTCAGGCTTCAGAGCTCATCATAGCACTGAAACAGCTCTGGTGAAGGTCACTAATGATATTCTCATGGCCTCAGATAATGGACTTGTGTCTGTACTTGTCCTGTTAGATCTCAGTGCTGCATTTGATACAGTTGATCACAATATTCTCCTACAAAGACTTGAACATACTGTAGGGATTAAGGGGAAAGCATTAGGCTAGTTTAAATCTTATCTGTCGGACAGATTCCAGTTTGTTCATGTTAATAATAAATCTTCCTCAAACTCTAGGGTCACCTGTGGAGTACCACAGGGTTCAGTCCTTGGACCAATTCTCTTTACTATATATATGCTTCCGATCGGCAAAATTATCAGACAGCATGGGATTCATTTCCACTGTTATGCTGATGACACTCAGCTATATTTATCCATAAATCCTGATGAATCCAATCAATTATTTGGACTGCAGTCATGTCTCGATGACATCAAAAGCTGGATGACTTTAAATTTCCTGCATCTAAATTCTGACAAGACCGAAGTTGTAATCTTTGGGCCAGAGTCCTCAAAAAATAAACTTCTTAACCAATCACTTAATCTGGATGGCATTATCTTGGCCTCTGGTAATAAAGTAAAAAACCTTGGTGTTATTTTTGACCAAGACATGTCATTTAAATCCCATATTAAACAGGTTTCCAGAGTTTCCTTTTTTCACCTCCGGAATATTGCCAAAATTAGAAACATTCTGTCCTGGAGTGATGCTGAAAAACTAGTCCATGCATTTGTTACTTCAAGGCTGGACTATTGTAATTCTTTACTATCAGGAAGTCCACAAAATACAGTTCAAAGCCTTCAGCTGATCCAAAATGCTGCAGCAAGAGTTCTGATGAAAATCAACAAGCGGGATCATATTTCTCCAATTTTAGCTTCCCTTCATTGGCTTCCTGTTAAATCAAGAATAGAATTTAAAATTCTTCTTCTAACGTATAAAGCCCTTAATAATCAAGCTCCATCATATATCAGAGCTCGGATTACCCTGTATGTTCCTAACAGAGCACTTCGCTCTCAGACTTCAGGTCTGCTGGTGGTTCCTAGAGTCTCTAAAAGTAGAATGGGAGGCAGATCCTTTAGCTATCAGGCTCCTCTCCTGTGGAACCAACTTCCAGTTTTGGTCCGTGAAGCAGACACCCTGTCTACTTTTAAGACTAATCTTAAAACCTTCCTTTTAGACAAATCTTATAGTTAGAGTGGCTCATGTTACCCTGAGCTACCTCTATAGTAATGCTGCTATAGGCTTAGGCTACTGGAGGACATCAGGGCCTATTTTTCTCACTCTACTGATTTCTACTGTTCTCCAGTCTACTGTTCTCCAGATTTGCATTGCATTACATTGAAATGGCTGTTGTCATTTCAGCTTTTAACTTTTTGTTCTCTCTCTTTTTTCTTCATAGTAGGTACACCTGGTCTGACGTTCTGTTGACTGTGAAATCATCCAGGGAGGACAGATCACCGACTATTACCATCTAATGTAGAACAGATTACTAGATCAATGTGTGCTTCTGTGCTTTTTGTCTGTCTTGTTGTGTCTCTGCTCTGTCTTCTGTAACCCCCAGTCGGTCGAGGCAGATGACCGTTCATACTGAGCCCGGTTCTGCTAGAGGTTTTTCCTTCCCGCTAACGGGTGTTTTTTCTTTCCACTGTCGCTTCATGCTTGCTCAGTATGAGGGATTGCAGCAAAGCCATGTACAATGCAGACGACTCTCCCTGTGGCTCTACGCTTCTCCAGGAGTGAATGCTGCTTGTCGGGACTTTGATGCAATCAACTGGTTTTCTTATATAGGAACATTTTTGACCAATCTGTATAATCTGACCCAATCTGTATAATATGATTGAACTTAACTTTGTAAAGTGCCTTGAAATGACATGTTTCATGAATTGGCGCTATATAAATAAAATTGAATTGAATTGAATTGAATTGAATTAATAAAGGCCATAAAATAACTCAAAAACAAGACACCATAAACATCACACCGATTACACACCTGAATTGTGTCCTAAATAAAATTATAATAAAACTGTACTAAAGTAAAATAAAATAATAACAAAGGGCAATCTTATATTAAATCAAAGTGTTCCAACAAAGATGATAATTTGACAACAGGTTTGGATTTAGTCAGTCTCAGAGACTTATAATATAACCAATGGCAAAAAGCGGGCTTTGTCTTAAAATACCTACATCTGTGAATGAAACATTTTCCCATCAGTACAAGGCAATTTCCTAAATATTCAAGAGCCTTATTTTCACTTTCTAAACCAAATAAAATAATTGTGTCAGATAGTGGCGACAAAACAATGTTCTTACAGTTTAGCCAGCTTTGGAAATCTTTCCAGAATTTAAAAATTGGTTCACAAAAAAAGAATAAATGTTTCAAACTGTCAACGTTTCTCAAACAAAATACACAATATTCTGTATAAAACTTAAATATCAAAAATTCTTTAGTTGGATATATTTCATTAATAATTTTGAATTGCATCTCTTTAGCTCTTGGTGGCAGAGGGTAAGTTATGTAATTAGTTCTTATTTTAATAATCTGATCTGCTGTAAAGTCCTTTAAAACAATTGGATTTAAATCTAATTGGATTTGGGAAAAGTTATTTTAAGAAGAAATTCCTCAACATACTTCATAGTAGGTACACCTGGTCTGACGTTCTGTTGACTGTGAAATCATCCAGGGAGGACAGATCACCGACTATTACCATCTAATGTAGAACAGATTACTAGATCAATGTGTGCTTCTGTGCTTTTGTCTCTCTTGTTGTGTCTCTGCTCTGTCTTCTGTAACCCCAGTCGGTCGAGGCAGATGACCGTTCATACTGAGCCCAGTTCTGCCGGAGGTTTTTTTTTCCCGTTAATGGGTGGTTTTTCTTCCCACTGTCGCTTCATGCTTGCTCAGTATGAGGGATTGCTGCAAAGCCATGTACAATGCAGACGACTCTCCCTGTGGCTCTACGGTTCCCCAGGAGTGAATGCTGCTTGTCGGGACTTTGATGCAATCAACTGGTTTCCTTATATAGGACATTTTGACCAATCTGTATAATCTGACCCAATCTGTATAATATGATTGAACTTGATTTTGTAAAGTGCCTTGAGATGACATGTTTCATGATTTGGCGCTATATAAATAAAATTGAATTGAATTGAATTGAACATCTTATTGTTACATCTAATATCCTGGATCTGAATACCTTCGATCTGCAATGATCTCAGTATAGGGGAAATGTCTGAGTACAACAAAATATTTTTAACTAGGGATCTAAAAGAACAGGATATAGATTTCAACAATTTAGGTTGTACTGGGCACAAAAACGACCAAAATCCAAAAAGTTCCCCTCTGAATCCATGCCTTTAGCTTACCACTCCCTTTCGAATACTGACTTTCTGTTGACCAATACATATCTGTTATTCCAAATAGGAATGTTGTGTGGAGTAAAGTTATGTTTGTAAATCAATTTCTAATACAAGAGTACCTGCTGATGAAACGCAGAGTTTGACTTGCAGTGAATTACAGCTAAAGTCACATCGTAAAAGGAAATCAATTCCTCCCATTTTTCCAAAAATAAAATTGGGAATCGTAAACCAAAAGTGTCATGGTTTTTAAGTGTTTGGCCCACATGCAAAACACAATCAGAAGGCAGAAAGCGGTTTTAAGGCGTTTAATAGACACACAAGCGTACGGACGAGAACATGAGGACAACCACGATGGGGCAGCGCCAGTGAGAGACGCGGGACCAGGACTCGCTCGATCTAAGGACGAGAGGAGATTGATTAGACAGTTCTCAGGGAACGGGAGATGCACGAATGAGGGGGGAGCTTACCACAGAGCATGTGAACCGGGCCGGGGGGAGTGGAGCGGAAAACGGATTCAGTGGAGCTCTTCTCTTGGTGGAACTAGGTGACCAAGTGACAGGTGAGCTGGCAGGTGGAACGGAGGCGGGGAGCCCGAGCAGCACCACAGCGGGAAGCAGGGAGCAGAGAGCAGCCGAAGGAACCAGGGAGAATCCAGGAAGGGGGGAACTCTTGTCCGGCTTGATACGACCAAGGGGGCTCGAGGGGAATGCCAGAGCAGAATCTGAGCGACGTGGATCCAGGAACTTGACTTGAGACTTCAGCGCTCGGAGGAGCAACTGCTGAGTAATCCAAAGCACAAGGCGATCTGTGAGGAAACAGGAGACACGAGTTAGCGCTGTAAACAGGAAACACGAGTAGCGCTGGAATGAAAAATGTCGAGAGACAGTGGCCACAAAAGTATACCACAACAGTTTAACACTCTGGCGTCCTTCAGCTGACTGCAACCCGCTTTTAAGCTCCAAGCCGGAGCTGCCGAAACGAGCTGCAGGTGTGCACCACGCCCACTTGTCAACTACGATCACCTGTGAGGGAAAAAGAGAAGAGAGAGCAGAGAGCAGGCAGTGCTGACAGAAGACTGCACAGCACTGCCTGCAGAATCCTGACAAAAAGGAATCTGTATTTTTAAGAAAAGCTTTTAGCCATTTTAATTTAAGGACCCCATTCATTAGATCAAAATCAATAACATTTAGTCCTCCTTCATCCAATGATTTAACCACATCGTCTTTCTAACGGCATCTATTCCTCCAAATGAATTTCAGAAGAATATCATTAGTTCTCTTGATTACATCCCTTGACACTGGCAGAGAAGAGGCCGGATAAATTATTCTAGAAAGACCCTCCATTTTGGACAGTAACACCCTACCAAATAAAGTCTCTCCTTAACCAACTGTTTAAAATAGATTTGCAATTATCCAATTTCTTCACAAAGTTCAAATTCTCATTTATTTTCATATTTTGGGAGATAACTATACCTAAATATTTTACCTCTGATTTAATGTTAATATTATGTAGGGATTGCATTGTTGGGTTGTGTAGTGGCAATAGTTCACATTTATTTAAATTTAAGTTTAAACCTGAAACAGAGAATTTGTTTATTAATTCTAAAGCTAAAGGAATTTGTCCTTCATTTTTTAAAAACAGAGCGGTATCATCAGCTAATTGACTGATTCTAATTTATTTATTCAACACTGAAATACCTTGGATATCATTGTTCTGAATACGAATTGAAAGAATTTCTGCAACCAGAATAAACAATAAGGGGGAGCATCCACATCCTTGTCGTATACCTCTTTTAATCTCAAACCTACGGCAAGTACCTCTTTTCATAAGTAAGTGAACTATTTATTCCTTTGTATAAAATTGCGATAGCTTTAATAAATTTATAGCCAAATCCAAAATGATGAAGAGTTTATAGCATAAATGTGTGTTTCAAAGAATCAAATGCTTTATAAAAATCTAAAAAAAAGAATAAAACCCTCTTTTTGTATCAGTTCTTTATACTCTATTAAGTTTAGTACTAATCTAATATTATTGTGAATTGATCGTCCCTTCAAAAAACCTGATTGTGATTCACTAATAACTGCTGAAAGGCCTTTTTTAAGTCTAGCGGCGAGGGCTCCTGAGAATATTTTATAATCAACGTTAAGCAGAGTAATTGGTCTCAAGTTGTCCAACAACCTTTGATCTTTACCAGACTTGGAAATTAAGGTTATCAGCCCCCGCTTCATACTTGCTGTCAGTTCACCATTCTCCAGACATTCTTTGATGACTTTAAAATGGATTTCCCTTATATTATCCCAAAAATGTTGATAAAAATTGGTTGTAAGGCCGTCTGCTCCTGGGCTTTTGTTCAGGGACATTTTGCCAATAGCTGCATCTAATTCGTCAATCCTAAAATCAGAATCACATGACCTATTCCAGGAGTCATCAATTTGTGGAGTGAATTCTTTAATTTGATCAAATATTGAATCATCATCATCCCCAAAAGAACTGGAGTCGTAGAGGGTAGAGTGAAAATTGAAAATCTAATTTTCAATGTTCTTTGGATCTTTGCATTCTGTTCCATTGATTAAGAGACAAGCTACTGAATTTCTTTCCTGTCTAATTTTTTCTAACTTGCAAAAATATGCAGAATTCTTTTCCCCCTTCTTTAAACCATTTTGCTTTGGATCTTATGAAAGCTCCTTTAGCTTTTTCCAAACAAAGTTTATCTAGCTGATTTTGGAGCTGAATTAACCTGTTCTTATTCTGGTCATTATCATCCAGTGAACCACAGTATTGGGAAATATCCCTCAGTATGTTGCTTTCATATTCTTTCTTTTTCTCTGTAATGTTTTGCTAAAGTAAATTGAAAATTCTCTATTTTTAAATTTAATATATTCCCATTTACTTACATAATTTTCAAATGTTTCATCCCCTTCAATACTATGAATAATTTCCCTGGTTTTTGAACAGTTGTCCTCATTAATCAATAAATTAGCATTACATTTCCAGTAGCTCTTGTTATTATGTGATCTTATGGAGGGTTCTAGTGCTAGGATTATGCAGCAGTGATCTGAAAGTGGAGCTTTAGAAATGGTTACAGTTGAAACAAGCCTGGGTATTTCAAAACTAACAAGCCAATAATCAATTCTAGATTTGATATTATCATTGGGTTTAAACCATGTGAACTCTTTTCTATCGGGATTTTTGCTCTCTCCAGATATGAATCAGAGTATTTCTTGCCATGAAATTATAGATAATCCCGTTGAGTCTTGTTCTACCTGTTCTTGAGGGCCATCTGTCAATCTATTCATCTGGACTCATATTCCAGTTCCCCCCCAAACACTAAATTTCTCGTGGGATAAAGGATAAAGTTATTTTTACCAGTAACCTTTTATTTTGCAATTCGTTATTGTATTCATAGACTTTTGTAATAAAAAACAACCTATCCTCTGTTTTTAAAACCACAATTATCCAATGTCCTGCTACATCTGCTGTGTGTGTTAAAATCTCCCCTGGAAACTTGTTAAAGCAGATAGCAACACCACCTGACTTATTTGAACCATGACTGAATAACATACTGTCGCCCCATTGGTTAGCCCAGAACGTTTCATCCACTTCTGCTGAATGAGTTTCTTGTAACAGAAAACAGTGTCAGCTTTGCCCTTTACAAAACAAAAAGAGTGCTTTTCTTTTCACGTCTTTGATGCCCCAAACATTTAAAGAACCGAATGAAAACTTTTTATTCATAACGAGAACACTAAGAAAAAAAAAAAAATTATAGGATGAAGGTTGAACTTCTCACGCTACTAACAGAAGATAGCTTCCTTCACTAATAAACCAGTGCGTCCCGTCTTTATGTCATCCTGAAAACTTCTCCGTCTGCCTCTGTTAGCTGTCTCCAATCCTGCGTCCCTCAATGAAGCCGTGTGGACCTCGCAGGGCAGTCAAACTTTTTTACAGCAGCAGGCCACACACTATCAGGTAGGAGGGTGCACTTATGCCGGTGCCCAAGCCCCGGAGGGGAGAATTTTGAAAAATAGAGTCTCCCTGATGTATTTTGGAAGCTTCCAAGACAGGTGATTATTTAAAGAATAGAGTCAGAGTGCATGTTTTAAATTGAATAAAAGGCAAAAAAAGAAGTGAATGATCAATTCTTCAAAAAGAACCTTTGTTTTTTTATTATTCTTAAAACATTTTTTTCACATGATGTTATCATGTTTTAACAAGGTAACAAAAGACTAAGAGTACATATAAAGTACAATAAAGTCAAAAGAGTGCTTAGATATATGTCCTACTACTAATAGAGACTGAGGTTCAGTCAGAGTTTGTGTCAGATTCTCCATGATCATCAGAGGAGTATTCATCAAGGCCCAATTCAGTAATTGCCTCATCAGCAGATATCTGCTGCCTGGCTTTTTCTTTGTCCACTACTACTTGGGTTTGTTCCACAACAATTGGATTACTAGTGGCTTTGTTTGAGGACCTGCTTTTACATGTCATCTTCCCCATCCTCCTCCTTTTTCTGGTCAAGAACTTTGTTGCTACCTTATCAACCACAACATACAATTCTGATTAATTCACTTTTGGACCATTAATGGAAATATGGAGCATGGAATTCACCATGTCCATTTTCATACTACTCCTCAGTCTGGTTTTGAGGCGTTTGGTTGCACTTGCCCCCCTTTCAGGCCAGACATTGGAGATTGGTGCTGCCAAGGCAACCTCAGCCAGGTAGCATAGTACTTCATATTGAAGACTACTCTGAAGTGCAATCAAGCGCTTCAAACACCACACTGTTGGAGCTGTACCAATTTCTCTTTCCAGCTCTGGCTTCCACCACCTAGCAAGTTGGTACTTGAACAGATTCCACTCAGCAAGCACCTGATCACACTTCACGTCATCACTTCTAAAGAAATGTTTCCCTATTGCTGTGATTTGGTCCTCCCCATACTTTGAGAATTCAGGTGTGCCTACGTTTGGCAGGAGCCTTGGATCAAAAACACTAAACCAATTAAGAATCTCAAGGCCACTACATGGCCAGTAAGGGAGATACCACTTTCAGTGGCTTTTCTCAACTAACTTTTTAAACTCTCTGATGGCGTTTCAGATGGAGCATTGGTCATCTGATTCTGACTTTTTAAACTCTCAGCATCTCTAGCATCTTGGTTGTCCTGCTCATCATCTGGAGTTGGTGGCTCAGGCTGACCCCTTACATTTGAGATCGGCTTCAGTCGGCCGGTCTCAGGATCCAGATCCTTTCTAAGGGATAAAATGGGTGCTTTGGAATCTGCCACCTGTTTCAATTGATTAAGGGTTTTGGTGATAGCTGGCTGTAAGGCACTGTAGTGAACATCACCTGCCTGTAGAGATTTGCTCATGATAGACAGCACTGGCAGTATTTGACAGAGAAGGTAGACAACACCGAGGAATTTGGGAGTCCGAAACTCTGCAAGAAGACCAGAGGCATTTGGCTGACTGTCAGCTAATTGGCTCAGTGTTAGGAGAATAGAAACATAATCTTGATGGACAGATTTTATAGAGTTGTCAAATGACAACCATCTGGTTGTACAGGACTGTCTCAGAAAATTAGAATATTGTGATAAAGTTCTTTATTTTCTGTAATGCGATTAAAAAACATGAAATGTCATACATTCTGGATTCATTACAAATCAACTGAAATATCGCAAGCCTTTTATTGTTTTAATATCGCTGATTATGGCGTACAGCTGAAGAAAACTCAAAAATCCTATCTCAAAATATTAGAATATTTCCTCAGACCAAGTAAAAAAAAATTATAACAGAAAAACAAAATCAGTACTTGGTTGGGAATCCTTTTGCACAGATTACTGCATCAATGCGGCGTGGCATGGAGGCAATCAGCCTGTGGCATTGCTGAGGTGTTATGGATGCCCAGGATGCTTCAATAGCGGCCTTTAGCTCATTTGCATTGTTGGGTCTGGTGTCTTTCAGCTTCTTCTTCACAATACCCCACAAATTCTCGATGGGGTTCAGGTCAGGGGAATTGGCAGGCCAATCAAGAACAGTAATGCCATGGTCAGTACACCAGTTACTGGTGGTTTTGGCACTGTGGGCAGGTGCCAGATAATGCTGGAAAATGAAATCATCATCTCCATAGAGCTTTTCAGCAGATGGAAGCATGTAGTGCTCTAAAATCTCTTGGTACACAGCTGCATTTACTCTGGACTTGATGAAACACAGTGGACCAACACCAGCAGCTGACATGACTCCCCAAACCATCGTTGACTGTGGGAACTTCACACTGGATTTCAAGCAACTTGGATTTTGCGCCTCTCCAGCCTTTCTCCAGACTCTGGCACCTTGACTACCAAATGACATACAAAACTTGCTTTCGTCTGAAAAGAGGACTTTGGACCACTCTGCAACTGTCCAGTGCTTCTTTTCCATAGCCCAAGTCAGACGCTTCTTCCGTTGTCTTGAGTTCAGAAGTGGCTTGACCATGGGAATACGGCTATTGTAGCCCATTTCCCGGACACGTCTGTGAACAGTGGCTTTTGATAACTGGACTCCAGCTTCAGCCAACTGTCTTTGAAGCTCCCCCAAATTCTGTAAGCGGCTCTTCACAATGCTGTTAAGGCTGCAGTCACCTCTCTTGGTTGTGCAGCGTTTCCTGCCACATTTCCCCCTTCCAACACACTTTTTGTGAATGTGCTTTGAAACTGCACTCTGTGAACAGCCTGCTCTTTGAGAAATTTCTTTTTGTGTCTTACCCTCCTGATGGAGGGTGTCAATGATGGTCTTCTGGACAGCAGTGAGATCAGCAGTCTTCCCCATACTTGTGATTTAGTTTACTGAACCAAGCTGAGTGTTTTTCAAGTCTCAGGAAACCCTTGCAGGTGTTTCGAGTTAATTAGACGATTCAAGTGATTAGTTGAATAGCCTACTAGTATACTTTTTCACGATATTCTAATTTTCTGAGACAGTCCTGTACATGCCTTCTTTAGGCGTCTCCTGGAGAAATGGACCCTGCAGCAGCTGTCCCAAGAGGTTGTTTTTCAGCAAGTTCAATGCCTCTCAACTTCATTTGTATGCTGAGGTACAAAGACAACCTCTTGGGAGAGCCTTCAAAAAACTTCCAAAGAGATACTAGCCAATCATGTACCTTATTAATGTACTTCAGGCTATTATCTGCCAGAGTGTCGGTCCACGCCAAGGCCAGTCTGTGGCATCTCTCTTGAGTTTGGCTGCCACTCCATTTGTCCGGCCTGTCATCACCGATGCTCCATCTGAAACAAAGGCAGTCATGTTTTCTGGAGAAATGTTCAATTTTTCCAAATTTTGTATGAGAACTTTAACAATTGTTTCAGAATTTGCTGAATCTGAGTTGGCCAGCAGGTTGTCAGCAAAGAGGAAATCTGTGCACACCTCTCCACCCTTGAGTACATATTGGACGAAGGTTACTATGACTTCAACAGTTGCTATGTCTGTCACCTCATCAGTCAAAATGCCATAGCAGTTAGCTTCAGTGACATGATTAGCAACTTCATCCCTTATCACCTCACCAAGAATGAGGAAGATTTCTCTTGCAATACCTTTACTGGTATAAGGTAAGTGTTTCATCTCTGCAGTAAACCTAGCAATGAGTATGGTTTGATGTTAGGGAGTTCCTCCTTTTCTAGCCAATAGGCAGCAAAAAAGGCATTGGAGATGGTGGACACTTTAGTAGTCTGCTTTTCTTGGTAGATTCTCTCAAACATGGACACTCTGCTGGTAAGTTCTGCCTGTATGGATGCTTTGTGTTTGTCACTTTCTGCATGCTGTTGAACAGCCCGCTTGCGGAACCTGATAGCTGGTTGCTGATTGTACTCAGCTGCCTTGTTCTGGAGGTTGGATGTATTATGTTTTTTACACAGCAGGCAAAACATACCAACATTTTCTTCATATAAGAGCCACCACATCCCTGTTACCTTACAATATGCCACCTGTGAATCAAGGACCCAATTGTGAGAAAAATATTCCCTGCGCTTATTAGGTTTGTCTATTCTCATAGTGTCATTTGGTGTCAACTTGACACAACCTTTGGTGTCAACTTGACACAGGTTGTATCAACTTGACACAACCTGCCACAACATGGTACTGGTGCACTTTGGTCTTTGGGAACTGTTGCTCGACCAGTTTCTTCACTTCGTCAGCATCAACTTTTGGGCTTGACTTATCAGGAATCTTGCTGTTACTGCTTGTGGTGGTGCTGGACTTTTCTTCCAGGGCCCCTGAAAAATATTAATATGGAAATTAAATATTTTAAGATGAGGTGAATGAAGTTCCAAATTTGCTGACAGGGGTACACTACATAACAATTATACAAAGACAGAAGCAGATGACAGGAGGTTAGCTAGCTCACTGTTATGGTAAATAAAATTAAATTAAGCTACGTGTTTCTACTATTAGCAGTACAAACTATTAAGTTAAAGCTGAAAAGTGAGTTTGTGCAATTGCATACTGTGGGACATACAGAGAGAAAGCTCTGAAAAACTAGCAATGAGTGAGTGCTGGTTGAAGAACGTGCAGGATCAGGTATGTTGAAAACTCAGAAGAGTACCACCACCAAAAAGTGAATAATTTTATTATATTTTATACCTAATAAATTTTTAACATGACTCTTTCAAAAATTAATTCTGTGGAGAGAAAACAAAATGTAAACATTATAAATACTTCAAGAAAACAAAAACACCAGAGAAGGTTCCAAGAAACACCTCCAATTTCTATTCCAGATGTAGTGGACTGGGACCTTGGAGAGTCTGGCACCATCAGCGATGGGGTGGCTTCCAAATCCAATCCATCATCACATGAAGGTGTGGTGGAGGATATGGGTTCTGGAGAAAATTATTTTTTTTCATCAGTTGCAAGTGAGGCAGACTGGGACTCTTGAGACTCTCCTGGAAAAATATGAAAAATATTTTATATTATTTATTAGGCCTAACACCAATCATTTGTCACTGTTAGTTAAATGGACTGAACTTATATAGCGCTTTTCCAGTCATGCTGACCACCCAAAGCGCTGTACACTATAGCCACATTCACCCAGTCGCTCTCACTAACGCACACATTTATACACCGAGACGCAGCTCGGTAGGCAACTTGGGGTTAAGTGCCTTGCCCAGGGGCACATTGACATGTGGCAAGGGGAAGCTGGAATCGAACCCACAACCGCTATATAAATAAAATTGAATTGAATTGAATTGACTCTGGGCAGGAAAGTGTAGGCATAAGCCTTAGCCTATAGTAGGCCAGGCCTATGAAAATATAAATAATTAAATATATTATTTATTAGGCTATCATTAATTTAAAAAAATTTAAATCCTAATTATTGGAAAAATCAAGCTCGAAATCAATACGATCAATACATATAGGTCTATTCATCTTATTATTATTATTATTCACAGTTCTGTTCTAAAAACGATCGTAACATTTCTTCACGAACAAAGTCGAATTTTTATGATAAAAATACAGGATTTGAATTTGAAATTGAATTTACATGTTGAATTTATATCGCTGTTGAAATCTCTTATCTCACAGTTTAATTTCACTTGCACTCATCACACACACGATATCATATCATCGGCGAGGATTCTAGAGACGAACACATTGTCGTATACAAACCTGGCGAAGTCGCCCGTGACTTTTTAGAAGGTGATCCGCGCAGCTAAGAATCCAACGTAGACCTTTTCCTGCTCGCCATTTTTGCGGAATTAGTGATCACGTGCTGTCAGGACTAATCAGGGCACACGGAACAAATTATGTGTGCGTCAACCAATCAGAATTCGCCTTACAACGGCGACTACATTCCAAGATGGCAGCGGCCATCGACGTTGCTCTGTGTTTTGATTGGAAAAGTAGCATCTCGGTTGGAACAAGGAACCCAATCACTGGTTGCAAAGGTGATTTTTGGGATGTATAATCGGGGAAATGTAGGCGGCGGCAAGAGCTGCTTTAGACGGCGATTTGCCGCCGTTGACCGGCTACTTATGACTGCCCTGACCTCGGAAAAAGGCTTGTTTCCCTGCTCGCCTGGCCTGCTCGATCTGTGGCCATAGCCTTCTCCTTTCCTCCAGATCTTGGCATCATCTCAGCAAACTGGATCCCTGCTTCCTTGCAAACAGCAAAGCCTTTGCTTCTCCTCCAGATGTCTTCTTTCACTCGTCTGTGGGTGAAGAGAATCATGACATGTCTTTTTCTGTTGTCGGTCTTCCTTCCAAGCCTATGCACTATGTCCACCGCATCTTAAATTTTTCTCTTTAGGTCGGGGACAATTTTCTGAAGAATGTGGACCACTCTTCAATTCAATTCAATTCAATTTTATTTATATAGCGCCAATTCATGAAACATGTCATCTCAAGGCACTTTACAAAGTCAAGTTCAATCATATTATACAGATTGGGTCAGATTATACAGATTGGTCAAAAATGTTCCTATATAAGAAAACCAGTTGATTGCATCAAAGTCCCGACAAGCAGCATTCACTCCTGGGGAAGCGTAGAGCTACAGGGAGAGTCGTCTGCATTGTCCATGGCTTTGCTGCAATCCCTCATACTGAGCAAGCATGAAGCGACAGTGGGAAGAAAAACTCCCCATTAACGGGAAGGAAAACCTCCGGCAGAACCGGGCTCAGTATTAAACGGTCATCTGCCTCGACCGACTGGGGGTTACAGAAGACAGAGCAGAGACACAACCGTCCGTCCGTCCGTTGTCTTCCGCTTATCCGGGGTCGGGTCGCGGGGGTAGCAGCTTCAGTAGGGAGGCCCAGACGTCCCTCTCCCCAGCCACTTGGGCCAGCTCCTCAGGAGGAATCCCAAGGCGTTCCCAGGCCAGCCGGGAGACATAGTCCCTCCAGCGTGTCCTGGGTCTTCCCCTGGGTCTCCTCCCGGTGGGACGTGCCCGGAACACCTCTCCAGGGAGGCGTCCAGGAGGCATCCTGACCAGATGCCCGAGCCACCTCAACTGGCTCCTCTCGACGTGGAGGAGCAGCGGCTCTACTCTGAGTCCTCCCCGGATGACTGAGCTCCTCACCCTATCTCTAAGGGAGAGCCCAGACACACTACGGAGAAAACTCATTTCAGCCGCTTGTATCCGGGATCTCGTTCTTTCGGTCACGACCCAAAGCTCGTGACCATAGATGAGGGTAGGAACGTAGATCGACCGGTAAATCGAGAGCTTCGCCTTTTGGCTCAGCTCTCTCTTCACCACAACGGATCGGTACAGCGCCCGCTTCACAGCAGACGCTGCACCAATCCGCCTGTCGATCTCCCGCTCCATCTTCCCCTCATTCGTGAACAAGACCCCAAGATACTTGAACTCCTCCACTAGGGGCAGGACATCCTCCCCAACCCGGAGAAGGCACTCTACCCTTTTCCGGTTCAAGACCATGGTCTCGGATTTGGAGGCACTGATTTTCATCCCGGCCGCTTCGCACTCGGCTGCGAACCGCTCCAGTGAGAGCTGTAGATCACGCCCTGATGAAGCCAATAGGACCACGTCATCCGCGAATAGCAGAGACGCAATCCTAAGGCCACCAAAGCGGATCCCCTCAACACCTTGGCTGCGCCTAGAAATTCTGTCCATAAAAGTTATGAACAGAATCGGTGACAAAGGGCAGCCTTGGCGGAGTCCAACTCTCACCGGAAACGAGTCCGACTTACTGCCGGCAATGCGGACCAGACTCTGACACCGGTCGTACAGAGACCTGACAGCCCTTATTAAAGGGTCCGGTACTCCATACTCCCGGAGTACCCCCCACAGGATCCCCCGGGGGACACGGTCGAATGCCTTCTCCAGATCCACAAAGCACATGTAGACTGGTTGGGCAAACTCCCATGCCCCCTCAAGAATCCTGCTGAGGGTGTAGAGCTGGTCCAGTGTTCCACGGCCAGGACGAAAACCACACTGCTCTTCCTGAATCCGAGATTCGACTATCCGACGGACCCTCCTTTCCAGAACCCCTGAATAGACCTTACCAGGGAGGCTTAAGAGTGTGATCCCTCTGTAATTGGAACACACCCTCCGGTCCCCCTTTTTAAATAGGGGGACCACCACCCCAGTCTGCCAATCCAGGGGAACTGCCCCCGATGTCCACGCAATGTTGCAGAGCCGCGTTAACCAACACAGCCCCACAACATCCAGAGCCTTAAGGTACTCAGGGCGAATCTCATCCACCCCCGGAGCCTTGCCACCGAGGAGCTTTTTAACAACCTCGGCAACCTCAGCACCAGAGATGGGAGAACCCGACCCAGAGTCCTCAGGCTCTGCTTCCTCAATGGAAGACGTGTTGGTGGGATTAAGGAGGTCTTCGAAGTATTCCGCCCACCGACGCACGACGTCCCGAGTCGAGGTCAGCAGCACACCACCCCCACTGTAAACAGTGTTGGTACTGCACTGCTTCCCCCTCCCGAGACGCCGGATGGTGGACCAGAATCGCTTCGAAGCCGTACGGAAGTCTTTCTCCATGGCCTCTCCGAACTCTTCCCACGCCCGAGTTTTTGCCTCGGCGACCAGCCGAGCCGCCTGCCGCTTCGACTGCCGGTACACATCAGCTGCTTCCGGAGTCCCACAGGCCAAAAAAGCCCGGTAGGACTCCTTCTTCAGCTTGACGGCTTCCCTCACCGCTGGTGTCCACCAGCGGGTTCGAGGGTTGCCGCCACGACATGCACCGACAACCTTGCGGCCACAGCTCCGACTAGCCGCCTCAGCAATAGAGGCGTGAAACATGGTCCATTCAGACTCAATGTCCCCCGCCTCCCTCGGGACGTGTTTAAAGTTCTCCCGGAGGTGGGAGTTAAAGCTCCGCCTCACAGGGGACTCCGCCAGACGTTCCCAGCAAACCCTCACAGTACGTTTGGGCCTGCCCGGTCGGACCGGCTTCCTCCCCCGCCATCGGAGCCAACTCACCACCAGGTAGTGGTCGGTGGAGAGCTCCGCCCCTCTCTTCACCCGAGTGTCCAAGACATGCGGCCGCAGGTCAGATGAAACGACAACAAAGTCGATCATTGAACTGCGACCTAGGGTGTCCTGGTGCCAAGAGCACATATGGACACCCTTATGCTTGAACATGGTGTTTGTGATGGACAATCCATGACGAGCACAGAAGTCCAACAACAAAACACCACTCGAGTTCAGATCAGGTGGGCCATTCCTCCCAACCACGCCCCTCCAGGTCCCACTGTCATTGCCCACGTGAGCGTTGAAGTCCCCCAGCAAAACGAGGGAGTCCCCAGGAGGGGCACTCTCCAGTACCCCTTCCAAGGACTCCAAAAAGGGTGGGTAATCTGAACTGCTGTTTGGCGCATAAGCGCAAACAACAGTCAGAACCCGTCCCCCCACACGGATGCGGAGGGAGGCCACCCTCTCGTTCACCGGGGAAAACCCCAACGTGCAGGCACCGAGATGGGGGGCAACAAGTATGCCAACCCCAGCTCGGCGCCTCTCACCATGGGCAACTCCAGAGTGGAAGAATGTCCAGCCCCTCTCAAGGAGACTGGTTCCGGAGCCAGAGCGGCGCGTCGAGGTGAGTCCGACTATCTCTAGTCGGAACCTCTCAACCTCGCGCACAAGCTCAGGCTCCTTCCCCACCAGAGAGGTGACATTCCACGTCCCAAGAGCCAGCTTCTGCAGCCGAGGATCGGAACGCCAAGGTCCCCGCCCTCCACTGCTACCCGTTACACATTGCACCCGACCCCTTTGGCCCCTCCGACAGGTGGTGAGCCCATCGGAACAGAGACACAACAAGAGAGACAAACAAGCACAGAAGCACACATTGATCCAGTAATCTGTTCTACATAAGATGGTAATAGCGGGTGAGCCGTCTTCACTGGATGATGTCACAGTTAACAGAACGCCAAACCAGGTGTACCTACTATGAAGATAAAAGAGAGAGAACAAAAAGTTAAAGCAGAAATGACAACACGTAATGCATAATTGAAGAACAGTAGAACTCTATAGAGTGAGAAAATTAGATCCTGATATCCTCCAGTAGCCTAAGCCTATATAGGTAGCTCAGAGTAACATGAGCCACTCTAGTTATAAGCTTTGTCAAAAAGGAAGGTTTTAAGATTAGTCTTAAAAGTAGACAGGGTGTCTGCCTCACGGACCAAAACTGGGAGTTGGTTCCACAGGAGAGGAGCCTGATAACTAAAGGATCTGCCTCCCATTCTACTTTTAGAGACTCTAGGAACCACCAGCAGACCTGCAGTCTGAGAGCGAAGTGCTCTGTTAGGAACATACGGGGTAATCAGAGCTCTGATATATGATGGAGCTTGATTATTAAGGGCTTTATACGTTAGAAGGAGAATTTTAAATTCTATTCTTGATTTAACAGGAAGCCAATGAAGGGAAGCTAAAATAGGAGAAATATGATCCCTCTTGTTGATTTTCATCAGAACTCTTGCTGCAGCATTTTGGATCAGCTGAAGACTTTGAACTGTATTTTGTGGACTTCCTGATAGTAAAGAATTACAATAGTCCAGCCTTGAAGTAACAAATGCATGGACTAGTTTTTCAGCATCACCCCTGGACAGAATGTTTCTAATTTTGGCGATATTCCGGAGGTGAAAAAAGGAAACTCTGGAAACCTGTTTAATATGGGATTTAAATGACATGTCTTGGTCAAAAATAACACCAAGATTTTTTACTTTATTACCAGAGGCCAAGTTAATGCCACCCAGATTAAGTGATTGGTTAAGAAGTTTATTTTTTGAGGACTCTGGCCCAAAGATTACAACTTCGGTCTTGTCAGAATTTAGATGCAGGAAATTTAAAGTCATCCAGCTTTTGATGTCATCAAGACATGACTGCAGTCAAAGTAATTGATTGGATTCATCAGGATTTATGGATAAATATAGCTGAGTGTCATCAGCATAACAGTGGAAATTAATCCCATGTTGTCTGATAATTTTGCCGATCGGAAGCATATATATAGTAAAGAGAATTGGTCCAAGGACCGAACCCTGTGGTACTCCACAGGTGACCCTAGAGTCCGAGGAAGATTCATTATTAACATGAACAAACTGGAATCTGTCCGACAGATAAGATTTAAACCAGCCTAATGCTTTCCCCTTAATCCCTACAGTATGCTCAAGTCTTTGTAGGAGAATATTGTGATCAACTGTATCAAATGCAGCACTGAGATCTAACAGGACACTCTTGTGCGGATGTCCTCTCCCTCTCTTTCCTCCAAACCTTTGATTCGGAGACACCACCTTGTTCTATATCTTTCTTGCTCTCGGACTCGCTCTGTCAACTCAGAAACTTCTTTCTTCAAGGAAACATTTTGCTCCTCCAATTATTTCACGCTTTTTTTTACACTCCTGCACTGAGTTTTGGCTCTCTTTCAAGTTCTCTAAGATCCAATTTGAGCTTGGCAGGTTTTATGACTTTCTGAGGCGCCTTGATAAAGTTTTAGGCTGGAAAATTACAGAATTTTGGGACAAATTTTGGAACCTTCTGAAAAGAACGTCTGCTCAGTTCACCACCTTAACGCCGCCTCCGAAAGTAGTGAACGTCTATGTTCCCTGTATATATGTTTTACGTATTCAGATAGAAAGATATAGATGGAGCTTACATATACTTGTAAAAAAAAATAAAGAGATTAATTGATAGAGATATGCAGCCAAATTGGCTTTTGATTGATGTTTTGACCGATATGCATATATAGATTTTGAAGTAGTCTAAATAAAAAGGTGTGTTTAAATATAAGTATATGTCCAGATTATAGATGTATATATATACAGTATATATATATATATATATATATATATATATATATATATATATATATATATATATATATATATATATACAGTATATATGAGAAAGAGAGAGACAGAGAAAGAGAGAGAGAAATATATATATATGTGTATGTGTTATGAATATAAAAATCAATTGGTTAAATCTAAACATTGTGGTCTTCATTATTTCATAAAATCGTGTGAACCTTTTAAGATCTGGTATAGACACAGATTAGCAACAGACTTTTTGGGGGAGTATTAAAGAGACAAAATTACTAATATGAGAAAAAAGTCATAGGAGAATAAAGTAAAAACAAAAGACAAAAGTGGTAATATTATGGGAAAAACATCATATTATGACAATTAAGGGGGAACATTTCCAGAGTAGTCACAGTTTGCAGAACTATCTTAGTCCTGGAGTAATAGGGCCAGGTTAGATTCTTATAATTATTTTTATTCTTGACGAGAATAAAGTCAGGAGAATGAAGCCAAAGGGATACGAAAATAAACTTGGAATATTACAAAAATAAAAATATTACGAATATAATTTAATCTCAGAATATATAAGTATATTCTGAGATTAAAGTCCCTCTGATACTGTTTAAGGGACTGAGTCTAACTGCAGATTTGCCACATTCAACGTGGCGGACGCTCTGACGCATCTGCAGCATAGGCAGAACGAGGCGTCTACGTTTATAATGTCTATGCGATAACGAACATAGACATAATATAAGAGTAGACCCCGCACATCGACCTCTTTTGCCTATGGGCGCTGACGAGATTTGGGGCCGCCATCTTGGCTCAGCTCAGTGTAATGTGTTGACCAGGCGCAGTCAACACTTTATCAGGCGCAGTCAACACTTTATCAATTTTAATCAATTTTAATGAACTATAAGTCGCTGAATATTGAACTAATTTTCAGGTTTTTTTTTTCTGAAAACTTTAAAACTATAGCTATTATAACAAATGGTCCAGTGCATTTAAATAATCTTAGTGGGGTTAAAAGTAATAGAATATTCTGACAGGATGTATGTATGTTGCAAAACACAGCAACTCACACATTTTTATAATTTTTTTATTTGTCATGGTTTTCAGATGACGAGCCCACATGCAGATACGAACGGGAGGCAATGCACAGTTTTAAGACTTTTATTAAAGGAAAACAGGCAGGTCTATGGACGGAACTACAGGTGACTCGGCTGGGTCAGAACGTCACGGCTGGAGAGTCTGTAAGAAAGAGCAAGTGAGTTCTTCTGAAATAAGAGCCAAGAAACTTGCTAGGAGTTGCGCTGTTTACCATTAGGCTGGGCGGACCTAACCGGGAAGAAGTAGCGTCATGAGAACTCTATGTGACTACTCAGATGGAGATAGGTGGCTAGTGGCTGAGGGCGGCAGATGTAGCTGGCAAGGAATCCGAGGCGACCTCATCGGCAGCGGTTGACAGATGGATTGACCAGAGTGAGCACAGAACCAACAGAACCCGGGAAAGGGGATCTCAGGCCTCGCTGGGTAACTTCCAGGAAGTATGAGGGGAGCGCCAGAGCAAAATCTGAGCAGACGGGTCTGCTGGTCTGTTTCTTCGGACGGGACGTCAAGACAGGTGAGTGCATCCAAGCACCAAAATCTGGAGCAACAGAGAGGTACAAAAAATTACTCAAAAAAGAAGAGTAACAAAAAAACTCACAAGCTGGTTTCCGAGAGTTGGGACAGAGGCCACGTCGTACCACGACTGGTTAAGGCTCCGGCGTCTTCCATCTGCCAGTGCTCTGCTTAAGAAGCCAGAGGAAGCCGCCTGCAACGAGCTGCAGGTGTGGACCACGCCTCCTCAGCCAACTAGACACACCTGAGGAGTAGAGTTAGAGCAGCCAACACAGAGAACCCTGACACTACCCCCCCCTCAACGGCCGCCTCCTGGCGGCCCAGACGAAGAAGTGCTGGGCTGAGTAGACCAGAAATCCCGAATCAAATCCTGATTGGCGATGGTAGCTGCAGACACCCATGAGCGATCCCCAGAGCTGCGACCCTCCCAATCGACGAGGTATTGGTGACCCCTACCTCGTCGACGGGCATCCACAACCCTGATGACGCGAGGATTCTGACTGTCCTGGGAGGGTGGAGGGGGTCCGGAAGGAGGGTATGAATCATTGTCCAAAACGGGCTTAATCTGGGATACATGAAAAGTGGGATGAACACGAGAGTGAGGGGGAAGACGTAAGCGGACGGTAGTCGGGTTGATAACTGTCTCTATTTCATAGGGACCAGTAAACCGGGGAGCAAGCTTCTTGGCGGATGGGTTAGTCAATACATCTCTGGATGATAACCAAACCCTCTGACCGGGGCGATAATGGGGAGCTGGTCTGCGGTGCTGGTCAGCAAACCTCTTACTCCGCTCTGCGGTGCGAGTGAGTGCTGTAACCGTCTCTTTCCATATATTCTGGCAGCGAGCAATATAGTCGTTGACGGAGGTGAAGGGAATCCTGAGTTCGTCTGTGGGTAGGAGTGGAGGTTGATATCCTAAGGCAACTTCAAAAGGTGAACGTCCCATGGCTGAGGTGATGTGAGAGTTCAGGGCATACTCTACCCAAGGCAAAAACTTGTTCCAGTCGGTAGGTGAAGATGACGTGAGGCAACGGAGAGTGGTCTCTAATTGTTGATTCATTCGTTTTGTTTGGCCGTTGGTTTGAGGATGGTATCCGGAGGTGAGCGTGTAACGGGCACCCAGAGCGGAGCAAAAGTGCCGCCAGACCTGAGAAATAAACTGGGGACCCCGGTCAGAGAGAATGTCAACAGGGATACCATGGAGCTTGAAAACATGTTTAATGAGGAGTTGGGCAGTCTGGAGGGCGTTAGGTAGCTTACGGATGGGAATGAGATGACAAGACTTCGAAAAACGGTCAACAACAGTCAAAATTGTTGACATGCCTTGGGAAACAGGGAGTCCAGTAACGAAATCAATGGCAATGTGGGACCATGGACGTTTGGGGATAGGAAGAGGATTCAACAACCCAGAAGGTGGCTGGTTAGAAGACTTATTCTGGGCGCAGACAGGACAAGCTAAAACATAGTCTCTGACGTCCTTGGTCCACGATGGCCACCAGAATCGCCGGGACACCTGAGACTGGGTTCTATAAATGCCCGGATGGGCGGAAAACTTAGCATCGTGACACCAGCGTAAAACCTCCGGACGAACAGATTGGGGAACATACTTTAGTCCCGGTGGACCCGTACCAGGATCCGGATCTAATAGTTGGGCCTGGTTAATCCTGTCCTCCAGATCCCAATGCAGACCTCCAACAGTGCATGTGGGGGGAAGAATAAGTTCCGGCTCCTTCTCTTGTTCAAATGGGGCAAACTGACGAGACAGAGCATCTGGTTTAATGTTTCTGGAGCCCGGTCTGTAGGTTATGGTGAGGTTGAAACGAGAAAAAAATAATGACCAACGGGCTTGCCTTGAGTTGAGTCTACAGGCTGTCTGCAGATAGGAGAGGTTCTTGTGATCTGTCCATATTATGATGGGCTGCTCGGATCCCTCTAGCCAGTGCCGCCACTCCTCCAAGGCTAACTTAATGGCTAACAGTTCACGATCGCCTACATCATAGTTCTGCTCGGCAGGGGACAAGCGACGGGAGAAGAATGCACAAGGGTGTAACTTCTTATCTATCTCAGACTGTTGGGATAGGACCGCTCCCACACCTGTGTTAGAAGCGTCTATTTCAAGGGTGAATTGTTTCGCAGGATCAGGGTGAACGAGTATGGGAGCCTGGGAAAAACGGGACTTAAGTCGATTAAATGCCTCATCGGCTTCAGGACTCCAGCTAAAAGGAACCTTGGTGGAGGTAAGAGCATGTAACGGGGAAGCTATCTGGCTGTAGTTCCTGATAAAACGCCTATAGAAATTAGCGAACCCAAGGAAACGTTGAAGCTGTTTACGTGACTCAGGAACTGGCCACTCCGTTACTGCTTTTATTTTTTCTGGGTCTGACCTCACTTGACCGCCTTCCAAAACAAGACCGAGGAACGAAACTGAAGTCTGGTGGAACTCACACTTCTCGGCTTTTACAAACAGGTGATTTTCTAGTAATCGCTGGAGAACAAGTCGCACATGTTGCTTGTGTTGTTCTAGGTCACGAGAGTAAATCAGGATGTCATCTAAATAGACAAAAACAAAAACATTCAAAAAATCCCGCAGGACGTCGTTAACCAATGCCTGAAAAACTGCTGGGGCATTACACAAGCCGAAGGGCATGACTAGGTACTCAAAGTGTCCTAACGGAGTCTTAAAAGCCGTCTTCCACTCATCCCCCTGTCTCACCCGAACCAAATGATAAGCGTTGCGCAGATCAAGCTTAGTAAAAATCTTGGCATTCTGGACTGGCTCGAGGGCTGATGATAATAGAGGAAGCGGGTACTTATTCTTGACGGTTATCTGGTTAAGCCCTCGATAATCTATACAGGGTCGAAGGGTCCCGTCCTTCTTGCCCACAAAAAAGAAACCAGCCCCTAATGGGGAGGAAGAAGGACGAATTAACCCCGTAGCCAAAGACTCACTGATGTATTTCTCAAGCGATTGACGTTCTGACCTGGAGATGTTATAGAGCCGACTCACCGGTAGAGGGGCCCCAGGTAACAAGTCAATCGCACAGTCGTATGGGCGATGTGGGGGCAAAGAACAAGCCTGAGTCTTACTAAATACCTGCCGTAAGTCGTGGTAATCCTCTGGAACACGAGAGAGGTCAGTCATGTCTCCGGAATCTGTCAAGGAAGTAGAGGAGACGGCTACGGGCCGAGCGGACTGCAAGCAGCGGGAATGACAAGTAGATGACCATGACTCCAGTCAGGACTCAGCCCAATTAAACTGCGGATTGTGGACCCTTAACCAGGCTATTCCAAAAACCACAGGTGAACGCTTTACCGGGAAGACAAAGAAGGAAAGCTGTTCCCGATGGTTACCGGAAACTATCACTACCAATGGTCGGGTGCGATGGGTAATAAGAGTCAATCTCTGCCCATCTAATGACGAGACCTGGAGTGGCTCGGGTAAAAGATCGACAGGTACTCGAAGCTGGTCCACAACCGCCTGATCTATAAGATTAAAATCAGAGCCTGAATCTACTAGAGCTGAAACATCAAAACCTTCCTGGTCGAATATTAAAGTAACTGGTAAACAACAACGAGAACCAAATGACGCCTTAACACCCTCCCGGGGAATAGATCCCAACCTGTCCACCGATCCCCCCGTTAAGAGCGGCGGACTCGGTCTTTTGGCCGAACAGGACAATCTCTGAGGTAATGACCCTCAGCTCCACAATAAAGACATAAGTTTTCCGAGACACGCTGCTGACGTTCCTTATTGGAAAGACCAACCTGCCCCAACTGCATGGGTTCAGGAGGAGGTGTAAAAGAACGGGGTTCCTTCTTGGTAAATGTAGAAGAGGTGGAGGTGGATGATTGCAAGGCAAGGTTGGATCTAAAACGGGTTCGGCTGCGTAATCGAGAATCCAAACGGATAGCAAGTGCTACAAACTCCTCAAAATCCTCAGGTTTCTCAACCCGAGCTAACTCATCCTTTAACGACTCGTCTAGAGCCTGAAAGAAAGCTGCCTTTAACGGTCTCGGCTGCCAACCCGCAGCAGCAGCAGCAGCAAACGTACGAAACTCCACGGAAAAATCAGATACGCGTCGACCGCGCTGTTTCAAAGTGAGGAGATGACGAGACTGTTGTGCCGAATCCAACTCAGGTGAAAAAATTGTCTTAAATTCAGCAATGAAGTCCTGAAAAGTAATCCCAAACGACTGACAATCAGGGAATCGAGCCTCGGCCCACCTAAGAGCCCTACCCGTTAGTAGACGTAAGACATAAGATATCCTTACCTCATCAGAGGCGAAAGTCTGGGGAGAACGGTTAAACACCAGTTTGCACTGGAAAAGAAAACCACCGCAACTTCCACCGTCACCGGAGAATTTCTCTGGACAAGGTGACGCGCCCTCAAGTGGTGGAGTCCAAACCTGATTCTCCATGCTCGGAGCGTCGGAAGGCGGGGTAACGTGATCCTGAGTGACAGGTGACGTCTTCGCGGAAGTGACTGTGTCCACAAGTAGGCTAACCTGAGCGGCTAATCTCTGAAGCTGTTCCTGAGTAGAATTGACAGCAAAACCTAGCGACTGCATTTGTTCCTGCTGTGCGGCTATCTGCCGCCCGAACGTATCCGCTGGACTCTGGTGGCCGGAGCCTTCTTCTGTCATGGTTTTCAGATGACGAGCCCACATGCAGATACGAACGGGAGGCAATGCACAGTTTTAAGACTTTTATTAAAGGAAAACAGGCAGGTCTATGGACGGAACTACAGGTGACTCGGCTGGGTCAGAACGTCACGGCTGGAGAGTCTGTAAGAAAGAGCAAGTGAGTTCTTCTGAAATAAGAGCCAAGAAACTTGCTAGGAGTTGCGCTGTTTACCATTAGGCTGGGCGGACCTAACCGGGAAGAAGTAGCGTCATGAGAACTCTATGTGACTACTCAGATGGAGATAGGTGGCTAGTGGCTGAGGGCGGCAGATGTAGCTGGCGAGGAATCCAAGGCGACCTCATCGGCAGCGGTTGACAGATGGATTGACCAGAGTGAGCACAGAACCAACAGAACCCGGGAAAGGGGATCTCAGGCCTCGCTGGGTAACTTCCAGGAAGTATGAGGGGAGCGCCAGAGCAAAATCTGAGCAGACGGGTCTGCTGGTCTGTTTCTTCGGACGGGACGTCAAGACAGGTGAGTGCATCCAAGCACCAAAATCTGGAGCAACAGAGAGGTACAAAAAATTACTCAAAAAAGAAGAGTAACAAAAAAACTCACAAGCTGGTTTCCGAGAGTTGGGACAGAGGCCACGTCGTACCACGACTGGTTAAGGCTCCGGCGTCTTCCATCTGCCAGTGCTCTGCTTAAGAAGCCAGAGGAAGCCGCCTGCAACCAGCTGCAGGTGTGGACCACGCCTCCTCAGCCAACTAGACACACCTGAGGAGTAGAGTTAGAGCAGCCAACACAGAGAACCCTGACAGTATTACTATATACACAAGCACATTTGTACATGTATACACATATTATATATATATATATATATATATATATATATATATATATATATATATATATATATATATATATATATATATATATATGATGTTTATTAACTAATGTCTAAAGCTCTGATGCTTTCACGGAGAACTTCTGCGTCGCGACAGTCAATGCGGGGTCTACTCTTATATAATATCTATGATAACAACCATAGACATTATATAAAGATATTATGTCCTTATATAATGTCTGTTTTGTCTCTCTTCGAGGTCGGTCGTGTTTTTTCTCTCCTCTCCAGCTCTTCACCCGCCCTCCCCTGCTTCTGCTGCTATGCA
Source organism: Fundulus diaphanus (assembly GCA_037039145.1). Classification (NCBI taxonomy): domain Eukaryota; kingdom Metazoa; phylum Chordata; class Actinopteri; order Cyprinodontiformes; family Fundulidae; genus Fundulus; species Fundulus diaphanus. The sequence continues at coordinate 1,122,484 of CM073125.1, forward strand.
CTCAAACTCTTCCCTCTCTCAAGTAATTAGATTACTAGAATCCTTCTCAAAGGTTTCAGATTACTCTATTAACTGGTCTAAATATACGGTACTGCCAATTAATTGCTCTTTCCAGAACCCCTTAGATTTACATTTGCAATCAGGTAATATTACATATTTGGGTATTACTGTGTCGTCTAAACTTGCAGATTTAGTAAAATCTAACCACATCCCACTTTTAAAAAAGATAGAACAAGACCTGGATAGATGGAAATCGCTTCCAATTTCACTCATGGGTAGGGTAGCTTCAATTAAAATGAAGGTCTTACCTAGAATTAATTACTTATTTTCAGTGATCCCCAATAAACCATCATCCGACTGGTGTAAATCTCTAGACTCTTCTATCTCCAAATTTCTTTGGAAAGATAAACCACCCCGTATCAGCTTAAAGACGCTACAGAAAACTAAAGACAGAGGTGGACTAGATCTGCCTAACTTCCATAATTACTACTTAGCAAATAGACTACAATATATCACTAAATGGATAAAACATAATCCTTTAGACGAGCCCTGGATAGATATAGAACAGAAAATATGCAATAATATCACGATTTCAGATTTGCCGTTTATTAGCTCAAATATAAAACGGCATACATGCTTTAAAAATATTAACATCAGCTCTACTCTGACAGCATGGTGGGAGTTTCTTAAAATGACGAAGTCATCACTTATCCCATGCAGTCGTACACCCATCTGGAATAACCCTGACATCCTACAAAATAATAATATGATAAACTTTACATACTGAAAGAACAAAGGTATTGAATATCTGGAACATTTACTTGACGGAACCGAGTTCATCCATTTTGCCAAACTAAATATGCAATATGGCATTAGTAAAAATAAATTTTTGGAATATGAACAACTTAAATCTATAATTAGAAATAAATTTAAGCATATTAAAGGTGGTTTACAAATCCCAACTAATATATTAGAGTTCCTAGATTTAAACCCCCCCAAACTACTGTCTAAATCATACAGGACACTGACTAAAATAGAGGATTCAATATCTCTTCCTATTATGAAATGGGAAGAGGATTTATCAGTTAGCTTTGAACAAAACATCTGGGCTCAGATATCTCTAAGAACTTTCAAATTGACTAGAAACACCAACTTACAACTAATACAATACAAAATCCTTCACAGAGTACACTACACAGGACAAAGATTATTCAAGATGGGTTTGGCACAATCTAATATCTGTCCACACTGCATAGGCAATCATCCTGATAATTATATTCATGCGTTATGGTTATGCACACCAGTCCAGAGGTTCTGGACACAGATATGTAAGGACTTATCAAAGTGCCTGAGTTGTAAAATGTCACCTTTCCCATCAGTTTGCTTGCTCTGTAATTTTGAGGAAAGCCCTCTGGGAAAAAAAATAGTTTACATGGTTTTTACTGCATTATGCATCGCAAAGAAAACTATCCTCATGAATTCGGAAAGTAAGGAAAATCTCAGTATCAATCAGTATAGAGATCTTTTGTTGGATCATATTAATCTTGAGACAGCATCTGCATCCACATCTGATCGATCTCTTTGGGCTCCTTTGATCAGCACCATCACTTAGCGAATGGGGGGCGGTGGGTTGCTTCCTGCAGGGCGCAGTGGCTGGATGGAGGGGTTCCTGGGTATCTGGGGGCACTCGGAGTGGGGCGCTTGGTGGGTCTGACTCCAGGGTCTGTTGCCCCCATCTGGGAGGGGCGTGGGAGGCCTACGGGCGGCCTACAGTGGCCGCTTGCGGCGCTCGTGGGGAGCTACGCGGTGACGGACGTGGGTTACTGACCTGGTAGCTGTGCTGCAGCTGAGTGGGTCTGGGTGCCTGGGGTCCCTGGGGCGCGCCGCCCTCGGGCGGGGGCCCCGGTGGGGCCTCGGGGGTTCCGGTTCCGGGGGGTTAGTGTTGGGGAGGGATTAAATCTACGGGTGGGGGGGGGGGGGGGAATGTACGTTCTGGTGGGCTTGTGTCCGGCCCCCTGTCCCGGTCCTGGTCCGTGTAGTCTCCCGGTGCGGGTTTCGCCTTGGGGGGTGGGGTTTGGGATGGCTCATGCGGGCTGGCTGGCCAGGGTCCCCCCTCTTATTTATTTATTTTATTTATTTGTTTTTTTGTTTTTTTTGGGGGGGGGGTGGAGGTGTTGGTCCTAGTGGGTGGTTGGCGGGCCCTGCGGCCTCCCCCTGGCCCCCGGGCTATGGTAGTGCCGCTGGCGGGGCCCCCTTCTCCGGGTGGGGCTTTCGGGGAGCGGGGGTGCCTATTGGAGTCAGTAGGGGAGCTGGCTCCCTGGGATGGCTCCCCAGTCCTTTGCTCCCCGTCCCCAGACTCCTCCCTCTGCCTGCTCCCTCACGCCGCCACACATGTAGGTCCTTGGGGAGGGGGGCGTTACTGGAGGTTGCCACTTTCTGATGACGTCCCTCTCCCCAATTTTATCATGCATTTTAGACACTTTCACTCCAAACATTTTCACAACGCACATTCATGTAGGCCATGGTATGGGGGGGTGGGGGTGAAGACGTCTGGGGGGGGCTTATGTTGTGTGAGCCTCGCCTCGGACGGCTCCCTTCACCCTCTCTCGCATTTAGACATTGAGGGTTCTGGGCAGTTGCTTGGAGGGGGGGTGCTGGCACCAGCTTCCTTCCGGAGGGGGGGTGGGCTGTGCCGTGCACCCTCTTTGGCGCTCCCAGTTTTAAACACACTTGAGAACAACATGCAACAACACAACATCTGAGCGGGCGTAGGGAGGACCGGGGTCTTTTGCACACCCCCGATCTCCGATCGCAGCATGGGGTCTGGGGCCTGGAGGAGTAGCGGGCCACTGGGTCCGGGGTCTTGGCGGGGGGCTGCTGTGGGTAGCCAGCGGCTTGCCGGGTCTGGGGCTGACGCCTCTGCTCTCCCCAGAAAGGGGTGGGGGGCAGGGGTGGCTAGGGTAAGGTGGGGGAGGGAGGGGGTTTATTAGGTATTTAGGGGGTGAGGGGGGTTCTGGTTGGGTGGCCCGTACGGGTCGTGTTGGCCCCCCCTCTTTGGGGGGCCTGGTCCGGGGGGCGCCTGGTCCGGGGGCGGGGGCGGGGGTCGGGGGTCGGGGGTCGGGCACAGGCAGTCGTATAGTTGAATTGTGGGGACCCCCGGCCACTTGGGATTGTTGGTTGTGAGTGCCATGTGGGAATATGTGTACAGCGTCCTTTTTTTGTAAGTCTGTGTGTGGTGAGTGGGGCACTAGGGAGGGACTGTGTGAATGATTTTTTTTTTCTCCAGGTACGGGACCGTTCCGCTCCCTGCTTTGGGGGCCCCTTTGGGAGTCCGGGGGCCTTAGGTTCTCCACAACCACTATCGAGCTATTTCGTTCTGGATAATTTTCACCTAAACTAGTGCACTCTCACAAACTCCCACAGGTGCAGGGTTCCAGGTATTAAGTGTTCACTTATATACAGAAAGCCCGTAATTTATTTATTTATTTATTTATTTTCTGTCACTTTCTTTTTTCAGGTATCACTTTACACATGTCAGCTTAAATAATAATACATTTAGCAATGGCATCAAGGTGTTACTCGATTGTATATGTTACTTTATGTCTGTTGGTTGTGCTGTTCTTTTTGCATCTCTTTCCAGGTGATGGAGCAGACGGAGGACGTTTTATCATTCTCTCCCTTTTATCTCTTCTTTCTTTCACCTCTTCTCTTTCTTTTTTTCTCTTCTTGTTCTTCCTTTACTCTCTTACTTTCCCATTGTAGTGTCCATATAATTTGAAATTTTCCCTTCAGGAATCACAATAAAGTTATTTACATGCATAAATCAAGCGGAGCACTATGGCGAAAGCTGTTTGCTCCACATTGCTAGACAGGACACTGGAAAAAAAAAAAAAAAAAGTTAAGTTCTGTGATTTTTGCAGAGGGCACACACCTACACAGAGACATGAACCACTGATGACAACTTCCCTGCCCAGTGGTCCATGGCAGAGAATTGGAGTTGACCTGTTTGTGCTTGAGGGTAAGACGTATCTCGTTGCTGTTGATTATTTTTACAGAGACATTGAAATCGCTTTTCTCGCCACTGCTTCCCGCACTCAGGTTATCAACAAGCTCAAACACATGTTTGTGAGATGGGGCATCCCGCTAGAACTTGTCAGCGACAATGGGACTCAGTTTACATCCAAAACAAAATAGTGCAGTAGCGGGTTGTTTCTAGTGATTTGTGTAAAACATTAAGGCTATTTTGATTGCTGATTATTTTTGTCATGTTACTGTGGTTAAATTTATTTTTGGACAGTCCAGCTAAGAGTACACATAACAGACAACAGACAATGAACAAAGGTAACAGTTTTTTTTTTTCTATTTACATTCACTAAATTTATGTAATCTCTAGACTAATATTTTTTTTTCCAGGTGAGTAGTTTCAAACATTAAGGTTATGTTGAATGTAAATTATGACTATCTTCTGATGTTATTGCTGTTATAAAAATTCCCATTCATTTCATAGCTGTAATTATAGTATTAATGTTGTACTTTTTTTGCTTCAGGTTTTGAACTCAGTGCCTCAGTGAACCTCCCATCAAACCCCGGGTCATCATCTGTTCCTCTGGCCAAGTGCACTGTTCACATGTCTGGCTTTCATTGCAGAATCATGTACACATGTTGAGGCTCTCCTGTTTAAAATAGAAGCTACTGTCCAGATACGAGAACCAAAACAGTGACTGATGCTCTAGCCTTCACTTTATGCCTCAGTGTTTTGCACAGCAATGCTGTTCTATCGGCTTGTATTTCTACACTTGTGGCCTTTTGTATTTTAAGTGTAGTTGATTACAGTGCCTCTGTTCTTTACCTGTTCAATAGAGTATTTTGCTTTTTAAATTTACAAGCCTGTAGCCTTTGTATTAATTTGATCAGTCTCCCATATTTCCACTTGTTCACTTCATGAATCTCTGTATTTGACAGTAATTTTACAGCTGTTTAGATTAAAAACATTTAAGTTGATTTTTGATATTTGCCACTTTTTAGCTGTTCATTTTATGCTTCAGAGTATTTGATACAGCAATGTTGTTGTAGCTGCTTGAATTCATGCACCTGTAAGCCTTTCGTGTTACCTTGAAGTTTTGATGTGCACGTCTACGGCCCCAGTTAACCTCAGCATTCAAGCCTTTTGCATTCCTCGTGTTTACATTTCTTACTACAGACAACTCACATGTGGTGTTATTTTTTATGTTTAGTTCCCGTTACTGTTACATTTCTTTGTACCAATTATTAAATTACTTCACTAAATAAATATGCCAAAAGCAGGTCAGTTTTGCATAATTCATTCTCAGTGATTTTATGGTTTACAGCAGTCCTGGTCCTCAAGTACCCTGGTCCTGCATGTTTTAGGTGTATCCTTGCTGCCACACATCTGACTTGTATGAATGAGGGATTAAGAGGCTTATGCAGCCCTTGATGGCTGCTGAAGAGGTTATGCAATCATTTGAATCAGGTGTGCTGCAACAGAGACACCTGAATATGCAGGACAGGGTTACTTGAGGAACAGCGTTTTTCTTTAGCACCGGTTTACAGTTTCAGAACAACATTGGGGCACCTATTGGTCACATTACTCAACCATAATTTGTCAAAACCATGTCCTCACATGGCAGCAGCATACTCAGTTATACATTGTTCCGCAGTAAGGTGTATTTGTGTACACATCACATTACCCTCTCCACATAGATGGATGGGAAGATTCAGGCTCAGAGTTAGGAGGTGCATCTGGAAGGGGGAAAGTTTTCAGCCAGTCTGTGGTATTCAGGAAAAAAAGTTTTGACAGCACACCCATCAGAACAGCCAAACATGGAAGCCCAGTGTAATACCTGAGCATAACATCTTAAGAATTGAGTGCAGTTTCATCCATGTCTACTATCTGACCAGGTAGACCCAGAGAGGCTGCAGGTGCAGAGCTGTCCCCTCTGGTCACTTTTTGGCTCTCCTATGTTAAATTGCTCAAGGAGTTGTTACTTTGACTTCTGTGTGCCCAAGATGTAAAGGTACCCATTCAGGATCATACTCCAGAAATTCATAGGCTGGCTTCTCTGTAATGGAAAGAGATGCATACTTATATGTGCAGTTGTGCAGCTTGTGAAGAGATATAGTAACCACATATTCACTGAAATGCCGGGAAACATTAGAAAAGGTGATTTTTCGTCTTATAGCTGTTACCTGTGCCGTCTGACCCCTCCTTAGATTGGCTACCTATGCTCTATCGCCTTGCTTACATGCTGGAAAGCTGAAAAAACACTCCATTTCCAATACTGTTACTCCTTTGGTGAGAGCGATTGTGGATGCTGATAACACAGCAAGCACAATTTAGTTGTAGTTTATTCAGAATTACAAAAACCATATCCATCAATGCATTCCCAAGCCCTATTCTCATATGGGAGTCTGTTTTAGTGCTGAAACTATTGTATTTTGAGACTTCCAGTCATTATAGGAGGGGATTTTAATGTTTTTTGATGATGTTCTTGATAGGTACCCCACCAGGTGCCAACATAGTTTTTCAAACTTTATTCCCTCTGATTTTTGCGGAACTCATAATTTATTACACCCCTAGCACAAAACAACATTCCTGGTTTAAACCTAATGAAAGTTAAATCTACAGTCATGACCAAAAATATTGAGAATGATTCAAATGGTAATATTTACAAAGTCTACTGCTTCAGTTTTTATAACGGCAATTTGCATATACTCCAGAATGTTATAAAGAGTGATCAGCGTAACAGCAATTAATTACTAAGTCAATATTTGCCTAGAAAATGAACTTTATCCCCCAAAACACATTTCAACGTCATTGCAGCCCTGCCTTAAAAGGACCAGCTAACATCGTTTCAGTGATTGCTCCATTAACACAGGTGTGGGTAGTGATGAGGACAGGGCTGGAGATCAATCCGTCATGATTAAGTAAGAATGACACCACTGGACACTTTAAAAAGAGGCTGGTGCTTGGCATCATTGTTTCTCTTCTGTGAACCATGGTTATCTCTAAAGAAGCACGTGCAGTCATCATTGCACTGCACAAAAATGGCCTAACAGGAAAGAGAATCGCAGCTAGAAAGATTGCACCTCAGTCAACAATCTATCGCATCATCAAGAACTTCAAGGAGAGAGGTTCCATTGTTGCCAAAAAGGCTCCTGGGCGCCCAAGAAAGACCAGCAAGCGCCAGGACCGTCTCTTAAAAGTGTTTCAGCTGCGGGATCGGGCTACCAGCAGTGCAGAGCTTGCTCAGGAATGGTAGCAGGCAGGTGTGAGTGCATCTGCACGCACTGTGAGGCGGAGACTCTTGGAGCAAGGCCTGGTCTCAAGGAGGGCAGCAAAGAAGCCACTTCTCTCCGGGAAAAACATCAGGGACAGACTGATATTCTGCAAAAGGTACAGGGAGTGGACTGCTGAGGACTGGGGTAAAGTCATTTGCTCTGATGAATCCCCTTTCCGATTGTTTGGGACATCTGGAAAACAGCTTGTTCAGAGAAGACGAGGTGAGCGCTACCACCAGTCTTGTCTCATGCCAACTGTAAAGCATCCTGAAACCATTCATGTGTGGGGTTGCTTCTCAGCCAAGGGAGTCAGCTCTCTCACAGTCTTACCTAAAAACACAGCCATGAATAAAGAATGGTACCAGAATGTCCTCCGACAGCAACTTCTCCCAACCGTCCAAGAGCAGTTTGGTGATGAACAATGCCTTTTCCAGCATGATGGAGCACCTTGCCATAAAGCAAAGGTGATATCTAAATGGCTCAGGGAACAAAACATAGAGATTTTGGGTCCATGGCCTGGAAACTCCCCTGATCTTAATCCCATTGAAAACTTGTGGTCAATCATCAAGAGACGGGTGGAAAAACGAAAACCTAGGAATTCTGACAAAATGCAGGCATTGATTGTGCAAGAATGGACTACTATCAGTCAGGATTTGGTCCAGAAGTTGATTGAGAGCATGCCAGGGAGAATTGCAGAGGTCCTGAAGAAGAGGGGTCAACACTGCAAATATTGACTTGCTGCATTAACTAATTCATTCATTTAACTGTCATTAAAAGCTTTTGTTACTCATATGATTGCAACTGTATTTCTGTACGTATGTGATGACAACATGTGACATACACACATGAAAACCAGAGGGCAGCAGATGATGCGAAAATATAATATTTGTGTCATTCTCAATACTTTTGGCCATGACTGTAGGATAGACTTTTGGTTAATTTCTGCCTCCATTATAAATTTTATTTCTGAATGCTTGATGTCTGCTGTTCCTCACAGATCATGCTGTAATCAAGATTACTTTCATACCAGATTCTTGTAGAGGTATGAAAGGGTACTGGAAATTTAATTCAGGTTTATTAAAAATAAGGAATTTGAAAATGGGATTTTCTCTCTTATTTCCGACATAACGTCTGGGGACTCTAACATCCTATTCTGCCAGATGGAAATTCTTAAAGTTCAAAATACACGAGTACTCTATTTCTTTTGGGAAAAAGCTCAGTAAGGACAGTGTAATAAAGAGCCCTTCATTACTGGGACTGTTTTTATAAAAGTAATTTGTATAGCACTTTAAACTTGCACGTTAACTAGCACTTTATTTAGCACAGCGCTTTGAGCATGGATTTGCACATCAATAACCTTTGCACACAAGTTTTAACTATTTATTGAATATGTATTGAATATTTTAATAATTAGCATGTAGACTTTTGTTTCAGGCTCTGCACAGCTGCTCCTCATTAGGAAGTGTGGTGGATGTCTATGAAAAGAGAAGAATTGTTATTTAGAGCTAACAAAGTCTACTGTGCAAATGATGGTGGAAAATTTGTTAAAAGTGTGAATATAAAGGAAGTGTTAAGATGTGGTGACTCACCTGTTTTTCTATGTACTCTCCAGGGTGTTTGGACAATATTTCCCCGGGGGTCCAGACACCATTTATAGGTTCCGGGAGAGACCATGGAAAAGCAGGGAAAACCTTTGCACATTTGTTTTAAGGTCTTTAGGTGTAAGTCTGAAATATAGAATATTTATTAAAAAAAAATAGGTGGGAACGTGTATATGTATATTTTGTTTGATAATATTGTATGTTACAGGTGAAAGCTGTACATTTGCTGGTGGAGAATGGTTTAGCCCTTAATCAGTTGTGGGTATTTAAGACAGTGATTGTGCCTTTTAGGTTTCTTGAGGCTGTAAGGCTGAATGCTACTTCCAACACATAAACTGGTTGCTGCTTCCACTTGATTCCGCTTTCATCATCATTCTCACTGAAAATTCAACTGCAAAAGACCACCAAGCGACAGGCAGCAAGCTATATGAAGTAGAGTAGGACTTTTGATCATTACCTTCACCATTCCAAAGGGGATGGCTTTCACAACAGAGGCAAACTGTAATAAAAAGCATTTTCATCAAAAAGCTCTGCTACAAATACTAGACCTCTAACAAGGCAAGGCAAGGCTAATTTATTTGTATAGCACATTTCAGTACAAAGACAATTGTGGGGGACCAGTTGCTGGGGACTTTAGATCAAGGACCCCCCCCCCCCCCCCCCCCCTCCTATCTTCCATTAAATTCAATTCTATTCCCTTTTACCTTTCCCATAAATATTTTGTTCTGTTATTAAAAAGCACTGTGGTTATGTTAAGCTGAACATTCATTACATCTAGGTAACGATTCTGGCTGAGAGTGAAATGAGTTGACGTCATGCAACTTCCGTTCTGCGGAGAAGCAGGGTATCTTTATTTCCGCTTTATCCGCGAGCAGTGTTTTTACATATGGATTTCACACAGTCCCTCACAAATCTACCAAAATTACGTTTGGGAGACGTGCACAGACTGGCACAAAAGCTTTCGGCCACACCAGCCACCAAACTCGACAAAGGTTACAAGTTCTTTGTGGAACAATACCTTTTCGATTATGAAGGTAAGAGCTTTGTCTTCTTAGCTCTGTTGTTAGCATAGATGCTAGGATAATGATAGCTATGCTACCAACAGGACATTTGTCATTTATTAGTTTTCTATTTCTCTATTACATTGCCAAGCTAGCTTTATTGCTATATCAGCTTATCTGTTTCACAGCTTTTAGCCAATGAGTCACATCAGGGATATAGTTGATGTATAATGTTGAGCCTTTTCATACTTTGTTTTGGAACAGTGTGAAATGCTGTTGGCCACTTGGTCACAGTTAGAGCACGCTGTCACACCTCTGAATAAAAATGAGGAGCCTCAATCCCTTCAGGGTTTTCTTTTTGTGTAGTATTTTACTGCGGTAGCAGACTTTGCAGTATCCCACAAAGTTCCTCTGTGGGTTCAGTGTGTTTCTCAGTCTCGTCAGTAGTCTCGTCAATTGCTAAAATAATTCTGCCCATTCCTGTTAAAACTGTGAAAGTTTAGGACATCAAAGACTGAGAAAGATGCTGTCAATAATGTTGCATGCACACTGCATGCACACTAATAATCAGTTCATTATAGTATTTATGGATTATGCTGCTGTCAGGGCAAACCCTTTGTGTCCTATACTGTCATTTTTCAGGAAGTGACCAAAAAAACATGGATTTTAAAAAACTTCAGACATCACACTTCATATATTTTAGTTATTTATTACATAGATACTTCATAGCAGCTCTGTCCATTTTACCTTTTACCTTACCTCAGTGGCGGCTGGTGAAAAAAAATCTTGGTCGGGCTGGCCAATAGATTTCCCTGCCTAACCCAGTACATGCATTTAAATTAAAAGTCGGAAAATTACTACGATAAGGATTTAATTAATAAAAAAAAACATTGTTCCAAAGGATTATTTTGGTGGTTTTGTCTTATTAATCCTTTTCACAGAGTCATGCCAGAGGGTTTGCATACATTGTACATGTACGTATATTATTACGAAACAAACGTTTACGTCTTGACTTAAATATATATCCTAATTTTTTATTTATATAATGATTTAAGTAGAACAACGACTAGTGCAAAATTAAGTTGTATTTACCGGAGATGAAGTGTAGACTGCAAATTCTGTCATGGTATGATGGCGATTGGATTGTCTGCCTGCGTCCTTTTCATTGAAATTATCCATTTCTTTCTTCTTTCTTCGTCCTTCGGTAAACGAAAGAAACGTACATCCGACGATTCGGAATGCCTCTGTGTGCAATCGGGAGCACAACAAGTCGTAGGCATTGTTTAGATTCCAAAAATAAACTAAAAGTACGCTCTAATTCACCTGTTTTGTAACGCTGGTAAGCGAAAACAGTACTGTTTTTGCCGACCCGGATGTAGTGCGGATGTAGCTCGTGACGTCACGCGTGAAGTGCACCTATCACTGTGCAGCTAGGGCTACGACTCCAGGAGCCCCAAAGCCATTCATTTTGGTGATGCTGATTGGCCAAATATTTATAAATCTTCCCTAGCAACAGTATATGATTGGTTATTTCGCTACACTTGTGGGGCTCCTTCAGCGGCAGCCCCACAAGCGTAGAAGAAGAGAAATGATACGTTCTGTTGGTGGAAATGCACTGTTAAATGAGAGTCAATTGGTAGAGTCAATAAGTAGAAGTGTTTTAATAATTCTTATTACATGTAGCCATGTACTATTAAGTAAAAACTGACATTAATAATACTTTTAAAATCTATATATATTTTGACTTTTCCCCTCCACATCTAGGGAGGGCAGCGCCTGTCCTGTTTATCCTGCTGCCTTGCTCCGGTTCCCCTCTGCCTTACAGAAGAGCCTGCTGCCGAACTCTGGTGGGTTCTCCCCTGAACTGTCAATTCTCTGCCGAGCTGTGGACCCTGCTGCCTGTTCCTGGTTCCAAGAAGTCTCTCTCCGGGCCGTCAGCTCCTGCCAACACCATCACCCTGTTCCCGTGCAGTTCTACCTTGCTGGTTACATCACCCTCCATCGCATCAAACCTTCAATAAAGACTTTCCTTTTAAGTCCCGTGTGTGTGGTTCTGGGTTCATCCATAGACAAATCGTGACAATTAGACTTAGACAACTTTATTTGTCATTTTGTATGCACAGAGTGCGTACAGAAAGAAATTTCATTTGCATACAGCTTGAGAATTACAGTAAATTAAAGGATAAAGTGCAGTAAACAATTGAAATGTAAACAATGCAGGAGAAAGAGACAGTGTGCGATCACAGTGTACAGGTGAGTATTTTTAAAAACCATTTGTATGTGCAGAAATTAATTAATTTCTCAGATTAATTTCCTTTCATTTACAAATTGATTTTTACAGCTCTAATAAAAATGTATGTGGTGACCAACTGAAATTATCTTGGGAAAAGCTAAATAAACTTATAACTGAATTATCTTTAAGAAAGAAAGATGGAGTTTAATTTGTTAAAGACCACTTGCAGAAACGTAGGTCTCCTCGGAAGAGAAGTGCTGACTGCAGACGTAAGTGCTGCCATGAAGGATTTTAAAATTTGGCCCCTCGTCTCTTCTTATTGCCGTCACCCAACGGGCTCGAGTCTCAGCATCAGCCGGGAAGTCGTGGAAACTAAGATATGGAAAGTTTTTTTTGTTGTTCAAACACTGTGGGACACTGCAGTAGCAGTTTCTCTGTGATTGTGCCATGCTTGGTGGATATGATGCTGCTGAGAGATGGACACAAGGAGGACAAGGGGAGAAAAAATAGATTAATTATAATACATTTTTAAAACCTTTATTTAACCAGATAAACTACCTTGAGATTAAGATCTCTTTTTCAAAGGTTGATCTGACTAAGAGGTCACCAGCACATGTCATTACTAATACAGTATAATAAAACAATTTCAGGCCTCTACTTAAAATACACAGTATTTTGCACAAAAACTAATAAAAAAGTGCATTAATATAAAGTGCAAATAATATGAGAAATGCAACATAGAAAATTCAGAGCCAGAGGCACTGTCCAATAGACCCACGGTCGTTATTTTTTTTAGGAATGAACAAAAAGATTTAAATGGAATAAGATCTTTTTAATTCAGTGACTGCAATTATATAACACGTCACCATAATAAAGTAAGGGGAACAATGTAGCAGATAAATGTCTCTTTTTTCACTCAGTGAAAAACAAGATTTATTTCTATAATAACAAAGCTACAGTAATAATTTTATAACATCTACATCAGATTAATGATGTAGATGGTAAAGTAAGCTAACAAGCTGCTGCATGTTAGCTTTGATCTTCATGTTACTGTCCCGATCAAAGCATCTATATAACAGCAATGATCGCTACCAATACTAAGGGGAAAAAAAAGATAGTCAATAAGACACGTTTAATATTGTGCTCGCAGTCTTACCTAATGAAATCACGCTGATTTCTGATAGGTAAAAGTTTGGTAAGGTAAGCTAACAAGCTGCTGCATGTTAGCTTTGATCTACATGTTACTGTCCTGATCAAAGCATCTATATAACAGCAATGATCGCTACAAATACTAAGGAAAATAAAGATAGTCAATACGACACGTTTAATATTGTGGTCTCAGTCTTACCTAATGAAATCGCGCTGATTATCAGTGAAACACGTCTTCACCTCCCGAATTTTCTATGTAAAAGCATGTAGCCGGATGGAAAGATACCCTGCTCCGCTTCAAAACGGAAGTTGAGTGACGTCATGTGAAAAGGGTCTATTGCACAGTTTATATGAACATTCCTCTCCATTGTGAGAATAATACATTGTGCAGTTTCCAACATTGCGGGTGTTTTAACATAAAATAATAAATGAAGATTTACATCATCACCTTTTGCCAGGGGAAGTACAAATTTACAAAAAGATAAGTTGTTTACACACATTCACAGTTTTTGTTGCCTTTTGATTAAGAGAATACTTAATCATGTTGACATATTGCTTGACCTCATTGTTAAAAGCAATAAAAGATGTTTTGGAATGCGCAAACTTACATTTATGAATGTAAAATTTTGCTAAGAGAATAATCAGATTAATAATGAAAGTTTCATTTGGCCTAGTCTTATTTGTGTTGAGGTCATAAAGGCCAAAAAGGACATCCTTCCAAAATAACTTGAAATCTTTCTCAATATTTTCTGCAATAAAATTACAAATGTCAGACCAGAGGTTTTGGACAAAAGGGCAATGCCAAAACAAATGGGTTACTGTTTCAACACTCATAGAACAGAAATTGCACTTTAGATAAATGTCTTTTTTACATTTTTTGACAATATGATCATTAGACGGGTAAAAACTATGAATTATTTTAAATGATATTTCTTTAATTTTGTTGGTCAGCAAATATTGTTTGGGTAAGAGCCAGACCTTCCTCCAGTCAAAGTTTTGCACAAATTTATTCCAGTATGGAACCACATATGTTACTGTAATAAAATCTGCTTTGAACAGAGATCTAATTATTTTATTGTTCTGATAAGGTTAGTTGTTGTGTGTCCAATCTTGGTTGAGCTCTATATAACATGCAAACACCAGAAGAAATTGCTCCAAAGACTTTGGCATAATCTGCAGGAGACACAGGAATTTTGTATTCTTCTAGAAACTCTTTATAAGAGAAAAGAAAACCCTCCTTGTTAAATAATTGGTCAACAAAAATAATGTTATTATTAAACCAGTAATCAATAAATAAAGATTTGTGTTTAAACAATATGTCTTTGTTGTTCCATATGAAACATTTGTTGGGTGAAAAGTTGTGTTTGAAAATAAGAGACCATGAAAGGAAGGCCTGGCGGTGAAAGGCTGACATTTATATCGGGACATTATCAATATTATAATTACAGGTTAAGAAAAAGCTCAAACCACCCAGTTTTGACAGCAAATGATATGGTATGACATTCCAAATAGAACTAGAACTGCAAGCAGTTATTAACAGGTTCCAAGCCCACCCACGCCCCGCCCCTTTGAGCTTGCTCCTGGACTTCAGTTCAGCGTTTAACACCCTCATCCCACAGCATCTGGTGGAAAAATTGGAACATCTGGGCTTCACCACACCCCTTCGCAACTGTCTGCTAGACTTCATCACCAACAGACTTCAGTCGGTCCGGGTTGGACAAAACACCAGCACGGGCTTTCCTCAGGGCTGCGTCCTGAGCCCCCTGCTGTTCAGTCTGACACACGACTGCGGTCCCAGGTTCACCACCAATCACATTGTGAAGTTTGCAGATGACACGACGGTGGTGGGCCTGATCAGACACGACAAAGACCGGGACTACAGAGAGCAGGTGGAGCAGCTGGTGGGCCGATGCAGAGACAACAGCCTGATCCTGAACGTGGAGAAAACGAAGGAGATCATCGTCGACTTCACGGAAGAACCGGCCTCACCACGCTCCACTTATCAACAGCTCAGCTGTGGAGGTGATCAGCAGCACCAAATTCCTCGGGGTGCACATCACATACAACCTCAGCTGGTCTGTGAACACCATGTCACTGGCGAAGAGGGCACAGAAGCGCTTGCACTTACTGCGGAGGATGAGGAGAGCCCACCTGTCCCCGCCCATCCTCACAACCTTCTACAGAAGCACCATAGAGAGCATTGTGACCAGCTGTCTGTCTGTGTGGTGTGGAGGCTGCAGCACCTCCGACATTTCATCCTTTCCAGCTGTATCGCTGTGTGGGGCGGAAGCTGCACTGAATACAACAGTAAAGCCCTGCAACGCATAGTGAACACAGCTGGATATCATGATTTGGGTTTTTGTTATGGTTTATGTTGGTCTTTTTAATTAGTTCACTCTCCTGTTTTAGTATTAGCTCTGGTTTTTATTATTTGCTAATGTTCTGTTTGGTCTTTATGTTGATTTTGGTTCTGAATTAGTCTAGTTTAATTTCTGTTTTGGTTTAGTCATTCTCTTCATGTAATCAATTCTGTCTTAGGTTTAGGTTCTGTATTAGTTTTGGTTAATGGAATAGTTTGAGTTTTAATGTGGTTTGATTTTGTACTTTGTTTTATATTATCAGTTTCTTCTGGCCTGCTCTGATCAGTTCTGTCACCAGCCTTTATTCAGTTCACCTGCCAGCATTCTTTTGTCTTGTCACTCCCCTTCACCAGTCACCATCCAATCAGCTTCAGTTTACTTCCAGCCATTTTGTCCCCCCTGATCAGCTCCACCCATTCTGGTAATTAGTCTCACTCTGTTCACCTGCTCACTCCCCTACTTATATCTGCCTCTGTCACCTGCACTCTGCCAGATCATTGTCTATCCAGCCGTTGGTGAGTTTAGTCCAGCATTTCCCCTTTGCCTGTTGATTTAAACCTAGTGCCTGTTTTGACATCTGAGCCAATCTGATTCCTGATCCTGTTTTTTCCTGCCCTGTTCTGACTGCCTGCCTGCCTGTTACTGACCGATCTGATTCTGTTTTTGGATAACCTGAGATTGCCTTATCCCTGTTTGTATTCCTGCCTGTTTTGGACTGCCATTTTGTGTACCGTTTTTGGACTGTCATTCCGACCACTGAGTTCTGCCTGCCCCTGTATTATCTAGATCGCCTTAATTAAACGTGTTTTTTCATTCATCTCCTTGTCCGGCCTGAATACTGGGTCCCTCTGTCTCTGGTTCGTGACACTGGAAGGATTATTGGTGCTTCACTCCCCTCCCTGAAGGACATTTACACACCCACCTCACCCGAAAGGCGACCAAAATTGTGAGTGATGCACGTCACCCCGCTCACAATCTGTTTGACCTACTGCCGTCTGGGAAGAGGTACAGAAGCCTGCGCTCCCGCACCACCAGACTTACCAACAGCTTCATACACCAAGCTGTTAGGATGCTGAACTCTCTCCCCCCTCCACCCTCAGCTACATAACATCCTGGACATTGGACCCACAGATGGCCGCCTTGCACTACTCCACCTGCACACTTGTACACTTTGCAACTTCTTGTTGTTGTCCTGAAAACACAACACTTCTGCTGCTCTTACATAACTTGCACCACTATGCCACTTTCTTTCCTACTAATGTCAAATAGAACTACCTCAGCCTTTTATTTTATTGGCCTGTATGTCTGGAGCATGTGAAGAAATTGACAATAAAGCTGATTTTGATTTGATTTGATCCCAGCGCTGCATGTCCCGAGGTCTGCTGGTGGTTCCTAGAGTCTCTAAAAGTAGAATGGGAGGCAGATCCTTTAGCTATAAGGCTCCTCTCCTGTGGAACCAACTCCTAGTTTTGGTCTGTCAGTGTTATAAGAATTATTATTCTGAAGTCACTATGGCCTCACACCACTCGGACAGAGGAGGCCCGGAGACCTGATGTCTGTGTAAAAGTTCCACTGTTTGCCGAGTGCAAGGCTGAATGCTGCGTAGAATGATTATTGTCTATGATAGACTGTCTTTGTTATGTCTCAAACCAAGGCCACGGTGCAGTATTAGGGGAAGCCCGAAAAGCGAGGCAGGCAGAGACAGGGCAGACGCAGACTGCAGCGGGACCGTGGGGTGCGATTTACTTTCCATCTATGTGATGCTGCTCTGTTTCTCAATAAAAGTGCTGGAGCGTCATCACCGCCGTCTCTTCATTTAGTAAAGATGGGAATTCAGTTATCTTTGCTTAGAATTCCTATAACATTTGGCGTCAACGAACAAGATCTCCGACCGACGAGCCAGGGAGTCCGGGGACAGGAGCTGCTTTGGCCGGCGCGGAGAGGTTATCCGCCCTCTGGTACCCCGAATAGATTTTCAAGGGATGTGGAGGAGCTCCTGGTCTCAGAGCGTCTCTGGGGCGTCGGCGCGAAGATCCGAACCTTTCTTTCATGAGACGGTAAGGGGATTATTTTCCAGCTCTTTTAAAAAACAAACGCAATTGCTCAAAAATGTTTGCAAGCTTTTACAATTTAAACCCCATTTAAAGAATACCTCAAGAAATTTTAAAAGTTAGAACTGTAAACCTAAAAAGGTAGTAATAAGTAAAAGCCGGTAGAAATAATGAATTATATTTAATCCTTAAGGCAAATGTCCCTGACTCTCCTCGAGATCGGTCGTGTTTTTCAGCTCTCCGCAGAGCTCCTTATCTGCTTGCCCTGCCCCCACGTCTCTCCTGCTATTTGCTTCGTCCTGTGTCTTTGGGCAATTTCTTCACAGCAACCAAAAAGCTCGGAAAACAGAAGCTAAGAATTATGGATCTCGTCAGCTGGTCTCTAAATGCAATTGATCAAATTTCTTCAACTGGAAAGCAAAGGAACGGGGAGCATTCCTGTCCCGATGGAACTTTTTTTGCGGGATACTCCGTGGATCGGTGGAATAGGTGGTCCACGGTGTGCCTCTCAATGATTTCCGTGGAGGACGCCGAAGACGTATATATATTTGGATTTATGATTCTAGGATTTCTGCTGATTGGATGTGGGGGATTTCTGATGTATCAACAACTTCAACGACTGCTGGTGGCGAAATCGGCTTTTATCAGACTACCAGCGGGATTTGACGCAATCACAAAAGCGATGAATGAACAGAACATCAGGCTGGAGAAGCTAACGGCGGTGGTCGGGAGAGGTGAGATGGGATAACTGTCTCCCCCTTGGAACATGACCGGATAACGTGACCGGATAATATCTGGATGTGAAGATGGAAAATTGGACCCCGGAGCCAGTGATAAAAAGACTTTTAAAGCTGAAGTAAAAGTGTCTCAGCTTGTTATCATAACAAATTTTGTATTAAATCAGACTCCCTTTAACCTAAATTCTCCCCTGCGTTGTTATGGCGAAATCGCACAGAACTATTCACCCCCCCCCCCCCCCCCGGCTACCCCCCCTCCCCCGCAAGACACCTGTGGGGACGTACAGCTGGCTGCGAAGTGAGAGACTTTCCATCAAGGACACTTGCCTGCCGGAGGAACGGCCTTCATGGACATACAGATTCCCACACAACATGCATACACCACTGACTACATTCACCCATGGACTACACACGATTAATCTCAAATGTTCTCCTTCTGCTTATGTGTTGTATTCGTTATATTTGTGCTTATGCAATGAGGGTTTTTTTTATGTAGGGTTTCTCATACTGTAACGTTTTTTACATTATGATAAATTCTAGCCTTTTTTTTCTCCCGCCACTATCCCCATGTTTTAATGTTACTTCGACAGATTTCAAGGCAGCGCCTGTAAACTCCGTTTAGGCGGGGTCTGGGTAGTTTGGAGGAATGTGGCCTTGACAGCTGCGCTTTTTAGCAGCGGCTGGCTGGCTGCGTTCCTTGGCAACGCAAGGCCTCAGTCAATCGTTCCCCCCAAATGTTTGTTTGTTAAGTGTATGTGATGGACGGTTGTACTGGAACTGACTTTTCGATTGCAATGCAAATTGTAATTGACAAATAAAATTTGATTGATTGATTGATTGATTGATTTGAAATAAAACAGGATTCGCAATACAGAACGGTGACTAAGGTTTTAACATTAAACTAAAATTCAAAATTTAATTAAAATACGGTTTCAGCTGAAATGCGGACTCTCATGCTGGGAGGAGGAGGGGCAGAACGATTTTCACCTGGGAAACAAGACCGGGCTGAGCGATTTGCAGCTGGTCAAGGGAAGTCCTTCTGTCCAGTTGGGCAGAGGCTGCCCACTAGTGTAGTGGTGTAGTGGGTGAAAGCGGCAGGGATGCTCAAATCCCTGACTTCTGTGTAGACGTACGCAGATTTGAAAGGAGATCTCGATCATTATACCCAAACGATCATCAGATGTGAGGCCTTTCATTTTAGTTGGTCGATCTCGCGGAGGACTTATCAAAAAAAAGTAAAAAAAAATTTTTTTTAAATATATATATATAAAAAAAAAGTCCGGGAGGCGGAGTAGTCAGTATAATGGGTCAAAGGCAGAGTTCCCGGGGTCGAGCCTTGCCCCAGGGTGAGATGTTCGATTTCATGCTGGAAAAGTAGGGGCCCGGAAGCATGACATGCATAAATGATTTGAAATGATTTGATTAAACATGCAGATTTCTCACATAGGGGTTATTAATTTTTTTATTGCCGTACTGCTACTAAATAATAAAAATAAATTTAAGAATTAATGAAAAGAAAAGCGAAAATTGAATAAAATGAATTAAAAAAAAAAGAAACGGAAACGGAACTAAAAAGGCGTTGCACCGGGGAAGCGTTTACGTGGGGACCGACTAGGCATTTCCATTGTGGATAAAATTGTTCTGAACTGCTAATAGCGACGTATAACTTTCAAAAATGGATAAGTGTCCAAGTGTCTGCGAGACAAAGAGTTGTATCCTTGAGGGGCTGAAACGTAAAACCGCGTGTGGACGAAACATTTGTGGGTCGTAACCAGCGCACGCTCTCCACCTTTTAAACTAAGCGGGAACTTAACACGTTGAAAACATCTTTCGGCGTTGCCATAGACATTTAAAAAAATATGAGAAACACAGAAATGTGTAAGATAGTGAAAAAAACAGGCCTGCGTATGTTTGACTGTCTGAATGTCATCTTCTGTAAGTAACTGAATGTATATCGTATGTAACTTGAATGTCATCTTCTAACTGTGTGTATGTATATCGTATGTAACGTTCGTCTGTGTGAATTAATTCGGTTAAAATGATAAATGTTCATGGTTTCAAGATGTTCATTTATTTTGGGAGAACTGCAGCTCCGTAATTCAAATGACATTTTAAGCATGGACTATGTTAACTAAAAACTAAAGAGGGAAAAGAGAGATTTCAATAACAAGGTTTGTTTTTCCCACATTAAATATCCGGCCCGAATTAGACTGATACACGGAGAGATTAACATGGCTTAAACGAAAATATTTCAGCTTTGTTAGAAAATTGTAACTGGCACTGAGCTGTACATAAAAGCTTGTTGGGTTTACTCCACTATAGAATTAGGCAGTGACCCCATCATTTGTCTTAGCTCTAAAGTAATATAGAATTACTGAGATCTTATTGCTTGTCACAATAATGATTCATGACAAACCAGTCAATTTGAAAGAAGTTTAGAATACATGGTCTTTGATTTAAATATATGGAAAAAACTGTGCTTTGGCTTTGAGTTTGGCTTTAAGGTTTCACCCTTGACCAATTGAGATTTGGAAAGTTATATATGAATAAAAGTGTTACTAACGGTAAATACACATGGTCAAAGGACCAAAAGAACTCAAAAGTTGTAATAAGTTAAAAATGTATGTCATATTGGAAAAGAAATTTTTTTTCTTTTTCTTTTCTTTTTTTCTTTTAGAGATGTTTCTTTTTTTTCTTTTTTTTTTCTTGTAAATAGCTTTATTGTGATTCCTGCAAGGAGTAGAGGTGAAAGAAAGAGGAGATAAAAGGGAGAGAATGATAAAACCTTCTCCGTCTGCTCCGTCACCTGGAAAGAGAGATGCAAAAAGAACAGCACAACCAACAGACATAAAGCAACAAATACAATCGAATAACACCTAGATGCCATTGCTAAATCATATATATTATTATGTAAGCTGACATGTGTAATGTGATACTTGAAAAAACAAAGTGAAAGAACATAAATAAATAAATAAATTATAAGATTACTGTATATAAGTGAACACTTAATACCTGGGACCCAGCACCCATCCAAAAGGAAATAGCTTGATAGTGGTTGTGGATTTAGAGATGTTTCAAAAGAAAGGTGAGAAATATATACCTTCCCAGGATCAGCAAGAGAAAAAACATCACGTTAAAGTGACACTAAGGGGACCAGGGTTTTAACTGCATGCTATTAACACTCTTGTTTTTCTCTGAGTTATTGCTTTCAGATTAAAGGAGACGCCACCTTTCTGCCAACAGAAGACTCTGAGAAGACAGTGCTATCAGTATGGTAAGGATTCATAATCATATTTGGACACTAAATTATGCTAAGTTTTAACCAAGAGATCTTCCAGCGGAAGAAAGGTGGTATCTTAAAAATGTTTGTTGCTTTCTGCTATTAAGAGTTCTATCCTTCTGCTTCCTTTTCTTTGCAAAGAAACCTGGTCAATATGATAGGAATGTGCTAACATAGAGATTTAGTCTCATTTTAGACAGTCTCATATGCGAGTGAATACCAAAACAGTGGCGCAGTGACCGGGGGGCTGATCCTTGGGACAAGGAGAAAAGGTGATGTCATTGACTTCAGCCTGATCCAGTTTTGAGTTTTATTTTGTCAGAGGCAGAGTTTGATTTATTTTTTATCCTTTTTTTCTTTATGTTTGTCATTTTAGAGGGAACACTGTAGTTAAAATGTTTGTGACTGCTTTGCTGTGATTTCTGTTCAAGCTATGGAGCGTTTCTTTGGCAATAAATGCTGGCAGAATTCATTCTGTTTGCAGGCGTGAGGACTGGAGGATGGGCTCTTGAATGGAAGGAGAATGTTGTGCTGCTGAACTCAGACATTGGACTGAAAATGGACGATAGCAACGACTATGAGGCATCGGACAACCTTCGACAACAGACACAGATGAGTTCTGCAGACACGACTTCATGCACAACACTTCCTTTCGCTTAGCTGAGTTTTTTAAAATAAGACAAAAGATACATAGGGTTGCTTCTGATTAATACCACAACAATATTCTGGAAATATACACAGTGGAGATTTCTTTTACAAACTATAGGGTTTTCTGTTTGGGTTTTTGGAAAAAGGTGAAGTATTTTTTAAGGCTGGTTCAGCAAGAAGTCTCTGAAAGGTTTAATACAATTACTTGTTGTGACTTAGTGTGTTAAATGAACTGTGATGAACATTGACACAGTGGCCATGAAACTAATAAGATAAGTCTGTGTTGCAGAGAACTTTCAACTGTTGGACATTGTAAGTTGAGACACAGATGGGAAAATTTTGATTAAGAATTATAGAGGAGTGCTGCTGCAGATAAAGTTGAACAGATTTCTCCTTTAATGTAAGAGCAATGCAAGATCTAATGATTACAGTAGAGGAGGTTAAGCTAAGAGCACAATAATTGTGAGCGGAAATATCTGGATGTGAAAGTGTTTGAAGAAGGTAAATGACACAAGATTGGGAGTCTTGATAAGAACACTAATTAGGCCCGAGCAGCGAAGCGCTGCGAAGGCCTATTGTATCTGTAGTGTTAGTTATTATTAGGCCCGAGCAGCGAAGCGCTGCGAAGGCCTATTGTATCTGTAGTGTTAATTAGGCCCGAGCAGCGAAGCGCTGCGAAGGCCTATTGTATCTGTAGTGTTAATTAGGCCCGAGCAGCGAAGCGCTGCGAAGGCCTATTGTATCTGTAGTGTTAATTATTATTAGGCCCGAGCAGCGAAGCGCTGCGAAGGCCTATTGTATCTGTAGTGTTAATTAGGCCCGAGCAGCGAAGCGCTGCGAAGGCCTATTGTATCTGTATTGTTTCTTATTATTAGGCCCGAGCAGCGAAGCGCTGCGAAGGCCTATTGTATCTGTAGTGTTAATTATTATTATTAGGCCCGAGCAGCGAAGCACTGCGAAGGCCTATTGCGGGGGTCGGCAACCCGCGGCTCTAGAGCCACATGCGGCTCTTTAGCGCCCCCCTTGTGGCTCCCTGGAGCTTTTTTAAAAGTGTGTGAAAATGGAAAAAGATGAGAGGGAAAATATATTTTCCATTTTAGTGTTGTTTCTGTAGCAGGGAATCCCCGAGACAAACATTCTCAATGTTTTCCAATGATGAAAAATGTGTAGAATACATATTACATTTCAAAATATCTGTCAACGGAGATTTGCGTCATAAGCTGCAGCACACGTTTCTTGCAGCTCGGTGTAGCGCCAGGCGGGTCGCAGTAGTTGTAAACAAACCGGTGGGTGTGTGATGAGCCATGGATCCCAAAGGGAAATAGAGAAAGATAGCTGAGGAGGACAGAGGATTCAACAGTTCTTGGACCGAATCATTTGCTTTCATTGGCGATATCATAGTAAATTGGGCAAAAGACGGCTATTTCTGCCCTGCGATGGACTGGCGAGTGTTCCCTCTAAGCTGCGCGCGTGCGCCATCGCGCACAGCATGTGGCTTCAGCGCGCACAGCAAATCTATAATGCGCAGAAAATAAAATCCAAGCTGAACTGTAAACAAAATAATAATAGACTAAGTTGTTTATACTATTTTGCAACTCTCTTGAGTCTTGACACGGTGTTCCGCAGCCCGCTCTGTGAGCGCAGGTGCTGATCGAAGCGCACCGCTGATTGGTGGGTGGGGCAGACGCCTTTATTGGGCAGGTTGTGGTGTGCGTCTTTGTTCTGGACTCCGTTAAAGAAAAAAATACCGAGCTACACTGATTATAAAGAACAGGGTTCCGTTCTTCGTACGTTGCTTAAAACATCCAAGATCAAATGAGACACCCAAGATGATTTCATCCGGCTAATCATGATCCGGCTAATTGGGTTCTTCGAACACACCTGTTGTTTACGATTAGTATGGCTGGATTGAGTTATCTGAGACAACTGCGCGTTCATGCGTTTGTTTAAAAGGGGAAATGTATCGATAGTAGAAACAATGATCAGCAACGCTGCTATTGGCTGTTCAGCATGGCCAAAGAACGCCCACAGTTTTTCTCCCAAGCAGAACACGAGCTTTTAATGGAAGGTTATGCCGAATTTGAGTCATTAATTAAAACGACAGGGAACACCTCAAAGTCTGCTAAAGCCAGGAGAGAGGGCTGGCAAAAAGTAGCAGACAAATTACATGCATAAGTGCTGTCTATGGTAGATGTTTCTATCACTTTCTACAGTATGTATTTTTGCATTTTAATAATTTCATATTTACTTTGTTCTTTTATGTCAGAGCCTCCACCGGACACATTAGAACATGGGGAAAAAAGTGAAGTACAAGTATATTCTACAAAATGGTAGCCTTTAATTATTATACTATATTTTAAAAAGACACTTTTTCCTCTTTTTAAAAGCCACTGTTAAATGATGTGTTTGGCTGTTTATAACAGCCACCAAGAAAAAGGCTGAAAAAAAAAACAGGTTCTTTTTACTTTTGTTGCATGAGGCATGTTTCACCCTTTCTTTTTCTTTCACAAAATGACACAGGGTGCCATCCGTTCCCTATATAAACGGCATCTTCAACAAAAAAATTAGTATTTTGACCTGAAAAAACACAAATTAAGAGGAGAAATTGAACTCCACAACTTGAAAAATTGCACTAGAGATCGAGTTGCTTCAAAAGGACCTTCAGAGTAAGTTCTAATACACCATTTGACAGTAGTATTGCTGACTTTACATAACTATTTCTTATTGCAGGCAAAAGATGACTTGCTGGCTTTTCTTTATAAACAATTGTTTAAATAAAACGAGAGGAACTAAGCATTATTTGTTTCGTCTTTTATTAAACATTAAAAATGGTGTTCCACAATTCTGTCCCGTCCTCTGCCACTAGGTGGCCCAAGTGCACTGGCTGGATATCCCTATCTCCTCCATTTATACAGCTGCGATCTAATCCTGTTTACATGAAATAAGCCTGCTGGCGCACATGTTGCTATGACAGCAAGTCCAAGAAGAGTTTCGGAGAACCAAACGATCCAAAATCATGCCAAATCGTCAACAGTCAAATCCAGCTAACTGAGTTAGCGACGTACGAAGAATGGACCCCAGGTGACCTCACAGAAAAACAAAAGAGTGGTGAGAACAACAAAACAAGTTCATAAAGTTACATCAAATAAAGAAACTTAAACATTTCCCCAAATACTCAATTACTTTAAAACCAGCAGATGCCTGTTTACATCTGTTAGTGAGGGGGTAAATCCCTCACAGGAAGAAACAACATTGCTGCCATCTGCAGGGCATTTGTGTGATACTGAGGATATTAAGAGGGGGACAGACTCTTTAAAGTTTGATACAGCATTATCCGATAAAGATCTATTATAATGAAACCTTCTTTTGGGAGAACTCAGTTAAATTGAACTCAAAGGTTATTAAAAAATGGTCAGATAGGACAGGGTTGTGAGGAAATACTGTTAATTTTTCACAATCAATGCCGTATGTCAGCACAAGGTCCAAAGTATGAAGGCAACAGTGCGTCGGTTTATGCACATTTTGAGCAAAGCCTGTTGTATCTAGGATAGCTTTAAAGGGTACTCTAAGGTTATCACATTCAGTATCAAAATGAATGTTAAAATCCCCCGCTATAATAACCTTGCCAGTGTGTAACACCAAATCAGATAAAAAGTCTGACAACTGAACCAAAAACTGAGAGTAAGGCCTGGTGGACGATACAAAACAACAAAGAGAAGAGGTTTTATTGCTTTGCAAGTTCCGAACCAAAGCTGTCTCCAAATAGAACTTATCTCGACAAAATGTCCCAATTCAGCCAAATGAACTAAAAAAGCTTAGAAGAACTCGTTCACCAGCTAAGTTTCTCCTCCTGCTGTCTTGATGTTCTACCTACAGCTTTCTTTAAGAAAGTTTTGGCTGTTAGAACGTCTGATTTGACTCAGATAATAAACATGTCCCTTCTGTCAGGAGTTTTCACCCAGTTACTAAAAACAGCAATTACCAAATCACTGTTGAAAAAGAACAATTTCAACAAACTACTTCTGCAGAACTACAGGCCCATCTCAAACCTCCCCTTTATAAGTAACATTATTGAAAAAGCTTCCTAACAATGACCAACAGCTTTGACATTTTCCAGTCAGGTATACGTGTTCACCACAATACAGAGATTGTCCTTTGTTAAGGTGTTTAATGACTTCCATGTAAATGCAGATTGTTGAATAACTACAGTGCTGGTTCTGTTGGACCTCAGTGTAGCATTTGCTACTGTGGATCACTCCATTCCATTAGAGAGCCCAGAAAACTGGGTATATATATCTGTATACATTCATACATCACAAACTTGTTATCGGTGTATCAATCAGAACCAAACATGGAGTAGCAGTATTCAATTCCTATGCTTCACTTATCTGGAACAAACTTCCAGCAACCTGTGAAAGTGCTGAAAGCCTGAGTTCTTTTAAATCAGGATTAAAAACACATTTGTTTAGGATTTCATTTGACTGTTCTAAACTGTTTCCTGAAACATCATTAGTTTAAGTTTGTAGTCTGTTTTTAAATTCATTAATATTTGCTTTTAGTTTCCATTTCCTATGTTTTTGTTTCAGTTTTTCTACATTTTATTTCAACTTGCTTCTATTCTGTATTCCTGTGTTTTAATCATGTAAAGCACTCTGCGTTGTCCTTTTACTGAAATGTGCTACACAAAAAATTGCCTTGCCTTCTCTATTATATATGTATATAGATGAGTGTGTTTATAAGCATATTTTGAAATCGTATTGCCATTCTGACCCCCACTCCCCACCAGTTGGTGGCGGTAATGCACACCGAAAAGTTGTTTGCCAATTCAAGAAGAAGAACATCAATACGTAGAAGAACAGTAAACACAAGTAGTATCCAGGGAGTATGGAGAATTCGGAATTATCTTTCACTTTGGCTTACACCGTGTTTGCCATTTGCCTCATCTTTACTCCGAACGAATTCCGTGCTGCAGGTTTAACCATCCAAAATGTGTTTTCGCCCTGGCTGGGCAGTGAGGATATTGGCTTCATCGAGCACCATTTGAGGAGGACCAGTCTCACTGTACTGATCCACAGTGCCCTGCCTCTAGGTTAGCTGTGCCTGTGATATGGCACTGTCACTGGATACAGACGTAATATTGATCTGCTAACCTTATAAACGGCCTAGTTGTGTAGCTGAAGAAGTAGATTTAATCTAACAAAAGTATCATCTAACTTTGAAATGTATTGAGTAAACCGTATATATCTTATTTTCCCCAGGTTACTACTTGGGAATGTGTGTTGCTGACCCAGAAGAGAACCTGATAAATATTCACCAGGTAAGTGCCGTTTTTGTCTCTCTAGGGTTCAAAATAGACAAAATATAGCTCATTATTATGTTAGTCTTCTAATATTGACAATCGGTCAGGTTTTATGTATTCATCGGCATCAGATTATGATCTCAGTGGTGCAAAAAAGTTTATTAATAAATTAATTTAACAAAACATGTACAAAGAGGTAACACTGCTGAAAAGCATGAACAAACAAGTATGGCAATTCAAATATTCTGCATGTCAGTGGTGGATGCAGCAAGGCATACTTAGATAAAAAATAAAAAGAGGCAAGCAAACAAACTCACAAGGGGATATATACTTTAAAATGATGTAAGTCTGGAAAACAAGCCTTTACATGTTTGAACATATTTCAGATATTTCAAGTATACCTGAAAGTCTTTTAGGAAGACAAAGATAAGATATTACGCCTTGTTTATGGATAACCTTTTTTTCGCTAAACAAAAGATTGCAACAGAGTTAATCGTTTTTGTTTGGCAATAATCTTCCAGATGTTATATACAAAAATGTGTTCTGTGAATACTACATTTCGTTTCATCCATTTTTTACTTTGCGTTTGGATAACCCAGCTAGAGCACACTCAGACTAGGGGGAAGAACATTTAAATATGGAAATCCTGCAGCATGCAACACGGGGTATATTACAAATTGGAAACATGACACTTAACAGGAAATCTGGAATTCTAGAATTGCGCCGCTCAGGGTAGCAGCACGTTGGAGTAGCTCTGTACTTTTCATTGAGATTTTTTCCTTTTGAAACGTTCATTCCTGCTTTTCTGGAGGAAAAAAAATTGCGTTTTTTGGACAACCATTGCTTTTTGTTCTGGATACTTTGTACTTGAACCGATTTTTGGCAATATTTTTCGTATTTTGCTGTTTTGTTATGATGCGTAAGTATAGCAACAGGGTGGTTTACAACAAGGAGCAGCTGATTGACACGGGAAAGGCTGAAATAATACCACAACTGAAGCCAGAAATCCCAGAGATGTCAAGGTTGAGGTGTGAACCCGAAATCCAGCCAACGCAGGGTGTGTTTTAAAAGGTTTGCTGAGACGTAGAATACTGGCAGACGAGGTAGGCAGGCAGGAATGAAAAGGAGACCACTGAGGATGCAGGGAGACCACGAGTTGCAGGAAATGATGAACTTGAGCCGGTGATGAAGGCAGGAGTTGACTTGAGCAGATAATGCAGGCCAAAGGCTCACCAGAGCGGGCAGAGCAAGAAGCAGGGCCTCAAGGAACAGCAGACTAGCAGCAGGCAGACACTGGAAAACTTCAGTGAGGGCTGAACACAGGCAGAGTTTCCACGTCCAGCAGGTTGAGCACACAGGACTGGGATTGTTACGACGACAGAGCACATGAGAGGAGACAAGACGATCTGGCGGTGAATGGGTGACTGAGGCAGGTATATGAAGGCTGGGGAACAGGGGAGCAGAGTTGGGACTGATATATGGGTGCAATATTGTTGCAATATTATTTGCAAATGTGTGTGGAGAGTTGTGAGTCTGTATCTCAATTTGTGTGTGTGCAGTGGGATTTGAAAATGTGTAAATAAATCTGTAAATGTGTGAGGAGATTTGTGTGTCTGTACAACAATCTGTCGTTAAAACGAGAAAGTTATTCCGTTATTACAAGTTACCTTGTCACTCATTTGGCAGCAAAACGCTTCAGTATGAGAAACCGCTTGACTTGTAACCAATGTCTGTATTTCTGGGTCTTGAAGCGAAAATACTTCAGACATAAGTGTCTCTGTGTGTGCTTACAGATTGATCTACACATTTGCAAATCTTATTACACATTTACAAATCTTTGTACACATTTGCAAATCTTATCACACATTTGTAGATATGAATACCGATTTGTGGATTTTTTACACATTTGCAAACCGGATTACACACCCAAGTTGTTTCACACATTTGCAGATAGTTGGTGAAGATTCTCAGACATCCAGGTCATGGTCATTCCAAAAAAGTAAAAAAAACCCCAAAAGAATTGAATTTTTATCCGAAGTTTGAAGACGTTTCGCTTCCTATCCAGGAAGCTTTCTCAATTCAAAATGTCTGGAGTAGTGTGGAGTAGCAAGCTTTATAGTACTGCCCAACAAAGGCCTTGTAATGGCAAGGACACTCTTTTGAGGACTAAAATGTTCACATTTTGGACAAAGAACACAGATGGTTTGAAAGGGGTGTGAAGGAAGCCATCTACGTTAAGAGAGAAAAACCAAACTTAAACAGAGCAGGAGGACTTCGGTTACAACTCTCAAAAACTTACAATACAGCTATAGGGTTGATTCCGGTGTTGTGCGAAATTCAGTTCCCCTGTGAAAATCTGTTCCCCCTCTGTCGGGAGCGCGCATTGCAGCCGTTTTCACGGCGCTTCTAATTGATTTCTCGGGAAAACAACTCATATAATCAGGTCAAGGTTGTAACATTCAGTTTAATCGGCAGCTGTTGTTTACAAAATTGTAGAATAAAAATAAATAAACGCGGTCTTTCAGGCAGCTGAAATATTCGTTATCTCCTCTCCTTCCCCGAAAACTTTGGGAAATAAAGAGCAACTGTTTCCAAATTCTCACAAATTGTTATGTGTGATAGCATGTAGTATACTAGAAATTTCCTTAATCCAGTAATCTGTCATATTTTACATTACAACGGGATTTACCAGGAAGTCTACACTCTCGTCTTTTCAGGAAGTCTTTTTTTTTTCTGGAAGTCTTAATTTTTGTGCCCTGCTATCAGCCAGTTTCCATCTTCCTTTTTCAGCAATGGAAAATCACAAATACACACTATGCGTTGGAATACTGTGTTTGGTGGCTTACTTTTATTTGTCAGGCTTAAGTGACAAAAGTTGGAAAAAGACCGATTATCTTGCCGTTTAAAATAACACAAAACAGCGTAAGAAGACCTCGTTTATTTATTTATTTTTTACAATTTTGTAAACAACAGCTGCCGATTAAACTGAATGTTACAACCTTGACATGATTATATGAGTTGTTTTACCGAGAAATCAATTAGAAGCGCAGTGAAAACAGCTGCAATGCACGCTCCCGACACAGGGGGAACAGATTTTCACAGGGGAGCTGAATTTCGAACACCGACCAATCATCACCTCAATTCTCACCCCCACACGGGTGATCAAAACATCACTTCTGTAAACCAGGCCAATAACGACCCTAACGACTCCCCATTGAAGAGGCGTGGACCAGAGTCGTTTCAATTTGCAAGCCAACAACGACCTTAACGACTCCCCATTACTAAGGGGGTGGACCTGTTTCGGTTCAATTTGCATGTTATCTAAGCCATTACAAGGCCTTTGTTGGGCAGTACTATAAAGCTTGCTACTCCACACTACTCCAGACATTTTGAATTGAGAAAGCTTTCTGGATAGGAAGTGAAACGTCTTCAAACTTCGGAAAAAAGTCCAGTTCTTTTGTTTTTTTTTACTTTTTTGGAATGACCATGACCTGGATGTCTGAGAATCTTCACCAACTATCTGCAAATGTTTGAAACAACTTGTGTGTGTATTCCGGTTTGCAAATGTGTAAAAAATCCACAAATCGATATTCATATCTACAAATGTGTGCTAAGATTGGCAAATGTGTACAAAGATTTGTAAATGTGTAATAAGATTTGCAAATGTGTAGATCAATCTGTAAGCACACACAGAGACACTTATGTCTGAAGTATTTTCGCTTGAAGACCCAGAAATACAGACATTGGTTACATGTCAAGCGGTTTCTCATACTGAAGCGTTTTGCTGCCAAATGAGTGACAAGGTAACTTGTAATAACGGAATAACTTTCTTGTTTTAATGGGAGACTTTCCTTGTTAAAGCGAGATAATTTACTCCTTATAACAATGGCATCAGCTCGCGGGATATTTGAGTGTCATGGGAGAAGATGGAGAGACGGAGGGAGGCCCTTTATTTCTTTTTAAGAATTAAATTTTGAGTGTCAGATCAAATGCACAGGCATTCTAAGATGTAAAACAGCACATTCAGGATTTTTTTAAAATCTTTAGCTGTCAGGATGCAGTTCTTCCTGCTGCACCATGGACAGTTCCAGAGCCTTCCACTACCTTCTCTCCCCTGCTCCACTCCATGCTGGATCAGTTTCACCTGCTGCAATAATCAAGTCTGGACTCATTCCACCTGTTCAACCTCCTACATAAACTCCTCATTTCTGCTTTCGCTGCTGGTTCGACAACGTCCTTCCCGTGTCTGCTCATGCCTCACATCTCCCAGCGTCCTTCGTCCCACAACGTGTGCCCCTGTCTCCAGCCAGCCCTGTGTCTGCCTACCAGCCTTCCCTCGTCTCTGCCTTCCTGCCTGCGTTCCCTCAAGTCCTCCGGCTTCGGCTCCACTACGTCCTCCTGCTCCAGCCACCGTCAACATTACTCCGCTGCCATCTGGTACAGTCTGCTGGTTTCCTTTTCCACCACTCATCTCCTTCAATAAAACTCTGAAACGAAGCTCTGTGTGTGGCTGAATTCAGGCTCAGTAACCAGTACCTGACATTGGCTGTATTTTTAATGTAGCCATCTTAAACCTGGTTCACCTACCTTAATGTATATGTTTATGGGAATTTAAAAAAGTACTTTAATTTTAATTCCCGCCAAAAGGAGAATAGCTGCTGTTTAAAATTGTTATTAAAGGTTAGACTGGATCAATATTAAAATCGCTCAAACCTAGACTGCAATGGAACAATGTTGTTGGTTAAGATTTGTTTTCTTTTCTGAGTGAGTTTAAAGACATTAAAAAAAAAACAAATGCAACTACTAATAAACTGAAAACAGAATGTGGTGCCTTCCTGCCAGGAGCTTTTATTGATAAATTCTGATAATTGTCAGGGTTCAGTTTTTGCCTGCCTCACTCTGGACATTTTCTGGCACTTTCCACTTCCCATCCAGCCTAGTTTTCTTTCCACCTCTGATCACTGCCACCTGCAGCCGCTAATCAAGCCAGACCCAATCACCTGTCAACGTCCCTACTTAAACACTCCTCAGTCGGCTCATCCTCGCCTGTTTGTCTTTCGACTTCCCTTGTCTCTCTCTCTGCCATCTCCCGAGAAACCTGCCCATGTCCCTCATCGTCCTTGCCTTGCCTCACGCCTGGCTACCTTTGCTCTTCACGTCCGCCTGTACGAGCTTTGCCGCGTCCGGCAGCTCCAGCCATCATCATCGTCCTTCCGCTGCTGTCTGGTACAATCCTCTGGTCACCTTCTCCACTACTCATCCTGTTTTCAATAAACTCAGTTAAACATGGCTCTGTGTGTGGCTGAATTCGGTTTCAAATCCACAACTCCTGACAGAACGAACTGGCCAAATGAACCCGTTGCCCACACAGAGCCCGGAGCCCTCCTCCCTCCCGAGCTCCGCGGCGGAGCTCTTCAGGATCCAGCTCCGGGAAAGTCTAGATGACATCACCATGCTCAGCCCACCTTGGAAGCGGATGAATGCAGTAAACCATGCTCGGGACAGCTTCAAAAACCAGGCTAAGCTTCTGACGCGTCTGGGCTGTTTGAGGAGCTGGAGTGGAACTATCAAGCAGCGCTTTCCCAGCTCCTCAGCAAACCACCTCCACCCAGACCACAGCTCACCTGCTTGTCCGCCTTGTGTGTTGCTCCCGCCGCTCCCGCCGCCGCTCCCGCCGCCGCTCCCGCCGCCGTTGTTCCTGCCGCCGTTGTTCCTGCCGCCGTTGTTCCCGCCGCCGTTGTTCCCGCCGCAGCTCCCGCCGCGGCTGTGACTGGGGCCGACGTTACCTCAGTCTCGCTGGTGAGATGGCCCGACAGCGTCACGGCTGCTCTGGCGGGCCAGTCAGGACGCTGTCCAGTTCCCCGTCGTCTCTGTCACCACCTCCGTGATACCCAGCTGGCTCCTCGAACCATCGGTTCAATTTCTTTGTGTTGTGACACTGCCAGTTGTGACACTGCCAGAAGATATGTAAATGACCCACATCCTGCTCTCCACAAAGTCTACAGCATGATTGGTGCAAGGGCAGCGATGCATTTTTTTTAAAATCTTTGGCATGATAAAATATCTGACTAAATTTTTCCAACAGTAAATTTTCCAATTCCTAGAGCTAGTAGTAGTTACCTGAGATTTACAAATACTGTACCACATGTCATTACTTATGTCCTATTGAAGTTCCTTAACCCATTTCAGTTCTGCTAACCAGATACAGTCTAAAACGGCAATTAGTTTGTTTATAAGTTTCGTTCTTATTTATTCTGCATTTTTTTAACTATGTGCGCTGTGTTTCTGTGCTTCAACGCCACTGTGCCTCTCTCCCCCCTTCCCTCGGAGCCAGGTTCTTTTATCAGCAGCCAGCCTTCAAAACGTGAATCACTACGTTTAATGTCCTTCCACTCGTATCAAAATGTCCCAATTAAAAACAATAGGAGAGTCAGTAGCTGTGTTTCATGCTCTTTTGTTTTTAACGACACAGAAGCAGCGGTGCCTCGGTGGGCTGCTGCCTTGCGCTTGAATTCAGGTGTGCAAAATTACATTACATGTAACTTAGGTGCGCACTTTTAAAGGAGAAGTCCGGTCAACAAGGAAAAATCAGTGGATCATTAGCTATACCTAAAACTAATACGTTTGTGGTGATTTAATGAATTTAGGCTTAATCAGTAAAAAAATAGAAACATAAATTGTCGTCACAATCGCTGATCCTGGGGGCTGCCATTTTTACCCATATTTGGGCACATCACAGGATGTGACGTCACATCCTGTGACGTTTCTTAGCGGGGCGGCACATCGCTTCACAAGCTAATTTATATAGGAACTGTTGTACACAGCTGCGATCAACAACAATTATTTCGGATTTCCAGAGGACTTCACCACTGAAATTCGCGAGAGGTATTGTTAAAGCAACAATGCCCACGTGCATGGCCGTTGGATGTTCCAATACATCGGGTAAACGTGGAAAAAACATTAGTTTTTCACCTTTCCGATTCATGGGTTTGTCGCTGGATTGCCAAATTGAAGAAGGGGGATTTGCCATCGAACTTCTGGCCAGAGAGAAAACACGTCGTCTGTAGCCAACATTTCGAAGAAGAATGTCTTTAAGATGACGTGAGAGCGAGAATTTTCGGTAGGTTTTTCTTCTTTATAATGTAGAATTTGCGGGGACAGTTGTTTACCCGACCAGAGGGGCGGAGTGATATGACACACTTGGAAATAATGCTCACTGTTGCGAAGCCCACTTATTTTATGCGACTTTGGTCTTCTTTTTTCTAAAGTCGCTTGTAAATTTCATGAGTTGCGGGTTGAAGTTTTTTGGGCTTGTTTCTGAAAGTGAAGTCGATTGTTTCGGCTCTAAACGGTGCCATATAACTAAAAAGTGATGGTGAAATATCCCTCCGCCTCATAACGCACTGGAACTCATCCTAACATAGGAGCAGAGTGAGTTAAAGGCAGAAGGAGCAGCCATGCCTGTATTTTCTGTAGTTTACAGTTGCTGATAACTGCTGAAAGTAGATTAGGTGGTGCAGATCACCATTTTGAGCAGAGATTGGTTCTAAAGATGAGTTTTTACTCCCTGATAACATTGCACCGTACTGTGACGTCACAAACTGGGAGGTGGAAGAACTGTTCTAAACCAAGATGGATGCGCCCAGCAAAGTAGATTCAAATGAAAATTAGAACTGCAAGCAGTTATTAACGGGTTCCAAGCCCACCCACGCCCCGCCCCTTTGAGCATACTCCTGGACTTCAGTTCAGCGTTCAACAGCCTCATCCCACACCATCTGGTGGAAATACTAGAACATCTGGGCTTCAGCACACCCCGTCGCAACTGGCTGCTAGACTTCCTCACCAACAGACCTCAGTCGGTCCAGGTCGGACAAAACACCTCTGATGACATCACCCTCAGCACGGGCTCCCCTCAGGGCTGCGTCCTGAGCCCCCTGCTGTTCACTCTGACACACGACTGCACCCCCAGGTTCACCACCAATCACATCGTGAAGTTTGCAGACGACACGACGGTGGTGGTCCTGATCAGAGACGACAAAGACCGGGACTACAGAGAGGAGGTGGAGCAGCTGGTGGGCCGGTGCAGAGACAACAGCCTGATCCTGAACGTGGAGTAGACGAAGGAGATCAACTTCGACTTCAGGAAGAACTGGCCTCACCACGCTCCACTTACCATCAACAGCTCAGCTGTGGAGGTGGTCAGCAGCACCAAATTCCTCGGGGTGCGCATCACAGACAACCTCAGCTGGTCTGTGAACACCACATCACTGGTGAAGAGGGCACAGAAGCGCTTGCACTTACTGCGGAGGATGAGGAGAGGCCACCTGTCCCCGCCCATTCTCACGACCTTCTACAGAAGCATAATAGAGAGCATTCTGACCAGCTGTCTCTCTGTGTGGTGTGGAGGCTGCAGCGCCTCCCACTGGAAAAACGTGAGGAGAGTGGTGAGGACAGCAGAAGGGATCATCAGGGCTCCTCTCCCCTCCATTAAGGACATTTCATCCCAGCGCTGCATGTCCCCAGCCAATAACATCATCAGAGAACCCTCACAGCCCCCCCCCCCTCCTTTGTCCAAACCCCTCAGGTTTGGACAAAAATAAGATACGCTTTTTTGATATCATTTCTCCAGCTGTAGAAAACACCCAGGCACAGATGATGCTGGAGTGCAGAGAAAATGTAATGAAAGGCAGAAGAGGTTTTGATAGATTATTTGGTTTTTCAAGTATATCATAGGATCCTGGGACCCTCTGCCAAGTATCTGTGCATCTCCTGGATGGCTTCAGCTGTGGACCACTGGTCTGCCTGCCCACTTCGATGTCAAGATTTTTCCCAAGTTTTTCTAAAAATAAAAGAAAATGGTATTTTAGTACATGGTTTACAAATATATAATGTTTAATAACATGCCTGAAGTGGGGGCAGAAAGTTGTTGCGAAGATGTTCCTGGCTGGGGCTAATTTGTGCAGATTTCCAGGCGATCCTGACTTAAAAAGACGATGGCTTGTAAATTTTCGTCAAGACAAATTCAAGCTAACACCGCATAGCAAAGTTTGCAGCCTTCACTTCACTCCAGATCAGCTTCTTCAGCCTATGACTGCTGGTGGGAGAAGAATTGGAATAAAGGAGCCGTCCCCATGTTATTTCAATGGAACAACTTCTGTGTTCCATTGAAATATATATATATTTTATTAAACTGAGATAAGGGTTAAATAAGTGCAAAGGACTAGGAAGAAATTAACAAACCGAAAAGTAGTGGTATTCTGTTCTGTTCTTGGTTATGTATATATACATTTTCTCTATATCTTCTGGTTAATTTTGTTTATAAAAACATATTTAAAATAATAACTGAATAAATATAGATCTTTATATATTTTGAATGTATTTTTGCTTGTTCTCAACCTCAACATGTCCTCCAGACGCAGAAAATCGCACGTCTGTGAGTTCACATTGAGCGGGTAATGCGTCGAGATAAAGAAAACAAACTCTTTGATTCAGTTATTCCTTTATATATTAAACCTCTGGTCAGGGCATGGGCTAAATAAAGTGAACAAATGTGTAGTTCACTTTAGGTGTTTTCCAACCCTTTTCCTAAAGCCACATTGCCCTGATTGCAGTTCAGAAAATGCCTGCTATTAATCAAAATCAGCAAATCAGAAAGCTGATGATAAAATGGTGGCAAGTTATGCCTTCAATTTGTGCAGCTTCCCCACTTGAAAAGTGATCTGGGACTACAAATGAAACACCATTCCTATTATTTGAATCTTTTGAAGCATCCATAAAAATTTTTACATATCCATAATATCCATCCATCCATCCATCCATCCATCAATCCGTCCATCCATCCATCCATCCATAATATCCATAATATTCTTTATCTATATATTGTTGAACCATACTTGAATCTGAAATATCTCCTTTGTTTTTCCGCTTATACAACAAAGTTAAATCTGTATCAATTTCAGGCAACATAGATGGATGAAGTAATGATCTAATAACTGTTTTACTGACATTTATTTGAGTCAGTTCAAGATCTTTTATAGTAGAATCTGCTATCCATCCAAAATAATTTAATTTCTTCTTCCCTTTTTCCCAACTTGGTTTTTAAATTTCCTGACATGGATGAGTTTCACAATGATTCTTTAACTGAAACCAGTAAGTGGAAAGTAATTGTAATCTCCTCAACTGTAGTGGCATTTCTCCCATTTCTACTTGTAATGCGGGTGTTGCTGTTGTTCTTATGGCCCCTGTGCATAATTTCAATGCTTGATACTGAACAATATCCAATTTTTTAAGTAATGATACTGATGCTCAACCAAAAGATATAGATCCATAATCAAAAACAGACCTAATCAAACATTTATTTCAACGCCTTCCTCTCAGCACTTCATAACATTTATAACTATTTTGCATTTATCAATCATCTTCTCAATATGAACTTTCCAAGTAAGCCTTTCATCCAACCATATACCCAAAAATTTTAATTGGTTTACCCTTTACAAGTCATATCTATAAATTTGTAACTTTATTTCTTCAGAAACTTTTTTCCTTGTAAAAAACAAAACTTTGTTTTATCTACAGAATTATTGAATCCCCATCTACAGGACCAATCTTCTATTTTATTAATGGCTTCTTGAACTTTTTTAACGATGAAACTTACATTTAAAGAAACGTCAATTTTATTTTCCACATCTTCAAACATATCATTAATAATGAAAAAAGAAAAAAAATAAGAAAAAAATAATGGACTAACTATGCTTCCTTGGGGGATACCATTTTCAACATAAATATTTCCTGATAATTGGTTTCCTATTCTTACTTGTATAGATCGATTATGAAGAAAATCCTTTATCCAGTTGAACATTGAACCACCCACTCCCATCTTCTTTAATTTGATCAAAAATCCTTCCTTCCACATCATATCATAAGCTTTTTCAATGTCAAAGAAGACTACCACATTCTCTTTATTAACTTGTGCCTTTCTAATTTCATCTTCCAATAACAATATGATCCATTGCATTTCTACCTTTCCGGAATGCTTTGGTTGACGGTGCAGTGTGCACCCGCCGCATCCGGCAACCAGTTGTATTACATTTGTTTCACCAGCAGATGGCATCATTGCATCATATTCTGAAAATTCTTTTTTGATATGTTTTCTCCTGATACGTATTAAATTCATTAAAAATCAACGGTTGGCTCTAAAATTAAGAAAATATTCACAGATGTCCAAGAATGCTTTCTCTAAGCACTCGATTTTTTTTATTGTGTTTGAGGAAAGATTGTCAGAGAAAGAAAATTGTATACGTTATAGTGCTGTACATTTTAATTTCAATGTCTTGTAAATAGCTCCAAAATGCCTGGATTTTTACCAAACTTATATCAATGTTAGGTCTCCATGTGATCAACAAATGTCCACATTTTCATTGGCCTATAACAATATTTGTGGAAAATACATAGATTTCTCCATTTTCCAAACTTTTAATAAATCAGAGTATGCAACTTTCAAAAACCTCAATACATGCAGTGAGAGAATTGTTACACCTTATTCAAGGAATACATCCTCAAAATCTGAGCTCATTACATCAAAACATTGATTTTAGGTTAATTTTTCTCATTTAACACTTTTGGAAATAGGCCTGCCCACTTGTTTCAATCATTACCATATTTAATATTTTAGTTCAGGGCTATGACTAGAAGGGAATAAAGAAGGTTTTGTAATAATCCAATTAGCCATTCTTGCATAGTAGATTTCTTGACATCACAGCGCCCCCTAGTGATGGACAATTCTCAAACACGGGTCACGTGTGCAAAATCTTATTTGGACAATGGGTTGTGAAGGACATGTTCAATTTCAATTTTATTTATATAGCGCCAATTGGTTGGTGTTAAAATCTGTTATGGTTTTAGGATAATCACAAAGTCTGTAACACCAGAATGGGAGGCAGATCCTTTAGCTATCATGCTCCTCTCCAGTAGAACCAACTCCAAGTTTTGGTCAGTGACGCAGACACCCTGTCTACTTTTAAGACTAATCCTAAAACTTTCCTTTTTCCATCCATCCATCGTCTTCCGCTTATCCGGGGTCAGGTCGCGGGTGTAGCAGCTTCAAGAGGGAGGCCCAGACCTTCCTCTCCCCAGCCACTTGGGCCACTTCCTCCGGGGGAATCCCAAAGCGTTCCCAGGCCAGCAGAGTCTCTCCAGCGTGTCCTGGGTCTTCCCCTGGGCCTCCTCCCGGTGGGACGTGCCCAGAACACCTCACCAGGGTTGCGTCCAGGAGGCATCCTGACCAGATGCCCGAGCCACCTCAACTGGCTCCTCTCAATGTGGAGGAGCAGCGGCTCTACTCTGAGTCCTCCCCGGATGACTGAGCTCCTCACCCTATCTCTAAGGGAGAGCCCAGACACACTATGGAGAAAACTCATTTTGGCTGCTTGTATCCGGGATCTCGTTCTTTCGGTCACGACCCAAAGCTCGTGACCATAGATGAGGGTAGGAACGTAGATCGACTGGTAAATCGAGAGCTTGGCCTTTTGGCTCAGCTCTCTCTTCACCACAACGGACCGGTACAGCGCCCGCTTCACAGCAGACGCTGCACCAATCCGCCTGTCGATCTCCCGCTCCATCTTCCCCTCATTCGTGAACAAGACCCCAAGATACTTGAACTCCTCCACTAGAAGCTGGCTCTTGGGACTTTCCTTTTTGACAAAGCTTATAGTTAGAGTGGCTCATGTTACGCTGAGCTACCTTTATAGTTATGCTGCTATAGGCTTAGGCTGCTGGAGGACATCAGGGTCTACTGTTCTTCGTTTTTGCATGACTGTTGTCATTTCAGCTTTTAACTTTTTGTTTTTTCTATTTTTTCTTCATAGTAGGTACACCTGGTCTGGCGTTCTGTTAGCTGTGACATCATCCAGGGAAGACAGATCACCTGCTATTACCATCTAATGTAAAACACATTACTGGATCAATGTGTGCTTCTGTGCTTTTTTGTCTGTCATGTTGTGTCTCTTCTCTCTCTTTTGTAACCCCCAGTCAGTCAAGGCAGATTACCGTTCATACTGAGCCCGGTTCTGCTGGAGGTTTTTCCTTCCTGTTAATGGGGAGTTTTTCCTTCTGCTGTCACTTCATGCTTGATCAGTATGAGGGATTGCTGCAAAGCCATGTACAATGCAAACGACTCTCCCTGTGGCTCTACGCTTCTTCAGGAGTGAATGCTGCTTGTTACGACTTTGATGCAATTAACTGGTTCACTTATATAGGAATTTCTTTTACCAATCTGGATAATCTGACTTAATATGTATAATCTGATTGATTTTGACATTGTAAACTGCCTTTAGATGACATGCAGGCATGGACTGGTAATCGGGCGTACCGGGCATTTTCCCGGTGGGCCGACGTGCTGTTTGGGCCGGCAGACCCGACATGTATATTAATAATATGTATTATTATTATTATTATTATTAATTATTTTATATATCTGCCTTGTTATATTTGCATAATGCATGAAGAAAAATATCAGCAGCGCAAGAGTCTGTTCCGATCATCCGGCCCTTACCACAGGCTACTGCAGCCCATTGGTTATCATCCCTGACAGTCTAAAGGGCTAGGCCAATCATAAAGCAGAAAAACACCTTCACGCTCCATGTGGAACTTTGTGCAGCTGTGTTCACAGTAGTAATGGATAAGAAACGCAAGGGAGGCGCAGAGAAACTGCACGAAAAAAAGAAACGAGTTCTTCAAACGGACGCTGCGAAATGTGTCAAACTGACTGACATGTTCCCAATAGCAGGCCCTTCGTCTGCTCCGGTGTCTGATGTAAAATATGGTGGTGGTGGTTGTAGTCAGTGACGTGCGGTAGGGTTCATAGCTGGTGAGGCACTGACGTCATCAGAGTCAGATTTACAAATATATACACTCTACAGAGTAGACTCGTTGCAAAGTGCTGAAGGAGACTGATTGAGCCAAATAAATTCACCAAGATACATGAAAAAATATTGGTTCTTTGATGAAAAAAAATTGTCATTTGATTGGTAGCAGTTTATGAGTTATGATGGATTTCTGCATTTGTAACACATTCTAAAACTATAACCCACATTACGCACATTTTATCACAAAAACTAAACATGAATAAGTATCGCTGTCTTACCTCTACTTATAATTTAAGTCCCTGTGGCGCTCTTTCTGAACAAAAATATCATCATTTTCCGGTAAAAGTTCTCTTTATCTTCTTCAGTTTTAAAAGTCTCTCAGTCTCAATGGAGCTCACTGCCAGGGAGGAAAGCCTTCCCTGATCAGTCCTGTTCCAGCTGTATGTTTAGAGTTTTTTTAGTGCTTTACTTGTTTAGCAAAACTCGCTAATAAAACATCAATAACTTGTTTTGACTCTACTATTTGGGGATCACGAGCGGTGCCCCTTGAGCGCCCCCTGCCTAGCGGTCAAGGAACTGCCGGCCTCACCTTACAACCAGTTCTTTGCTGTTTATGATCGGCCAGCACCACGAAAACATGTTATCTGCACACAGTTTGATGACCAAAACACAATTCGTAATCCACATATATTAAATTGTGGAAAATCAGTTCATAACTGTTTGAACAATTGAATTTCTGATCTAGAGACAGGAAGATGCATTCACAGAATGGAAGTCAGGACAGTTAACATGGGATTGCGCAATCCCAGGGGAGGCCAAGCTCGCTGCGGCCTCACCGGCTTCGCTATGAAGCGCCACCAAGGATTTACATGAAAAATAGCGAAAAGTCTGCGATATTAAAGAAAATATGATCAAAAATTAGGAAATTAGATAAATAAAATACTTATTACAAATGACTGAGTAAATCAAAATTTATATTATGTTATTATATATTTTCTTTCTTTCCATGATGACAAGTGAGGCATTTCTCTGGTTCATTTTGTCATTGGCATCCTTTTTTACACAGTGAGTGCACATTAGTCCAATGTTACCCTACAGTATCTGGAAGACTGAATAGATCTGATGAGCAACTTACAATAACTTCTTATAATGATGTAACGTGATAATATGTGTGATTAACCGTGACACCTCTCTTTCTCTCTCTCTCTCTCTCTCTCTCTGATCTAAGAATAGTTGCTGTGCTGTGGTGGAGTTTACATTTTACAGTGTTAATAAATTAAGATTTTGGAAGTATTTTAAGTGTCCACTCTCACTAATTTCCATTAACCTGGCCTCAAGGTATTGCACAGTTGGTATTGCAAAGTTGGTATACACATTCAGTACACAAAAAAAATGTGGTGGGCCAGTCTAATCCAAAATGCCAGGGCCGATTTTTTTGTCCCAGTCCACCCCTGATGACATGTTTTATGATTTGGCGTTATATAAATAAAAACTGAAATGTATTGAACAAGAGTAAGTTTGTCAGTTTTCAAGCAGGATTTGTATATCTGTTCAACATAAATATATAAGGAAACCAAAGAGTTAAGATCACTTACTTACCAAGAGAGATTCCTTTGGGGTTTATTTGTGGTCTCTTGCTGCCCCCTGCTGGACAAGTATGATCAAATACATATGCTTTACATGTCAACTTGGTATCAAAATTCAGATTTCAATCTAAAATGGCTTACTTCCTGTGATACTTACACTATGACATTAATTGTAAATTTTGAGCATCTTGCTGAGATCTACAACTGTACAAAATTTCATTACTCTACGATGAAGTAAGTGAATAGCAAAAGGTCCTTTGAAAATTGCTTGGTGGCGCTATAGAGAAACTAAGT
Source organism: Fundulus diaphanus (assembly GCA_037039145.1). NCBI lineage: Eukaryota > Metazoa > Chordata > Actinopteri > Cyprinodontiformes > Fundulidae > Fundulus > Fundulus diaphanus. The sequence continues at coordinate 1,165,884 of CM073125.1, forward strand.
CCTGCTCACTAAAGTTTGTTATGGATTCCTGTTGGGGGGTGGATAAGGATGCATCCAAATGAGTTTTAGGCAGCTCGGCCCAAAACTGTGGAATTCACAGCCAAACGTATGACAGCAGCGTTTGAGGTGAATATGCCACGCCCCCCTGCTCCATCGAATCCAGTTGAGCCTGAAATCCACAACATACCAACATGTGTTCTGTCTGTGGACACAGTTTCATGTTGATTAGCTCAGAGGGGTAACATAGCGACCGCTTACAACAAAACATGACACTTCCTGTTGTCAGGGGGCGTGGCCTAAGCAATGTCATCATTTGACCATTGGATATTATAGGAGACCTGATGATGATCAATCACAGAAAGTTTGGTGCCTCTGTGTGTTTCTGTGTAGGAGATATAACACTTTTATTTTTTGTGGCGAATAGGTGAACTTTGACCCCTGCCAACGCCCCTTCAGCATGCTCAAAAACTCACCGTTTTGATAACATTTGATTGGCCATGCCTTATGATCAGACTGCCCGAGTTTCAAGCCGATCGCTCGATATCTCTAGGAGGAGTTAGATCTTATACCAATGCTGTAACTGTCAAAATTGAGGTCAAAATCAGACTTTCAGTCTAAAATGGCCAACTTCCTGTGATATTTGCACTATGACATTAATTGTAAATTCTGAGCGTCTTGGTGAGCTCTAACACTGTACCAAATCTCATGTCTCTACGACGAAGTAAGTGAATAGCAAAGGGTCCTTTGAAAATTTCTAGGTGGCGCCGTTGAGGCATTTTTCTTTAGATTTTTGTGACGACCTTAAAATACAAAATTTTTAAACAGTCACCATACATCTGCAAAGTTTGGTGAGTTTTTGAAAATGAGAAAGCCCCCAAAAAGGCCCCTCTTTAGGGGGGCAGAATAATAAGAATAAGAATAATAATTAAAACCGCAAGCGGTGATGATCGGCCCTCGCAGCCAAGCGCCGCTCTGGCCTATGGGCCACCGCTAGGGTACGCGCACCTCCCGCCGCCAGCCACCGCAGAAGCTGTCATGCATTTTCCTCACCCGTCTACCATGCAATACACACGTACGTGTTGGGCAGCGCTCCTCCACGACTCACAAAAAATCTGGTGCAGATCGGTCGATGCACCGAGGAGACACAGCCGTTGAATAATGAAAATGCATTTGGCCACCGGGCCGGACTAAATCGTTCGGCGGGCCAGATCCGGCCCGCAGGCCGTACGTTTGACACCCCTGGTTTAAACATTAGTATACCAACTTAATCAAAGGTATCTTACTAGCTGTTAATCCAGCTTCATGTGAAAAGTTAACAATACCTTTTTAGTTATTTAAAGTTAATTATTTCATGTGTTTAAGGGTTTCGTTTCTTGCATTAAGACAGCTTTTATGAAAGTTTGACAGTTAAATTGGTGGATACACACCCAAAAGTAATAATGTAAAAGTAACACTTTAGCAATTGGAATATTGCTAAAGTAACACGTTAGCAATATTCCACATGTGTATGTTGTGTACAAACTTTAGTAATTTCTAACAGACCACTTCACTCTCAGAAAGCAGGTCTGCTGGTGGTTCCTAAAGTCTGTAAAACCAGAATGATTGGCAGATCCTTTAGCTATCATGCTCCTCTCCAGTGGAACCAACTCCCAGTTTTGGTCCGTGACGCAGACACCCTGTCTACTTTTAAGACTAATCCTAAAACTTTCCTTTTTCCATCCATCCATCGTCTTCCGCTTATCCGGGGTCAGGTCGCGGGTGTAGCAGCTTCAAGAGGGAGGCCCAGACCTTCCTCTCCCCAGCCACTTGGGCCACTTCCTCCGGGGGAATCCCAAAGCGTTCCCAGGCGAGCAGAGTCTCTCCAGCGTGTCCTGGGTCTTCCCAGGACACGCACGGTGGGATGTGCCCAGAACACCTCACCAGGGATGCGTCCAGGAGGCATCCTAACCAGATGCCCGAGCCACCTCAACTGGCTCCTCTCAATGTGGAGGAGCAGCGGCTCTACTCTGAGTCCTCCCCGGATGACTGAGCTCCTCACCCTATCTCTAAGGGAGAGCCCAGACACACTATGGAGAAAACTTATTTTGGCCGCTTGTATCCGGGATCTCGTTCTTTCGGTCACGACCCAAAGCTCGTGACCATAGATGAGGGTAGGAACGTAGATCGACCGGTAAATCAAGAGCTTCGCCTTTTGGCTCACCTCTCTCTTCACCACAACGGATCACTACAGCGCCCGCTTCACAGCAGACGTTGCACCAATCCGCCTGTCGATCTCCCGCTCCATCTTCCCCTCATTCGTGAACAAGACCTCAAGATACTTGAACTCCTCCACTAGAAGCTGGCTCTTGGGACTTTCCTTTTTGACAAAGCTTATAGTTAGAGTGGTTCATGTTACCCTGAGCTACCTCTATAGTTATGCTGCTATAGGCTTAGGCTGCTGGAGGACATCAGGGTCTATTGTTCTTCAATTTTGCATGACTGTTGTCATTTTAGCTTTTAACTTTCTGTTCTCTCTCTTTTATCTTCATAGTAGGTACACCTGGTCTGGCGTTCTGTTAGCTGTGACATCATCCAGGGAAGACAGATCACCTGTTATTACCATCTAATGTAAAACAGATTACTGGATCAATGTGTGCTTCTGTGCTTTTTTGTCTCTCTTGTTGTGTCTCTTCTCTCTCTTTTGTAACCCCCAGTCGGTCAACGCAGATTACCGTTCATACTGAGCCCGCCTCTGATGGAGGTTTTTCCTTCCTGTTAATGGGGAGTTTTTTCTTCTGCTGTCACTTCATGCTTGATAAGTATGAGGGATTGCTGCAAAGCCATGTACAATGCAAACGACTCTCCCTGTGGCTCTACGCTTCTTCAGGAGTGAATGCTGCTTGTTACGACTTTGATGCAATTAACTGGTTCACTTATATAGGAATTTCTTTTACCAATCTGGATAATCTGACTTAATATGTATAATCTGATTGATTTTGACATTGTAAACTGCCTTTAGATGACATGCAGGCATGGACTGGTAATCGGGCGTACCGGGCATTTTCCCGGTGGGCCGACGTGCTGTTTGGGCCGGCAGACCCGACATGTATATAAATATGTATTATTATTATTATTATTATTATTAATTATTTTATATATCTGCCTCGTTATCATCCCTGACAGTCTAAAGGGCTAGGCCAATCATAAAGTAGAAAAACACCTTCACGCTCCATGTGGAACTTTGTGCAGCAGTGTTCACAGTAGTAATGGGAGGCGCAGAGAAACTGCACGAAAAAAAGAAACGAGTTCTTCAAACGGATGCTGCAAAATGTGTCAAACTCACTGACATGTTCCCTACAGCAGGCCTTCATCTGCTCCGGTGTCTGATGTAAGATATGGTGGTGGTGGTTGTAGCCAGTTACGTGCGGTAGGGTTCATAGCTGGTGAGGCACTGACGTCATCAGAGTCAGATTTACAAATATATACACTCTACAGAGTAGACTCGTTGCAAAGTGCTGAAGGAGACTGATTGAGCCAAATAAATTCACCAAGATACATGGAAAAATATTGGTTCTTTGATGAAAAAAAATTTGTCATTTGATTGGTAGCAGTTTATGAGTTATGATGGATTTCTGCATTTGTAACACATTCTAAAACTATAACCCACATTACGCAGATTTTATCACAAAAACAAAACATGAATAAGTATCGCTGTCTTACCTCTACTTATAATTTAAGTCCCTGTGGCGCTCTTTCTGAACAAAAATATCATCATTTTCCGGTAAAAGTTCTCTTTATCTTCTTCAGTTTTAAAAGTCTCTCAGTCTCAATGGAGCTCACTGCCAGGGAGGAAAGCCTTCCCTGATCAGTCCTGTTCCAGCTGTATGTTTAGTCTTTTTAGTGCTTTACTTGTTTAGCAAAACTCGCTAATAAAACATCAATAACTTGTTTTGACTCTACTATTTGGGGATCACGAGCGGTGCCCCTTGAGCGCCCCCTGCCTAGTGGCCAAGGAACTGCTGGCCTCACCTACAACCACTTCTTTGCTGTTTATGATCGGCCAGCACCACGAAAACATGTTATCTGCACACAGTTTGATGACCAAAACACAATTCGTAATCCACATATATTAAATTGTGGAAAATCAGTTCATAACTGTTTGAACAATTGAATTTATGATCTAGAGACAGGAAGATGCATTCACAGAATGGAAGTCAGCGCAGTTACCATGGGATTGCGCAATCCCAGGGTAGGCCAAGCTCGCTGCGGCCTCACCGGCTTCGCTATCAAGCGCCACCAAGGATTTACATGAAAAATAGCGAAAAGTCTGCGATTTTAAAGAAAATATGATCAAAAATTAGGAAATTAGATAAATAAAATACTTATTACAAATGACTGAGTAAATCAAAATTTATATTATGTTATTATATATTTTCTTTCTTTCCATGATGACAAGTGAGGCATTTCTCTGGTTCATTTTGTCATTGGCATCCTTTTTTACACAGTGAGTGCACATTAGTCCAATGTTACCCTACAGTATCTGGAAGACTGAATAGATCTGATGAGCAACTTACAATAACTTCTTATAATGATGTAACGTGATAATATGTGTGATTGACCGTGACACCTCTCTTTCTCTCTCTCTCTCTCTGATCTAAGAATAGTTGCTGTGCTGTGGTGGAGTTTACATTTTACAGTGTTAATAAATTAAGATTTTGGAAGTATTTTAAGTGTCCACTCTCACTAATTTCCATTATCCTGACTTCAAGGTATTGCACAGTTGGTATTGCACAGTTGGTATACACATTCAGTACACAAAAAAAATGTGGTGGGCCAGTCTAATCCAAAATGCCAGGGCCAATTTTTTGTCCCAATCCACCCCTGATGACATGTTTCATGATTTGGCGTTATATAAATAAAAACTGAAATGTATTGAACAAGAGTTTGTCAGTTTTCAAGCAGGATTTGTATATCTGTTCAACTTAAATATACAAGGAAACCAAAGAGTTAAGATCACTTACTTACCAAGAGAAATTCCTTTGGGGTTTATTTGTGGTCTCTTGCTGCCCCCTGCTGGACAAGTATGATCAAATACATATGCTTTACATGTCAACTTGGTATCAAAATTCAGATTTCAATCTAAAATGGCTTACTTCCTGTGATACTTGCAGTATGACATTAATTGTAAATTCTGAGCGTCTTGCTGAGATCTACAACTGTACAAAATTTCATTACTCTACGATGAAGTAAGTGAATACCAAAGGGTCCTTTGAAATTTGCTTGGTGGCGCTATAGAGAAACTAAGTCCTGCTCACTAAAGTTTGTTAAGGATTCCTGTTGGGGGGTGGATAAGGATGCATCCAAATGAGTTTTAAGCAGCTCGGCCCAAAACTGTGGAATTCAGAGCCAAACGTATGACAGCAGCGTTTGAGGTGAATATGCCACGCCGCCACGCCCCCCTGCTCCATCCAATCCAGTTGAGCCTGAAATCCACAACATACCAACATGTGTTCTGTCTGTGGACACAGTTTCATGTTGATTAGCTCAGAGGGGTAACATAGCGACCGCTTACAACAAAACATGACACTTCCTGTTGTCAGGGGGCGTGGCCTAAGCAATGTCATCATTTGACCATTGGATATTATAGGAGACCTGATGGTGATCAATCACTGAAAGTTTGATGCCTCTGTGTGTTTCTGTGTAGGAGATATAACAGTTTTATTTTTTGTGGCGAGTAGGTGAACTTTAACCCTTGCTAATGCCCCTTCAACAAGCTCAAAAACTCACCGTTTTGATAACTTTTAATTGGCCATGCCTTATGATCAGACTGCCCGAGTTTCAAGCCGCTCGCTAAAAATCTCTAGGAGGAGATCCATCAAATACCAATGCTATAAACGTCAAAAATGTGGTCAAAATCAGACATTCAATCTAAAATGGCCGACTTCCTGTGATATTTACACTATGACATTAATTGTAAATTCTGAGCGTCTTGGTGAGCTCTACCACTGTACCAAATCTCATGTCTCTACGATGAAGTAAGTGAATAGCAAAGGGTCCTTTGAAAATTGCTAAGTGGCGCCGTTGAGGCATTAGGTCACGCCCACCAAAATTTGTTATGGATTCCTGTTGGGGGGTGGATAAGGATGCATCCAAGTGAGTTTTATGCAGCTCGGCCCAAAAATGTGGAATTCAGAGCCAAACGTATGGCAGCGGCGTTTGAGGTGACTTCACCACGCCGCCACGCTCTCCTGCTCCATCGAATCGACTTGGGGCTGGAATCCACAACACAACAACATGTTTTCTGTCTCTGGACACAGTTTCATGTTGATTAGCTCAGAGGGGTAACATAGCGACCGTTTACAGCAAAACATGACACTTCCTGTTGTCAGGGGGTGTGGCCTAAGTGATGTCATCATTTGACCATTGGATATTATAGGAGACCTGATGATGATTAATCACAGAAAGTTTGGTGCCTCTGTGTGTTTCTGTGTAGGAGATATAACACTTTTATTTTTTGTGGCGAATAGGTGAACTTTGACCCCTGCCAACGCCCCTTCAGCATGCTCAAAAACTCACCGTTTTGATAACTTTTGATTGGCCATGCCTTATGATCAGACTGCCCGAGTTTCAAGCCGATCGCTCAAAATCTCTAGGAGGAGATCCATCAAATAGCAATGCTATAAACGTCAAAAATTGGGTCAAAATCAGACTTTAAGTCTAAAATGGCCAACTTCCTGTGATATTTGCACTATGACATTAATTGTAAATTCTGAGCGTCTTGTTGAGCTCTACAACTGTACCAAATTTCATGTCTCTACGACGAAGTAAGTGAATAGCAAAGGGTCCTTTGAAAATTTCTAGGTGGCGCCGTTGAGGCATTTTTCTTTAGATTTTTGTGACGACCTTAAAATACAAAATTTTTAAACAGTCACCATGCATCTGCCAAGTTTGGTGAGTTTTTGAAAATGAGAAAGCCCCCAAAAAGGCCCCTCTTTAGGGGGGCAGAATAATAATAATAATAATAATAATTAACACTACAGATACAATAGGCCTTCGCAGCGCTTAGCTGCTCGGGCCTAATAATTAACACTACAGATACAATAGGCCTTCGCAGCGCTTAGCTGCTCGGGCCTAATAAAGCCGCAAGCGGCATCGAGCGGCCCTCGCAGCAAAGCGCCGCTCCGGCCTTGGCCACCGCTGGGATTTGCGCACCGCGGGCCGCCCGCCACCGCAGATGCTGTCACGCATTTTGCCCGCCCGTCCACTGGGCGATTTACACGAACGTGTTCGGCAGGGCTCCCCCACGACTCACAAAAAATCTGGTGCAGATTCACCACAACGGACCGGTATAGCGCCCGCTTCACAGCAGACGCCGCATCAATCCGCCTGTCGATCTCCCACCCCATCTTCCCCTCATTCGTGAACAAGACCCCAAGATACTTGAACTTCTCCACTAGAAGCTGGCTCTTGGGACTTTCCTTTTTTAAAAAGCTTATAGTTAGAGTGGCTCATGTTACCCTGAGCTACCTCTATAGTTATGCTGCTATAGGTTTAGGCTACTGCAGGACATCAGGGTCTATTGTTCTTCAATTTTGAATGACTGTTGTCATTTCAGCTTTTAACTTTTTGATTTTTCTTTTTTCTTCATAGTAGGCACACCTGGTCTGGCGTTCTGTTAGCTGTGGCATCATCCAGGGAAGACAGATCACCCGCTACTACCATCTAATGTAGAACTTCTGTGCTTTTTTGTCTGTCTTGTTGTGTCTCTGCTCTGTCTTCTGTAACCCCCAGTCTGTCGAGGCAGATGACCGTTCATACTGAGCCCGTTTCTGCTGGAGGTTTTTCCTTCCCGTTAATGGGGAGTTTTCTTTCCTGCTGTCGCTTCATGCTTGCTCAGTAGGTAGGATTGCTGCAAAGCTATGGACAATGCAGACGACTCTCCCTGTGGCTCTACGCTTCTTCAAGAGAGAATGCTACTTGTCAAGACTTTGATGCAATGAACTGGTTCCCTTATATAGGAATTTTTTTGACCAATGTGTATAATCTGACCCAATCTGTATAATCTGATTGATTTTGACGTTGTAAAGTGCCTTGAGATGACATATTTCATGAATTGGCGCTATATAAATAACATTGAATTGAATCATCTCTTTAGACCAAGTAAACTATCACATTTTATGAGACAGTTATCTCATTTTAAAGATATAATCATCTAACGTTATTACTCTTAGCAAGTTAAAGCTCCATAAAAATTTTAGACCAGCTTTTAGTTCCACTCTTTTATTATGCACATCTAGGCTACCTATAAATATAAAGTATGGCATGCCAAAAAACATTTTCAACAAAAGGAAATTTTAGTAATTGCCTTGCAATTTTATATCTAAGCATTAAAAATTATAATATTTCACCAATTTTCACAGCAAGATTGAAATAACGACTATCCAACATTTTAAGATTTTGTAGAAACTTTTTTCCTTTTTTACCTACCTTTTGAAATTAATACTTGTTTCTACTTCTCCAAAATTATACTTCAAGAAAACTATTGTGCTGTCCTCGGGCCATATGCAGCTAGACAGCTAGGACAAAAGTTCCCCACACAAAGCTTCCTTTTCTTGCGTTGTCTGAATAACCTTTGTTACCAAATCTGGTTTTAAACATTGTTTTTGTAAAAAGACAAATATTTTTCCAAGGCAGAAGCGTGTAGAACAAATTCAACTTCAACATTAGCAGTTTCCCTAGCTTCATAGCTGAAAAGCAGCTTTTAACGGGAGCAAAATACGTCAAAGATCTTTTTTTAAGGTGAGAGCACTCACTATCTCACGTAATTCACATAGAGATCTAACAAAGTTGTGATGTCTCACTCTGATTAAATATGAACCCAAAACGTTTCTGTTTTTACCATGGATTTCCTCTGACTAAGAATTAATTAATATCTTATTTATGTAATGTATTCACGACATGAATTCCTTGCTGTCTTAACAAAAGGCAGAACAACTATAACGTTACTTTCTATAATTATTACAGGTTCTGCTGAGATGTCAAATTCTGGAGAGTGCTTAGACACCCTGACACACAAATATGGATTAACTTCATTTCAAGTGCACTCGTGAACTTGTTTTAGTTGATTTAGTTTTCTTGATGTACTGTAGAGCGTGATGAGGTCTGTTGTGGTATTGTGTGCACTGGATTGTGGGGACAGTTGGTGTTGTCTGTCAAAGTTACAAGATATATAAAACGGTTGCAGTTACAGCTCAAACGTCGTAACAACACTTCTAAATCTGAGTCTGACGCACAATTTCAAATACAAACACAAAGCAGTTTGATTTTTGTCCGATGACGAGCGAGCGAGCGAGAGAGAGAGAACTGGTAAAGCAGCACATAGTAACAATAAGTCTAGCGCTCCATAAAGATGTTATTAATCAGGGAAATCTTTCTGATTGTTTCACAGCGGTTACCTGCAGCGGGTAAACACGCCCACGACAACACACTTAGGCTCCCCGCAGCCCATTTCTATCGTAATATGCGCCAAAACTGCCTCTTTAAAATGAACTGCACTGTCTGAATTGCAATGAGAAGTATTACACATCTATGCGCTCCCCCCAGGAGCAGCGTTTTGTTTTTTTCCCCAGGACCCGCGGTAACGACAGCGGTGTTCTTACGATAGAGTATTAGGGCCACACATGAAGAGAAAAATAATTTTGCCATGACGAGATTAAACTGGTGGAGATCAGTTGATGCAGCGATGCATTTGGCCACCGGAGGCAGTGGCGACCCATCAGCTTAAAATCTATGTATTGACATCTTAAAAATGGTCTTATAGCTTAAAAGATCATCCTGTTTTGGTTGATTTTGTAGCCGAATAGAAGAGATGTTCTCAAAGCATTAAATAAGCCTTTTGACTTTTAAAAATGTTGTCCTTTTAAGGTAATTTTAAGTTACTTTTTATTAAATTTGTCAATATCCTATGGAAGTCTGGACATATGGCAGCGGCCTTTCAGGTGACTTCGCCACGCCGCCACGCCGCACTGCTACATGGAATCCAGTTGGGCCTCGAATCCACAACACAGCAACATGTCTTCTGTCTGTGGACACAGTTTCATGTTGATTAGCTCAGAGGGGTAACATAGCGACTGTTAACAATAAAACATGACACTTCCTGTTGTCAGGGGGCGTGGCCTAAGCAATGTCATCATTTGACCATTGGATATTGTAGGAGACCTAGTGGTGATCAACTACTGAAAGTTTGGTGGCTCTGTGAGTTTTTGTATGTGAAATATAACAGTTTTGTGTTTCATGGCGAGTAGGTGAACTTTGACCCCCGCTCACGCCCCTTCAGCATGCTCAAAAACTCACTGTTTTGATAACCTTTAATTGGCCATGCCTTATGATCAGACTGACCGAGTTTCAAGCCGCTCGCTCAAAATCTCTAGGAGGAGTTCCATCAAATACCAATGCTGTAAACGTCAAAAATGGGGTCAAAATCAGACATTCAATCTAAAATGGCCGACTTCCTGTGATATTTACACTATGACATTAATTGTAAATTCTGAGCGTCTTGATGAGCTCTACCACTGTACCAAATCTCATGTCTCTACGATGAAGTAAGTGAATAGCAAAGGGTCCTTTGAAAATTGCTAGGTGGCGCCGTTGAGGCATTAGGTCACGCCCACCAAAGTTTGTTATGGATTCCTGTTGGGGGGTGGATAAGGATGCATCCAAGTGAGTTTTAAGCAGCTCGGCCCAAAAATGTGGAATTCAGAGCCAAACGTATGGCAGCGGCGTTTGAGGTGACTTCACCACGCCGCCACGCTCTCCTGCTCCATTGAATCCACTTGGGGCTGGAATCCACAATACATCCACATGTCTTCCGTCTCTGGACACAGTTTCATGTTGATTAGCTCAGAGGGGTAACATAGCGACCGTTTACAGCAAAACATGACACTTCCTGTTGTCAGGGGGCGTGGCCTAAGTGATGTCATCATTTGACCATTGGATATTAAAGAAGACCCGATGATGATCAATCACAGAAAGTTTGGTGCCTCTGTGTGTTTCTGTGTAGGAGATATAACAGTTTTATTTTTTGTGCCGAATAGGTGAACTTTGACCCCTGCTAACGCCCCTTCAACATGCTCAAAAACTCACCGTTTTGATAACTTTTAATTGGCCATGCCTTATGATCAGACTGACCGAGTTTCAAGCCGCTCGCTCAAAATCTCTAGGAGGAGATCCATCAAATACCAATGCTATAAACGTCAACAATGGGGTCAAAATCAGACCTTCAATCTAAAATGGCCGACTTCCTGTGATATTTACACTATGACATTAATTGTAAATTCTGAGCGTCTTGTTGAGCTCTACAACTGTACCAAATTTCATGTCTCTACGACGAAGTAAGTGAATAGCAAAGGGTCCTTTGAAAATTGCTAGGTGGCGCCGTTGAGGCATTAGGTCACGCCCACCAAAGTTTGTTATGGATTCCTATTGGGGGGTTGATAAGGATGCATCCAAGTGAGTTTTAAGCAGCTCGGCCCAAAAATGTGGAATTCAGAGCCAAACGTATGGCAGCGGCGTTTGAGGTGACTTCACCACGCCGCCACGCTCTCCTGCTCCATCGAATCCACTTGGGGCTGGAATCCACAATACATCAACATGTCTTCCGTCTCTGGACACAGTTTCATGTTGATTAGCTCAGAGGGGTAACATAGCGACCGTTTACAGCAAAACATGACACTTCCTGTTGTCAGGGGGCGTGGCCTAAGTGATGTCATCATTTGACCATTGGATATTAAAGAAGACCCGAGGATGATCAATCACAGAAAGTTTGATGCCTCTGTGTGTTTCTGTGTAGGAGATATAACAGTTTTATTTTTTGTGGCGAATAGGTGAACTTTGACCCCTGCTAACGCCCCTTCAACAAGCTCAAAAACTCACCGTTTTGATAACTTTTAATTGGCCATGCCTTATGATCAGACTGACCGAGTTTCAAGCCGCTTGCTCAAAATCTCTAGGAGGAGATCCATCAAATACCAATGCTATAAACGTCAACAATTGGGTCAAAATCAGACTTTCAGTCTAAAATGGCCAACTTCCTGTGATACTTGCACTATGACGTTAATTGTAAATTCTGAGCGTCTTGTTGAGCTCTACAACTGTACCAAATTTCATGTCTCTACGACGAAGTAAGTGAATAGCAAAGGGTCCTTTGAAAATTGCTAGGTGGCGCCGTTGAGGCATTTTTCTTTAGATTTTTGTGACGACCTTAAAATACTAAATTTTTAAACAGTCTTCATGCATCTGCCAAGTTTGGTGAGTTTTTGAATATGATAAAGCCCTCAAAAAGGCCCCTCTTTGGGGTGGCAGATTAATAATAATAATTAAACACTACAGATACAATAGGCCTTCGCAGCGCTTCGCTGCTCGGGCCTAATAATAAGAAACAACACAGAAACAATAGGCCTTCGCAGCGCTTCGCTGCTCGGGCCTAAATAATTAACACTACAGATACAATAGGCCTTCGCAGCGCTTAGCTGCTCGGGCCTAATTAACACTACAGATACAATAGGCCTTCGCAGCGCTTAGCTGCTCGGGCCTAATAATAATAATAATTAACACTACAGATACAATAGGCCTTCGCAGCGCTTAGCTGCTCGGGCCTAATAATAAGAAACAACACAGAAACAATAGGCCTTCGCAGCGCTTCACTGCTCGGGCCTAATTAACACTACAGATACAATAGGCCTTCGCAGCGCTTAGCTGCTCGGGCCTAATTTACAATACAGATACAATAGGCCTTCGCAGCGCTTAGCTGCTCGGGCCTAAAAAAACAAAATTACAGGTCCTTCTCAAAAAATTTGCATATTGTGATAAAGTTTATTATTTTCCATAATGTAATGATAAAACTTGAACATTCATATATTTTAGATTCATTGCACACTACCTGAAATATTTCAGGTCTTTTATTGTCTTAATACGGATGATTTTGGCATACAGCTCATGAAAACCCCAAATTCAAACTCAGAAGCTCCCTAAGTTAAAACCTTAATAGCTCCCATTCAGCCATGCTGTATGGTGAAGCAGCATTAACTTCTTACCCAAAACATACTAATGTGCTTGGAGGGCAAGCATGTAATGAGTTATTGTTACTTATTGTTCAGATGTATTTTCCGAACAAGAGTCCTATATCAAATTAATGTATGATTTCACACTGATTCAATAAAATAAAATCATGCTATCAATCTGCCCAGCAAAATATGGGTCATTCGCACTACTCCTGTGACACCACAGCATCATTTTCTTTTTTAATATTATGCTTAAAATTTCAAATAAATTGTAAATACTTTATTAATCCCAAAGGATTATGAAAGTATACTAGGCACCGTTTTGTGTTTTCACAAATAGCATAGAAGTTTCCACTTATCACAGAGTTTTTTGTAGTCTGTCATTAATGTAAAAACAAACAGTTCAAGTTTAAACATTCTGTATAATATACGATTTTTAACTACAAGTAATCAAAGGCTGTCTAGAGTTGGTAAATAAAGCCGAATAGTTAAGTGACAAAACAGTAGCTGTGCATCGGATGCCAACTTCAGCCTTGTGTGTTAAAAGAAAAAAACAATTAACATACTTCAGCTTCATGACCCATGTGACTTTCATGTCCGGGCAGTTCCAAAGTAGTTAGTCTCATAACTACTGGGAGTGACATTTCATTATAGGGTTCTTGAGGAGACGATCCTTTTATAACATAACATTACACGTGAGTCTACTCATATACCTGGCTCCAGTATACAGTCACTGAATTTTATGATCTGAGAAATGCAAAATGTTGAGCAAACATTTCTTTAAAATGATCAGTTGAATTGTGTGCCATTTTATTAGTCAAGACCTTTGATTTATTTTAATGCGTTAGATTGGAGATGTTAGATCTTTGTTTTAACATTTACAGATTGAGAGGAGGAATTATTAAACGTTTGCAAACATCTATTCAATTCAGTTGAGTTTATTTATATAGTGCCAATTGCCAACAAATATTCTCTCAAAGCACTTTACAAAAACATAAAATTTCAGTCCAATCATACAGACAGATTCAAAGTCAATAGAATGCATGTCAGTTTGACACTACCTATCAAACAATGCAGTCAAGTCAAGTTTATTATTCAGACCGGTAAAAAAGACTTTAATCTAATCAGAGCTCTATTTTATTGTGTTCCACCAGGTTAGTGGCAGCTGGAGAGCTTTTTTCTTTCTGTCTGTGAGCCTTCAATTGGCCAGCTGGGTGCTTGTCATTTACTGGTACTGCAGCCACTGGCACAACCATCCCATCAGCAGGACACTTATAGCTCACGCACAGCTTCCTTATTCCAGCTCTGGTCATGTAGCAGCCAATATCAACAGAGAGTTCAGACGAATAGACAAAGTCGTGACTGGAGTGCCTGGAGCTCAAGTTATTGTTACAGACAGCTGGATACTGAAGGTGAGTGTAAAAAGAATGATCTCTCAAGTACTAGGTAACCAGTTCCTGCAAGGAAAAAGACTGGGTTATTTCTCAAACTAATTTATCTCTACTTACCGTTTAAAGTCAACTTGAACAATAGTTAATTCCGTTTATTTTGTATTTAGCTGCCAGTACAGTTTTATTCCTGTATATTGTATGACCTTTCTGAAAATGTTTTTTTTTTCTTTTGTCTTAACGGGTTTTTGTTTGTAAGAGAACTTAACTTATAAATAGGGTCAAACACTGGATAACTGAACCAGTGTTATCTAGACATAATGGAAAAAGATAGCAACAACACAAGTTTTAATTTAATTCTTTGGCACCTTGTGCCTCTCATAGAAGACAAAAAGTATCCTATTGGTTTTGTTCAATCCATGAAAAAAGATAACTAGAAGTTTTTTTGTTTTTTTTATTTTGTCTTGTCATCATGGCACACATTCAAAGTATTATTTTTTTCATATTAGATAACATCAAGAAGCTCTTTTTACACCCTTCTTTTTAATTTGACCTTTTAATTTTTGGTAATGCTTTTTCAAATTAAGATCTAGAGTAATTTTCTATTATCTGCAGTGCACAAAAGCTGGGTATTTAACTTTATTTATTTATATATATATATATATATATATATATATATATATATATATATATATATATATATATATATATATATATATATATATATATACACTCCTGATCAAAATCTTAAGACCAGTCAAAAATTTGCAAGAATTAGCATTTTGCAACACTGAATCTTAAGAAGGTTCTAAGTAGAGCTTCACAATGTTAAAAGGACATATCAGTGTAAGAGACAAGAACATTTGAGCAGGGAATTGTCTGAAAACTGCATTTACACTCAAACATGATTTTTTCAGCTGATCAAAAGTTTAAGACCATAGTCTTTAAAAGCCAAAAGCTGTGTAAACATCTGGATTCCATGTCATTTTCTGTGAAGTCTTTACACTGTCAAGACCTCCTGATGGCAAAAGCAAAAAAGCTCACTGACTTTGAACGTGGTAGGATTGTTGAGCTGCATAAGCAAGGCCTCTCACAACGTGCCATCGCTGCTGAGGTTGGACGCAGTAAGACAGTCATTTTGCATTTTTTAAATGATCCTGAGGGTTATGGAACAAAAAAGTCAAGTGGTAGACCCCAAAAAATTTCACCAGCTCTGAGCCGCAGGATCCGATTGGCTGTCCGTCAAGACACGGGACGATCCTCTACCCAAATTAAGGCCATTACTGGTGCTGACTGCAGCCCAATAACCATCAGACGGCATCTGCGAGAGAAGGGCTTCAGAAACAAAAAACGTCTTCAAAGGCCACGTCTTCTTCAACGCCACAGAATTGCCCGTTTGGACTTTGCAAGGATGCACCAAACATGGGACATTGAAAGGTGGAAGAAAGTTGTCTTCTCTGATGAGAAAAAATGTAACCTTGATGGTCCTGATGGCTTCCAACGTTACTGGCATGACAGGGAGATCCCACCTGAGATGTTTTCTACACGGCACAGTGGTGGGGGCGCCATCATGATTTGGGGTGCGTTTTCCTTCAATGGAACAATGGAGCTTCAGGTTGTGCAGGGGCGTCAAACAGCAGCTGGCTATGTGGAGATGTTGCAGCGGGCATCCCTCATGACTGAGGGCCCTCGTCTGTGTGGTAATGATTGGGTTTTTCAACAGGACAATGCTGCAGTTCACAATGCCCGCCTGACAAAGGAGTTCTTCCAAGAGAATAACATCACTCTTTTGGACCATCCTGCATGTTCCCCGGATCTAAACCCAATTGAGAACATTTGGGGATGGATGGCAAGGGAAGTTTACAAAAATGGACATCAGTTCCAGACAATGGATGCCCTTCGTGAAGCCATCTTCAACACTTGGAGCAACGTTCCCACTAGCCTCCTGGAAACACTGGCATCGAGCATGCCTAAACGATTGTTTGAAGTCATCAACAAGAATGGTGGAGCTACTCATTACTGAGTCCTTTTTTTTGACCTTTTGATTTCTGTTTTGGGGGGTTTTCGGGTTTTTTTGAGCTATGGTCTTAAACTTTTGATCAGCTGAAAAAATCATGTTTGAGTATAAATGCAGTTTTCAGACAATTCCCTGCTCAAATGTTCTTGTCTCTTGCACTGATTTGTCCTTTTAACATTGTGAAGCTCTACTTAGAACCTTCTTAAGATCCAATAGTGCAAAATGCAAATTCTTGCAATTTTTTGACTGGTCTTAAGATTTTGATCAGGAGTGTATATATACACACACAAAAGTCTGCTGATGATTGTCCTGTGTAATGAACAAAGTATTGGACCCGATGATTCAGCGAACACTCAGGAACCACTGGAAGAGAGGAGATCAGGTTAGTAGCTGCGGGTCACTCAGTGATATGTTGTTAGCACTGAAATAAAGCCACTAACCTTAGCTGAATCCGGGAGAAGCCACTGGATCCGAGCAATGGTTCCAAGGGCTCTGCTTGCTTAACACTTTAAAGCATTAACACAGGCCTGGGTCAGCTAAAAAGCTGTTTAGCAAGGTGTGTCCAGAGGACAGTCCAGGGTCATACACAGAGAAGCTAAGACAGGCGGAGGTACCAGATGGCTGGGCAGAATGGTTGGTCTGAGAACGGTCTGGGGATTCGGTCCACAAAGAACACACTCTGGCAGAGGTAACAGAGGGATTAGGCTGAGTACTTGCAGGTAGTTTGGTGTCAAGAATCAGAAGGCCAACAGGCAGGAATCGACAGATCAATCTGGGTAAATCCCAGGAAGGCAATCAAGGAATGCTGTATGGTCTACTCACATGGAAGGCTTTCGAGAGTGTGATAGCTACCAATATAGTGGACTTGTTATTTCATAAAGTAAGGAACTGGCTCAAAGATATTAGTACAAGCAATCCTGCTAGAATGGGTCCAAGAATACCCAGAGGAAATGTGTAAGGAGTGCCATGGAAATTGTTTGGCCTTCTCTGGTCCAAGAAGGAAAACATTACATTCAAATATGGAAGCCGAGCTGAAGAACAAGAGAGCAGAAGGAGCTAAAGACTCAGAGAATGATGCCTTATAAAGTCCTGCAGGAAGATTATGTGCCCGTATACGTCACTACATAGATAGCAATGTAAATTGATTAGTATAAGTTCACCCTGAAGTCTTGGGGCTGTGGGATTTTTGCGATGAAGATGTCTGACTGTATTTGAGTACACTGTAACTAAGGTGTACTTTGAAATAAAGTCCCCCACATTGGCTATGAGAGACAATCCTTTGTCTGTTTTGGTTTTTGAGCCTTTTTTTTTTCATTTTATATGAAAACTGTTTTTGGGTCCTCTTTTCATTCTCCCACACCTACACGGAGAGACTAGTATATATTGTAAAAACAAGCAGCTGTAACAAATCCTAGTATTTAGAGTCGCTTTAGCTGTAACTGCTCAGACCTGATTACAGGAGCCGAGCTGAGAAAGCAGCCCTGGGGTTCCAATGAACGCGCGAGCGTTGCAGTAGTGTCCTTTTGCGGCTGGTTGCTGCAACAGTCAGAACAGTTGCTGTCAGTCAGGACAGTTCCACCCAGCGTGCCATGGCGCATTTCTGAAGCGTCCCTGAAGCGCTGGTGCGCACCACTTCTCTAAAATACGCGGCTGTTCTATTTTTGCCGTTTGCCACGCCAGCCCCACATCAATCTAGAGCAGAGTGGATCGTTCAGACAGGAAGTCCGTTGATGAAAAGCAAAGTGGATCTACTTCAGTTTACAAGTAAAAGACTACATGTGCAGGCTTTGGATCGCATTTTATGGTGAAACATCAATATGCCATTACCTGCGGCTCCAGCACCAACCCACCAGCGGATTTCACTTGATAGTTGACTCCATGGACAACGATTTTAATTTTATTTAAAGCCTACAAGTCAACTACTATCGCACGATGATGCAATCCTCGCGTGATCCAAGTACAACGGTGCACCGGCTCTCCGCTCTGAATCACTCCTGGTGGAAAAGGTGGCTGGCAGCTTCCGCATTCAGTGGAAAAACAGGGTGACACTGTAGCAGGGACAGAGCAGAGAAAAACAAACAGCATACAAGCTGTAACATTACAATTCTGTCCCTTTCAGGAAGTTTGATTTAGATTCTGCCCACTGCAGAGCTAAAGCACAGATAAGCTGGAACTATAGAAATAAAAGCCCTATCATAAATTCATAAATTTAAATGTATTTGTGCTTTGAGCAATTTTATTTTGCATTTTGACATTATCCATCTCATCTGTTAAACAGAATTTTCATTCAAATACACTCTCTTTTTCTGTTTGTAGGTGACCACATATCATATCTACATGGCCTTACAAAGTGATTGTCATGTGACCGTGACAGAGTCCAGGCAGCATCAGCTGAGCCCAGATTCACCTTCCCCCATACAGATCCTTACCCTGAGAGTGGAGAGCATCAATCCTGCTGTCAGACCATTCAGTATCAGGTGTGTGTTTGTGTCTATATACACCACTCATTCAATTATTCTAATTCTGGTCTCTGTTCACCATGCTACAAAATAAATAAATATTCCAAATTAAAATGTTATTGATGTAGTGAAAAAATAGATATCTATGAAATAATTTCTGTTGTTTTTAGTCTTAATTCCACAGATTATACAGATTTCAGGGAAAAATTCCAAGCTCCCATCAGAACTTCTCCCAATGTTGTGGTCCACCAAACAGTCAGTGAGCTCTTTCTGGAAACCTTCAGAGCCCAGGTTGAGCTCAATCAACGATACACACTCCCCAGTGGGCAGGTAGTATTCTGCATTGGTTTCAACTTTTGCAAATCTGTGCCCGTATTCACAAAGATTACTAAAAGTAGCTCTTAGTGATGTTGCTTTAGGAAAAATCTTAGAATTTTTTTTCTGAGATTTTTCTTAGAATTTTACCTTGGTAAGATAAAAAGTTATTCACAAAGCATCATAGGCCTTAAGAGACTCCTAACGTAACAAAATGTTTGGAGTAGTGAGGAGGACTTTTAGTGAGCCTAAGAGTTCAATTCAATTCAATTTTATTTATATAGCGCCAATTCATGAAACATGTCATCTCAAGGCACTTTACAAGTTAGGTTCAATCATATTATACAGATTGGGTCAGATTATACAGATTGGTCAAAAATGTTCCTATATAAGAAAACCAGTTGATTGCATCAAAGTCCCGACAAGCAGCATTCACTCCTGGAGAAGCGTAGAGCCACAGGGAGAGTCGTCTGCATTGTACGTGGCTTCGCTGCAATCCCTCATACTGAGCAAGCATGAAGCGACAGTGGAAAGAAAAAACACCCGTTAGCGGGAAGGAAAAACCTCTAGCAGAACCGGGCTCAGTATGAACGGTCATCTGCCTCGACCGACTGGGGGTTACAGAAGACAGAGCAGAGACACAACAAGACAGACAAAAAGCACAGAAGCACACATTGATCTAGTAATCTGTTCTACATTAGATGGTAATAGTCGGTGATCTGTCCTCCCTGGATGATTTCACAGTCAACAGAACGTCAGACCAGGTGTACCTACTATGAAGAAAAAAGAGAGAGCAAAAAGTTAAAAGCTGAAATGATAACAGACATTTCAATGTAATGCAATGCAAACTGGAGAACAGTAGACTGGAGAACAGTAGAAATCAGTAGAGTAAGAAAAATAAGCCCTGATGTCCTCCAGTAGCCTAAGCCTATAGCAGCATAACTATAGAGGTAGCTCAGGGTAACATGAGCCACTCTAACTATAAGCTTTGTCAAAAAGGGAGGTTTTAAGATTAGTCTTAAAAGTAGACAGGGTGTCTGCCTCACGGACCAAAACTGGGAGTTGGTTCCACAGGAGAGGAGCCTGATAGCTAAAGGATCTGCCTCCCATTCTACTTTTAGAGACTCTAGGAACCACCAGCAGACCTGCAGTCTGAGAGCGAAGTGCTCTGTTAGGAACATACGGGGTAATCAGAGCTCTGATATATGATGGAGCTTGATTATTAAGGGCTTTATACGTTAGAAGAAGAATTTTAAATTCTATTCTTGATTTAACAGGAAGCCAATGAAGGGAAGCTAAAATTGGAGAAATATGATCCCTCTTGTTGATTTTCATCAGAACTCTCGCTGCAGCATTTTGGATCAGCTGAAGACTTTGAACTGCATTTTGTGGACTTCCTGATAGTAAAGAATTACAATAGTCCAGCCTTGAAGTAACAAATGCATGGACTAGTTTTTCAGCATCACCCCTGGACAGAATGTTGCTAATTTTGGCAATATTCCGGAGGTGAAAAAAAGGAAACTCTGGAAACCTGTTTAATATGGGATTTAAATGACATGTCTTGGTCGAAAATAACACCAAGATTTTTTACTTTACTACCAGAGACCAAGTCAATGCCATCCAGATTCAGTGAATGATTAAGAAGTTTATTTTTTGAGGACTCTGGTCCAAAGATTATAACTTCTGTCTTGTCAGAATTTAAGTGCAGGAAATTTAAAGAGTGTCTTAAGCAGGAAGATGGTGAAAACAGAGAGAGATGTTTCGCTGATAAACCGCCTAAACAGTGAAGGAAATGAGCACATTAACTTTCTGAACAATCATACAAACATAATATTTAGATAAGTTAAACTTTATCATCCCCATAAGGGGAAATTAATTAGTTTCAGCGGCTCAATGGGTTAAAGGCGGCTCAACCCATGTCATTTTATTGAGGATAAATGTCAGTAGCCTAAAATATCATCTAGAAGCTCTGACTGAACTGGACTTCCTGTTTGCGGTAAGGCGTATTGTGTCACTTCCTGTTGTCGCTGTGTGAACTGCAGTGTGTTGCTCCAGGCTCTCTCGCTTTTATCTTTAAACCTCTTTGCTGTAACATCTGTTTCCAAAACATAAGCACTTTTAAAACATTTTCTGTGGCTGCACATCACGTTTGGGAACTCCCCGTGTTTCACACAGTTTGCTTTTTGGCGTGGTAAGAGGGCGCTAGCCTAGCTTTAGCCAAGCCTTAGCCTCATAATGGCTTCTCCGTCTCTGACTAAGTCTCCTATCTGCTGCTCTCTGTGTCAGATGTTTAGTTATTCCTCTGCCTCCTTTAATGATAATGGTACATGTAATAAATGTAGTATTTTTGTAGCTTTGGAGGCGAGGGTATCAGAATTGGAGACCCGACTCCGTGCTGTTGAAAAACTGGCTGATAGCCGCTCCTTTGCTAGCGCGGAGCCACAAAGAGTAACTTCACGTAGCGAACCAATGGCCGCAGCACCTGAACAGCCGGTTAAGCAGGCCGGCTGGGTGACGGTTCGTAGGAAGCATAGCTCTAGATTTCAGCCCCCAGATCACCACCAACCCGTCTGCGTTTCTAATAAATTTTCCCCACTCAGCGACAGTCTCGCTGAGGAGCCGACCTTAATATTAAGAAACGTGGCACTAAAGACACCAGGGACCATAGTTAAATGCCTGCCAGGGGCCAGAACGGGCGACATAGAATCCTACCTAAAACTACTGGCTAAGGATAAGCGTAAATACAGTAAGATTGTTATTCACACCGGCGGTAATGACACCCGGTCACGCCGATCGGAGGTAACTAAAGTGGGTGTTGCTTCGGTGTGTGAGTTTGCTAAAACAATGTCGGCCTCCGTAATTTTCTCTGGTCCCCTGCCTGATCTGACCAGTGATGATATGTTTAGCCGCATGTCGTCATTCAACCGCTGGTTGTCTAGGTGGTGGCCCGAAAACGACGTGGGCTACATTGATAACTGGCGAACTTTCTGGGGAAAACCTGGTCTGATCCGGAGAGACGGCATCCATCCCACTTTGGATGGTGCAGCTCTTCTTTCTAGGAATCTGGCCGGATTTATTAGTTCTCCTAAATGCTGACAACCCAGGGTCCAGACCAGGAAGCAGAGCCGTAGTTTAACACACCTCTCTGCAGCTTCTGTACTGTTACCCACCCATTACCCTATTGAGACAGTGTCTTTCCCACGGCCAAAACTAAACAAATTAAAAAAGGATCTAAAAGTAGCAAATCATAAAAATCTAATAAAAATCAGTACAGCTCACTTTGAACCAAAAAATAAAAAAATTGAATGTGGTTTATTAAATATAAGGTCTCTACCTCCAAAGACTTTGTTAGTTAATGAATTGATTTCCGATAATCAGATTGATTTATTTTGTCTCACAGAAACCTGGCTACAAGAGGACTACGTTAGTATAAATGAGTCAACTCCCTCCAGTTATTTAAATTTCCACATTCCCAGATCTGTGGGAAGAGGAGGAGGAGTGGCAACCATCTTTCAGTCTGATTTATTAATTAGTCCCAGGCCAATTAATAACTACTGTTCTTTTGAACATTTAACCCTCAGTTTCCCTCATCCAAACTGCAAAGCAATAAAACCTCTTCTGTTTGTTGTTTTGTATCGTCCACCAGGCCCTTACACTCAGTTTCTGGATCAGCTGTCAGACTTCTTATCTGATTTGGTGTTAAACACTGACAAGGTTATTATAGTGGGTGATTTTAACATTCATGTTGACACTGAATGTGATAACCTTAGTGTAGCCTTTAAAACTATCCTAGATTCAATTGGTTTTGTTCAACATGTGCATAAACCGACGCACTCCTGGTTACATACTTTAGACCTTGTGCTGACATATGGCATTGATTGTGAAGAATTAACAATATTTCTTCACAACCCTGTCCTATCTGACCATTTTTTAATAACCTTTGAGTTTAATCTAACTGAGTTCTCCACCCCCAAAAGAGCGTTCCATTATAGTAGATCTTTATCGGATAATGCTGTATCAAAACTTAAAGAGTCTGTCCCCCTTTTAATATCCTCAGTATTGCAGAAATGCCCTGTAGAGGGCAGCAATGCTGTTTCTTCCCATTCACAAATCGACACCTTTGTTAACGTTGTGACTTCCTCATTGCGTTCTGCATTAGACAATGTAGCTCCTTTGAAAAAGAAGCTGATAATTCACAGGAAGCTGGCTCCCTGGTTTAATTCAGAGCTGCGTTCCTTGAAGCACAATGTTAGGAAATTGGAGAGAAAATGGCGCTCTACACACCAAGAGGAATCCTACCTAATCTGGAAAGACAGTCTATTGTTGTATAATAAGAGCCTTCGCAGAGTTAGAGCATATTTTTCATCATTAATTGAGGCGAATAAAAATAATCCTAGATTTCTCTTCAGTACGGTTGCTAAACTTACCCAGAGCCACAGCTCTGTTGATCCATCCATTCCCTTAGCTCTTAGCAGTAATGACTTTATGGGATTCTTCATAAATAAAATTGATGCCATTAAAAATAAAATAATTGGCATCCTTCCAAACATGATTACCTCGTCCTCAGTAAGTGAGGCAGCGTTGGAGGAATCTTTAGAACCTGCACAGTATCTGAACTGTTTAGAAGCAGTAGAGCTTTCTGGGCTATCTAAACTTTTAGCTTCATCTAAACCTTCTACCTGTATGTTAGACCCAATCCCAACCAAGTTGTTTAAGGAGATATTCCCAATGATCAGTGGCCCTATTTTGGACATGATTAATCTATCCTTAGTAAATGGATATGTACCACAGGCTTTTGAAGTAGCTGTTATTAAACCTTTACTTATGAAACCTTCTCTTGATCAAGATTGTCATGGTTTCTTTACTGAAGAACTCAGGAAGCGCACACAGGACTAAAGTTTAAGAGTTTTTATTAAAGGAAGTGAGCTGGATGGCGGATGATGAAGACCGGAGGTTCAGGACAGCAGAAGGTCAGGGATGTAGGTGATGGCAGGAGCTGACGGCCCGGAGTGAAAGTCCATAAAGCCTGATGGCCAGGAAAGCAAAGTGCTGCTTGGCTAGCAGGCCTCGTAGCAACACCAGGGCACCGAACGGAGCTTCTCCAGGGCGGCTAGGCAGGTTAGCAGTTCTCAAGAGACACCAGGACACAGAGCAGAACTTCCTCACATCGGCTAGTCAGGTTAGCAGCTCTCTGGAGACACCAGGACTCAGAGCAGAGCCTCCTTGGAGTGGCTAGTCAGGTTAGCAGCTCTCTGGAGACACCAGGACTCAGGGCAGAGCTTCCTCGGAGCGGCTAGTCAGGTTAGCAGCTCTCTTGAGACACCAGGACACAGAGCAGAGCTTCCTCAAAGCGGCTAGTCAGGTTAGCAGCTCTCTGGAGACACCAGGACACAGAGCAGAACTTCTCCAGGAACAAGAGCAGGGGACAGAGTCTTACAAAGCAACTGGCAGGACTAACCTTAAACGAGGAAACAGAAACAGATCTTCCAAGGCAAAATTATATTGCCAAAATTAGAAACATTCTGTCCAGGAGCGATGCTGAAAAACTAGTCCATGCATTTGTTACATCAAGGCTGGACTCTCCCTGTGGCTCTACGCTTCTCCAGGAGTGAATGCTGCTTGTCGGGACTTTGATGCAATCAACTGGTTTTCTTATATAGGAACATTTTTGACCAATCTGTATAATCTGACCCAATCTGTATAATATGATTGAACTTAACTTTGTAAAGTGCCTTGAGATGACATGTTTCATGAATTGGCGCTATATAAATAAAATTGAATTGAAAATTGAATTGACTATTGTAATTCTTTACTATCAGGAAGTCCACAAAATGCAGTTCAAAGTCTTCAGCTGATCCAAAATGCTGCAGCAAGAGTTCTGATGAAAATCAACAAAAGGGATCATATTTCATTTTAGCTTCCCTTCATTGGCTTCCTGTTAAATCAAGAATAGAATTTAAAATTCTTCTTCTAACGTATAAAGCCCTTAATAATCAAGCTCCATCATATATCAGAGCTCTGATTACCCCGTATGTTCCTAACAGAGCACTTCGCTCTCAGACTGCAGGTCTGCTGGTGGTTCCTAGAGTCTCTAAAAGTAGAATGGGAGGCAGATCCTTTAGCTATCGGGCTCCTCTCCTGTGGAACCAACTCCCAGTTTTGGGCCATGAGGCACACACCCTGTCTACTTTTAAGACTAATCTTAAAACCTTCCTTTTCGACAAAGCTTATAACTAGAGTGGCTTATGTTGCTTCTGTGCTTGTTTGTCTCTCTTGTTGTGTCTCTGCTCTGTCTTCTGTAACCCCCAGTCGGTTGAGGCAGATGACTGTTCATACTGAGTCCGGTTCTGCTGGAGGTTTTTCCTTCCCGCTAATGGGTGGTTTTTCTTTCCACTGTCGCTTTATGCTTGCTCAGTATGAGGGATTGCTGCAAAGCCATGGACAATGCAGACGACTCTCCCTGTAGCTCTACACTTCTCCAGGAGTGAATTCTGCTTGTCGGGACTTTGAAGCAATCAACTGGTTCCCTTATATAGGAAATTTTTGACCAATCTGTATAATATGATTGATTTTGACTTTGTAAAGTGCCTCAAGATGACATGTTTCATGAATTGGCGCTATATAAATAAAATTGAATTGAATTGAATTGAAGTTCACTTGTGTGATGCTATCTCCTCGCTTTTGACTGCTGCAGCGCTTCTCGTGTTCCAGGCTGGTGCATAAAAGCACCAAGACGCACAGACAAAAAGGAGCATTGTTCTGCGGCAATACCCTTCAAAGTCTGTTTATTTGCGCCGTTACTTTTCTATTCTCCCCTATTCTCCTCCCACAGCCGACTGGACAGATGCATTGCTGTTTGCTTTTTTCCATCTTTTTTTCCTCTCCATTTCATGTTGTTCATTTTGCCAAATACGACCGCTTTATACAAGCTGGCAATCCCAGTAGAATACTGACAGGTGAGGGCGCATTAATATCAAATAGGTGAAGTCATAAAATGACTGGCGAGTAAACACAACAATAAGCATACTAGCCAGTATAATACATAGTGAAGTGTTGATCGGTTGCTTTGGTATGACGCGCTTGGCAGCTAATGTACCTGATGTGAAGTGTTCAATTGGGCTCGTATTGATGCATTATCCGTAGTTTATTTTGCTCCAACGGGATGAATAGTGCACAATGACCAGTAGACCAGAATTCCAAAGGCAACATGACCCCAGAGTTTACAAGACTCCGCCACATCGGTCAAAAACCTTTATGCCCTTCCGGGTTCAACACCTGCTCTCTACCTGCTGCTGTCGCTCTCATATACATGAGCCGGCGGCACCCTCTAGTGTGCAATTAAACATGACATACATTTTGGCTCCCACACACCAGCCCCTGATTGCCATGATGTACAGACATGACAATTCAAACATTACTATTATCGAGACAAAATATGTGATTCACATAATGATCATAACACAATTATTAGATGCCATACACCAGAAAAAGTTTAGAGATTGGTCTCTCAATAATACTGTGTTTAGTTTTCAATTTCACAGGTCTCACAACGCCACGACTATCTGGAAATACTTCCAAAACCCTTCCAAAAGGCCAGGATCCGCAAGAGGCAGATGCATCCAGAATGGCCACATCTCCAATTGCAACATTTTTTATTTTCACACTCCATTTTTGCCCTTCTTGGAGCAAGGGTAGTTTTTCTCTGACCCATCTCTTCCAGAAAAGGTCAGCCAGATACTGAACCTGTTTCGGTCTTCTTCTTCCATACCTATCGTCTGTCTTAAAAATCCCAGGAGGAAGGGACTGCTTTCCTCTGAGCAGAAGCAGGTGGTTAGGAGTGAGTCCAAGTCATTTGGATCATCCAAGAGCTTAGTGATGGGGCGGTCATTCAAAATGGCTTCAACTTCGCACAAGACTGTATTTAGCCTATCATTGTCCAGGGTTTGTTGGAGCAGCACTGAATTAAGCACTCTTCTCACAAGGCGTATCATTGTGTCGCAAAAACCTACAAAATGGGAGGCTGCAGGTCCAATTTATTTCCACTTGTGCTAAAAATCCATCCTGGTTCAATTTAGCAAAGGCTTCTTTAATCTCTCTCTCAGCTTCAACGAACCTTGTTCTGTTATCAGACCACCAATGCTTAGCTTGTCCTCTTCTGCTAACAAATATTCTCAATGCATTTATGCAGACATTTGTGTCAAGGGTAGATGTTACCTTCCAGATGAACGGCTCGACTTGCTGGGCAGTTAAATATGACACCATACCTTTTGCAGCACGTTCTCCCTCTTTTAATTTCAGTTGGTCCAAAGTAATCAACCACTGTGTTGGTAAATGGAGGTTGGTCTGGGAGGATCCTTGCAGCAGACAAGGCAGCCATTTTCTACAATAAGAGCCATCCATTGTATTGCCTACAGATGCTGCCAGCGCCGTATAGAGAGAGTG
This sequence comes from Fundulus diaphanus, assembly GCA_037039145.1. Lineage (NCBI taxonomy): Eukaryota > Metazoa > Chordata > Actinopteri > Cyprinodontiformes > Fundulidae > Fundulus > Fundulus diaphanus. Next base: position 1,193,542 of record CM073125.1, read on the forward strand.
TTACGACAGACTTTGAACTCGCCGACACCCGGTCACATGTTTAGACTTAGACTTAGACAACTTTATGTACAGAGTGCATACAGAAGGTCATGTAGACCTCAATAGTTCCAAAACATCTCAGCGCTGTCAGTCAGTTTGAGTGGCTGCTGGCGCGACAGGCGGCAAAAAACAACAAATTTCTATTTTCCCCTTGTAATTATTGACCAGTGTAGATATTAATACCGGTCTGCTCCTGCTTATCTCTGAAGGCCCATCTTACCCCGGTTTAAGATTTGGCAGTAAAGGAGAAACATTGATCAGAGGCAAACATTTAAAATATGCATATTTAATTCATTGGAATTCCAAAGGAGACAAAAGTTACATTACCATTGTTACCTACGTGCTTCTCCCAGGCATTGCAGTTTTTGTCTAATCAAAGGTTCACAAAGACATATTTTTAATAGGCTGACTGCCCCTCCTGCTTAGTTCGGGAGGGGGTGGTCCCAGATTTGGGGGCTATCTGTTATCTGCCTTGCCTGCCTATCTCTTCTCAAACATAGAGGCTGTTCTTCTTGGTTAGGGGTCAAGCCAAATGAGTGCTCCAACCATAAATCGGCTCTCAACCCATCCTACAAGCTGTGTGCTTTTCTGCCTCAAACTGGAGACACAATCTTAAATGCCAGGCATTCCTTATTAATATAACAACATTTTCCTCAACAATTCCCTCTGTTTTGATCACAGAAGATCAAATCAATAACTGAGAACAACTAATGTAATTTCTTGGACCCCTCAAACAAAGTATAAATGATAAGGTGGAATTTCCTAATCCACACTCCCCTCTGTTGATGATTACTAAAACCATAACAGAACAGATTGATTGCCTCAAAGTGGAGACACAATCTTAAATGCTAGGCATTCCTTATTAATATAACAACTAAGATATTTTCCTCAACACCAGTAATGTTATTACTTCGTTAACATTGTTTTATTAAAGTATTTTTTAGGAGTGCCAGGTATCATATATCTGTGTTCTAAATATTAGAGTGGAAACGATATTCCCCACACATTGTAGAATGCATTGGGGCTACAGATCATATTTGATAAAAATAGGTGTTTTTGCAATACACTGATCAATATAAAATGTCCACAATGGTTTATAATAAAGTTTTGCACGTAAAGCAAACCAAACAGGAGTAATATTACCAGTTTCAAAGCTCTTTCAGTATTTCTCTGCATGCTGGGAATGCTACACCTTGTCATCCAGCTTTATCTGCTCCAGTTTACCTTCAGTTCTATATCCTTCAACAAAGCATGAATATCACTGTTTTCAGGACTTACTCCTATACTTCCAAGATGTCAGTCTGTTTTATCTGGTAATCAGATGAAAAATGATCTGAATGATAAAGCTGATCTAAATTATTTAAAAAAAAGTTTTAAATAACTTGGAGGGAAATATGGGGCTGTAGATGTTTTAACTGATGACCCGGGATTAATTTATTTCTTGTATATTTCATTTTTTTATGTGAACTGAGTACTACATGTATGTATAACCCAGTTGGTTCTGCATTTAACCTTACAATTATTGTATATTAGTAATTCATTAAAATGTTAATTTAAATAAAACTCTTTGATTAAAATCATATTAGGTGATAAAATAGACATTTTATTATACAAGGCTTTTTATTATACAATGCAGGCACCTGAGCTGAAAAAACTGGGAGGAATTGAAAAGCAAAAAAGATCACATCAAAAAGCATAGAAGGAGAACTTAACACAGAAAAAATATATCCAGTGTCACGGTTTATTCTGATGAACTCGAACTCAGCCACACACAGAGCTTCGTTAAGAGTTTTATTGAAGGAGTTATGGTAGTGGAGGATGTGACCAACACTCTTTATCAGGCTGGAGGGGGATGATGGAGATGGAAGGAGCAGGCGGACCGGAGGTAACTGGAGGACAGAGGGTGCTGTGCAGGAGCTTGAATACAGGAATCCCCCCAGGACGGTAAGAGAGCGCTGAGGTCGAGGGAAGGCCAGCAGCACAGCAGCGAAAGTTCCAGGTGCAGGGAGTTGCAGGCAGGCACTTGGAAGGAGAGTGAGGCAGGTGTGAGGCGTAGAGGTCAGTGTGGAGGGCGGCCAGGGACAGAGGGAGACAGAGCGTCGTTAGGGGTCGAGAGGAGTTGAGAGGAGTGGAGAGAAGACCATCCGGCGGGGAAGAACAGACTGAGGTGGGTTTATGTAGGGAGGATGGCAGGTGGAATGGGTCCGGCTTAATTAGCAGCAGCAGGTGGCAGAGATCAGCGGTGGATGGAGACTGGGGAAAACTGTAGAAAATGTCCAGGGTGAGACAGGCAAAGACTGAACCCTGACATCACCCCCCCCCCACCCCCCCACCCCCAAGGCCGGCTTCCAGACGACCAATGCAGAATTCCAAAAAAACAAAACAAAGGGCAATTCAGGTGGCCGACCAGGAGGTTGACGGTCCTGGAAGAGTTCTGGAACCCGCTGGGGAGCGCTGGAGAGTTTGGGCGGCGACTGGGGAGCGCTGGAGAGCTCGGGAGACAACTGGGGTGCCCTGGGGAGCTCAGGCGGCGACTGGGGAGCGCTAAAGAGCTCAGGCGGCAACTAGGGAGCGCTGGCGACTGGGGAGTGCTGGAGAGCCCGAGCGGCGACTGGGGAGCGCTGGAGAGCTCAGGCGGCGACTGGGGAGCGCTGGAGAGCCCAAGCAGCGACTGGGGAGCGCTGGAGAGCCCGAGCGGTGACTGGGGTGCGCTGGGGAGCTCAGGAGACGACTGAGGTGCGCTGGGGAGCTCAGGAGACGACTGGAGTGCGCTGGGGAGCTCAGGCAGCGACTGGGGAGCGCTGGAGAGCTCAGGCGGCAACTGGGGAGCGCTGGAGAGCTCAGGCGGCGACTGGGGAGTGCTGGACAGCCAGAGCGGCGACTGGGGAGCGCTGGAGAGCCAGAGAGGCGACTGGGGTGCGCTGGGGATCTCAGGAGACGACTGGGGAGCGCTGGAGAGCTCAGGCGGCAACTGGGGAGTGCTGGAGAGCCAGAGAGGCGACTGGGGTGCGCTGGGGAGCTCAGGAGACGACTGGGTTGCGCTGGAAAGCTCGGGCAGCGACTGGGGAGTGCTGGATAGCTAGAGAGGCGACTGGGGTGCGCTGGGGAGCTCAGGAGACGACTGAGGTGCGCTGGGAAGCTCAGGAGACGACTGGGTTGCGCTGGAGAGCTCGGTATGCGACTGGGGAGTGCTGGAGAGCTCAGGAGATGACTGGGGTGCGCTGGGGAGATCGGGAGATGACTGGGGTGCGCTGGGGAGCTCAGGCGGCGACTGGGGAGCGCTGGAGAGCCAGAGAGGCGACTGGGGTACGCTGGGGAGCTCAGGAGATGACTGGGGTGCGCTGGGGAGCTCGGGAGATGACTGGGGTGCGCTGGGGAGCTCAGGCGGCGACTGGGGAGCGCTGGAGAGCCAGAGAGGCGACTGGGGTATGCTGGGGAGCTCAGGAGATGACTGGGTTGCGCTGGAGAGCTCGGTATGCGACTGGGGAGTGCTGGAGAGCTCAGGAGATGACTGGGCTGCGCTGGGGAGCTCGGGAGATGACTGGGGTGCGCTGGGGAGCTCAGGCGGTGACTGGGGAGCCCTGGGGAGCTCGGCTGACTACTGGGGTGTGCTGGGGAGCTCAGACGGTGACTGGGGAGCGCTGGAGAGCCCGAGCAACGACTAAGGAGCGCTGGAGAGCCAGAGAGGCGACTGGGGTGCGCTGGGGAGCTCAGGAGATGACTGGGTTGCTCTGGAGATCTCGGGCAGCGACTGGGGAGTGCTGGAGAGCTCGGGAGACGACTGGGGTGCGCTGGGGAGCTCAGGTGGTGACTGGGGAGCGCTGGCGGTGACTGGGGAGCGCTGGGGAGCTCGGCAGATGACTGGGGTGTGCTGGGGAGCTCGGGAGACGACTGGGGAGCGCTGGAGAGCTCAGGCGGTGACTGGGGAGCGCTGGAGAGCCCGAGCAACGACTAAAGGCCCATTCATACCTCACGTAAAAGACGGATACGGATACGTGTGGAGTGTTTCATACGTTCCAACCGTCGATTTCGTCCGTATTTTGACACGGAAACTGGGAGCTTACGATTACGGACGAAACGGATCAATACGGAGCAATACTACCGGAAACGGTGGGGGCGCTATTGAGTTTGTAGTACAATATGGCAACAAAATCACGAAGAAGGTTCGAATTCTGGCCTTTAAACAATGGCGGGATTCGGGGAACGACTTGCAGAGCTTGTCCGCAACTACCCACACATATGATGTGTCGTGTCCGGGACACAGGGACAAAAAAAGTTTACCTACGGAGCAAACACAACAAAATCACGTCTTGGACCGTCGCCATGTTTGATCAGTGACGAATCATTGGCGCCCAGCACTGCCACCTAGAGGACATATTGGTTATTGCGCACCTCAACGGACGGAGGTATGAAGGAGTCAACGGATAGAACGTACGGACAGAAATACGGACGTGCAGGCCAAACGTAGGGTATGAATGGGCCTTAAGGAGCGCTGGGGAGCTCGGGAGATCTGATCTACAGAAGTTTTAAGAGCCTCATATCAGAAAATTTACTCACGTCAATCAACTCTGCCTCGGCAGGTTTAGCAACTGTTTCACTGACCACAAATGTTCATACTGTATTCCCAGCAACATTCCAGGCTCTTCCCTCCTGGAATCATGTTTTTGTTGGGCTTTTTTTCACTGGCTATAGGACCAGTCTTCGTTGTTTTGCAGGGAGATGCTAATAGCCGTTAGCCGCTTCCTTTTTTCAAACCCTGCTGCACATGCGCAGTACATACTTACATTAAAATTGTAAATAAACACGACAGGCTTTATCTACTAACAAATTGAGCAAAAACAAAGCATAAAACACTAAAATAACAACTAATACGCCAGCAGGACGTGATAGTCTTTCATAAAAACATTGTATGCAACCAGAGTTACTGATGTATGAATAAATTTAAAAAAGTATATAAAATATAACGTGGCTACGCACCTTTAAAGTTTCTAAAACAAGACCATTTCAAAGAAGCACCTTTAATCCCAACACAATGTTCAAGACGAGAAATTAAAATGTTATGATCCACTGTGTCAAAAGCCACCATGAGGTCTAAAAGCACAAGAATGACATAATTTCCTGCATCAGTAGCCAGAAATATATCATTAAAAACCAGATTGAAACACTTTACACGTTCTATTTCTCTCCAGATATGCATTTACTTGTATGAAAATAACTTCAAGTATTTTTGAAAGGGGATTTTGGAGATAGGTGGGAAATTTGACTGAAGGACAAGCAGATGTTTGCTCATCAAATTGTCTTAAGTTATCCGCAGTAAAATGAAATTCTAAGAGTGCTTGGCGTACATACACCAGCAAGGCATTTGTTATATCCACACAAGTAGTCAGCAAGAGCACAATGAAAACAAAGTTGGCAGAGGCAGATGGCAGGCCACATACACCGGCAGCATCTTAGCTCTCTCTACACTTTTCGAAAATGGTCCTGCAACAAAGTCGTTGCCACCATATAACCATGCTCTGCATCCATATGTGGGCAACTGCGCATCAGTTCACAAGATTGAACTCTGGTAAAATTGTTCCACGGTCCAATTTAGTTGCCTTGATTTCCACTCCTTTTTCAAAGGCTTTTATGAAAGAAGGCTCTGTACTGCAGAGGATTACCATAAAATACTGGAATATTTCGTGGTGGTAGAGTCATATATTGCTATTGCTTTACCAAGTCTGCTGTGATTTCTGTTTGTCTGTTCATGATGTTAAAAAAATTCTCTAGGTAACTGTAGACTGATTGGTGCTGGTGACTGGGGCACATTCACTTTATTTACATTATTTGTTTGTTCTTCAATTTGCCCATTTTTATTATGCTCCATGACAAGGTGGTGCTGGTTTGTTGCCGCAGCTTCCTTTGGCCTTACAGCCCATTTCCCATTAATGACACTTTTGGTTTTTCTTGGTTGAATTTGATTGTCATACTCATGTCATACTTTTAACTCTTTTTCAACGATTAAATTTTTGAACAAATTCTTTTTGCTCCTTTTTCATAATATGAGTTCATTCCATTGATGCTGGTTTCTGAATAGGCCTCCAACTTATGCATTTTTATCTGAAAGTCAGATTTTGCCAACTCAACCTGCAGAGCAAGCGTCTCCCTTCTTTTCCTGTGCCTCTCCTCCTCTTCTTCAATAGTGTGTCTCTCTTTGATGGCTTTCAAAGCCCTTTTAGCTGCTACCTTTCTCTTAGCAGATGAAGTGTTGCTAGATTTACCACTCCTTTGTGAATGTTTACTGCTAACATTTGACACATTATCAGTGGGACTACCATCATCCATACCATCATAATTTTTTATCATTTTCAGTTTAGAAAGCCACTTATTCACTTTAATAGTAATAGTAATATCATCTTTATTGTCATTGAAACATACATTGAAACATACATTACAACGAAATCTGTTCTCTGCTTTTAACCCATCACCCTTGGGGAGCAGTGGGCTGCCATGTGCGGCGCCCGGGGAGCAATCAGGGGTTAAGGGTCTTGCTCAGGGACCCAGAGTGCAGGCGCTGGGGATCAAACCGGGTACTTGCATCCTTCTCTGAGTGCAAGCGCGCTGCTCTAACCACTAGGCCAACACTCCCCCTGTTAAGAACACACTCGTTATTGAAAATCGTTTTGGCTTTAAACCACATTTGCTCCTTTTCCCTTTCATCACATGGCAATGAACCCAACAAAGACATGCAAAAATTTGGTATCATCACAAAACTTATTTAATGTCAATACCTTTGTTTGGTCACCTTTAGACATTAAATCACGAATCCCATACCTTAAATTACCTGCTTTGTTAAATTTTAACTTTGTCATGTTGTAATTTGTCAATTTTTTTCAGCCAGGGCCTTTTCTTTTAATTTAACAGTATGTTTTTGAGTTTCCCCAAAACCAGCCAATAATTCCGTCACAGTATTTTTGTCCATCTCCATCATGAGCTATTCTATCAGTCAATATCGTGCGCCGCAAACGAGAGCTTACTTCAAATCAACACAAGTGCAATTGAGTCATGTAATGTACCTCCTAAGGTTACAAAGGAGTGCCTAAATCCATTCCCACCCACACGACATAATTACCAATGCATTGGATTTTGTGTGTGCACCCAGATTGGCCATCGGGTGTAGCGGCTTCTGCAGTCCACAGCCATCAGCTCCCTACTCTGTAGCACTAGCTCGGCTAGCAGACGATTACACAGGTTGTAGCTGCTCCACTAAGCAACTCACTTTGACATATCACACTGCCATCCCCCAAGGTCTTCACCATCTCAAACCTCCCCTTTATCAGTAAGATTATTGAAAAAGCTGTATTTCAACAATTAAACACCTTCTTAACAACGACCAGTCAGGCTTCCGTGCTCACCACAGTACAGAGACCGCCCTTATCAAGGTGTTTAATGACATCCATATAAATACAGATCGTGGAAAAACCACCGTGCTGGTACTATTGGACCTCAGTACAGCATTTGATACTGTCGATCACTCCATTCTGTTAGAGCGCCTGGAGAACTGGGTCGGCCTCTCTGGTACAGCACTCCACTGGTTTAAATTCTACTTAAAGGACAGGGACTTTTTTGTGTCAGTAGGTAACTTTACATCCCAGACGACAAAAATTACATGTGGGGTTCCCCAAGGGTCCATCCTGGGTCCCCTCCTCTTCAATATCTACATGCTCCCTCTAGCTCAGATAATAAAAAATAACAATATCAGCTACCATAACTATGCAGACGACACACAGCTTTACATCACCATGTCACCAGGTGACTATAAACCAGTTCAAACACTGAGTAAATGCCTAAAAGAAATCAATGCCCGGATGTGCCAAAATTTTCTTCAGTTGAATAAAAACAAAACAGAAGTAATAATTTTTGGACCAATAGAGGAGAGATCAAAAGTTAGCACACAGCTTCAGTCGCTTCAGCTAAAAACCACTAATCAGGCCCGAAACCTGGGTGTAGTGATGGACTCAGACCTGAACCTTCAAAAGCATCTAAAGACAATGACAAGGTCGGCTTTCTATCACCTGAGGAACATTTCCAGGATTAAAGGACTAATGTCTCAGCAGGATCTGGAAAAACTAATCCATGCGTTTATTTTTAGTAGAATTGATTACTCCAACGGTGTTTTCACAGGTCTGCCTAAAAAGTGGATGAGACAGCTGCAGCTGATCCAGAACGCTGCTGCCCGCGTCCTCACTAAGACTAAGAAAGTAGAGAACATCACCCCAGTTCTAAAGTCATTACACTGGCTCCCTGTATCTCAGAGAATAGACTTTAAAATACTTCTGTTAGTCTATAAATCCCTAAATGGCTTAGCACCTAAATACATCACAGACATGTTATCAGCGTATTAACCCTCCAGACCACTCAGGTCCTCTGGCTCCAGCCTTCTCTGCATACCTAGAACACGAACCAAACATGGAGAAGCAGCATTTAGTTCCTATGCTCCACTTATCTGGAACAAACTTCCAGAAAACTGTAAAAGTGCGGAAAGCCTGAGTTCCTTTAAATCGAGATTAAAAACACATTTGTTTAAAATTGCCTTTGAATGTTCAAGTTAAACTGTTTTACTGTTTTTAAATGTCCTTTTTGTTTCTACATTCTATCCCTACTTGCTTTTATTCCTATATTTTAATCATGTAAAGCACTTTGCATTGTCTCTGTACTGAATTGTGCTATATAAATAAATTTGCCTTGCCTTGCCTTGCCTTCACCGATCTCCTTCAAGTCTAGGTTTTTGACAGTATACTAGCCAGTCTAATACTGAACTAGTGAAGTGTTGATCAGTTGCTTTGGTATGGCGCGCTCGGCGGCTAATGTTGTACCTGATAAACCATTCAATTGAATCCATAGGCCTGTCTTGATGCGTTATCCACAATTTATTTTGCTCCAACAGGATAAATTGTGCACAAACGACTACTAGACCAGAATTTCAAAGACAACACAACCATGAAGTTTACACAGGGTTTCCGCGGGGCATTAAAAATCATTAAAAGTCATTAAATAATTTTTTTTTAAATTAAGGCCTTAATTGGCATTAAAAGTCATTAAATGTGATTATCTGTGGCATTAAAAATACCTTCATAAAAACAGTTTCGTCAGATATATTATATCAGATATAACTGCTTCCGGTTGATCGTAAATCCGTATGTTTTTACAATGTTCGGAAAAGGAGCTTGAGGCGGAGAAAGCTAGAGAATGGGAAAATGCAAATTTCAACTAAAGTGGGTGGAAAACGAGGAATTCAGGACATGGCTGCAGCCTGTCGAGGGTAAAGATGACGGAGGATTTTGCCGTGTTTGTAAAAACACTTATTTTTCAGTCAGAATTACGTGTACCCACTTCTGGAGCAATATTTGTGTCTTTTGTTTAAGCGGGCAGTGAGACAGGTTTTTAGCGTTTAAACATCAAGCGCGCGCGCTCTAAACCTGTTTGCCGCGTGTTCAAAACTGATAAACTCTTCTCAAACCATTATATATCCTCGCCCTCGGTTCCGTGTCTGCCCGTGACCTGCTAATTCCACGCTCAATACCAGCTGTGCGCGGCTCGCTGGATTCTGTCTGTGCGCTCGTGACTTCAAAAACTGTCCACCTCACCAGCCAATCACAGACAGGTTTCTTTCAATCCAATCTGAGTAGGGCTTGCAAATACTGCATTCAGATGGATTTAATGAAAATGCTGCAGTTTTGGCAGTTTTTACTAAACATAACGGTGGGATTGAAGAAAAAACAACAACCAATAAACAGTTTAATATTTTAGCCTAAAATATTTAGTTTAAAATAATTCCTTGAGTTAGTAAGTGAGGTGTGAAAAATCTTTTTGTCTCTTTTCTTTCCAGCTTCTGGGTGATGATGCAAACGTTTCTTGTGATCATAATCATCATCATTGTCATCATTATTTAAAGAGCACTTTAACACGAGGTAAAACAAAATAACATCTAATAAAATGACTTGGGTAAAGACTCAACAATTTAAAACAACAACAATAATAATAAGCTGTTTAAATCCTTAAAAACAAACAGAAGTTCTTTAAACTGAACTCTAAGATAAACAGGCAACCAGTGAAGGGAGGCCAGGATCGGGCAATGTGCTTTATTTTTGTCAGGGTTCTCTGTTGGTCGGTGCTCTAATTTTGCTCCACAGCTGGTTTGAGTTGGCTGGGGGGCGTGACCCACACCTGCGGCTCATCGGGAGTGCTCAGCACTGGCTTCTTAAGGAAGGCGCAGGCAGATGGAAGACGCCGGAGCCTTACCCAGTCGTGGTACGACGTGGCCTTCGACCCGAACCTGTGAGTCTTTTCGTACTTTGGAATTTGTCTAACTCTGGATCTCCTGCCTTTTTGCAGTTTTGTGTTTTTGGATTACTCACCCGTTTTTGACATCTTGCTCGACAAACCTGCACCAGAAGAATCCTAGGCTCAGATGTTGCTCTGGCGCTCCTCCTCTTGCTCCCTTGATATTACCAAGCCGGGCTCGAGGTTCCCCTTCCCAGATTCTACTGGTTCCTTCGAATCCTCTGGTCAAACCATCTGCCTCATCGTCAGTTGTGGCTCGTCTCGGATCCCTCGCCAACAAACCATCAGTCTGCCCTCCAGCTGCTAACCACCACCCGTTCTCGAGAGCACTCGGCCGCAGTGTTTCCTTCACTGTCCCTCCCCAGTTAGGTCCACTCAAACTAAATGGTAAGCAGCTTAGCTTCTGGAGATTTTTCCCCTGGTTCTTCGTGCTTAACATCTCCCTTCTTTCTCTCCGCAGTTTCCTCCTGCACTAACGTTCAGACCTCGATCGATCACATCGCATTGTGTTATTTCTGTAGCCTAAACGTTAATAAATCATCTTTAAACTAAGTTCTGTCGTCCGTAACGTGTCTGCATGTGGGCTAAACATATTAAAACCATGACAGAAGAAGGCTCCGGCCAGTCCATCCCAGCAGAGATGTTCGGTCGGCAGTTAGCCGCGCAACAAGAACAGATGAATGGTTTAGGCTTAGCATTAAATTCCACGCAAGAGCAACTCCAACAAGTCACCGCGCAGCTCACTCAGCTGATGGCTGCGTTTACTTCTGCGTCCACTCAGCCTGCTCCACTCACACCAGAGGTACCTCCCCCTGCAGACCAGACTGCAGAAGTCTCAGATCCGACCCCGCACTCTGAAAGCTCTTCCCCGGCTCCTGAGAAGTTTTCAGGAGAGAGCGGAGATTGTGGGGGGTTTCTTTTTCAATGCAACCTAGTATTTAACCGTTCCCTTCGTACTTTCGGCACCGATCAGTCTAAGATGTCCTTTGTTCTTCGGGTTTTAATGGGCAGAGCTCTGCGATGGGCTGAAGCCCGGTTCTCAGATTGTCAGGCGTTCGGGTGCACCTTCGCCGAGTTTGTCACAGAACTCAATCCGGTCCAGTTATCCCGTTCCCTCCTCTCATTAAAGCAGCGGGGTCGACGCGTATCTGATTTCTCCATAGAATTCCGTACCTTCGCTGCAGCTGCAGGTTGGGAACCCAAGCCTCTTAAGGCAGTATTTTTTGAAGCTTTAGATGAAAGTCTCAAAGATGAATTAGCCTGGCTGGAGGAACCCAGTACCTTTGAGGGCCTGGTCGCCTTGGCCATCCGGTTGGATACCCGGTTGCGTAGCCGTAACTATGGTCGCTCCATCACCACCGAGAAATCCTTGCGTTCAGCCGGCCCATCAGTACCGGGATTTACCTCCCAGCGTCCTGTAGCCTCACCTTCCCCTCCTCCTGAACCTATGCAGATTGGTCGTATCCACCTGACCAAGGAGGAGCGGCAACAACGATATTCGGAGAAGCAGTGCCTTTATTGTTGAGGTGAGGGCCACTTCGTTAAAGATTGCCCTACGCGGCCAAAAGAGCGGGTCCGTCACCTGTAATGGGGAAGGTGGCGGACCAGAAAGGGATTTCTTTCCCCAAGATTGCCTCTAGTTCTTCTCCGTCTCGCCTCTGTCTGCCCGTCACTATTAATTTTGGTCAGGACAGTTTTGACTTTTCCGCCCTCGTAGATTCAGGCTCTGATTTCAACTTGATTGACTCAAGTTTAGTTAGCCACCTCCGTATTAGAAGCGTTCCGCTCACCAGTCCTCTCCAGGTTTCTGCGCTTGACGGTGAGCGACTCACGCTTATTACTCATCGCACCGAACCCCTGGAGATCATTGTCTCAGGAAACCACCGTGAACATCTTTCGTTTTTCATTTTTCCCGTTGAACGTTCCCCGGTAGTACTAGGTCTCGCATGGTTAACAACTCACAATCCGCAGTTTAACTGGGCCGAATCCCGGCTCGAATCCTGGTTTCTGGCTTGTCACTCCCACTGTTTACTCTCCGCCCAACCCATATCTCATTCTCCAGCGTCATCCCCCGAGCAGGAGAATAAGATTGACTTGTCGAACGTTCCTAAACAATATCATGACCTTCGACAGGTTTTTAGTAAGAGTCGGGCCTGCTCTCTGCCTCCGCATCGCCCATACGACTGCGCCATTGAACTGTTAACGGGTGCTCCTTTACCTTCCAGCCGTTTGTACAACATCTCGAGGTCTGGACGTCAGGCGCTCGAGGAATATATTGGTGAGTCCTTAGTGGCTGGATTAATTCGGCCATCTTCCTCTCCTTTAGGTGCGGGGTTTTTCTTTGTAGGAAAGAAAGATGGGTCCCTTCGGCCATGTATCGATTACCGATGTAATGAACTAAGAAAGCGGACCCAGAATTCAGCCAGACCAGCAGAGGTTCAGTTAGATCTTCTTTTATTAACAAAAAGCAAAACAGGGAAAAAACCAAAAAGGACCATCAATCCAAAAAACGGCACAAAAATAAACAGACTAACGGGGCACGCAGGACAGGAACAGACAGGAACAGGATGGCTCAGATCACTGGAGACAAGGGGTCAAAAATCCAAAAGCAAACCAATAAACAGAAACTTGCAGGAGGAGACTCACCCATACTCAAAACAGACGACCTGGCGCTGATGTCTGGTCTCGACAGTTTATATGAAGGAGGAAGCAGGTGAAACCGGTCAGAGATGATTGCAGCAGGGGTGGAGTAAGGCAGGTGTGCAGAGTAGGTAATTAGACCAGACATCAGTGCAGAGGATCAAAACAAGAAATAAATCAGAAACCAAAACTAAAAAGCTGACAGGACAAGTGGACAGAAACTACAACAAACTTGCTAAGAAACAAAATCACCCTGAAGTACAAACCGAAAACAGAAGATAAAGCTAAGACTAAAACTGATGACAAAACAGGATAAACTAACAGTAAATAAAAACCCAGACAAGACAAAACTCAAAGCAACCAGAGAACCTAAAGCAGGAGAGTAAAATAACTCAAAAATAAAACCAGAACAGAAGCCAGAATATTACAACCGAGGGCTAAATCAAATTACTGTCAAGAACAAGTACCCGCTTCCTTTGTTATCCTCAGCCTTTGAACCAGTCCAGAATGCCACTATTTTCACCAAACTAGATCTACGCAACGCATACCATTTAGTGAGAATCAGACAGGGGGATGAGTGGAAGACCGCCTTTAAGACCCCACTTGGGCATTTTGAGTATTTGGTTATGCCGTTTGGTCTTTGCAACGCTCCTTCGATGTTCCAAGCTTTGGTTTATGATGTCCTACGGGACTTCCTTAATGATTTTGTTTTTGTTTACTTAGATGACATCCTCATCTACTCTAGCAATCCCGACCAACATCAGCAGCATGTTCGGCTCGTTCTTCAACGCCTGCTAGAAAACCGTCTCTTTGTAAAAGCTGAGAAGTACGAATTTCATCAGAGCACAGTTTCTTTTCTAGGCCTTATTTTAGAGGGCGGCCGTGTGAGGTCTGACCCAGATAAAATCAAGGCAGTTCTTGAATGGCCAACCCCGGACACTAGAAAGCAGCTCCAAAGATTTCTTGGTTTTGCCAACTTTTATCGGCGTTTCATTCGCAACTATAGTTCTATAGCTTCACCCCTGCACGCACTCACCTCCTCCTAGGTCCCCTTTATTTGGACTCCCGAGGCCGAAGCGGCTTTCCAGGACCTTTAGAGTAGGTTTTCTCAGGCACCTATACTCATTCATCCTGACCCGTCAAAACAATTCACTGTAGAAATAGATGCGTCAGAGACTGGTGTGGGTGCGGTCCTTTCACAACCTTCTGATAACGACAATAAACTACACCCTTGTGTGTTCTTTTCTCGCCGGCTGTCTCCAGCCGAGCGCAATTATGATGTCGGGGATCGGGAACTGCTGGCCAGTAAGATGGCACTAGAGGAGTGGCGGCATTGGTTAGAGGGGTCCGAGTAGCCCATAATCATATGGACCGACCACAAAAACCTCGCCTACCTGCAGACAGCCCGACGCCTAAATCCCCGCCAAGCCCGCTGGTCCCTATTCTTCTCGAGATTCAACCTAACCATAACATACCGTCCAGGCTCCAAGAACGTCAAGCCTGACGTGTTGTCCCGACAGTTTGCTTCCTATGAAGAGGAGAAGGAACCAGCAACTATTCTGCTTCCCACTTGTACTTTGGGAGCCCTACGGTGGGAATTAGAAGACCGGATAAAGCAGGCTCAGAGACTGGATCCTGATCCTGGCACCGGTCCCGCAGGACTTATCTACGTTCCCCGGTCTGTTCGTCATGATGTCCTACGTTGGAGCCATGACTCGAAGTTTTCTGCCCATCCGGGTATTTTTTGGACTCAATCTCAGGTCTCTGGATGTTTTTGGTGGCCTTCTTGGACTAAGGATGTGCGCGAGTACGTTTTAGCCTGCCCCGTCTGCGCACAGAACAAGCCATCCAATCGGCCACCTTCTAGACTTCTGAACCCGTTACCTATTCCGAGACGCCCTTGGTCACATATAGCATTAGACTTTGTCACAGGCCTCCCGGTGTCCCAAGGCATGTCCATTATTTTAACTGTGGTGGACAGATTCTCTAAAGCATGTCACCTGATACCTCTCCGCAAGCTGCCCAACGCCTATCAAACAGCTCAGTTCCTCATCCGTCACGTTTTCAGGTTGCATGGCATTCCCTCCGACATTCTCTCTGACCGGGGTCCCCAGTTTGTCTCCCAGGTCTGGCGGCACTTCTATTCTGCTCTCGGTGCCCGCTACATGCTCACGTCCGGTTATCACCCACAGACTAACGGTCAGACAGAAAGAATGAACCAGCAACTGGAAACCACCCTCCGCTGCCTCACGTCATCATCACCCTCTGATTGGATCAAGTTTTTGCCCTGGGTCGAGTATGCCCTGAACTCTTATATTTCATCAGCCACTGGACATTCCCCATTTGAAATATCTTTAGGTTACCAACCTCCATTACTACCCACCGAAGAACAACAGATACCATTCTCCTCCGTCAATGATTACATCCGTCTTTGTCAAGACACCTGGAAATCCACGGTCAACTCTCTCACCCACACCGCAGAGCAGAGCAAGAGGTTCGCCGACCAGCACCGGTCACCCGCTCCCCAGTACTGCCCCGGTCAGAGAGTCTGGCTGTCATCCAGAGATGCCTTCACAAACCCGTCTGCCAAGAAGCTTGCCCCTCGTTTTACCGGCCCTTATGTGATCGAATCAGTCATCAGCCCCACTTCTGTGCGTCTTCGTCTGCCCCCTCACTCCAGAGCTCACCCTACGTTCCACGTTTCCCAGATTAAGCCAGTGTAGGAGACAGAGCTTCGCCCTCCTTCCGAACCCCTTCCACCCACCCAGGACAGTCAGAGACCCCGCGTCCACAGGATCGTGGACGCCCGTCGACGCGGCAAGGGTCATCAGTATTTGGTCGAGTGGGAAGGTCGCGATCCTGTGGAGCGGTCGTGGGTCTCCCGCTCGGCTATCGACAACCAGGATCTGCTGAGTGAGTTTTGGGCGTCACGCCCATCCTGTTCGTCGTCTGAGTCGCCAGGGGGTGACCGTTGAGGGGGGGGGGGGGTAGTGTCAGGGTTCTCTGTTGGTCGGTGCTCTAATTCTGCTCCACAGGTGGTTTGAGTTGGCTGGGGGGCGTGACCCACACCTGCGGCTCATCGGGAGTGCTCAGCACTGGCTTCTTAAGGAAGGTGCAGGCAGATGGAAGACGCCGGAGCCTTACCCAGTCGTGGTACGACGTGGCTTTTGACCCGAACCTGAAAACCCGAACCTGTGAGTCTTTTCGTACTTTGGAATTTGTCTAACTCTGGATCTCCTGCCTTTTTGCAGTTTTGTGTTTTTGGATTACTCACCCGTTTTTGACGTCTTGCTTGACGAACCTGCACCAGAAGAATCCTAGGCTCAGATGTTGCTCTGGCGAGCCTCCTCTTGCTCCCTTGATATTACCAAGCCAGGCTCGAGGTTCCCCTTCCCGGATTCTACTGGTTCCTTCGAATCCTCTGGTCAAACCATCTGCCTCACCGTCAGTCGTGGCTCGTCTCGGATCCCTCGCCGACAAACCATCAGTCTGCCCTCCAACTGCTAACCACCACCCGTTCTCGAGTGCTCTCGAGAACGGTTAGCAGCTGGAGAAGTTAATGACGAGGAGAACTTGATGTTCTCCTCGTCATTAACTTTATCTCTTTCTATAGTTTCCATTCAATTTAGGACTTTCCATATGCCTTATCAAATAGGACTATATTGAAAAACCTACAGTAAATTAATGAAATGTTGATTCTGGATGTAGTGTAGGAATTTCTTCAAATAAAATTTTACATTACCTGCCAGAAGCTGGATAAAATCTTTAAAAAAGAGACAACAGTATTTTCACAACTCACGTAGTAGCTCAAGGAAATATTTAAATCTAAATGTTTTAGGCTAAATATTTTAGGCTTCAATGAGTAAACCCTCATTTGAAAGTATACCCACTTCTCCAGGGACCACTACACCACTGCGGACAGCCACAGATCAGCTGCAAGGTGCAGACAACAGCTAACAATGTCAAGTTACTTTTCTGTAACCAACGCAGTCACGTCCGCATTAGCTACCGCAAACAGCACAGCAGCAGCTGGAGCAAGCTTTACTGCCACTAACGTCGGGAAATCAGACGGTCTTCGAACAACATTTGGATCCAATGCAACACTGCATGCGGAGGTGCTCTGTTGTGTAAACACAGCCATCAACAAGTACTATATATATATATATATATATATATATATATATATATATATATATATATGTATATATGTATATGTAGGAGAGTCATGGGTACTTGTTGATGGCATTAAAATTATTTCTACGAGCATTAAGAGCATTAAAAAGCATTAAATTAGGGTTACTCATTCCTGCATAAACCCTGTTACAAGACTCTGCCACAGCTGTCAAAAATCCTATGCCCTTCTGAGTTCAACACCTGCTGTCTACCTGTTGATGTCTCACTCATATAAATGAGCCGGCAGCAACCCCTAGTGAACAATTAAACATGGCATACATTTTGGCTTCCACAATAAGCAAATCAAAATAATGATGAGGATGTGAATGAAGTGCGTTCAAACATTGTGATGTGTGACAATCCAGTGTAACTGGTTGATTCCTCTTCTTTGATATGAGCCCATTTGTATTTTTTTTCTTGTACTGTCAACCAATCACAGCTCTTTAAAGACAGCATCACACCTAGCAACGTGTCAACCACACCTCCTCTCTAAGATAAAAATGTCATTTCCTTACTCAGAGTCGCTCTTAGCAGCTATCTGAATCACTCTTAAGCTAAGATTTTTAGGCTAAGATAGGAACTCTCTGAGAGGACTCTGATAATCTTTGTGAATACGGGCACTGAGCTTTTGTTTAACAACTGTTAAGAGTTGTAAGCAATGTGCATCTACAGGAAGTGGAGCTCTGTTTTGGCTGCATGCAAGTTCCATCAAGTACTAAGTTGCTTAAACTCTGTCAAACAGCAGCAGGTAAGAGCTTTCATACACATATATAATTTTTCTTAAAAAGGACAAAACATGTTTTTTTACAATTAAGCTTTTAAAGAAAGGCTTGTTAGGCAATAGTAGAAGATCTAGTACAAGCCTAAATTTTGTCATAAGGTATTGGAAACACTTTCTGTTCATGTTTGAGTCTGTAATACCTAACATGTCTGTCTGTGTTTTGACTACAGGAATAGAGAATGAATCAGATTGCCAGCAGTGTTTTTGCAGGCCCATGTGGTGCCTCTTATGTTTGGGTCGATGGTTTGCCAGCCACCAGGACCAACAAAGATTGGACACTTGGTTATCCAGCAAAGTCCCGTGCCCTACATGCAGAGCAAAATTCTGCATACTAGATGTTTGTTTGGTCCGCTGACAAGATCCCAGTATTATATTAAAGTGACTTCTTCCTCTCAAATCAACCCACATATTTTTTCTTCCACATCAAGTTAAGAAGCTATACAGCATTACTGAACAGGACACTAGCCATGTGATGTGGCCTAATCCGTTTGCTAAAACTGTATTCCACAAATTATCTATAATACCCATAGGTCATCTGTACAGTATTTAAAGGAGCAATAAGCAAAATTTTATTTTTTTAGACAGCAAGAACTAAAAAATTGTTTTGTGAAGAACTAAAGGTATCTTTTTAGATGGAATATGGTATGACGTCACACACAATCTCTCTGTGTTGTTCTCTGCAGTCTGCGCATGCATGTACGTACATGTGAACAGCTGCCACTCAGGGCTTGGACTCTCCCTGTCCATGAAATGCCATCATTACCACCAAAAAAGTCTTTGATAAAGTTGTCAGATAAGGAAAGAGACAAACCGAGGATTAACAGAGGTCTTGCGTCTCTAAGGTGGAGAGCATTTCGATAATTTAGCAAGGGTATCAAGGTGTTACTTTATTGTATATGTTATACTATATCCATTGGTTGTGCTGTTGTTTTTACATCTCTCTTTCCAGGTGATGAAGCAGACTGAAGACGTTTTATCATTCTTTCCCTTTTATCTCTTCTTTCTTTCACCTCTTCTCTTTCTTTTTTTCGCTTCTTGTTCTTCCTTTACTCTCCTACTTTCCCATTGTAGTGTCCACATAATTTGAAATACTCCCCGCAGGAATCACAATAAAACTATTTACATGCATAAATCAAGTGGAGCACTATGGCGAAAGCTGATTGCTCCACTTGGGAAAGTAAAATCTGTCGAGCTCTATTTGGCATTAAGGCATCAATTCTTATTGTCACATTGCTAGACAGGTCACCTGGAAAAAAAAAATCCACTCCCGTGTCACCCTCTAGTAGAGAGAGTGTGGCTTGCCACACATCTTGTTTTGGTCTACCGACTGTGCTCAGTAGCGCACCTAGTGGTGAAATTTTCCGTATTGCTCCTTTAAAAAACAAAATCACAATACTTTTACAACTGTGGGCTGAGACAATGTCAGTAATTACTTACTAAAAATAAAGACAAGTGGATATTGTACCAAGAATTTCTACTAAAACTAAAACATTGGAATAGTTTGTTTTTATTGCATCATGTATTTTTTATATAAATCAATAAAAAAATTAATCGTTTATTATCATGGATGTGTTTATGCATTTTAAAGGGTCTTGTATTTTCTCTGCTTGCTTCTCTTTCCCTCGCATGTGAAATCAGGTAAGACAGAGCGTGGATGTTGGACTTGGCTGAAAGCCACAGGAAATGTGAGACTGTTGCAAGGTCACTCGCTAGGGGAGCGCCCCTCACCACAGGGTGCCCACTGCTACAAATCCAGGCTCCTCCATCTTTCTCTCGGAGAAAGTAAGGAACCAGCCTCTACAGAAACCAGCTTTTTGTGATTTTGCAGGAAAAGTGAGCCGAGACTGTATGAAGCACTTTCCCCCAGATGGACAGCGTCTAAGTATGCTGCAGCCAAACACAGCGGCAAATACAGCCGTGGTTGGAAGGCCCTGCAGAGTTCCCAGCAGTACCAAGCTTCCTCGCCACCGGTTTGAACCACTTTCAACCAGAGAACCAGCTTCAACCCTGGAGTAACTTCTTGCAATCGAATTGACCTGGAGGCAGGGGGAGCAGGGAAAGTTATGCCCGGCATACACTGTACGATATTTTTAATCGTTGTGCTCATATACAGCTCAAACTGTACGACGAAACCGCGGGGTTTAACAGTTCACGATATCTGTTCTTACACTGTACGGCCCGACGCTCTGATGCGATCTGATGCTCACACTACGTCTAAAAACCACACGTCGGACTCAGCCCCGTAGGGAGATGGCGCTACTGGGACTCGTCTATCCGGAAGCCCAATGTAAACAATAGAAGAAGAAAAAGACAAGTGTCAATGGCTCACTGTTAAATATAAGGCTCAAGAATGAAACGTGCTGCCTTGGCAATTCTACGAGTTGCTCCTCCGTAGTTTGACTCCATGTCACACGTACCGCCGCCATGCTTCCCTCCACTCCTATGTTTTCGTCTGAGAACAAGAAGAAGAACTCCCTTGTTTGCACATGCGCAGTGCGCGAGGTTGGGGAAAATCGGCTCGTTGACGCTCGCAACTCCACTTCAACAGCAGGATGCGCTCACGAGGGCCGACTGAATTTCATTTTTGATTTCAACATGTTTGATTTTCATCCGACTGTCCGATTCCTGATCAGGAGGTGGTCGTGAGAGGCTAATTGCCCCTCGTTACCCCCTGTATACTACACAACGCAGGACGCATGATCCCGCTGAAACTCGGCCCGATCCCAAAAATTCTCGCACGACTGACGAATTGGCCTAAAAAGGGCAAAAACCCATACAGTGTATGCCCGGCTTTAAATGGTTTACTTTAAATATGTTTTTAAGGTTTGACTGAGCTAGACCTGGAGCTAAGAATCAATATTTTATTAGTAACCGAGTGATACCGCAGCAAAAATTCTCTTAGGTCACTCCGGTTCACATTACAAATAATGAGGCAAAAACTGACAAACAGGCAATGAACAAGGGTTACTTTTTTTTTGTGGCAGTATAGTGTGAGGTAGATAACCAATCAAGATCATGCTTTTTGATTGGTCTCTCAAATGGGCTGGTTTCCTATAAAAAGCCTCAGTTCTACTACTGTGCACCCCTCTGACTTCTAGCATTGGTTGTCCCTGGCTGTATACTTCCGTGTTTTCTGTGCTTCACGGCAGCACGGATAGTTTTATACCGAACCACAGATTGACACAACTTATAAGTGACGGTAAGCGCGAGCACTGATTTGGCCCTTTTGGAGTTAAATTAGCTTAGCCTGGTGCTAACATGGCTACCTGAATTTAAATAGGTGACTTGCAAAGGCCCAGAGGCTTTCCCTCCAATGAGCTGTAGTCCAGCTCCAAGTGGTGAGTAGTGTCTGTTCTGTATGTTATGGCTTCAGGATGCTGTGTTAACTGTTTTTGTTTTAATGTGCTTGCAGTGATTCTGCTGCTCTGCCCTGCTCTTTTGCATTACTACTGTTGCTGGCTGTTTTGGTTGTGGGCATGTGCCTGGCCCGCTGCTCGATGTGATTTCCCCAAAGACTGATTCTGGAGTTAAGCGGGACCCGATTCAGCTGCCACTGAAAGGCCATACTAAAATTGCCCAAGGAACATTTGTTTTTTTGTTGTTTATGTATTGTTCATTATATATGTGACCTTGCGCACCGTTGGTTATATGCCGATAACCTCGTTTTACCAGATCACAGATACGTTTGTAAGAATTGTCAGAGGCACTGATGCAAGTTAAAATACAATTTTATTAAAATTCTAAAGTTCCTGTGGGCAAGTCAGTTTCAGTCTAAAAAAAAAAAGTTCCACCTTAAAAATAGGGGTCCATGCTGACCCTGGAATCCTTATAGCTGAGAATCAGTTAAAACCCAATTAAGCTAGACTGCTTGGGGAGGAATAATATAGAATAAAACAAAATACAACTAAATGCACCCAAGTGGCCCCCAACAAAAGCACACTCACACCACAAGCCCTGGTGAATACAACAAAAGAAAAACTCCCCTTCCTCTAGTCTCCTCAATCTAAATAAAACCATCACAGGACCCAGGGACAGCATAGATCCTCAGGTGGGTTAAAAACAGGCCAGGGAACTAAACAATAAAAACCCTTCTTTTACTAAAAAACACAACAATAAAACTCTGATACAGTAATTAAAACAATGGCTGAAACAGTAATTAAAACAATGGCTGAAACAGTAGTTAAAACAATGGCTGAAACAGTAGTTAAAACAATGGCTGAAACAGTAGCAGGTCAACCTTCTCTGCAGTAAAACCAATCCATGGTGTTCTGAAAGTCAGTCTCAAAAGGTGCTGCCTCCGCAGGCACCCAAAGCAGGATCTGATCTCCTCGGTGAGCTACCTGCTCTTAAATGTAGGTGCTCATTACAGCCAGGTGTGCTCCATCACAGCCTCTTCCATATATGGGCACAAGGAAGGGTGTGCAGCACCATGCTTCAGGGCCATAGTGCCCCGGCTACATATATTTTAACATTCTGTGTCTAGGAGCTGATTGTCAAAGCTGTGGTGGTGGATCCTCTGGGGGTGGTTTCTTTTTGGTTTGAGGTGCATTGCTTGTTTCATGATGTTGTGAGTTTTGTTTATTTTAGTTTCCCCACAGTTGTTTCCACTGTTGACCACAACTCTTGGCCCAGCTATGTTTTACATGATTGTGATTTTAAGATTTACTTTGTAAAATAAAAATTGTAATTCGAGCTGGACTGTCTTGTTGCCTCTCAGTTCACAACCCAGGGTGCCTTGCCAATCCCAGGTTGTCACATTTTTTTTTTAAGCGTTCAGGAATGTCGCAGATAACAGATAGTGAGGTAGTAGTGTGCCCATTGAACAACGATGACCTGAGGCTTCGTCCACAACAATGTGCACCCAGATATTCAATTCAATTAAATTTTCAATTCAATTTTATTTATATAGCGCCAATTCATGAAACATGTCATCTTAAGGCACTTTACAAAGTCAAATTCAATCATATTATACAGATTGGTCAAAAATGTCCTATATAAGGGAACCAGTTGATTGCATCAAAGTCACGACAAGCAGCATTCACTCCTGGAGAAGCGTAGAGCTACAGGGAGAGTCGTCTGCATTGTCCATGGCTTTGCAGCAATCCCTCATACTGAGCAAGCATGAAGCGACAGCGGAAAGAAAAACTCCCCATTAACGGGAAGGAAAAACCTCCAGCAGAACCGGGCTCAGTATGAACAGTCATCCGCCTCGACCGACTGGGGGTTACAGAAGACAGAGCAGAGACACAACAAGACAGACAAAAAAGCACAGAAGCACACATTGATCCAGTAATCTGTTCTACATTAGATGGTAATAGCGGGTGATCTGTCTTCCCTGGATGATGTCACAGTTAACAGAACGCCAGACCAGGTGTACCTACTATGAAGAAAAAAGAGAGCAAAAAGTTAAAAGCTGAAATGATAACAGACATTTCAATGTAATGCAATGCAAACTGGAGAACAGTAGACTGGAGAACAGTAGAAATCAGTAGAGTAAGAAAAATAAGCCCTGATGTCCTCCAGTAGCCTAAGCCTATAGCAGCATAACTATAGAGGTAGCTCAGGGTAACATGAGCCACTCTTAACTATAAGCTTTGTCAAAAAGGAAAGTTTTAAGATTAGTCTTAAAAGTAGACAGGGTGTCTGCCTCACGGACCAAAACTGGGAGTTGGTTCCACAGGAGAGGAGCCTGATAGCTAAAGGATCTGCCTCCCATTCTACTTTTAGAGACTTTAGGAACCACCAGCTCTTTTAGGAACATACGGGGTAATCAGAGCTCTGATATATGATGGAGCTTGATTATTAAGGGCTTTATACGTTAGAAGAAGAATTTTAAATTCTATTCTTGATTTAACAGGAAGCCAATGAAGGGAAGCTAAAATTGGAGAAATATGATCCCTCTTGTTGATTTTCATCAGAACTCTTGCTGCAGCATTTTGGATCAGCTGAAAACTTTGAACTGCATTTTGTGGACTTCCTGATAGTAAAGAAGTACAATAGTCCAGCCTTGAAGTAACAACTGCATGAACTAGTTTTTCAGCATCACCCCTGGACAGAATGTTTCTAATTTTGGCGATATTCCTGAGGTGAAAAAAGGAAATTCTGGAAGCCTGTTTAATATGGGATTTAAATGACATGTCTTGGTCGAAAATAAAACCAAGATTTTTTTAATTTATTACCAGAGGCCAAGTTAATGCTATCCAGATTAAGTGATTGATTAAGAAGTTTATTTTTTGAGGACTGGTCCAAAGATTACAACTTCTGTCTTGTCAGAATTTAAGTGCAGGAAATTTAAAGTCATCCAGCTTTTGATGTCATCAAGACATGACTGCAGTCAAAGTAATTTATTGGATTCATCAGGATTTATGGATAAATATAGCTGAGTGTCATCAGCATAACAGTGGAAATTAATCCCATGCTGTTTGATAATTTTGCCAATCGGAAGCATATATATAGTAAAGAGAATTGGTCCAAGGACTGAACCCTGTGGTACTCCACAAGTGACCCTAAAGTTTGAAGAAGATTTATTATTCACATGAACAAACTGGAATCTGTCCGACAGATAAGATTTAAACCAGCCTAATGCTTTCCCCTTAATCCCTACAGTATGCTCAAGTCTTTGTAGGAGAATATTGTGATCAACTGTGTCAAATGCAGTACTGAGATCTAACAGGACAAGTACAGACACAAGTCCATTATCTGAGGCCATGAGAATATCATTAGTGACCTTCACCAGAGCCGTTTCAGTGCTATGATGAGCTCTGAAGCCTGACTGAAACTCCTCAAGTAGGTCATTACTTTGTAAATGTTCACATTGTTGATTAGCAACTACTTTCTCAAGAATTTTAGATAGGAAAAGAAGATTAGATATAGGTCTGTAATTTACTAACTCATCTTGATCAAGAGAAGGTTTCTTAAGTAAAGGTTTAATAACAGCTACTTTAAAAGCCTGTGGTACATATCCATTTACTAAGGATAGATTAATCATGTCTAAAATAGGGGCATTGATCAAAGGGAATACCTCCTTAAATAACTTGGTTGGGATAGGGTCTAACATACAGGTAGAAGGTTTAGATGAAGCTAAAGTTTTAGATAGCTCAGAAAGCTCTACTGCTTCTAAACAGTTCAGACACAGCGCAGGTTCTAAAGATTCCTCCAACACTGCCTCACTTACTGAGGATGAGGTAATCATGTTTGGGAGGATGCCAATTATTTTATTTTTAATGGAATCAATTTTATTTATGAAGAATCCCATAAAATCATTACTGGTAAGAGCTAAGGGAATGGATGGATCAACGGAGCTATGACTCTGTGTAAATTGGGCAACTTTACTGAAGAGAAATCTAGGATTATTTTTGTTCTCCTCAATTAATAATGAAAGATATGCTGCTCTAACTCTGCGAAGGGTCTTGTTATACAACAATAGACTGTCCCTCCAGATTAGGTAGGATTCTTCTTGGTGTGTAGAGCGCCATTTTCTCTCCAATTTCCTAACATTGTGCTTCAAGGAACGCAGCTCTGAATTAAACCAGGGAGCCAGCTTCCTGTGAATAATCACCTTCTTTTTCAAGGGAGCTACATTATCTAATGCAGAAGGCAAGTCACACCGTTAACAAAGACATCTATTTGTGAATGGGAAGAAACAACATTGCTGCTATCTGCGGGGTATTTCTGCAATACTGACGATATTAAAAGGGGGACAGACTCTTTAACGTTTGATGCAGCATTGTCCGATAAAGATCTACTATAATGGAACCCTCTTTTGGGGGTGGAGAACTCAGTTAGATTAAACTCAAATGTTATTAAAATATGATCAGATAGGACAGGGTTGTGAGGAAATACTGTTAATTCTTCACAATCAATGCCATATGTCAGCACAAGGTGTAAAGTATGGAGCCAAGAGTGCGTCGGTTTATTCACATTTTGAGGAAAAACAATTGAATCTAGGATAGTTTTAAAGGCTACACTAAGGTTATCACATTCTGTGTCAACATGAATGTTGAAATCCCCCACTATAATAACCTTGTCAGTGTTTATCACCAAATCAGATAAGAAGTCTGACAATGATCCAAAAACTGTGTAAGGGCCCGGTGGACGATACAAAACAACAAACAGAACAGGTTTTATTGCTTTGCAATTTGGATGAGGGAAACTGAGGGTTAAATGTTCAAAAGAACTGTAGTTATTAGTTGGCCTGGGACTAATTAATAAATCAGACTGAAAGATGGTTGCCACTCCTCCTCTTCCCACAGATCTGGGAATGTGGAAATTTGAATAATTGGAGGGAGTTGACTCATTTATACTAACGTAGTCCTCTTGTAGCCAGGTTTCTATGAGACAAAATAAATCAATCTGTTTATCAGAAATCAATTCATTAACTAACAAAGTCTTTGGAGGGAGAGACCTTATATTTAAAAGACCACATTTAATTGTTTTATTCTGAGACAATAGTGTGCAAGTGGGCAGAAACATAGAGGTGATTGTAACGTATGATGGACTATTAACAGTGGGGTTATTTTAAAGTGTTGGACTGCAGTTTCCCATCAGGGGGCAATTGCCCTAACAGCTCTTTGGAAGACGCTGTTTCTGAGTTTATTTTTTTTTGCTTTGAGGCTTCTCAAGCGTTTACCTGGTGGGACAGGGGCAAATAGCTCATGCCTGGGTGGGTGGGATCAGTGGAGATGCGTCTGGCCCTTTTTGGAGTCGTTCTGCATAAATTGAGTCCAGATCCTGCAGACGACATCCCACAATCTCCTGCGCTGTTCTCACAGGTTTAGTGGAAAGTCCAGTTCTTTTCAGTTTCCTGAGGAAGAAGAGTCATTGTTGGGCCTTCTTCACCAGGTGGGAGGTGTTCACAGTCCAGGAGAGGTCGAGGAGATGTGAATGCCCAGGAACCTAATGCTGTCCATGCACTCCACCACCTCCCCCTGTATGTAGAGAGGGGCGTGTTCAGTCCTCCTGGACCTCCTGTAGTCCATTATTACCTCCTTGGTTTTCCTGGTGTTCAGGATCAGATTTTTCTGGAGCACCATTGTGTGAGATTGCTGACCTCATCCCTGTAGTGGGACTCATCATTGTTGGAGATGAGAGTGGTGTCGTCCGCAAACTTCACCACTGTGTTTGTGGGGTGGACACCAGTCCTGGGTGAAGAGGGCTGGGCTAAGGAAACAATCCTGCGGCGTTCCTGTGTTGAGGATCAGTGGAGCAGATGTGCGTTTCCCTATCCTCATCACCTGTGGTCTGTTGGTGAGGAAGTCAGTGATCCAGGAGGAAAGAGGTGTGGATAATCCCATGTTGTGAAGCTTCAGAGCCAGAATGTCTGGTAGCACGGTGTTGAATGCTGAGCTGAAGTCCATGAAGAGCATCCTAACATAGGTGCGGGGCTGCTGAAAATTAGTCAGAGCTGAGTGCAGTGCTAACAAGACAGCGTCCTGTGTGGAGTGATTCTCCATGTAGGCAAACTGCAGGCTATCCAGGCCAGCAGGGATGGTATCCTTGATGTAATTAAGGAGGAACCTCTTGAAGCACTTCATGATGACGGGTCAGAGCGATGGGACAATAATCATTGAGGCAGGTGATGATTGGTTTCTTGGGGACAGGCACCATAACGGATGATTACAGACAGGCAGGACCCTGGAGAGCTGCAGGGAGAGGTTGAAGGTGTCCAGAAAGACCCCAGCTAGCTGGTCCACACACGATTTAAGCGTCCGGGCTAACACCATGTCTCGACCTGCGGCCTTGTTGATGTTGACCTTTTCCAGGGAAGAGGTCACTTGATGGAGGTGCAGGACGAGAGGCTGATGGTGCTCCTCTGGCTGGGGGAGAGTCACAGCTTTCGAAGAAGCTGTTTAAGTTGTCAGGGAGATCCGGATCATTGCTTAGCCGCTGTTTCTGATGTCTCTCCATATTGCTAAAAGCGTTAGTACAGCATTAATAGGGAACGTTAGTGTTGAATTAATAGTCTTTTGAGTAAACTAATCTGCTACTGCGCCCTCTAGTTTCCTAAATTACCAGTTTGTGTAATGAACAGGAAACTGGATCCAGGATTCAAACCAGACAGGTCAGTGACGTTTTAAGAAAGTTTATTAAAGATGCGCCGCCGCAGGCACTCGGAGCTCGCTGCTCGCTCAGAGACCGGAAACCTCCCTGCAGCACAAACAACAGGTTAGTGATCAGCTGGTGGTGTCGGGCAATAATGAGGGAGGCTGGATCACTAACCTGGTAGTGGGACTCCGAAGCTTGGGCTTTAACTTCGGGCCGGGGTTCCAGGACTGAAGCCGTAGAGCGACTACAGGCGGGCAGACGATCCGTTCAGGGAAATCCAGGGGCGTTATCCAGGGGGGTCCGGGTCCGATCACAGAGCGGTAGTTATCCAGCGGCAGCACAGAGAGGGGAATCCGATAGGCGAGGTCCAGGTCCGGTCCAGGTCCGATAACAGGCAGGCTCAGAATAATCACAGGGGCAAGGCAGAATCCGGTACTCACAGGCGGGGGTCAAGGCTCCAGGCAGAATCAAAACGGGGGACAGGCAGGCTCGGTAATGGAGGGCAGAAACAGGTCAGACACGGACAGGCAGAACAAGGAAACGCTGGAATGCTCTTACAGGTGGCTTGAGACAATCTGGCACTGGCTTCTGATCTGCACAGGGATTATAAGGAGGTGAAAACAGGTGGAACCGATGAGGACTAATTGCGGGCAGGGTGGAGAATGAGCAGGTGTGCTGACTTTGGAGACATGAAATGTGGGGTGAATCTTCATTGACGGGGGCAGGCGGAGACGGACCGCCACCGGGTTCACCACCTTGGAGATGGGAAAGGGTCCAATGAACCGAGGTGCCAGCTTTTTGCTCTCCACCTTAAGAGGAAGGTCCTTGGTGGAGAGCCAGACCATATCTCCTGGCTGATAATGCGGGGCTGGGACCTGCCGGCGATTGGCAGCCCGGGCCTGGGTCTGAGAAGAAGCCAGAATAGCTCTTCTAGCTCTCCTCCAGGCACGCTGGCACCTAAGGGCGGACAGATGGGCAGAGGGGACCCTAGACTCCTTCTCCTCGATGGAGAACACCGGTGGCTGAAAACCATATACAACATAGAAGGGGGAGAGACCGGTGGAGCTGGAAGGGGTAGCGTTTATGGCATGCTCCACCCAGGGCAGATTCTGGGCCCACTTAGTGGGGTCAGACTGGCAGAAAAGGCGGAGCTTGGTCTCGACCTCTTGGTTGAGCCTCTCCGTCTGGCCATCGGTTTGCGGATGGAAACCAGAGGAGAGGCTGACAGATATGCCCAACATGGCGCAGAACTCCCGCCAATATTGGGCCACAAATTGCGGACCTCGGTCCGAAACGATGTCGGCCGGTAGGCCGTGTAGACGGAAAACTTCCCTAGCCAAGATAGCGCCCATTTCCTTGGCTGAGGGGAGCTTGGGTAAGGGAACTAGGTGGACCATTTTTGAGAACCGATCCACAATGGTGAGGATAACTCTGTTGCCTTCAGAAGGCGGCAGACCAGTAATAAAGTCCATGGAAAGGCAGGACCATGGCCGGGAAGGAACTGGTAGAGAGCGGAGCAGGCCGGAAGGTGGGCGACGGGAGACCTTAGCCTGGTTGCAGAGGGAACAGGCGGAAACAAACTCCCTGACGTCCTTGGCCAAGGTAGGCCACCAGAACTGGGAGCGGACCAGACGAAGGGACTTAGTGATGCCAGGATGGCCATACAGGCGGGAACTGTGGCAGAAGTCGAGGACCTTCTGTCTTAGAGAGTCTGGGATGAAAAGTCTGTCCTTAGGACAGGCCTCGGGGATCTGAGTGTTCACCAGGGAGTCCCTGACCTCCCTTTCAAGACCGAGTCTGGTGACCGCACACCTTACGGACTCCGGTAAAATGAACTCCGGGCCCGGAGCGTGGCTCTCTCCCTCTGCCTCGAACATCCTGGACAGGGCGTCCGGCTTAACATTCTTGGATCCAGGCCTGTAAGAGAGGGTAAAGTTGAAACGATCGAAAAATAGAGCCCACCTGGCCTGTCTGGGGTTGAGCCTCTTGGCGGTCCGCAGGTACTCCAGGTTTCGGTGATCCGTCCACACCAGGAAGGGGAGTTTGGATCCCTCCAACCAGTGCCTCCACTCCTCTAGAGCCAACTTGACCGCCAGCAGCTCCCGGTTGCCCACATCATAGTTGAGCTCAGAGGGGGACAGTTTCCTGGAGAAAAAGGCACAGGGGTGAATGCGACCATCATTGCCCTCTTGGCTAAGAACCGCTCCGACGCCGGAACCTGAGGCATCAACCTCCACTATAAACTGCTTGTCTGGGTCGGCAGAGACCAACACTGGAGCAGAGGTGAATAGTTCCTTGAGGCGCTTGAACGCCTTGGCCGCCTGTTCATTCCAAGTGAACTTGAGCTTAGTCGAAGTTAGAGCGTGGAGCGGGGCGGCAATCTGGCTGTAGTTGCGGATAAACCGCCGATAAAAGTTAGCAAACCCCAGAAATCTCTGGAGCTGCTTTCTGTCAGCCGGGAGGGGCTACTCAATAACAGCACGGACCTTAGCTGGGTCCATTGAAATCTTTCCCGGGGACAACATGAAGCCAAGGAAGGAAGTGGAAGTGACATGAAACTCACACTTCTCTGCCTTGACATATAGCTGGTTCTGTAGGAGCCGGAGCAAAACAGAGCGGACATGTTGTCTGTGGATGGTGAGGTTCTCAGAGTAAACCAAGATGTCATCCAGGTAGACAAACACGTATCTTCCTATCATATCTCTGAGAACCTCATTAACTAGATTCTGAAACACAGCCGGGGCGTTGGTGAGGCCGAACGGCATGACCAAGTACTCGTAATGGCCTGTTGGTGTGTTGAAGGCGGTCTTCCATTCATCGCCTTCCTTGATACGGACCAGGTGGTAAGCGTTCCGAAGGTCTAGCTTTGTAAACACCTTGCCCCCTGAATCTGGTCGAAAGCTGTGTTCATAAGGGGAATCGGATAACGGTTCTTGACAGAGATGTCATTTAGCCCCCTGTAGTCAATGCACGGGCGGAGCGAGCCATCCTTCTTCCCTACAAAGAAAAACCCAGCGCCAGCAGGAGAGGAGGAGGGATGAATTATACCCGCCCTCAGAGCATCAGAGATGTACTCATGCATGGCTTGGGACTCAGGGGCAGACAGAATAAAGACGACCTCTGGGGGGGTTCGTCCCAGATAACAGGTCGATAGAGCAGTCATACGGCCGGTGAGGAGGGAGACTTGTTGCCTTAGCCTTGTTGAAAACCTCCCTTAGGTCGTGGTAATCAGGTGGGACTCTGGAGAGATCCGGGTACTTCTGTTCCATCTCTCCCTTAGAAAACTGGATGGGCTGAGCAGATAATAGGCAGGACGCAGAACAAGAAGGGGCCCAGCCCATAACTTCGACCCGACGCCAGTCAATCTGGGGGTTATGTCTCCTGAGCCATGTAGCCCCCAGAATGATGGGAACCTGTGGGGAGTCAATGATCATAAAAGTTAACCTCTCTCTGTGGTTACCTCCCATCAGCAGCTCCACAGGCTCCGTAATGAGGCGGGAGTGATTGAGTCTGTGACCGTCCAGAGCGACGACGCTATGAGGGGACGGACCAGGGTGAAGTCTTAGATTCAGCTTTCTGGCGAACGACTCGTCCATAAACTCTGTGTCGGCTCCAGAATCGACAAAGACAGAGACCTGATGGGACTGAGCAGAGGACGTTAGAGTGGCGGGTAACAGCAGATCTGGGGAGACGGAGAGTTTAGTGCGACTCAGTAGGGAACCTCCCCCCCCTACTGAGCTAGACCTCTTTACAGGGCAGGAACTGACTCTGTGACCCTCTCCCCCACAGTATAAACAGAGTCCCTGCTGCAGCCTGCGCCAACGCTCCTCCGTGGTTAGACCAACCCTCCCAGGCTGCATGGGTTTGGGGACAGCAAGACCCTGGGGGGGTGGTGAGCTGACAGGAGACCTTGAGAGTGTTCTGGGGTGGTGTAAAGGAGCCAATCGGCGCTCCCTTCGCCGTTCTGATAGCCGGTGGTCAATACGGGTGGCTAAATCCTCTAACTGTTTGAGAGACCTCGGGTAGTCACGGGTGGCGAGCTCATCTTTTATTCCCTCACTTAGTCCTGTGATAAAAACATCCATTAGGGCGTGTTCATTCCACAAACTCTCTGCTGCTAATAGGTGAAAATCAATTATATAGTCTGAAATAGACTTTTCACCCTGCTTTAGGGATAAGAGCCCCCTGGTGGACTCTCGGCAGGGTAATAACGGGCTGAAAATTCTGGTCAACTCATGAGAAAAAGCAAAATATGAATGGCAGATAGGGGAATCATTTTGCCACTCCGAAACTGCCCACAACTTTGCCTTGCCTGTAAGCAAAGAAATCACAAAAGCCACTTTGGAACGCTCAGTGGGGTAAGCAGATGGTTGTAGCTCAAACTGGATCTCACACTGTGTGAGAAATGCTCGGCACTGATCGGGATCGCCGCTGTAGCGCTCGGGCGGAGATAGACGCGGTTCGGGTAGCGCTGACGTCACGGTGCGTGACGCGGCGGCTGGGACCACTGTTTGCGGAAGTGGCGGGGCTGGAGCAGCCTGGCTGCGGAGGCGAGCGAGGATTTCGGCAACGCCGGTTTCTAGTTGAGAAATTGATTTCTCAACGCCTACGCGCCACTGACCTTCCAGTGATGGATCCATGCTGGCCAGATTGTAATGTAATGAACAGGAAACTGGATCCAGGATTCAAACCAGACAGGTCAGTGACGTTTTAAGAAAGTTTATTAAAGATGCGCCGCCGCAGGCACTCGGAGCTCGCTGCTCGCTCAGAGACCGGAAACCTCCCTGCAGCACAGACAACAGGTTAGTGATCAGCTGGTGGTGTCGGGCAATAATGAGGGAGGCTGGATCACTAACCTGGTAGTGGGACTCCGAAGCTTGGGCTTTAACTTCGGGCCGGGGTTCCAGGACTGAAGCCGTAGAGCGACTACAGGCGGGCAGACGATCCGTTCAGGGAAATCCAGGGGCGTTATCCAGGGGGGTCCGGGTCCGATCACAGAGCGGTAGTTATCCAGCGGCAGCACAGAGAGGGGAATCCGATAGGCGAGGTCCAGGTCCGGTCCAGGTCCGATAACAGGCAGGCTCAGAATAATCACAGGGGCAAGGCAGAATCCGGTACTCGCAGGCGGGGGTCAAGGCTCCAGGCAGAATCAAAACAGGGGACAGGCAGGCTCGGTAATGGAGGGCAGAAACAGGTCAGACACGGACAGGCAGAACAAGGAAACGCTGGAATGCTCTTACAGGTGGCTTGAGACAATCTGGCACTGGCTTCTGATCTGCACAGGGATTATAAGGAGGTGAAAACAGGTGGAACCGATGAGGACTAATTGCGGGCAGGGTGGAGAATGAGCAGGTGTGCTGAACAAAAGGAAAAGATCAGAGCCAGTGCCGAGATCGTCACAGTTTGAGTCCTAATTATTTCCAGGTGAAGTAATTACGTTAAGAAAAATCAAGTGTCCTTGTTAAGAAATTGACCTCATCCCGTTGTGGTTACCCAGGTTCTTTTCCTGAAAGATGTGGTGTTTCTTTTGTAGACTTCTGTAATAATAAAAAATACTGTTGATACTATATTTTAACATTTAATCTATAGCTTCAGTACTGGACTCTCATACAAACACAATGCAAAATGTTATTTCCTCAAATAATGTTTTATCTAACCTGGAGTTGCATTGTGAATGGGTTGAACACATATCAGATGATATTCTAAATTAGTGAAGCTAATTTAACCACATTCCATTCTAAAGTTCCAAATTAGAGGATCTTTGGTTCTCTAACTTTGATCTGCAGTGAACCCAAGATTCCCCAAATCATTCTTATAATGATGGTTTTCAACTATCTGTGTCCTTTTTTTCTTTTGTGTGTATATAGTTCCTCAGTTTCTTTAATCTTAATTTTGGTTAGTAGTTTAGTTAAGTTTCATTAGCCTAGTAGTAGAAGGGATTTGTTGATTGAAACGTGATTATTTCAGATAAATAACATTCTATAATGGTGTTCTCTGGATGTACACTGGACACTGGACACTGTTAATAAATTCTTATACTTGAAGAGAATTTGTCACTCATTTATTCTATGTGTGCAGCAGTGGCGGCTGGTGAAAAAAATCTTGGTGGGGCTGGCCAATAGATTTCCCTGCCTAACCCAGTACATGCATTTAAATTAAAAGTCGGAAAATTACTACGATACCACAATAAGGATTTAATTAATAAAAAAACATTGTTCACAAAGGATTATTTTGGTGGTTTTGTCTTATTAATCCTTTTCACAGACTGATGCCAGAGGGTTTGCATACATTGTACATGTACGTATATTATTACGAAACAA
This sequence comes from Fundulus diaphanus, assembly GCA_037039145.1. NCBI lineage: Eukaryota > Metazoa > Chordata > Actinopteri > Cyprinodontiformes > Fundulidae > Fundulus > Fundulus diaphanus. The sequence continues at coordinate 1,227,862 of CM073125.1, forward strand.
ACGTTTACGTCTTGACTTAAATATATATCCTAATTTTTTATTTATATAATGATTTAAGTAGAACAACGACTAGTGCAAAATTAAGTTGTATTTACCGGAGATGAAGTGTAGACTGCAAATTCTGTCATGGTATGATGGCGATTGGGATTGTCTGCCTGCATCCTTTTCATTGAAATTATCCATTTCTTTCTTCGTCCTTCGGTAAACGAAAGAAACGTACATCCGACGATTTGGAATGCCTCTGTGTGCAACCGGGAGCACAACAAGTCGTAGGCATTGTTTAGATTCCAAAAATAAACTAAAAGTACGCTCTAATTCACCCGTTTTGTCACGCTGGTAAGCGAAAACAGTACTGTTTTTGCCGACCACCGTGACCCGGATGTAGTGCGGATGTAGCTCGTGACGTCACGCGGGAAGTGCACCTATCACTGTGCAGCTAGGGCTACGACTCCAGGAGCCCCAAAGCCATTAATTTTGGCGATGCTGATTGGCCAAATATTTATAAATCTTCCCTAGCAACAGTATACGATTGGTTATTTCGCTACACTTGTGGGGCTCCTTGAGCGGCAGCCCCACAAAGCATAGAAGAAGAGAAATGATACGTTCAGTTGGTGGAAATGCACTGTTAAATGAGAGTCAATTGGTAGAGTCAATTAGTAGAAGTGTTTTAATAATTCTTATTACATGTAGCCACGTACTATTAAGTAAAAACTGACATTAATAATACTTTTAAAATCTATATATATTTTGACTTTTCCCCTCCACATCTAGGAGGGCAGCGCCTGAGCGCCCCCTATGGGCCATCCGCCACTGGTGTGCAGGGTTTTCTGTTAAAAGAATGCCAGTGTTCGAATCATCCTTTCAGCTTGTTAGTGTTCATTCTGTTTTTGAGCAGAATCTATGTTGTTACTGGTACTGTACAGTAGAGGGTGCTGTAGCTCAGTTGGCAGTAAACTGCGAGCAAATGTAAAGTTTCTGCTACCTTGCTGTTAGTCAGTGCTCAGAGCTTTAATATCCCACAGACAAGAGAAAGAAAGAAGGCGCTCTTTTTTTGTTAGAGATTAGGACTGAGCGCACATTTGTTTGAACGCAGCTTGATAAGGCTTGATAGCACCAGATTTATGAACACCTTGCAGCCCTTGGAGAGCGGAGCGAGGTACAGGTTTAGAGTTTAATTTGTTTATAAAGTTTGTGCTTTATGTAATGTTTTTATGTTCTATGTCAAAGAAAGGTATTCTAGCAGATGTATTTTATGCTTGTGTTTGTTTAGTTTTCACGGTGTGAATTGGTTATGAATCCAGTAAATGAAAACAACTGCACCTGTCGAGGCTCTCTATTTCTTCTTTGGTCTGAGGGACTGCTACACAGCTATTGTCCTAATATCAGCTTTTTGGGGTGATATTCACCGGACAATACCTAATACCAAGAGTTATTTAATAAACATTAAATAACTTAAAAAATGCGTAATGGCACAACACACTCCTGCGGTTGTCCTGCACTTTCGGTATGCTTTGGATGTCTGTGGGCTCCGATCTACTCCTCCAGGACTAATCTACTGTAGCTGTAGTAGAGAAAAGACTAAATTCATGCACTGTTAATATTTTACTGCATGGGCCCTAATACAGTACGTGCTGTGAAATGTACTGATACAGTTAGTAATCTAGTTATTGTTGTGGAAAATATCATTAATTGTTATATTAATCAGGCATTTGTATGGAACGTAATAAGGTACTTTTGGCCTCTAAACTGTGTCTCTCCTCTGAGGTAGAAAGCACACAGCTCACAGGATGTTTGCTTTGAGGTCTGAGGGCTGTTTTATGGTTTTCGAGGTAATTTGGCTTGACCCCTGATAGGACATTTTGGGTACTAAATCAGCCGCACTGCATGTAAGACCTTGAGAAGAAGAGCATCCTTGTTTTGAGAGCAGATGGAGCCTGGAGCCACGGTGTGTGGGCCCACAACCCCCAACCTAATCGGGAGGGGTTAGTTAGTGTGATAAAAGGATGTCTTTGCGAACCTTTGATTAGACAAAGAAGCTGCAATGCGTGGAGAGAAGGACGTGGGTTATATACTGAAACTAAGCTTGTTATCTTTGTCTCTTTGGAATCCAAAATTAAATAAATATGCATATTTTAAATGTTTGCCTCTGATAAATTGTTTCTCCTTTACTATCAAATCTTAAACCAGGGTAAAATGGGCCTTCAGAAATAAGCAGGCCCATATTAATTTCAACAATTTGGTCACCGTGACCCAGATTTGACACTAAGTGGAGGAATCTTTTGAATTTGGGCACAAAGGAGTAATTGTTTACAGCACCACAAGGGTCGACTCAAAAAAGGTAAGGAGATTTTGACACTCCTATTTGGCAAATGATTAGATGTATAGGCTAACTCAAGTGGTGATGTGGATGAGAAGCTCTCTTCTCAAAATATCAGAGGTTAAACAGTGTTTTGTTAAACCCTATCCTAAATAGAATCTTAAGCCTAAATAGAATCCAGCACCAGGCTCGATGACTGGATATAAACAGACATGCCGCCAACTACCAGCAGTATCGCAGAACTATCACAATGCCAGTTTGCTTAATAAATCACTTGTAAATAATGCCGGCCCAAGCCTGACCCTCTGCAATGCCTTGCAGTAAAACAGCAGCGTGATCGAAGACCAACCGTTATTAATTACACTGCTCTACAGCAACTTTAAGACCCTCATATCAGAACATTTACATACGTCAATCAACTCTGCTTTCACATCTGCGCGATCGGCGCCTTAGCTTCTGCTTCAGTGAACACCAGCATTCATACCGTATTCGTGGGGTCAGTCTCTACTCGATTTCTTGACACCACATGCCTAAGCTAATGAACAGAAGTTTGAAAGAAGACATTTCTTCACCAACAGACACCGAAGATCTGTGATCTGACTACTAAGGCAAGGGTGTTAACATCCACTGGTTCACCCAGGAACTCTGCAGGAAATGTCATGTTCAGTTCCACATATCCAAGGTAAGGTACACACTGTCCATTTGCACCTTCTACCTCAAGAAGATTATTTAAGGACTTTATCTCATGGTCTTGTGGATAGGTGTTATAGAAAGAGTGTGTGACAGTGGTGACTCGGGAACCTGAGTCAAAAAGCCAATGAAAATCAATTCCTTTGATTTTAATCTGTCCAGTGCTCTTTGTTCCAACCAGTTTCATTGGCAATTGTTGCAAAGGTGGTTGTTTGTTGGGACGATGACTAGCTGCAGCTTCCACATGTCCCTCTGTAAAAGCTCCCTCTAGTTTGACTTTTTGGTGTTCCTGGCATCGCATGCTTGCTGCTTGTCGTAGCTGGCGACGCTTACCCTCAACCAGACTCGGATTTGGTGGACTGGTACAGGCAGGAGCGATGTGACCAAGACTCTGGAGAAAAATACCAACAGGTTCTGTAACTACCAAGCAGGGTAGATCACTGAAATATCGTTGGGAATGCAGAAATTATCAGAGTTTGTGATTGGTTTAGTTTGATTGCCAACAGGTCCTTGCCACAGCCACAGGAGGGAGAGGAAGAGGAGGTGAAATGACATATAGGAAGCAACTTCAGAAGGAAGTTGGCACAATTTTTTTTTTTTATTCTTTCAGGAAACATGGGTTACACATGTGCAGTGTTGTACTTCCGTTGTATTATAAATATACATAAAGGGCTTTATTTACTAACAAACTGAGCAAAAACAAAGCATAAAACACCAAAATAACAATACGCCAGCAGGATATGATAATCTTTCATAAAAACGCTGTATGCAACCAGAGTGAGCTACTGAAGTATAAATAAACAAAAAAGTCAAATGAGGTGCACCGTTAACAGTAGATCATGGCTGATTAACCTATGTTTTTTACTTTGGAAAACTATATGTTGATGTTAGAATGGAAATACTCTGTCTTGTCACACCGCTGGAAAATTACAGTTTGTCAGTGGTTAAAGGTATACTAATGCGGCAACCTCAGGTTGGATTTTCTTTTACTTTGAAACACACATGTTAAAGTTTACAATACGGGAAACCAACAACGCCACCTGGAATAATTCCAGAAAAATGGGGAGTTTTTCTTTCCGCTGTCGCTTCATGCTTGCTCAGTATGAGGGATTGCTGCAAAGCCATGGACAATGCAGACGACTCTCCCTGTGGCTCTACGCTTCTCCAGGAGTGAATGCTGCTTGTCGGGACTTTGATGCAATCAACTGGTTCCCTTATATAGGAAATTTGTGACCAATCTGTATAATCTGACCCAATCTGTATAATATGGTTGAATTTGACTCTGTAAAGTTCCTTGAGATGACATGTTTCATAAATTGAATTGAAAATGGTAATAAGGGCACAGGTAAGTTCTGCTGGAAATGAGACACGATATAGAAAATTGTACAAAACTTTATCAAACCTCAATAGGTTTAATTCAACAATAACCTGAACTTGAATGTTAAAACAGTGAATGCATTTGGAACCAAATTGAGTATAAAAAATGTTTAAATTTCAAAGGAAACCGAGGCTTACCAATGGGGGGAAAGTGGTGAGGAGAGGGGCAACATCTAGTGAAGAAAAAGACCACCCTGGACACTACAAAAACACAGCAAACACAAGAAAAGGGTGCTCCAACACAACACACAGACGAAAACACCGCCACCAGGGGTCACCACTGCTACCACAGTAGCCTCAGTCCCTAAATGAAAGACAAAACTAAAACAATATGAGTAAAACAGTGATACAATGGCACTACAATATTGCACTGCATCCCATAAATCGTGCCACCAACGCTCCTGGCAGCAGGGGAAAGTTCAGGTAAGTTTTTAAAACATGTCTTTATAGGCAAAACATCAGCGAGTGTCAATCCACGTTGAATGCTGACCAGAGGCTCGTCAGGTGGCTAAAACAAATAGCAGATTATTAATACACTTGTTGATGAAAATTATGACTTGCAGTAGCTGCGTACCTGTAATTGGTAAATTACCACGCTGCCAGGTAAACAAGTCCACAATTCCGCCTACGCAGTGTAGCTGTAACATAATGCTAGATAAAGGCTTTGTTCAAATGGGGTGGATATTACCTAGTCACTAGTGATGTTACGTGATGTGCCGAGGCTTCGAGGCGTGTGTCGAGTAATGGAGGGGGCGTTCCCGCAATGCGCATATCGAGGCTTGCTTCATTTAGGGGAGGAGCCAAAAACGATGACGTCCGAAGCCTCGCTGCCCGGCTGTACCACGTGACTGCTTCGGGAAGTGGTTCAGATTTTGGTGTGGGGTTTGACAGCTTTAGAAACCCCACAGGCTCCATTCAAAATGTGGGTTGTTGTAGGCGAGTTGCGGTCAGTTGAGAGAGTGGATAGAGTTTTGATAGTTTGGATAGCAGAGTTTGGATAGTGGTTATTTAGTTTGAGACAGTTAGTTTGGTGTTTGGAGAGTTTAGGAGAGAGATAGATAGATAGGAGATCAGTGCTCTCAACTATCACGCATTGACCGTCACTGACTTCACACGGTCACACGCAAACATGGCGTTTTTCACGCATAAAAATCCCAACGCCCATCTGGGCAGCGGACGATAAAAACTCCGCCTTCTGCTGAGATGTTTCAGCTTCTTTCCCAGCTTGTGGCCATCAGTAATTCCTGCTGCAGTTCATGTTAACAGAGCAGCAGGAAGAGCGATCAGAGTTATGAATAATTTTAGTCTTAACCAGTGGTGAAAGTGAGCCGGTAAGGTCCTGTACTACGCAGGAGGGGAGGGGGCGGGGGAAGAGAGCTGCTGCCAGATATTGCCTTCATTCAGAACCAGTGATGGCTGCACTCTGGATCATAAAACAGTTCTGCTCACCAGATGCAGTTTAAAACGCTACGTCTGTTTATAAGTTGTTTTTATTAATTCTGCATTTTTTAACTACATGCACCGTATTTCTGTGCCTCAGCGCTTGCTCCTCTCCTCCCTCCTTTCCCTCGAACCCAGGAGCTTTTATCACCGTTCACCATTCAAAACGTGAATCACTACATTTCATGATCTTTTGTTTTAAACAAAACAGAACCGTGGCGCTTCGGTGCGCTGCTGCCTTGCGCTTTTTTCAGGTGCGCAAAATTACGTTACTTGTAATTTGGGTGCGCACTTTTAAGAGTCATTTTAAAGAACTTCATAACATCAGGAGGTTGATATCAGACCGGTCAGCTCCTATGATCACTGTATAGGAGCCCTTTACAGTTTTTATTTATGCATTTCCCCCCTGTTTATCCCTCGCACGCAGCGCACCATCGGGTAAAATCCTCCCACCTCACCGCCCAGAGCGCACTGAGGAGAGCAATAGAGATTTGTCTGGTCGACTGAGATGAGAAACCTGTTGCTGTGAAAGGTGATATAGGTTATAAACTGTTACTGTCTAGAATTGCATTGAGCTGAAAAGAGAGGAGACATCAGCAGCTGGATCGTGCGTAAAGACGTAGCGGGAACCTCTGTGTGCTTCAGTGTTGCTGCTGAGGGGAAACTGTGGGACCGTATAGTACTGGGCTAATCATCGGTCACAGTACCCCAATCTGTACATACTTGCACTTATTTATTTATGCACCCCGGCATCTGTGCCATGTGAGCGTGTCTTTTCAAAGGCTGGAGAAGTAGTATCAAAAAAGAGAAATCATTTGAAACCAAAAACTGTGGAGAAATTGTTGTTTCTTAATAAAAATGCATGAAATCATCCAAGTTACACAAGCATTAGCCTATTCACTACCCCCTGCCTAGTTCCACAAGCACTTTCATTGTCCTCTGCCTGATTAAGCCCATGCCATTTTTCTAGAGTCACAGAAAAACATTATTACACACCATGCCATATCATGTCACTACTATTTTGGGAATAATTACACACAGAGAATACATTCAAACAATGTTTTATTATACACATGTGTATACAAAATTTATGTAGACAAATGATTTTGTTCTACACCTTTTGTGAAGTCATTCCCAAGAGTCATAATAGACAAAAATTCAATGCATCACACGTGTTAAGATACAGCTGGCTGTGATTATACACCTCGCCAGTAGGTGGTGTCGTGTGCACATGAAGCATCAAGAAATGAACCCTTTCTCGAACCAGTTGGCTCAAGTGGTTCAATGCCTCATGAGGCTTCATCTCACCATCACTACTAGTCACGTTAGCCCTTACCTTCCTGCCAGCAAACAACAGGACAGATCGGTCCAGAGGTCGGAGGAGCAACAAAGAAGCCCAGCACAGTTTGACAAACAAAGAGAAGCAGCTGAGTTCAACGTCACAACGCACGCAGCCTTGTGGTAGGTGGAGACCTGCTTATATGCAGCAGCCAAAATTGGCCTTAAAGTGGCAGCGTACCATTTATGCTGCTACACTAAGTAACATTTTTACCTTAATATATCCTCTTCTAAATCCATGTGATGGTAATCTAAGTGTTTATGAGACTATTGAAGGGTCTGTCATCTCTCCCTAGTCTCTCTGGCCAAAAAGCCACACTTGCAGCTTTCCATGCCCCGCCCCGGAGGCGGTCTTGCGGCTCTGTTCTCGTTCTCGCGGTAAAACGAACAGCTTTACGGCAGCTCAGTGTAAGGCCATATGCATCAATAACAGTATTACCAAGTCTCCTTATTTTAAGCAGTGTCTGGTAACATGTCACTTGTAAATGTTACTTGGGCCAAAAAACTAAGCCAGCCAGCCGGTGACTCCACTGTCCATCCACATACACACATCTCTCTATGTCTCTTGTAGATTAGGTACACCGGCCTGCTCCTACATATCTATTGAAGGCCCATATTACCCCGGTTCCAGATTTGGCAGTAAATGAGGAAAACATTGATCAAGAGATAAAACCTTGCAATATGCATATTTAATTTATTGAAAATTAAATATGGAGACAGAGTATTACATTACCATTATAAGATGATTTCACAGCGCGATGTAGAAGTCTGTCTGACTTTCACAACTCTGAACACATCTCTTTAAGGGTGAGACCCTCCCATGTTTTTTCAAGAGGAGGGGGAATCTGTTTTCGAACAAAGAAACTCTCTTTCTGACCCACCTCCTCCGGGGGGCAATAAAACGCCTTGTTATTCTACCCAGCAACAGAGAGGAGGCACACCTTCTGCCTGACTAAGATATTTTATTTACACTCTCTCTCTATCTCTTTAATTATATGTTGAAATATATAATAAACAATTCAGAAAAAAGAAAACAAAAAAACAGAATGTTCATTGGGCCATTTTAATATGGCCTTTCGGTGACGGCTGAATTGGGTCCCGCTTACCTCCAGAGAGATGATTAGTCTTAGGAAAGCATACCGAGCAGCGGGGCAGACATATGCCTGCAACAGCTAGAGCGATAGATGATTAGAGCAGTATAAAAAACGTCAGCAATGCAGAAAAGCAGGGCAGAACAGCAGAGTCACTGCAATCACACACACTTTGAGTTGAAATACAGCTCTTAGGAGGGAGAGACTCTGAAACGTTGCCCAGGTTGCTGTCACTGTTATGAGTCGTGCCAATCCGTGATGCAGTATGTGACTATCCGTGCTGCCATAAGGCACAGCTCCACGGAAGTGGAAAGTCAGGGATAACCAATGCCTGAAGTCAGAGGGAGCACGTCAGCAGAACCGAGGCTTTTATAGGAAGCTGGACAATGCGAGGGACCAATCAAAACTCACACATCAATTGGGAATCTGCCTCCCACTCTGTACTGCCACATCCACCTCCACCACTTGCATCGGTGTCCGGCGATGGCCCATACAATCTGGCCCTCAAAATTAAACCGAGCATCATCTTACTCATGTAGACGCTGGCTTTGGGAGGTTGTTTAGATGTAAACCTGCTGTGGGTCGAATAGATTTCTGCAATGGATCAGCTGAGGTGGTGGGGGCTGCTGAGGTTGTAGGAACTAAAAACTGTAGTTCCTGCACTACGGGCTGAGAAGTATGAACTGATGCCATTGGTGGGAGTGGACCAGTTTGTTCAGGCATATGCTGCTCCAAAAACAAGTCACCCTTTCTTCCACACAATGTGGTTCTACGGACCCACTAGGGGGACATAGGTTTAGGGCTAATGCTGGTGGTTCATTACAAATCAGTGCTGGTCCACTGGGGCAACTGCATAAACCACATAATTTTCTGAAGGAGCTCCAACCACTATGTGGACCACAGGACACCACAGATCCTGGATTTTATGACGACCCTTATGGCCACAATTCCGCAGAAGCACCTGCTGAGCCTTCTTGAGAGGAGCTTTGTGCACATTCTGATCATGATTGGCTTTCCGACGAGCCGCAGCAACCTGCAATTTTTGTCTCGCACCATCGAAGGCGATTTGTAACCGAGCCTGATGCCCCTGAACCCACTCATGTATGCTGCCATTTACAGGATTTGTGACTCGACCCAACAAAAAGTCTACTGGTTCTTGCCCAAACATCAGGAAGAAGGGAGATTCCCCTGTCGACTGATGACAGTGTTCCCTCTAAGCTGTGTCAGGGTTTATACAGGAATGAGTAACCCTACTTTAATGCTTTTTAATGCTCTTTTAATGCTCGTAGAAATAAATGTAATGCCATCAACAAGTACCCATATATATATATATATATATATATATATATATATATATATATATATATATATATATATATATATAGCACTTGTTGATGGCCAGAGCACCTCCGCATGCAGTGTTGCATTGGCTCCAAATGTTGTTCGAAGACCGTCTGATTTCCCTACGTTAGTGGCGGTAGAGCTTGCTCCAGCTGCTGCTGTGCTGTTTGCGGTAGCTAATGCGGATGTGACTGCGTTGGTTACAGAAAAGTAAATTGACATTGTTAGCTGTTGTCTGCCCCTTGCAGCTGATCTGTGTCTGTCTGCAGTGGTGTAGTGGTCCCTGGAGAAGTGGGTATACTCTCAAAGTTTGCCCTTTTAGACGCAGCTCAGAAAAACACTGTTTTAGAAACAATGACATGTAACACTGCTCTATTTAGTTTACCCAAAAATCCATCACTAGGGTTTACTCATTTTAGCTTAAAAATATTTAGCCTAAAACATTTAGATTACAATATTTCCTTGAGCTACTACGTGAGCTGTGAAAATACTCTTTTTCAAAGATTTTATCCAGCTTCTAAAATTTTCTTTTGTTTATATTGAAGGAATTCCTATACTACATCCAGAATCAACATTTCATTACTTTACTGTAGGTTTTTCAATATAGACCTAGATGATAAGGCATATGGAAAGTCCTAAATTGAATGAGAAAGAGAATCTATAGAAAGAGATAAAGTTAATAACGAGGAGAACATCAAAACTCAAATCTCTTTGTCTTTGCAAATGAGGAATTGTAAACATACCAGTTGAAACACCCAAACAACTGTTGATCCTGTTGATTTAGACACCCTGACAATGAATGTTTAGCCCCTCGATTTTAAAATGGACGGTGGTTTTAAACTTGACAGTCAAAAAGGGGCCTCAGTTAAGTCATTTTTATCATTTAAGGAAAAAAGCAAAGGTAAAACCTATTCTTTCAAGGCAAAAATATGGAAACACTACTCTAAGCCTTAATTTCATCATGGCTGGATTTGTGTAATTCTCTTTATCTCTGAATCGGTCAGTCCTCACTCAAATGTCTGCAGCTGGTTCAAATGCTGCTGCACACCTTTTAATGGAAAAACATAAAAGAAAGCACATTAGCCCATCCTGGCCTCCCTTCACTGGTTGCCTGTTTATCTTAGAGTTCAGTTTAAAGAACTTCTGTTTGTTTTTAAGGATTTAAACAGCTTATTATTATTGTTGCTGTTGTTTTAAACTGTTGATTCTTTAATCAAGTCATTGTATTAGATGTTATTTTGTTTTGTACCTCATGTTAAAGTGCTCTTTAAATAATGATGACAAAGATGATGATTATGATCACAAGAAAAGCTCAGACACATGAAAAATTAGGGGGAACATTGGAGGAGTTGTATTATAGACATAGAGCACTTGAGGTAATAGAAGTATGGTATGGGGTAGTACATGATTTCATAATGCCATACATTTCACAGAGCTGCTGGATTGGAGCACTTTCAAAGTTACGGCCCTGGTCGGAGTGAACACATGCAGCCACTCCAAACTTTGCAAACCACTCTGAAATCAGAACATGCCACTGTAGAGGCAAGCTGGTTGCGGTTTGCACCGCCAGTGTATATTTGCTAAACACGTCTGTCATAACAAGAACATTCTCTACACCTGCTAAAGTTTGCTTCATCAGGGTAAAATCAAGAGCCAGAATCTTATTCGGCTTTGACGCCAGTAGGTGGCCCATGAATGCAAGTGCAGTTCGGTTATCCTTACTAAACTGACATCACTCACAAGCTTGGTACCACTGTGTGACATCCCGGGACATACCTGGCCAATAACAGCGGGAGCGAAGGAGGGCTAACGTCATTTGTATCCCTTGGTGACCATCCTCCTGATGGACCCGAGTGAGCACTTCCTTCACTAAAGCCCTGGGCAGGAGGACTTGATACAAAGGCCCTCCGCCATCTGATCTAAACACCTGCCGATACAGCAACTCACCCCTCTCAACAAGGCGGTCCCATTGGGTAAGCTTCTGTTTCCACTGCCAGAAAGGCCAACTTTCTCGCAAGACCAGGTCAGTTCGCTGTAGGGCATGGAGGTCAGATCAGGGAACACTGCAATCACAGACTGTACAGCCTGAACTCTGCCTCCTTGTAGGGCTTGCTGCAATGATAAAGGCAAAGGAGAACTCTGGGTTGTTAAAGTCCCTTCCATGTTAGGCTGGGGTTGACGAGACAGAGCATCAGCATTTATGTTAGACTTGCCTGACCGATATTTAAGCTCAAAATCAAAACAGGCCAGTTGGGATACCCAGTGCTGCTCCACCGCTCCGAGCTTTGCTGTAGCCAAGTGACTCAGGGGATTATTGGTGCTCTACACACCATGTGGAATCCCACCTAATCTGGAAAAACTGTACTGTTGTATAAAAAGACCCTTCACAGAGATAGAGTAGCATATTTTTCATCATTAATTGAGGAGAATAAAAATAATCCTAGATTTCTCTTCAGTACAGTTGCTAAACTTACCCAGAGTCACAGCTCCGTTGATCCATCCATTCCCTTTGCTCTCAGCAGTAATGACTTTATGGAATTCTTCATAAATAAAATTGATTCCATTAAAAATAAAATAATTGGCATCCTCCCAAACATGATTACTTTGTCCTCAGTAAGTGAGGCAAAGTTGGAGGAATCAACCTGATCGGCTGTGGCGTGCACAGACATTTTTGGGGGCAGGTGCTCAGGAGGAGGGAGGGCACTTTTTAGCGCACGTGGAACACTTAATTATAAAAAAAAAATACACATGCATGTTGAATGAAATTTGACTTTTATTTGTAACATTCTCTAAACGTGAGTTTTCAATGGAAAAAAGTCACACCACCAACAGAACAGACTAAAGCGTACTACTTTAAAGCAGCATCCTCCTTGGTGCCATGTCTTTAAAGATGTTGATGACCTCGTTGTGGTTTACCTCAATGTCTTTTTCAATGGCAAGCAGAAGAAGGTCAGAGAGCCTTTCTTCTCCACACAGGCTTCTTAGTTTAGTTTTGATGATTTTCAGCTTGGAAAATGATCTTTCAACTGAAGCTGTCGTCACTGGTAATGTTGCATATATTTGGATCATTTTGACAAAGGCAGGAAAGATCAGCTGGCCATTGTTTTCCCTCAGTATTGACAATATTTCTTGTAGGTTCTTTGAAGTAAAGCTGGAGTGGAAGACCTTTAGTTCTGTCTTAAGCTGCTCCTCATCTTCTCCATAGAACTCACAGAGAATGTGCACAGCTTCCATGGCTTCTGTGTTTGGTGTGCCTACCCAGTTAGCATGTACAGTTAAGGGCTGGAATGACTCAATGATTCTTGATGTAGGGCTTCCAGTGTTCTCCCCTTTGAATCTCCTGTTCATCTCCTCAGTCATAATATCCAGGAAGGTGAAGTACACGCTACTCCTGAAATGTGCCTCCACTGACTCAAACTGAGCTCCTACTTGAGACACTGTTGGGTTGTATTGGAAACGCACTGGCACTTTCCGTTTCCTCTTTTGACCAGGCACCACAGGGTTACTAACCGTAACCAGTCGGCAAAAATGCTTGTTTGGTGCTGCTGAAAGAGACATTTTAATGCACAACAAAATGATTTTGCTTGATCTGTATATTACCTGGCTAATGGGGTACGGGAGAAGCAGCCTGTCAGCGACCGTTCCTGCTATCTGAAGACGCTTACTGAACTGTTATGATGCTGCGCATCTGGCATGCCCTGCGGGCGACCGCGCGAGTTCACGTGACAAAGGAAGAGAGATAGGCTGGTCGGGTGTGCGCAAGGAGGTGTCTCATTTCGGGGCATTGTTTCAGTCGTTTTTAATGGCTCAGGTTTTCAAAAGATCATTTCAAAACCGAACTCAGTAAGATATTAATAATATTAATAAAAAAAAAAAACGAGTTTCAAAAGGGCATTTTCGTTGATAAAGGGCAAACTTCCTAGTGCTTTAGCACCACCTAGTGTCTATGTATGCACGCCCCTGCTGATCGGTGTTTGAGCAGTAGAGCTTTCTGAGCTATCTAAAATATTAGCTTCATCTAAACCTTCTACTTGTATGTTGGATCCAATCCCAACCAAGTTATTTAAGGAGGTATTCCCTTTGATCAATGCCCCTATTTTAGACATGATTAATCTATCCTTAGTAAATGGATATGTACCACAGGCTTTTAAAGTAGCTGTCATTAAACCTTAAATTAAGAAACCATCTCTTGATCAAGATGACTTAATAAATTACAGACCTATATCTGATCTTCTTTTCCTATCTAAAATTCTTGAGAAAGTAGTTGCTAATCAACTATGTGAACATTTACAAAGTAATGACCTATTTGAAGAGTTTCAGTCAGGCTTCAGAGCTCATCATAGCACTGAAACAGCTCTGGTGAAGGTCGCTAATGATATTCTCATAGCCTCAGATAATGGACTTGTGTCTGTACATGTCCTGTTATCAGTGCTGCATTTGATACAGTTGATCACAATATTCTCCTAGAAAGACTTAAAAATACTGTAGGGATTGAGGGGAAAGTATTAGCCTGGACTGCTAGAGTCTCTAAAAGTAGAATGGGAGGCAGATACTTTAGCTGTCAGGTTCCTCTCCTGTGGAACCAACTCCCAGTTTTGGTCCGTGAGGCAGACACCCTGATTACTTTTAAGACTAGACTTAAAACTTTCCTTTTTGACAAAGCTTATAGTTAGAACGGCTTAGGTTCCCCTGAGCTATCTCTATATTTATGCTGCTATTGGCTTAGGCTGCTGGAGGACATCAGAGTCTATTTCTCTCACTCTGCTGAGTTCTCATACTGTTCTCCAATTTGCATTGCTTGTTGTCATTTCAGCTTTTAACTTTTTGTTCTCTGTCATTTTTTTCTCCTTCATAGCAGGTGCACCTGGTATGGTGTCCTGTTACCTGTGACATAATCCAGGGAAGACAGATCACCCGCTATTACCATATAAAGTAGAACAGATTCCTGGATCAGTGTGTACTTCTGTGCTTGTTTGTCTCTCTTGTTGTGTCTCTGCTCTGTCCTCTCTAACCCCCAGTGGGTCGAGGCAGATGACCGTTCACACTGAGCCTGGTTCTGCTGGAGGTTTTTCCTTCCCATTAAAAGGGGAGTTTTTCTTTCCACCGTTGCTTCATGCTTGCTCAGTATGAGGGATTGCTGCAAAGCCATGGACAATGCAGACGACTGTACCTGTTGCTCTACGCTTCTTCAGGAGGAGTGAATGCTGCTTGTCAAGACTTGATGCAATTTACTGGGTTTCCTTGGATATGAAATTTTCTTGATTTGTATAATCTGACCCAAACTGTATAATCTGATTGAATTTGACTTTGGAAAGTGCCTTGAGAGGACATGTTTCATGCATTGGCGCTATATAAATAAAATTAGACTTTATTGTCAGTTTTGAGTTTTGCTGCTCAGCCAATCAGATCGCTGTATTGTCAGCTGTGCGAGTTCAACCAGTTCATCATGTTGTTTGCATCTGTTTCCAGACGAAGAAAGCCCAATAATAGCATTTTCTGGTGCCAGTTGGCAGAGATATTGATGGCAAGGAAAAAGAAATAGCCCAGTTCATCCATCCATCCATTCATTTTCTAACACGCTTATCCCCGCTGGGTTCGCGAGGTGCTAGTGCCGATCTCCAGCTGTCAATGGGCGAGACGCGGGGTATAAACTGGACAGGTCACCAGTCCATCGCAGGACAGAAATAGTCCAGACTTTTGCCCAATTTACTATGATATCACCAAGACCTGCTGCACAGGTGTCGTGCCAAACGACTTATCCCCGCCAGAATTTGTATCCCCTGTGTCGGGAGCGCATTCAGCTGGAAGAATGAATCAGTCTAACCCTAACTCCGCCTCATTTCCAACCTATTAGGCGTGGAAATGAAGATGTTTTACTTTTCTTAATGAAATATAGCAATGGTGTCATTACATTATCGTTCAGTTAGTGGGTTAAAACTGAAAATGTAACACTTGTTCTTGTGCTATCGTAAGGAATTGCTATGTCGTTTAAAAGTCGATTGATCACTCAATATAACACGTTATGAGAAAGTAAACGGCTCTGTGGTTATTTCCATATGTGTCACAAAAATATTAGCTTTATGTTATTAGATTGTCGCATGTCTGTCAGCTGAAACCACAAATCCACCTTCCTGAGTCCATCACAGCTGTCTACTTGTTCGTCTTTTTTCTTTTTCTTTTTTGGTAGCTAAACCTGCATGAATGGATCATATAAAGCGGATTTCACGTGTGATCAAATGAACACTGAATAAAGGTACAGCCAAAATTATCAGATCTAATAAGATTTTAATTCAACCAAGAACCATATAGAGATATCAACCATATTAAGAAAACGAGATATGTTGCTTTTAAAAATATTTAAAAAAATTAAGAGTTTAAAAAAATCTATTTCATTTTATTATAATGTGATCTTTAAAAATATTTAGACTTCCCAACTCTGGAGGTTAAAAGTTTTATTGATTTCAAGCACTCTCCTGACGCAGGGGATACAAATTCTGGCAGGAATAAGTCGTTTGGCACGACACCTGTCGCCTGTGCTATCCTAGCTCAGCAGGTCTTGGTGATATCACAGTAAATTGGGCAAAAGTCTGGGCTATTTCTGCCCTATGATGGACTGGCGACCTGTCCAGGTTGCCAGTTTAAATGGCTAAGATCTTTGTCCGTAAAGGCAACATTTTAGTTATTCTCACTGCTTGAAATGAGAAGTATAGCCTAAGCATGTTAGATCTGTTGCATGAATGGCAGAGATAACTCAAATTCCCTTTCTACAGTCATCTAAACAGGGCAATCAAATTCCAGGATGACTTTTTTTAATTCTTGGATGATCTTCTCTGGTGCCAATTAAACATTTCTCAATTATTTGGATTATAAAGCAAAGTAACTTCAGTTTCTGAGAATTGTACCGAGTAAAATATTACTGAAATTGTATTGGTAATGCCTTACATTACTGCATTACTGCAAAAAGCAATGCATTACTGCAGCCTAATTAAATTACTTTTTTACTCCATTACTCCCAACACTGATATTGTGTAAGCTACATACAGTCAACAGTAGAACATTATTTAGGTAGATTTCTTTTTTTTTTTTTTTTACTCATTTTTATTGCATTTTCAGTGTTTAAACAAACAGTGTCTGACGTATTGGACACAGAACAGAACAAACAAAACCTACATGACAGCTCTTACATGACAGATGAACATAAAACATGGTGGTTGATCAGTCCCATGATGCACATATACTGTTCAGGCCCGCAGCAAGCCTCTTAGTAGTGTGGAGGAAAGGTCCGGTCCAATATAGTCCAAAAATGGGCACCATACTCTGTAAAACCGGTCTTCACTGTGATGCATGACATTAGTTAGATATTCCAAAGGAATTAATTCAAAAATGATTTTATGCCAACCACAGACAGAAGGAGCTTTGTCGCTGACCCACTGCAGAAAAATATTTTTTCTAGCTGCAAAGGTTAAGATATTGTACAGTCTTTTGTTGGCTGCTGTTTTCAGACAGACACAAGGCAAACCCAGAATCAAGGATGTGGGATCCATGTCTAAATTAACATGAAATATTTTCACCATTTCACTTATTATTTCGACCCAGTATCTTTGAAGTTTGTGACAAGACCAAAGACAGTGAGTTAGAGTTCCCACATCAATTTTGCATTTGAGACAGAGAGGGGAAAGAGAGCGGTTAAAGAGGCTCCTTCGATGAGGGGAGATATGTAATCTATGTAAGATCTTAAATTGTATTTCTCTTGTCCGAGTACAAATTGAGATCCCTTTTGCAAGAGACCAAATAATGTCCCACTTATCCTCATCTATGGTTATAGACAACTCCCTCTCCCACACACCCCTGACACCCCGCCCATCAGTAGCTGAAATCCCGTTCAGCACACGGTAAAATGAGCTCAGAGACGCTTTCACTTGTTGATTAAACAGAATTTTCTCAACAGCAGATGTTTCAGGGTGGTCAATGAGGCTTGTGCTGTGAGTAATATAATGCCTTATTTGCAAGAAACGATAGAAATCCTGTTTGGAGAGCTTGTAAATGTTTGCAAGCTGTTCAAATGACATGAGCTTATGATCTGCAAATAGGTCACTAAGGGATCTGATGTTCTTGTTAGACCATTGTCGAAAACCAGGGTCCGAGGAGCCCGGGGGAAAAGCAGGATTATTTATTATTGGGGTAAAAATGGATGTGATATTTGATCTTTTCTCAAGGCGCCGGGTAATTCGCCATGCTTTTAGAGTATTGATTGTTACCGGATTTGCACAGAGGGTTTTGATTTCTGTAAAATTTTTAAAAAACAACAGGTCGCTTAGTCTGCAGTGTGACAGTGCTGTCTCAATGTCCATCCAAATTGAGGTTTTACCCGTGACCCATTCTTGTACAAATCTCAAATGGGCGCAAAGTTGGTAAATTTTAATATTAGGCAGATCTAGGCCGCCCCTTGTGCTTGGTAGATGTAACACAACCAACTTAAGCCTAGGTCTGCGCTTGCTCCAGATAAAAGCGCTAAGCCAACCATCTATATCCTTCAACACCCGCTTAGAAAACAATACAGGAATCATTTGGATAGGATACAGTAACCTAGGCAGGACATTCATTTTGACCAGAGCAATGCGTCCCAGGAAGGAAATGGGAAGTGACATCCATCGCTCTAGGTCCTGTTTGATTTTACAAAATAGTGGGGGAAAGTTGGCTTTATATAATTGATCAAAGGATGGGGTGATGAAGATTCCTAAGTACACAAATCCACCGGGAGACCATTTAAAAGGAAAGGGAGGTGTAGTAAATGGTATTGTTGAGAGGATGCCGAGAGGCATCGCTTCAGATTTAGTTAGGTTAATCTTGTAACCGGAGAAACAACTAAATCGGTCGATCACATCGAGAAGGCCCGGTATAGATGTTTCAGGGTCGGTTAGGAGGATCAGAATATCATCCGCGTATAAGGTTATTTTGTGACACAGCTGTCCAATCTCCAAACCACGTATCGTGGGCGTCGTCCTAATGGCCTCTGCAAGTGGCTCTATAGCCAAAACAAATAAGAGAGGCGACAAAGGGCAGCCCTGCATCACTCCCCTATGAGTATTAAAGTATTCGGACTTGAGTCCATTAGTTAAAACTGCTGCCTGTGGTTCAGTATATATAATCCTAATCCATTTTATAAAATTTACCCCCAATCCAAATTTGTCCAGTGTATAGAGCAAGAAAGACCATTCAATTCGGTCAAAAGCCTTCTCTGCGTCTAGAGAAACCAGTCCACTAATAGAGTTCTGCTTGAAAGCTAGGATAGCATTTAACAAGCGTCTTACATTGGAAGCTGAGCTCCGACCCTTTACAAAACCTGTCTGGTCTTCTTTTACCAATGCTGGCAATAACTTTTCCAACCGAGTGGCCAGGATCTTGGACAGCAGCTTCCTATCTACATTTAGAAGAGCTATGGGCCTATAGGATCCGCATAAGTCAGAACACTTCCCCTTTTTTAAGATCAAAGATATATTGGCCTCCTTCAATGTCTGTGGGAATACTCCTGTAGTAAAGGAGTGGTTGAACATGTCAAGAAGAGGGTCTGCTAGGATATTTTGAAAATGTTTGTAAAATTCGGAACAGAATCCGTCAGAGCCTGGCGATTTCCCATTTTGTTCGCTTTGATAGCTTTAATTACTTCAGTTTTAGTTATGGGGCTATTGAGGGCAGTTCTATGCTCTTCTGACAGACGTGGTAAATCTATCTGAGCAAATAAGTTGTCCATGAGCTGCCCTTGCTCCTGATTTTGATCAGAAGAGTAGAGGTTTTCATAAAAAGTCTTAAAACAAATATTTATTAATTTGTTTTCGTATACCTTGTGGCCATCTTTGTCTGTAATAGCAGCAATAATTTGGGATTCTGTGCGTTTTTTCACATAATATGCCAAGCATTTGCCTGCTTTGTCTCCATGTTCATAAAACCTCTGTCTTGAGTATTTGATTTTCTTTTCTGCTTCTCTGGTGAGAAGGCAATTTAAAGCTGTTCTAATTGTGGTGATTTCTTGCCACAATGATGGTGATGGAGAGGTTATATATACTTTTTCTTTATCAACCAATTCACTCTCTAAAGATTTTTGTTTCTCCTGTCTTTTGCGGTTCTTTGTTGCAGAGTACGAAATAATTAACCCTCTGGCATAGGCTTTGCATGTTTCCCACAAGACAGAGGCGTTACTGGCAGATGGAGCATTAATTTCAAAAAACATTTTAAGTTCACTAGAAAGGTTGGAGGTGAATTTCTCGTCTAATAGAATAGTGGTGTTGAATCTCCAGTGGCGAGAATGATATAACTCTGTTTTAAGATGAAGTTCCAAAATTACTCTTGCGTGGTCAGAAATAATTATACTGGTTATGTCGCATGATAAAACTGACTGTAAGGCGGTTTTTGGGAGGAGAAAGTAATCAATCCTAGTTTGACACTTATGTGGGGAGGAAAAGAATGTATATTTTTTACCAAAGGGGTGGATGCATCTCCAGGCGTCTATAAGCCCGAGCTCCTCACACAGAGCACGGAGCGCATTGGCCTGAGGAGAGGGGGGTACGTTACTATGCGGAAATTTGTCAATAAGCGGATTTAATATCAAGTTAAAATCACCGGCAACAATGACAGTGGAACTAGAAAGAAATGGAGCCAAGTCCAGAAACATTTTGGTTAGAAAATTAACTGGGTGGGCAGGTGGAAAGTACACATTCATCATTACAATACTCTGACCATGCAAAGTTCCTTTGATTATCACATAGCGACCACTCGGGTCCTTAACGCTGTCAGATACTATAAGAGGTAAATTCTTTCTTATCAACACTGCTACACCCCTGCTTCTCGATGTGAACGACGAGAAGAACACTTGGCCAAATGGCCCTTGTTGTAACTTTAAATGCTCTATATCATCAAGATGCGTCTCTTGTAACATAGCAACATCTATGTCATCTTTCCTTATGCATGTAATTATTTTTATCCGCTTAATAGGGCTGTGGACACCCCGTACATTCCAGGTGCATACCCGTAACTTATTCATTATTAGTATTATTAATGATCCAGACAAACCATATTAAGACATGTGAACCACCATGCACTGAGTAAGAGTTGAGTGGGTGAACAAAGAGAAATAAAGAAAAGTGATACAAAGATCTGTACAACAAAACATTTAACAAACAACAGTTGGCAACAACCCTACTAAACATGTAGGGAAAAACTTCCTTCTCCTGCCTGCCGCTGGGAGCCAGCAGGTGCAACAAGCGCTCACCGCGCATCTCCTCATAGGCATAAACACACTACAGTCCGCTAAGCACACGGCAGAGCAGAATTGAACATTACTTTTCACCTCGTTATTATAAGTAGCAGGAGGGAGAAAAAAAGAAGAAAAACACCAGGCACAGCGGTGCCCTTCTGAGTTCGACTGATACTCACACCGTTCCATAGGGCACTGTTCGGACGCGGTGCTGGGAAAAATAAATGCGGTGTTTACAGATGTTTAGGGCAGCGATTCCACGTAAGTGGCGGCTGCCTCCGGTGTGTCAAATCTCGTCACTGTACCGTTGATAGACAGCTTCAGAATAGCGGGATAAAGAAGGGCATAGTCCACATTCTTCCTCCTGAGGGAAACCTTCACCTCATCAAAAGCCTTGCGTTTCTTGGCCACCGCCGCCGAATAATCGTTGAAAAAGGAAACTTTAATCCGATCCGCTGGCTGATTCGGCTCCGTAGCGAGGCGCCGAGCTGCCGTCATCACTCGTTGTTTATCAGCGAAGTTGTGAAGTTTCATGATGATGGGTCTGGCGCGTTGGTTAGTGCCCGGTCTCGGTGCTAGGGAGCGGTGAGCGTGGTCAACCTTAATCTTCCCGGATTTTGTTGGTAGATTGAGATGGGAGGGGAGCCACGTCTCCATGAAAGTGACTAGGTCTTTTCCCTCCGTGCCCTCGGGCAATCCAACCAATCGAAGATTGCATCTGCGGCTGCGGTTCTCCAGGTCATCAATATGATCTGCCATGTCGGATGTTTGCTTCTCAAGTTTCACCACTGAAACCTGCAGCGCGTCCATCGTGTCTTCCACGCTCGAGATCCGTGTCTCAGCCTCCCCGACGCGCGTCGCCAGGGCCTGCATCTGGGACGTTTGTTCGCGTATAGCAGCCAACACAGTGTTGACTTTGGCGTCCAGTAACTTTGTGATGTTATCAGTTATCTTGCTCAAAGCCAAAAGGATATTTGGGTCGACGTCACTTTCATATTCTGCGACTTCAGCAGCGGCATCCATTTCGTTAGTGTTTTCGGGCTCTACAGCAGTAGGCCCCGAAGCATCGCTGGGTTGATCCCCCGAAGCAGTATTTCTCTTAGATTTGACACGAGGCATTTTCAAAAAGTAGTCAGTCAGGCTCATTATAGAGCTACTCCCGCGCACATTTATAACGTTTTACCAGGTGAACACGTGTTTTAGACGGATATTTCAGCTAACTCCACCGGAGCTCCGCTTGACGAGGTGCTCACACTACGACGCCATCTTGCCTTCCCATTTAGGTAGATTTCTAAGAAAAAGTAAATTAAAACGGCCAACACTAGTATGAGCCAAAACTAGCCTACTACAAGTGGTGGAGAAGGTCACCTGTGGTGCTGCAGCAGCAACATATTAACAATGAGATACAAAAGTCCTATGTAGGCTATAGGCTAATTACATGAAACAAAAGGAAACCGTGTAACATAACAATAACTTTAAAAACGTGATTCTTTGAATGTTCACTGGTGAAATCAACAACAGTGAAACTAACACAGAGAGTTAGTTAGCAGCTAACATTCAAAAGTTAAATAGCCTAGCCTTTCGAACACTGAACGTTACACTGAACAGGAACATGCAATAAAAAGAGTGATTCATGGTTGAGAATAAATGAGTTACTGAAATAAACTAGGTAAATGTGGTTGCTCACCTTGCTTTGAAACAACTTCCTTGACTGATCCTGACAAAGCACCAAGTAGAAGATACCTGACTCAATCTAATATGCAGCACCGTGCCTTCTGTGTTGATCGAGCAATGTGCCCATAGCAAGTGTGAAACAGTGTCAAAATTCCCTAGTGGCCGAGAGTGGTATCACAGGGACTTGACTGCAAAGGTGCCACAGACACTATTTCATGCTTTATAGATAGTTAGATGTCATCACAGACTGTGTCTCACAGAAAGTATTTTACAGTATTTTGAAAATACAAAAATACACAACACTGAAGTATTTTGATACAAAATACAAAGGCCTTTTCATCATCTCAATAAAATACAAATTACAAAATAGTATTTTGTATTTTAAATACGTATTTCAAATACTTGTATTAGAAATACTGCCCATCCCTGCATGTAGTGTGGTCGAACATTCTGTATTGAAAATTTCACCGCTTTAAGTCACCATTGTTACTAATACAT
The DNA here is from genome assembly GCA_037039145.1 of Fundulus diaphanus. Lineage (NCBI taxonomy): Eukaryota > Metazoa > Chordata > Actinopteri > Cyprinodontiformes > Fundulidae > Fundulus > Fundulus diaphanus. The sequence continues at coordinate 1,250,879 of CM073125.1, forward strand.
TTTGGGAAGGTATAGATTATACTGTTCTACACAGCAGCCCCATACTGTTTTAATTTAAGTGAAACTAGCAATTCCAAAACCTGAACATCCGATAAAAAAATCTTCCCACTTTAATTGCATCTTTCTAAGATACAGAAATACATCTCAAAGTATGGTTGGACAATTACCCCCCCCCCCCCCCCCAGCAATTAAAAAGAAAAGATGATGATAAAACAATTGATTTGCCACATTCCATTTCAGAATGACCTACTTTTGTTCTGTATACTGCTTAGTATATTGATTTAAGGGCAAACATGGATGAGGGGATGACATTTGCCTTGATTTGTCATGATATATATATATATATATATATATATATATATATATATATATATATATATATATATATATGTATATATATATATATATATATATATATATATGTATATATATATATATATATATATATATATATATATATATATATATATATATATATATATATATATATATATAGGGCTGCACAGTGGCACAGTGGGTAGCGCTGTTGCCTTGCAGCAAGAAGGTCCTGGGTTCAAGTACACCCCTGGGTCTTTCTGCATGGAGTTTGCATGTTCTCCCTGTGCATGCGTGGGTTCTCTCCGGGTACTCCGGCTTCCTCCCACAGTCCAAAAACATGACTGTTAGGTTAATTGGCTTCTCCAAATTGTCCTTAGGGTGTGAGTCTGTGTGTGAATGGTTGTTTGTCCTGTTTGTCTCTCTGTGTTGCCCTGCGACAGACTGGCGACCTGTCCAGGGTGTACCCCGCCTCCCGCCCAGTGAACGCTGGATATAGGCACCAGCAACCCCTGCGACCCCATGAGGGATAAAGCGGTTTGGAAAATGGATGGATGGATGGATATATATATATATATAAGGGGTATTTCTCTCGTTTACCATCTTTGTGGTTGCCATTTTAGACTTGAATGAAACTCAGTAATAGGTTGTTTTTATTTTAATTTAATAAGTGCATCATATTTCTAAAGTCAAAGATTAGTAGTGTTGAATATACACGATTTCAGTTTTGACCAAAATGGTTATGATCATTATTTTTGCAACATTGGAGCAGAGCTACAAGAAATACAAGCACAAGTCTGTGCTGATACCTAATTTCACTATTTAATGGGTCAACAGTGCGTCATCCTTTAGATTTGACACTGTTTTATAAAAATTCTAGTATAAAAGTAATAATATTTCAATAAAGTCCAAATAGTCTGATTTTTCATATCAAATGAAACACTTCTTTATTCTTATGCATGGAATACGGCATATACAATTTTCATAGCTCTTTCCTACTTATTCTTCTAATTCTCCTCATTTGTGACTGAACTCACTGCGGAAATCAGGAAAACTATCATAGCTGTCAGACAGTTCTAGGAGCATCCCACATGTGTGTCCAATTGGCCTTCTTGTGAAACTGGTCTGAACTGTAAACTCAACCTCAATAATTCCAGATAACAATAAATCAGAGCCAGTGCAGAACCTCAAAAATCTTCCTAGCTTTTCCTCGTTAAGCTCCCTGACGTAGTTCACTAAAATTAAGCTCTTCTGTTGTTTTATTCTTCTCCCCAGATCCATAATGGCAGAGAATCTGTCAGAAATTGTGACTTTCCTGAGAGGTCGAGGTACATCCGAAGAAACAATCAGTTGGATTCAAGAGCAAAAGGTACGGCTATGAGTACAGCCGTTAATTAAGATAATTAGTTCCCCAGCTTTCTTGTGCAACACTAACAGGAATCTTCAGAATAAATTTTCTTGGTCATAATTAACCAAGGTATTTTAAAAAATGCAGATTAAATATTCATTCAAACAATTTTTTAATGTTTTCTCATCTTCCTCTTTTCACTTTCAATGTACACCTTCTTCAATAGCTCTTCTTGTGTCGGTGTTGTCATGAGGGATATTAGTATTGTTTGTATTTCTTAATTAAATGTAGAAACAGATATTTTTCAGTGCAGTTATGCAAAAGTTTTTCTCCAACTAACAGCTTTGCAGCTATGTTTTAATACTGGGCGTACATCACTGCTTGATTATCTGTTGTATTTTTTGTTACTTTAGACATAACCATTTACCTCAAATATCACAAAATTGATACAATAGAATAGAAATATCTATTATTTTCCCACAGTGGAACATTTCAGGTGTGTACGTAGCAAAGCAAAAAGCTAAGAAAAAACATATAGTTTTACACATCACAAAAAAACTATAAAAACGAAACAGTACAAAAAAAAAGAATAAGAATCAAAAATGTTAATAGGCAGTACAGTAATGCTTCAAAACGAAGCTCATAATAAATGCTGTGTAGCTATCAAAATGGCATACTTAAATTAAGTGGGCAACATATTTGGGAGATCAGAAACCCCCAAAGAGAGCTGTGTAATATAACATTTGTAAAAATTTATTAACCAGATAAAAACTGTGCAAATACCAGCATGTATGTATATCCCCCTTGTGGGGGAGTGGTGGCCGAGTGGTTAGAGCAGCGCGCTTGCACTCAGAGAAGGTTGCAAATACACGGTTCAATCCCCACTGCCTGCACTCTGGGTCCCTGCGCAAGACCCTTAACATTTAATCAAAAAAACCATCAAAGCCTTATTAGGGTGAAGGCTTGTGTTTATAACCTTTTTCTGATGATCAAACGTTTTTTTGTCTTTTTGAAGCATCTAATTTGGTTATATAACTTTAAGTCTTACAGCTGCGAGGATGAACAATCTGTGATGGCGCTCCTATTTACACCTGAGGTGCAGCAGTCTCTCAGTGAAGGAGCCCTAAATTTCTGAACAGCTTCATGCATGTGGTGGGAGACATTGTCTAGCAGTGAAGTGATTTTTGTTACTGTCCTCTTTTCTCCTCCACCTGTACTGTGTTCAGGATGGAGCAAGCTCTCTTAATGACAGTGGTTATAATTAGCCTACTTTTACAATGGTGTTTCTTTTTTGACTTTTTGTTCATTCATATTAGTATTATTTTAATATTGATTAGCAGGGATCCCCTTGTCATAACTTTCCTGACAGAGTAATGAAATCAGAAAAATAACGTTCCTTGTCTGGAAACAATTTGTATTTAACAGAATTTTTAGGATACATTTTTCTCCTCTGCTTGTCTTCCTATTTATTGTCCTGTTATATCTTAATTTAAAAGATATATGTCTTTCCTATTTACAGATTGACAGAGAGGTCATCCTGCTAATGGAAGTTGCCCAGCTAGCAAACTATCTTCCATCATACGGAGACAGGATTGCTTTGTTCAACTTTTGCAAGCGTCAAACACACTCTGCAAAGCGGAAGCAGGGACTTTTTGAAAAGCTAAGGGAGAAGCTCAAGCTTAGAAAGGAAAACCAAAGTGGAGAGGAGGAGCCAGAAACTTCCAACAAAACCAAAAAAGGTAGAGCAAAAACAGCAACAAGAAATATTGAAATAGGATGGGTTCACACTGATGGCAAAATAACAAAACAAGTCAGAGCAAAGCAAGGTGGGGGCACAAGGAAGATTCCTATAAACATTCAGGCAGGATGTGATGAGATACTAAAACAAGGAAAGTCACTATTCTTTCCAGATGGAAAATCCAGCAAAGGTCACTGTCAGGGCTCAGCAGACTGCACTGTTTTTTCCCCGGCCAGCGCAGTCTTTTTCCCTCTCCCCTCCTTGCAGGTGATTCGAGCCGACTGGTGGGCGGAGACACACACCTGCGGCTCGTTCAGCGGCGTGCGGCGGCACTATAAGAACTGCGCTCAGACAGCCGAGAGATGCCAGACTGTTAACCTAGAGTGGTAAAACTCAGTGGCCCTTCGTCGTCAGACATCTCTCTCGTTTCTCCCTGTCTAATCTAAGTCTCCTGTGCTCCAGGTCTGCCTCCGCCTTGGGTCCCGTCCCAAGTGGCTCTCCAAACCCTGACGTCGTCAGTCAGGTCTCCCGACAATTGATCTTCTGGACCCTGCTCCTCCATCTGGTTCTCTTGGCTGTCAACGGATCACCTTCACGCCGCAGCTGCTCGGATCCCTCTCCGCTCCGCCGGACCGCCCACCTGCCTCTCAGTCATCTGCGGGAGGCTGCCCCTGTGCCCGTCTCTCCACGCCACTCCCCCCGGCTCGGTTCCTGCGCTACGCGGTAAGCCCTCCCCCCTCTCTGTTAAAACGTTTAGGCGTGAGAGTTGTCCGACATCTAACGTTCTGCCTCTTTCCCGCAGATTTCACTCGCTTCCTCCATACCATCCTCTCAAACAATCCACGTTGATACCTTGTCTTGCACGTTAAACAATAAACTTCTAAACCTGCTTCTGTCTCCAAGTGATCTCTGCATGTGGGCCAAACACATTAAAAAGACCATGACAGTCACGAATGTGATTTTGAACTTGATGTTTGGGATTTCAAGCAAAATCCTTTCCCCAAGGATGTCACAGTTGAAATGTTATACAACACAGTTAAACTCCCACTTCTGCGCTTCTATATATCAACTCAACTAAAATCAGAGTTAAGTGAAGAGTCTGATAACAACCACACCTGTGTCAAATGTGTTCCTCAGCCTAATGTACCAGATAACGAGGCCCTTGATGAACCATCGGTGGACATACATTGTTGGCAGGATTTAACAGATGAGGTTCATGTCTCCCTTCCAGATGTGTTCATTGTTTCTGAAGAAGTCCTCACAGATTCTACAGTAACGAGAGAATGCTCTGCAAGCTCAAGTCAAGAAACAAGAACAGTTGTCATCAGTGATCCCATAACCTTTTACAGTGGCAAGAATTATGTTATTGAGGATGACGCTGACCCTGAAATCACTTTAGGTGCACAAGCAGGGAATGATGACTCCCTCAGTGACACATTGATTTATGAACCTCTTGAGCTACCTCAAAGTCCTCTTAATCTTTTGCCTGAAACAGTTTTGGTCTTGCACTACTCAAACAGCTTCAATGAAAAGATAGAGGCCTTTTCTGACCCTGAAATCTTGAACAAAACACTGAAAGTCAGACGTCTTCTTCCTGACAACTCAGTAGAGAGGGGTAGTGGTTCTGGTGTAATCAGAGATGTCTACAGTAGCTTCTGGGCAGAGTTTTACGAACGTTGTACGCTTGGAACAACTTTCAAAGTGCCCTTTCTTAGACATGATTTCTGTGCTGCCACTTGGAAAGCAGTCGGGAGAATTCTTCTGAAAGGATTTCAAGATTGCCAGTATTTGCCAATTAAACTTGCCCCTCCTTTTCTTGAGATGTTTTATGGGGAGGTACACAGTGACCTGACAAGAAGCTTTCTGATGTATGTAAGCACACAAGAACAAGATGTCCTCAAGCATGCATTAGATCATTTTGACACTGTTGATGATGATGACCTTCTTGAAGTGCTTGACAGATATGAATGTAGGAAGAGAGTCACTGCTGCTACTCTTCCAGACATCTTGGCTGAAATATCTCACAAGGAACTTGTGCAGAAACCAATGTTTGTCATCGACTGCTGGAGGGAGGTCACACATCCACTGATTCATCTAAAATCTGGGGAACTGACCAAAATCTATAATGATTTCAAACCCACCCCAAAGAGAGTAGTAGGAATATTAAACTTTCCTACAGAGATGACATCCAAGCAAGTAGAAGTGGCACAGCACCTGAAAAGATATGTCAGGGAGCTTAACGAGGAAAAGCTAGGAAGATTTTTGAGGTTCTGCACTGGCTCTGATTTATTGTTATCTGGAATTATTGAGGTTGAGTTTACAGTTCAGAACAGCTTCACAAGAAGGCCAATTGGACACACATGTGGGATGCTCCTAGAACTGTCTGACAGCTATGATAGTTTTCCTGATTTCCGCAGTGAGTTCAATTCCATTCTAGAGAGCAACGTCTGGGTAATGGATATTGTGTAGGCAGAAGTTATGTCTGAATTCTTTTACTTTTGAATAGAGTTGCAATATTATTCTCACAAAAACACAATAATTAAAGGGATAACTATGTTGTTTGTATAAACACATTATGCCATACACATGCTTGATAAAAAAAAAAAAAGCTTGTGCTATGATGCTCACTGTTCGCTTTCTCAATTATACCGAAACTGAGTAAATGTTCAAGCTATGTTTCATACAGTTTACAGTTAAATGAATGGCTGGAATGTTACATATTGAATGTTGCATTCACTTTCTTTACCAAAGAGTTCACATAATGCCTATCACCACCAGGCAGATCTCTCAATATTTCACAGTATAAAGAGTTTATAAACCTGGTGTCTGGGTTCTTGCCACTGCTTGAAGAAAACCCGGACAACTGTGAATAGACAAAGATTTACCAAACAATAATTATGTGAACTCATTGGGAAAGGAAGTGAATGTAGATACATTTAATGGTCAAGGATTAGAAAAAGTTTTCAAAGGTGATGTATTTTCCATGGGTCATTTGCAAATTCCTTGTGGAAGGAGGTTTTATAATTAATGGCTGCCTTTCTACACTTTAAAAGTTAGTAATAATTTTTTTTGAGAAATTGTGTAGTTGACTCATTTTTTAAAGATTTATCTGAAAAAAATTATCAGAGAAAGATTTGAAATGTTTATTCTGTGCCAATGGGCTTTAACTACATACAGTACTTTCACTCAGACACAATGCCCACCCAGATACAAGTTTGAGGTAAATAAGAATTACAAATACATGCTACAGAGGGAAATAGTTTCACAGCTTACAAGGGGATTTTTATCATGAAAACATTTAGATTATATACCAACAGTACTTTTTTCTAATGATACAAACTTGTACTTAAGTTATATTTTCAAATAACTGATAAATATTCAGTGGGTTTATACTATTTCTACAAAAGTAAAGGGTGTGAGTTCACCTCCTTCACAAGCAGATCCAATACAGGAAGGTAATTATTAATGTTACAACAATTCAAAGATTTCCCAGTATCTCATTTCTTAATAATGAATACAATTCTGCTGCAGCATATGCATCTGTAGGAGCTTCCCAGCCATTTTCGTCCATAAGGAGGATGCAAAGCTCAAAAACAGTTTCATCACAGGGGTACTGCCCTCTTGGGGTGCACTCCTCCCTGCAAACAGCTATATCCTCCTCCAGAACAGGTTGGAGTTTGTCTTCTGCTGCATACAGCTGTGGCAAGCTGAACATGAGAATAGGGCGTCCTCCAGGTGTTCCATGGGCGGGCCTTGTTCTTATTAGGTGTGAATTCCATGTTCTTACAGCCTTGTCTAGTTCATCCTATAACAATAAATATTCTATTAAAATGGTTGCCACCAACAAGACCCCTTTACATACTGAAAAGGATAATTTATTTTAGCAAAATATAGACTGACACAAAATACAAAAGCCAGCACAATAGGTATTTTGACAATTACAAACATAAAATATTTGAAGATATTGCTGCTGGGAGTGAATATTGAATTCGATTTGTTCAAAGTAAACTATGCACATCACTGTGACAGTGTCACTTTAACAGTCATTTAAAAATTACCTGGATAAGGTTGAGAAAGCAGAATTGTATCAGGTTTCTGTCCAAGAAGCCTGACTGCAAATGTTCTACATGGATGTTAATGAGATAGAGATAAGGATAAGCAGCTTAATTTTTTTTAAAAACATGTCATGCATTTAATCATAAATTCTGCTGTAAAGATTAATAATCATGTACTTAAAATAGTCTTTTTAGTTTTTTTCAGTTTTTATATTAACCATAATTTCATTGTGCTTGTAGACTGACATATCAGCTATAGCAAGCATGGATGATTATCGTTTTTTCAAGTTTTTTTTATTTTCAAACAAAGTTAAAAATAACAATTAATTTATTCTTTCTAAAAATTGAGCACGTTACTTATGCTAAATGTGAGAAGCTAAATATTACAAATTCAAAGTTTTTAAGTATTTAAATTTTGAGTGTCAGATCAAATGCACCGGCGTTCTAAGATGTAAAAGAGAACATTCATGATTTTCTGGCTGTATTTTTAATGTAGCTATCTTAATCCTGGTCCTCCTACCTTAATGTTTTTTTTTATGGGAATTTTAAAAAGTACTTTTACAGAATTCCCATCAGAAGGAGAATAGCTGCTGTTTAAAATTGTGATTTAAGGTTAGACTGGATCAATGTTAAAATTGCTTAAACCTAGACTGCAATGGAACAATGTTGTTGATTAAGATTTGTTTTCTTTTCTGAGTAAGTTTAAAGACATCAGAAAAAAACAAATGGAACAACAAATAAACTGAGAACAATGGTGCTTTGCTGCCAGGTGCTTTTATTGATACATTCTGATATTAACTTTTGAATTTGCAGCAATGATAATCGATTATCAGTTTTTGCTTTTCCCCTTATTAAAGCATGTCAGTAGTTGACTGGGTTTATTAATGAAGTTCATATAAATAGTTGTCCTTCACTGGCGTGTGAATTGTCCCATTAGAAAGCTCTGTATTCATATCTTTGTTTTGACACAATAAAATATGGATAAATGTAGCTTTATCTAGCCTCACTTTCATTGTGTAGAATACACATATTTTTAATTAGCCTTACAAGTGTCGAATTAAAATTTATTTTAATCATATTTAATTAAAATACATAAAGGCATAGGTACATTTGCAGTGACAGGCCCTGTTTACAGAGTACTTAAACGGTGTAATTCCCATGCCGCACCACTAGTAGCGCTGTGATTTCTGAAGCTCCGCGTCAAATTGCCCAGAAGAAGAAAACAGCGGCTGGCGGAGTACTGTTTCGGCTGCAAACTGTTGTAAATAAACCCACAGCTATAGCTGAAAGTCCCCCTAAGCAACAGTTAAACCTTGTAGTGTGTAAATGGAGAGTACAAAGGCAACGCAAACCTGTTTTCACCGTGTAAACAGAGCCAGAGACTGTTCTACAGTGCTACAAGTGTTTCCAAAGCATAGTTGTTAAATATAAATAACTGCCGAATTGATAAAATTTCAAGTAGAGGACTTGCTGTATATGCATGACTTACCTTGTCACTCCTCAGTGCAGAAATACATTCCTCCGACAAATGACGACTTTTTAAAAAGAAATAAAAGGCGCCCCTCCGTCTCTCCTCTTCTCCGTGACACTCAAATATCCCGCGAGCTGATGCCGGGTTATGTTGTGTTGTTATGAGGAGACAATTATGTCGTTTTAGCAAGATAAGTCTCTCATTAAAACAAGAAACTTTTGCTGTTAAAGGGAGAAAGTTATATAGTTATAACAAGTTGCCTTGTCAGCCGTCTGGTAGCAAAACGCTTTGGTTCAATCCTTGAAAGTCATGTGACCTCCCACAGCCGGAAGAGGCAGCCTCTGTGCCTGTGAGCCTGCGCTCAGGGCAATATGTGAGCCTGCGAGTCTGCGCAAGGAGACACAAATCGAAAAAATACACGTACAAATCCTTCTACACATTTGTGCATCTCACCCGACAGAAGGGTAGCAAAAATCATGTGTGTAGGAGAACCAACCGAAAAACCGCTTGACTTGTAACCAATGATTTGTTTGTATTTCTGGGTCTTGAAGCGAAAATACTTCAGACACAAGTGTTTCTGTGTGTGTTTACAGATTGATCTACACATTTGCAGATCTGAATACAGATTTGTGGATTTTTTACACATTTGCAAAACGGATTACACACAAGTAGTTTTACACATTTGCAGATTGTTGTACAGACACACAAATCTCCTCACACATTTACAGATTTATTTACACATTTTCAAATCCCACTGCACACACACACAAATCGAGATACAGACACACAACTCTCCACACACATTTGCAAATGTTAAAGCTACTATTTTAGCCCCATACTCGGAGATCTTGTATCATGCGCCAATTCTTTCCGTCTGCTTTTTGTACGGGAAAAATAGGCGTATTGCATGGTGAATCTGGGCATGGCCTAATTATTCCTGCATCCAATAGATTTTTTATAACTGGCTTTATACCCTCCTGTACTTCACGTTTTAGCAGATATTGTTTTATTCGTGGTCTGTATTGCGATTTAGGAACTATTTTAACTGGTTCTATAGTTGTCAATAGTCCTACATCAGTTGGCCCTGTGGACCACAAAGCATCTGGGATATTTTTTAAGTCATTTTCATCGGATTCTGATAGCAAAGAATGCTGGATTATTTTATCTCATGCTAAATCTTGGACGCGAGGTTCTGCATCAAACAGAACTTTGTAAGGCTGCTTCCATAGTTCTGTACTAGGGCTATAAAGTCAGCCTGTTTTGTGTGGACACGGCTGAAAATCAGATGCTCTTTCTGCAGCTTTTAAACGCGGGCCTGTATCTCTCCACTGCTCTTTACTGGTCTTAAACAATGACAAAAAAGGTTCCCATGGTAAGCCATACAATTTTTGCATCTGTGTAGAAAGCATAACAGTAACTGCTGCGAATGATCTCCCATCTGTGTACATATTTTGTGTAGCCACAATTGTAGTTTCCTGTTTCAGAAACTGTTTTGCAAACTTTTCATCTGAAGTTAAGCACACATTCATAGTGGTTTGTAGATCAGCTAACGGAATTTCATCCTCTGGATTTGACAATGTGCTTTTAGCATTATGCATGAGTTCACTTTTCTCTTTTATTTGGAGCAGAGACGGTAAGCATAGTGCATAAAACACAGGAGGATTTTGTTACAACGCCATTACATGTTCTACATGGACAGCTTTCATTCCATCCTGTGTTGGAAAAACTGCAATGCCTAATTTTTCCATTAAATCCCATCCTAGCAGATTAATGGGGCAAGTTGGTGACATTACTACAGGAGCATGCAACTTTTTTCCTGTTTGAGGGTCTTTTATTTCTATTGCTTTTAACATCCATTCTTGGGATGTTTGACCGTTTGCTGACTTTACAAAAATGGGCATTTTAGATGTTTTTAGTCCAAGATTATCTTTTATACAAGTTTTGCAGGTTCCTGAATCGCATAAAAAGGTAACTGGCTGTCCATTAATTGTAAGTACTATGTATGGTTTTTCTTTTAATGCACTTAAAAGCTCCCATGCTCCATACACATCTACTGTTTTTAATGGCTCTAGATCCCCATTTGCTCTAGCCCCTAGTCACGACTCATATGAAGAACCGCCCCTGCGGCCTCTTCCCCGTCCCCGCAGATCAGGGGTTTGTGTCTGATTTGGACATTCCCTGGACCAATGGTTGGGTGACCCGCAATTCCAGCATCCCTCATCTGTTTTTATTGATTTGGGCTGAAAGCCCCCTCGGTTCTTATGACCGCCCCTGCCTCCTCGGAAACCTCCTCGACGTCGTCTAGGCGGTCCGGTGGCTTGGAAAGAAAATATTTCTTCTGGGTCACACGTAGGATCTGCCCAGAAAATTTGTGTCCCCCCTCCAGACGCACCACTTCCCTTTTTAACGTTTTTTTCGGCGTGACGCACATATTCCATAACTGTGGTTACATTAGACGTTGCCAGTGTAACTAAGTGTTTTTTAACCCACGCGGAGATATGCGGCTGGAAACCTCCCATTAACATATTTTTTAGCTGTTGCTGATATGGTGTGTCATCTCCGTCAGCGTGCGGGATGCCATTGTGAAACCTATATTCTTTTTCAAAACGTATTTTGAACTCGTCTACGTCTTCCCCTATTTTCTGTTTTATGGACCCCAAATGTCCATAATCTGCTCTCCTGCGGAAAACTGCACGCGCGGCATCTGCTACAGCTGTCCACTGCTGTCTCTGCTCGTTCCCCATTTGTGCTTGATGATCAAATATTCCGCCTTGTGGATTTCTGCCTGTATAATTCGCTCTTATTTTACCCCAATGTTTTCCCACTGACGACTGTAAGGCTTGTCCGAACTCATGTCCATTTAAACCATATGAGTTATAAATTCCCTCCATGTCTTGGATCCATAATTCTGGATCTTCCTGCGGAGAAATTACCCCTTCCACAGCTTTCCTAGCTTCCTCTAACGACCACGGACGGAAAACTGGGATTGTTTGAGGCTGCTGAGCTCCTATATTAGGATTTGCGACCTGCACCATAGGATACAATCCTTTGGACTGGTCTGATTTACTCAGTCCATCCAGGTCTGGGTACAGACTTGAAATATCCCTGGGGGAATTTAAGGGATTATACGGTGGTGGTCTGTCTTCTTCAGTTGCTACCATAGTTTGCGTTACTGAAGTATTGTTCTGGCGGGTTCTTTTTTGTTTAGAGCCTAAAATTGTAGAGACCAAATAGGTGATGAAGTGGGGCTTTGACGGACCGGCGCTGCAGTCGCCGGTACATCAGCCACCCCACCCCCTCCTGCAGGTCGGGGCTGTCTCTGCCTACGGCCGCGTGGTTGTGTTTCATTATCTTCAGGGCGCACGAACATCACAGTTGTCTGACGATCTGCTTTATTTTTAGCTCGCGCATCCTGCCTATTTTGTGCTTGAATTAACCAACAGTGCGCAATTTCAAGCTCTTTTATTTTTTAATTTTTTTAGCTCCCCTTTTTCGTACTTGCGCTTGTTTCTAGCCTACACAAAACGTTCTCCCATTGATTCACTTTCAACACACCATCTATTTTATACTTTTTCTTCCACTTCTCCAAGTATTTTAAATTATTTGGATTAATCTGATACATAAACTTTTCATCCCCTATGGGATTTCCTTTTCTACTTTGTCCTGAACCCATCCTACTTACTTTTGCGTTGTGTTTATCTACCTTCCAGGACCTTAATCCTGTTTGTTTTTTTCTCTCTCTGTTGTAAGGTACCGTTCAGGACTTTAACCTGAGTTTTTTAGCTACCTTTAATTCTACGACGGACTGAAAACCGGTCGTATTGCTTTGAGGGACTCAAACCTCTCGATTTAACTTTTCGGGGATTTTTTAATCACCCGTTACAAGGGACTTAAACCGCTTGCACACCTGTTCGGGGAACTTTTAATCACCCGGAACCCTAAGCAACGGATTTTAACCGATCGCTTTAAAACTTACTTGCTGTGGTGTGTTTTTCTTCCGGCCGGATCCCGTCAATCCCTCGTTGGCGCAACCTACGACGCTGGCCCAGCGAGGAAGTTACCTCCCGGGACTTTTAGACAGGTCCTTGACCCAGACCACCGGTGGATTTCAGCGCGTCCGCTCCTCTCATCAGCGAGCCGATATTTTGGGATCCGTGTCACGGCACCAGGCTGATAGGGTTATTAAAGATAACCCCTTTTATCCTAGAACGAAAACCACACAACACAAGTTTTAGACATTTCTATAGAAAAGGACAGAGGATGAACCCAAATGGAGAACTTTACTCCCTGAAAGTTTGAGATCGTCTGTGCCGGGTCATCTCTGTCCTTCTGCCTTTATTATCACATATCAAAGAGGGTCAGGAGCATTGGGTCAGGAGGTTTCAGGAATTTACAGCATGGGGGTTTAAAAGGGTCAGGAGGTTAAAAGCAAAGAAGGAAACAATTGGAATTGCAGATGGTGATTTCTCACCAGCTTCATGCACAGCTGGATAAGGGAGACATTCCTTATCTGAGAGAACCATTTGTTATTCCTGCCTAAGGGTAAATAAAACAAAACCTTCCTGAAAGCAAATTCTTAAACAAACCAAATGGCTGTAACTTGATAAAAAATAAAATGATTACATTCACATTTTCCTAACAAAGATGGATAGTAGCGGCGATCTATAGGGGTTAGCCTTTAGTTTAGCATCCAAACCTCCGCGACAGCCGCGTTTTATCGGTCGGCTGCACCGCTTCCGCTTGTCCCTCCTGCGGCGTGGGCTGCTCGGCGAGTCCGCTGCGTTGTGGGCCTCTGGGACTTGCTCCCGGAGCACTCCGAAGCCTAAACAACCCTAAACAAGCGTTTTTGACCAATCTGTATAATCTGACCTTTGCTAACAATGTGACTTCGTCATTGCGTTCTGCTTTGGACAATGTAGCTCCCTTGAAAAAGAAGGTAATTATTCACAGGAAGCTGGCTCCCTGGTTTAATTCAGAGCTGCGTTCCTTGAAGCACAATGTTAGGAAATTGGAGGGAAAATGGCGCTCTACACACCAAGAGGAATCCTACCTAATCTGGAGGGACAGTCTATTGTTGTATAACAAGACCCTTCGCAGAGTTAGAGCAGCATATTTTTCATCATTAATTGAAGAGAATAAAAATAATCCTAGATTTCTCTTTAGTACAGTTGCCAAACTTACACAGAGTCATAGCTCCGTTGATCCATCCATTCCCTTAGCTCTTAGCAGTAATGATTTTATGGGATTCTTCATAAATAAAATTGATTCCATTAAAAATAAAATAATTGGCATCCTCCCAACCATGATTACCTCGTCCTCAGTAAGTGAGGCAGCGTTGGAGGAATCTTTAGAAACTGCGCTGTGTCTGAACTGTCTAGAAGCAGTAGAGCTTTCTGAGCTATCTAAAATATTAGCTTCATCTAAACCTTCTACCTGTATGTTAGACCCAATCCCAACCAAGTTGTTTAAGGAGATATTCCCTTTGATCAGTGGTCCTATTTTAGACATGATTAATCTATCCTTAGTAAATGGATATGTACCACAGGCTTTTAAAGTAGCTGTTATTAAACCTTTACTTAAGAAACCATCTCTTGATCAAGATGAGTTAGTAAATTACAGACCTATATCTAATCTTCTTTTCTTATCTAAAATTCTCGAGAAAGTAGTTGCTAATCAACTTTGTGAACATTTACAAAGTAATGACCTACTTGAGGAGTTTCAGTCAGGCTTCAGAGCTCATTATAGCACTGAAACGGCTCTGGTGAAGGTCACTAATGATATTCTCATGGCCTCAGATAATGGACTTGTGTCTGTACTTGTCCTGTTAGATCTCAGTGCTGCTTTTGATACAGTTGATCACAATATTCTCCTACAAAGACTTGAGCATACTGTAGGGATTATTGGGAAAGCATTAGGCTGGTTTAAATCTTATCTGTCGGACAGATTCCAGTTTGTTCATGTTAATAATAAATCTTCTTCAAGCTCTAGGGTCACTTGTGGAGTACCACAGGGTTCAGTCCTTGGACCAATTCTCTTTACTATATATATGCTTCCGATTGGCAAAATTATCAGACAGCATGGGATTAATTTCCACTGTTATGCTGATGACACTCAGCTATATTTATCCATAAATCCTGATGAATCCAATCAATTACTTCGACTGCAGTCATGTCTTGATGACATCAAAAGCTGGATGACTTTAAATTTCCTGCACTTAAATTCTAACAAGACAGAAGTTGTAATCTTTGGACCAGAGTCCTCAAAAAATAAACTTCTTAATCATTCACTGAATCTGGATGGCATTAACTTGGTCTCTGGTAGTAAAGTAAAAAATCTTGGTGTTATTTTCGACCAAGACATGTCATTTAAATCCCATATTAAACAGGTTTCCAGAGTTTCCTGTTTTCACCTCCGGAATATCGCCAAAATTAGAAACATTCTGTCCAGGAGTGATGCTGAAAAACTAGTCAATGCATTTGTTACTTCAAGGCTGGACTATTGTAATTCTTTACTATCAGGAAGTCCACAAAATGCAGTTCAAAGTCTTCAGCTGATCCAAAATGCTGCAGCGAGAGTTCTGATGAAAATCAACAAGAGGGATCATATTTCTCCAATTTTAGCTTCCCTTCATTGGCTTCCTGTTAAATCAAGAATAGAATTTAAAATTCTTCTTCTAACGTATAAAGCCCTTAATAATCAAGCTCCATCATATATCAGAGCTCTGATTACCCCGTATGTTCCTAACAGAGCACTTCGCTCTCAGACTGCAGGTCTGCTGGTGGTTCCTAGAGTCTCTAAAAGTAGAATGGGAGGCAGATCCTTTAGCTATCAGGCTCCTCTCCTGTGGAACCAACTCCCAGTCTTGGTCCGTGAGGCAGACACCCTGTCTACTTTTAAGACTAATCTTAAAACTTTCCTTTTTGACAAAGCTTATAGTTAGAGTGGCTCATGTTACCCTGAGCTACCTCTATAGTAATGCTGCTATAGGCTTAGGCTACTGGAGGACATCAGGGCCTATTTTTCTCACTCTACTGATTTCTACTGTTCTCCAGTGTACTGTTCTCCAGATTTTCATTGCATTAAATCGAAATGACTGTTGTCATTTCAGCTTTTAACTTTTTGTTCTCTCTCTTTTTTCTTCATAGTAGGTACACCTGGTCTGACGTTCTGTTGACTGTGAAATCATCCAGGGAGGACAGATCACCGACTATTACCATCTAATGTAGAACAGATTACTAGATCAATGTGTGCTTCTGTGCTTTTGTCTGTCTTGTTGTGTCTCTGCTCTGTCTTCTGTAACCCCCAGTCGGTCGAGGCAGATGACCGTTCATACTGAGCCCGGTTCTGCTAGAGGTTTTTCCTTCCCGCTAACGGGTGTTTTTTCTTTCCACTGTCGCTTCATGCTTGCTCAGTATGAGGGATTGCAGCAAAGCCATGTACAATGCAGACGACTCTCCCTGTGGCTCTACGCCCTTTCAGGAGTGAATGCTGCTTGTCGGGACTTTGATGCAATCAACTGGTTTCCTTATATAGGAACATTTTTGACCAATCTGTATAATCTGACCCAATCTGTATAATATGATTGAACCTAACTTGTAAAGTGCCTTGAGATGACATGTTTCATGAATTGGCGCTATATAAATAAAATTGAATTGAATTGAATTGAATTAAACAATCGAGCGTGGTAGTGGTTACGAGTCCAAAAACATTACATGACCGTAACTCCAGCAGGCGCTGGCGGTCATGTACTGATCGGCTGGGTTGATGAGTAGTTTGTAGTGAGTTTGGCAGCATTTTTTATGAAAATGTCGGCGGGTTAGTCGGAGCTGTATTGAGCTAAATTGAATTGAATTATTGTCTGTAAACACAATGCATTTTTGGCCAAGTAAATACTCCCTGAATTTGTCGGTCATGGCCCATTTGAGTGCCAACAGCTCTATTTTCATTGGACTGTAGTTGGACATATTGCGCTCTGGAGGCCAGACCACGGCTGGCATAAGGAATAGGTCTCACTTTGCCATTCTGTTCTTGTGAGAGCACTGCCCCCAAGCCAACATGACTTGCATCTACCTCCAATATGAAAGGCTGAGCAAAGTTGGCATATGCAAGCACTGGGGCACTGGTTAGCTTTGCCTTTATTGCGTCAAAGCTACGTTGGCACTCATCAACCCACAACACCTGCAGGGAGAGACTTTTTAGGTTTGCCAGAGTACTCTGCAACACAGTGGGGCAACGGAGCGGCAAGTTTGGCAAACCCCTCCACAAACCTCCGGTAGTAGCTGGCAAACCCTAAAAATGAGTGTAGCTCAGTGACATTAACTGGGGTTGGCCAGTTTGTTATAGCACCAATTTTTCCTGGGTCTGGGGATACACCCTCATGGGAAATTACATGTCCCAGATAGGCCAACTCCCGCTGGAAGAAACTGCACTTAGCAAGTTTGACCTTAAGCCCCTCATAATGCAACCAACCAAGCATCTTATCTAGCCGCTCCAAATGCGGTTCCACACTGGACGAAAACACCACAATGTATTCAAGGTAGAGAAGCAGTGACTGGCCCTGTTGCACAAACCAAATGGCATCCGGTTCTATTCGAAAAGCCCAAATGGAGTGCAAAAGGCTGTCTTTGATCAATCCGCTTCAGTCACAGAAACCTGATTATACCCACTGGCCAGGTCCATTGTAGAGAACCAGCATGCACCGCTCAACGAGCGGTTAGGGTTAGGGTCTGACAGTTGATGTCATTGTCTGACAGTTGAAATTTAATCATCTTATTATTTTCCTGTCATTTTTCTTTTTATTTTGAAACTCCAGCTGAGTAAAAGGAAGCCTTTGCATGTGGTTGTGTGGCACCCGAGTGGTGGGTTTAATAAATAGAAACTGCAGGACTGTGGGCAGGGCTTTAACAAAACGAGCCAATAAGAGTTAACAATGATTTATTAAAAAAATGATGAGTCACTAAAAGAACAGATGTAGCGCTGTAAGGAGCGGCAGAGTCAATAAATAAGTCTGTATAACGGAAAATGGACTCTTAGCTAGCCCAAAGGGGGGGGCTTGGTCCTCTCCGGCGCTCAGTCCTTCCCGTCGCAAGCTGATCGATCCTCCACGACCACAGCGAATCTCAACGCTGATCCGGCCACTCGTACTCCAATGCCCGGTCATCCGTTCCTCGACAGCGAGCAGTTGGATGAATCACTGCAGCAACTAGTCCTCCAGTCCTCCCGCCCTTCCGCTCCCACACCTGTGATCTGTCCGGCTTCGTCTGCTGCTTCCACTGCACAGCTCCCTCTTTATTGCCGGCCTCCCGGTCTGCACGCAGCTTCTCTAATAGAGAACACCTGGGATCTACAGTGGGCGTCGCCGGGTATGGGTGGTAACGTCACTTCAAAACCAAAACAAAATCAGAAAAACATGCAACACAAAAAGAAAATAACTTCAACATTTAGCGAGCAAATCCAAATCAGCAAAGTAGGAGATATGCAATTAACTTAAAGTCTAACTCTTGGACTGAATATATTTTTACGCAGATGCATTCAAATAGTCACCAGAGTAAAGAAATGTATATTATATGTGAATTATGTGCGCCGTTTGGAAGTAATTTCGATAAAACTTGCTGTATAAGCGAAAGTGCCCGAACATTCTGCATTCGGGCAGTTCCGGAATGTGACGTCACAAACAGAACTAGTACCGTGCATCAGCCTGCTAATACTACGTCTTTCACTACCGATTTGTTAAATTTTATTAATAACTCGTACTCTACGTACAAAAAAATTATTAAAAAAAATGTCTGATACATCTACAAACTCCCCCTCAAGCATCAGCGACTCCGATACAGAATATATCTACGAAGAAACGGAGTTTGAACAAGATGAACCTGAGGAGACTATCTAACGCTGCCCAAGATATAGAGCCCATGCTCCATTGTAAGTACCCCTCAAAATCCTCCCTCTTGAAGTGTGAATTGCATAAAACACTTTTGTCACTGCCGGCAATCCAGTCCTTTCGCGTTTCTTTTACGAATTTATCCCATTTCTTTCGGACCTTTTGATTCTTCGGCCAAGTATGTAGTGCTACTTTCTGGCCTGCACTATACCGCGGTGAAGTTGGTGTGACATTGGACATTCAAGCTCCGCGGAGTCAGCGGAGCACTCTTGAGAAACAAAAATCAAATCAGATTTGTTGACGGTCCCAACGCGTATGGGAGAAGGGAGCAGCTGAGAGACACTGGCCAAAATCTGAGTGCTTCAACCGGATCAACCGTGAGCTAGATCCCGCTGACTCCGCGGAGCTTGAATGTCAAACCAACTTCACCGCGGTCTGCACTACAGCCACCAAGTACGCACCTAAAAGGCATTTTATTGTGGACTTAGTTCGGCAATTTTTTTTAAAAGCGCTTGCTTGTCTCAGAAATTATAGGTTCAGAGGTGGTTCTTCCAGACGCCATGTTGAAAAGTATTCATTCACTACGGAAGCTGGAGAAATGGGGCTTATATCATGAGAGAAGTGGCTATGGGTGGGTTGAAGGGGAATTCCGGGGCGGGACTTCAGCCGGGAGTGGGGGATGTGTGTGTGTGTGAGGAGGGGTAAGGGGGGTCACATAGGGGTGACAGGTGTCATAAAAAGGGGAGGGGTCAGGAAGGGGGGGTCACATAGGGGTGACAGGTGTCATAAATCATTTGGTCATATGAGGGTCATAGGGGCCATAAATCGAGTTTTGACATAAGGTGTATCCTATAGGTGTGTATGGTCCTTTAAATTGGTGACGTACTGATGTGCCGTGTAGGCGGTTGTCACACTGATGTCTTCGGGCTGGTAGGTGAGATGCAGGGGAAGGTCATTTGTCTCCCTGTCATCATCATCATCTAAAAGGTGTCACCCCTGTGGAACATTGTGGGGTAGAGCGGATGGCCATTAGGACCAGCGGAATCTTTATGTCTCAGTCCCTGCCATGGCTGTCGACATATTTCTTTAACATGCTGACCACCATGTGGTTCATTTGGTCTAGCTGTCCCGATGACTGTGGATGGTAGGGGATGTGGAATTTAACTTCCCCACCCAACATGTCGAAAAGTGCAGTCATAATGTTTGACGTGAAATGCGTTCCTCCATCCGAGTCGATGGACAAAGGAAGGCCCCACCGGCTGAAAACGTGATTTAGCAGGACTGCCATGGTGACAGCGGTGTCATTCGGTGCAGGCAAACATTCGACCCATTTCGTGAAGCTGCATGTTATTGTCAAAAGATATTTGTTCCCGTTTGACGATTTGGGAAATGTGACCACGGAAATGTAGCCCCCCTTCGCTGAAGCGGAGCTCGGTCAAGTGGTCGAGTTGATTGAAATTGGCAGCAGGTCAAAAAGCCCTGTACGTACTCCTGGGTGTCCTGGGCCTTTGAAGGCCAATACACAACCTGTTGGAGAGTTTTCAGAGTAGCTTTGTAGCCTCTCTGTCCTCCTACTGGTGAGTCACGGACGTGTGTCAGTATTATCCTACAATCGTTGGAATCTTTGGAACGAATTGACTGAAACTCATAGAGCAGCTCTTTACGTGCTGTTCTCTCTGCTTCAGTGGTCCAGGCATCAGCTTTTCCCAGCTGTTGCATGATTTCTGCTTCGAAACCAGGGTATTGCTCAGTGGATGAGTCCCGGTTCTCTGGTTGATTTGGTGCTGGTTCTGTTGGGTTGGTTGCTATCGCAAACACCAACAGGTTTTCCTTCAGCTTCAAGCGTAGCACCACAAAGGGACCCAGCAGGCAGAGCTTCATGTCACCTGATCAGAATCATGTTGGAAGGAAAAGTAAACACGTTGTCTGGAGAGTCCTGTCTACCAGTCAAGAATAAGGGCAGGTCTCCAATGACGGGAATTATCAAAGTCGTGGAAGGAGCTTTCGATGAGCACCCCAAGAGGTTTCTTAGCCACAACTTGGATCCACATGTGGGTTGGATTCTCCACCAAAAGGTAAGCTGAACAGTTGTTCAGCTCAAGCAGGGGTGTGCCCCGGATTACCAGGTTTGACTCCTGGAAGTAAGAAAGCGGTTGAAAGAAAACCTGTGTGCTCTGTATTTGTTGGCCCTTCATGATGACTAATCTGAACACCTGCAGTCTGTGGTGGTATTAGCACGTTTGTTTCCCTAGCCACCTGGCAAGCCTGTGGGATGGTTTGCCCTGATTGCATGACTTCAGGGGTGCCCAGGTAGGAACTTGGGGTCGCGTGAGCTTGAGCCCACAGGAGTGTCCAGCTGTGCAACTAGTCATACCAGAAGATCAGAACCAACCAACACTGGAGGATGTAAATTCTCCACAATGCTGAAGGGATGAGCGAGTTGTCTTGAGCCAGTCTGTGCATCAAGTATGCACACCCCATTGCTTTCAGAAGCCGGCAAGGCCAGTCTGCTGAGAGAAAGTAATGGCTGTGTTTTATTTCAGCCAGGTGGGGCTTTTCTCTGTACAAAGAGCTGTACAGGTCTTCTGTACGCTGATCGCGGACTTCTCCAACCAAAGAATCAGTAGCATGTCTGGCATGAAGGTGTTGTCCATGTGCATGCCTTTGGCCACTCCGGGGTTATAGGGTTCAACTCCAGAGTGCTTAAGCGAACAAAGGAAAGATGTGTGACTGCAGAGAGATGTTCTCAGATCGCCGGGAAACGATGGTGTGCCGGAGGAAATCGGCTCTGTTGAGGGCAGAAGCTGTGCCAAGAGTTCTTTGGGCTCTTCTGAGCAGGTCACCTGGTAGATAGGGATGGATGGTCCACTACCAGATGTAAGAGGCTTGGGGGTCCCCACTTGGGCCCAAAGATAACCATGATGGCAGTCAATGAGTGGAGCTAACCTGTTCAACAGATCCTGACCCAAAATAAAATTGTCCAAAGTGCAGATGTAGATAGGATGCACTAGGGTCATGTCACGGAAAGTGATGTCTAACCACACCCGTTTGGTGATGCATGACTGATCCTGAGTGTAGCTGGTGATGCCTACATTACACGTCTCTACCTGGAACGGTTTCCCAAGAGACACCATAGCTCTGGTCACTTTTTTTTTTCCAGTGTCCTGTCTAGCAATGTGGCAGTAAGAATTGATGTCTTAATGCCAAATAGAGCTCGACAAATTTTGCTTTCACAAGTGGAGCAAACAGCTTTCGCCATAGTGCTCCGCTTGATTTATGCATGTAAATAACTTTATTGTGATTCCTGAAGGGAGAATTTCAAATTATATGGACACTACAATGGGATAGTAGGAGAGTAAAGGAAGAACAAGAAGAGAAAAAAAGAAAGAGAAGAGGTGAAAGGAAGAAGAGATAAAAGGGAGAGAATGATAAAACGTCCTCCGTCTGCTCCATCACCTGGAAAGAGAGAGGCAAAAAGAACAGCACAACCAACAGACATAAAGTAACAGATACAATCGACTAACACCTTGATGCCATTGCTAAATCATATGTATTATTATTTAAGCTGACATGTGTAAAGTGATACCTGAAAAAAGAAAGTGACAGAAAATAAATTAATTAATTAATTACGGGCTTTCTGTATATAAGTGAACACTTAATACCTGGAACCCTGCACCTGTGGGAGTTTGTAAGAGTGCACTAGTTTAGGTGAAAATTATCCAGAAGGAAATAGCTCGATAATGGTTGTGGAGAACCTAAGGCCCACCTTCCCCGAGCACAGAGGCAGGGGTCAGGGGACCCATAACCCTGGACTCCCAGACGTCTTCACCCCCACCCCCCCCCATACCATGGCCTACATGAATGTGCGTTGTGAAAATGTTTGGAGTGAAAGTGTCTAAAATGCATGATAAAATTGGGAAGAGGGATGTCATCAGAAAGTGGCAACCTCCAGTAACGCCCCCCTCCCCAAGGGCCTACATGTGTGGCGGCGTGATGGAGCAGGCAGAGGGAGTCCGGGGACGGGGAGCAAAGGACTGGGGAGCCATCCCAGGGAGCCAGCTCCCCTACTGACTCCAATAGGCACCCCTGCTCCCCGAAAGCCCCACCCGGAGAAGGGGGCCCCGCCAGCGGCAACACCATAGCCAGGGGGCCAGGGGGAGGCCGCAGGGCCCGCCAGCCAACCACCCACCAGGACCAACACCTCCACCCCCCCAAGCACACCCACCAAGCCTACTGGCTTTACCCCCCCCCCCCAAAAAAATAAATAAATAAATAAATAAGAGGGGGGACCCTGGCAAGCCAGCCCGCACGAGCCATCCCAAACCCCACCCCGCAGGCGAAACCCACACCGGGAGACTACACGGACCAGGACCGGGACAGGGGGCCGGACACAAGCCCACCAGAACGTAGATTCCCCCCCCCCCCAACCCGTAGATTTAATCCCTCCCCAACACTAACATTCAAACAACTCACCATACATTCAACAGTAGACATCCAGGCTGGGTTAGTCCCTACTCCCGCTCCTTCACCTCCCCCCACTAGCAGAGTGCCGATCCAATGAAGGGGAAGAGCATCTGCCCTCAGATGTTAATGTCCATGCCCCTCTACCAGCTCAACAGGCCCCGAGGCCCCCCAGCGCACCAGAGGCCCCGTGCAGGGGCAGACACCCGGGCGCGCGCCGGCCCAGACCCCAGGCGGCACACCCCCCAGAACCGGAACCCCCGAGGCCCCCGTCCGAGGCCGGCGCGCCCCAGGGACCCCAGGCACCCAGACCCACCCCGGACCCACCCAGCTGCAGCACAGCTCTAGTCACTTCTAATTACTCTCTCTCCTTGCTTGCAGAGTTCCCAGCTTCGACGTTCTGATCTCTCATGTTGTACAGTCTGCTTCTTGCTGAGCCTTTAAAATAAACATCCTTAAACTGTTTTTGTGTTCCCATTAGTGTCTGCATGTGGGCTAAAAGCTTGAAAACCATGACAATAACAAATATAATTCAAATGGTTGTGATCCAAGGGCTTTGAGCCTGTAATGATTAACACTAACAATGCATTTATTAATTAGCTGTTATGAACTTTATTTATGCTGGAAAAGTGTGACCGGTTGTTGACTTATCAACTTACCGATTAGACTTATCCAGCAAACGTTGATAACTCAAATTATAATTGCAATTGGAGTTTTAACCCTAACTTCTTTATCACAAACCAATGAAAATGTCTCAGTTAATTCAGTTGTTAACTCAAAAAGAGGTACTTCTTTTGCTCATAGAGACCATTCAACTTCTGGACCAAAATAACTACAAACAATTACTATTTCACACGTTATTTATTAAATTAATAGTTCCCTGTTACAGCAATTATTCTACTTAATAAAAACACTAGGAAACACTACTCGCTAATCAAAGAACATGCAAAAGAAAATAAATGAAAATAAAACAAGTCAAAATTGGATTAAATGGAAGGTCGTACTACTTAAATCAATTCACAGTTGTTTAAGACTGATTGACATTACATTCAAGAAGTCGGCACTTTGACATAGCAACATTGAGAGACAAAATAGCTTTGAGATAGCCCAATTAAAGTACCGGAAACAGACCTGAAGCCAGATGAGCATCTCCTCTGCGTTCCACAACAAGCTAAGCTAACCGTTTAGAACTATACTGTCCCGTCCCAAAATGGCGGCTATGATGACATACGACCTACGGCCTCGCGTGGTACATAAGGGGGGGTGGCCCTAATGACGTATCTAATGCGCCTCCACCTCCGCCTCCACCTCCTAAGGAGGCTGAGGTCCTTTGGAGTGAGCAGGCCCCTGCTTAAAACCTTCTATGACTCTGTGGTGGCCTCAGCCCTCCTCTACGCTGTCGTCTGCTGGGCCCCAGGCAGCGCAGAGTGGGACAGAAAGAGACTGAATAAGCTGGTGAGAAGGTCCACTTCTGTCCTGGTCTGCACTCTGGACTCGGTGGAGGAAGTGGCCGAGAGGAGGGTGTTGTCCAATCTTACATCCATCATGGACAACACCTTTCACCCCCTGCACCAGACTGTAGAGGAGCTGAGCACCTCCTTTTGTGACAGACTTAGACACCCTGTTTGTGAAAAGGAGCGCTACTTATATATATATGAGTCACCTTGAATGTACAGTCATCTTAAATCTGTGCTTTATTTCCTTTCTTTTTTTTCGATCCACTGTATATATGTGGACACACTGTATATACCTTATGCACCTTTTCCTCCTTTTGGCACCTTCTTTTGATTATTTAGCCGCTGTGACAAGTGAATTTCTCTACTGTGAGATCAATAAAGTCTATCTCATCTTATCTTATGTTATCTTATCTGCCTGCCTTGTTTGGGCGGACTTTTGATCGGGAGGCATGCTCGCTTCAGAACAAAGGATTTTCAAAGGAAAATGCAGGACACCAAACACAAACAAAAGAAGGAAAGATGAAGAAAGGAAGAGAAGAGAAAATCATCTCTCAGCGGAGCCAGTTTATCATCAACCCAAAAACAACACAGCCAAAATCACTTATGAAATGCATGCACACACATCAGAAATATCCAGCACAGTTAAACAAACTCCCTTTCGGAGTATTTAAGCATTAACACTATTTCCTAATAGGTTCTGCCCAGGCACAAAATATACCACCTTATGGGTGAAAAAGATAAATAAAGGGGGAATTCCTTCTTTACATGTGTTGCCTCAGTGAGGATGTCCTGGCTCGTCCGTGGGTCCGTAGTTCCCGCAGCGGCGTCGGGCGTGGATCGCTTCGGGCAACGCAGAAGAAAAAGAGGAAAAAAAACAAAGTCTCTGGGGCTTTTAGATGCTTTGTTTGGCCAAAACAAGTGATCGTCAATCCGTGACGATCACTGGGAGATAGTGGCTTCCATAAGAATCAAAAATGAATTTCAAGTATTTTTAAAGTCGACCTCCTGCATAGACATACAGGGAGAAATTGGTTCGGCAATTCTCGGACCAGCGAGAAATCGAACACGTGCCACGTGGGGGAAAATATCTTGGGAGAAACAGCTGCGTGTCTTCTCAATTTGGCAGGCTGCCAGCAAAGAAGGCTGAGATGAGCGCGTTGGGTGCTTTTATGCCCTTTCATAGCAACGAGATAAGGTTGTCATGGTTGGAAACTCAGGGTGACCGTATTGCATGCTGGGAGCTGGAGTCTGTCACATCATAAAATGGCATTACAATAGAAATTATCTTATCAGGGTCCCCACGCTCCATGCTACGGCGATATTTAATTTCTTCCCGTGCCTCACCCTTCAAGTGGTCAAATAAGAAAAATGCCTGTTCTGTAAGCAACAAATGTCGTGCCCTCATGCAGGCCTCCACCTCCTCCAGTCGTTCACCCAAACTTATTCCTGTTCGTCCCCTAAATATGGGACATTTTCGGTCCCGAGGTATAAACACTAACCTCTCAGTCACTGGGGCGACAGTCGGGGCAAGAGGAGCCGCAGGGCTGGAACTTGTGGTAGGTGCACAATGTAAACGCAGCCTCTCGTTGTCTACTTCTAGCTGAGTAATGACATGCCTCAGCTGTTGTAGCTCCTCCTCCATAGTGACACTTATGGCAGTTTACTGCAGAGGTTTGGAAAACATCTGAAGTCTGTGTGTCCTGGCAGCGAGGCGAAGGGAGCAGAAGTCCAGAATATGACCAGGACATGACATCCTGTGTGACCCAAACAGAGGTCAACTGACAAGATAAGGTTGTCTGTTTTTCAACGTTTGTGGAGCTGTTCCCAGAAATAAGACCGTGTCTGCCAGAGAAGGTTGGAAGCACGTGGACGCTGCTGGATCGCGGCGCAGACCAATGGATAAACACAGATTCTTATATGTAACGCCCACACATCTGTGGACTATATAAAAATGTATAACCAGTGTATGTAATCAGAACTCTTAAGCTCACACCCGTGGTACGTGCAAGTATTGGAAATAAATGGGTTCTCCAGTTGGCAAGCAGAGAGACCTCGTTTCCCCGTGTCTTCTTTCTTTTTTACGGTATAATAGTTAAGTAATCTCCCACATAATTGGTGACCCCGACGTGATAGGATAACAGGGAGATCCTCTTCCCAAACAGTCGGCAGGGCTTTCGGTGCGAGCTGGCCACTTTGCGCCGGGACACACAGATACGGAGAAAGACAGGGGGTAAGTGTAAATGTCTTTTTTATACTGCTCTCTTTCTTTCTCTGCTTGTTAATGACAAAATTGCCGCCTGTGAGGTTTGATTTGGGAAGAGTGTGTTTATTGATTGTTTGACAATTGGGAGAGGTCGTTTCTCTGTTTTGCCATCTGTCATTATTTCCCACGTGAGGAAAGAGTTGTCTTAAACAATACAAGACTTGGAATGGTTTGGAATTCCTACACAATTGACTACAAGAGACAACTTAAAAGAAGTGATTTGTTACTCCCAGCCGCTTTAATCGTACATCTCGTTAGAAAACGCTAGTATGACGACGAATAAAAAATGGATCGGACCATGACGGTTTAAGCTGAAGTTTTTCTAATATATATAACTTTTTAGAATAAAGAAATCATCATGAAAGGTTGATTTTAGAAACATACGGCTGGTCGGAGTATTAAGAGATGAAGCCTCTGAGTAAGTGAAGCGTGAAGCGCTGTACAGGCCGATTGGAGGTTCGACTTGCGAGTGACTCCAATGATATGTGGCCTTAGTGAACTGCAGTTGTTTTGTAAAGCTGAGATCTCTGGTTTAGGCTTTGAGGTGAGAAAAAACCTCCGATTAAATTTGAAATAGTAGGCCTGTTTTGAAGTGCATGCAGATTTTTGTTGGGCAAGGCCCAGTAGTCGTAAGCGCTTGAAAAAGAGAAATGAGGTTTCTCTTGGATCATCAGTGTGGTTTTAAAGAGGTAACTGCAGTCTGGGTTGTTTGAGTATTCCGGTTTAGGTAAATGAGGTGAAAGAGCCTCCTATCAAATTTGAAATAGAAGGCCTGTTCTGGAGCACGTGAAATATAAATGTTTACTTTTTTTTATAGTATTAAATACTTACTTTTTTTTTGCTATCGGTCCAAGAAATATGGTTTAAATTATATGTAAAATCCAGGAATATTGGGCATCTGGACCATTATTAGAAAAAACACTAAGTTCCCGGGAGAGTGAGAAATCAGTGAGTGAGAGAGTGTTTGGGATGTGTTGTGTGACAGACGTCTATGTGTGAGTTTAAATGATGAGAGCTCTGTTTGACTAAAACGCATGTATGAAACTGTTTTGTTTGCTGTGCTTTGTTTTTCTCTTCAAAGTCCCATTATCAGAAGTAAAGGTAAAGTTTGTCTAATTTGCTGAGGTAAAAGTGCATGAAAACCTTTTATTTTTTTGTAAGGAAATCTGCTGAACCAAGGTGTGTATACAAGGCGTGTGAGCTGCTGTGTTGAAAAGATGTGGGTGCAGACACGTAAACTGGGTTTGAAGGTTTGACAATAGTTGTGCAGTGGTTTCGCTGGTGGCAGTGGCATCTGCCTGTTCCTGACTGTGTGCTATTATTCAAAAAAAAAGTGTGTTGTTGGAAAACTTTTCAGCTATTGAATCTGCGAGCTTGTCTGCTGTTGTTGTTTTAATTTTGCCTGTCAGTGAGGAAAAAGCAAGCACCATGGGTTACTGATTGACGGTTAGTGACTCGTGCCAATACACACACAGCTCTCCCCCTCTCCCCCTCCCTCCCTTTGCTTCAGCTCAGAGAGAGCAAAGTACAGTCCCTTTGGAGCGGAGCGCAGCACCGCCCGGAGGAAAGCAAACAAATCTCTAAGAGGTAACAGTTCATCAGTTTGCAGGGATTTATTGATTTATTGACTTGAGACAAGTTAACCCTATAGTACATCTTAAATTTTGGTTTTCTTAATTTGGTTTAACTAAACTAATACAGAGCAAAATGGCAAACATTCCAATTGTTATTATTGGGTTAAAATACCCCGAATATGCTACAAAAATTCCCAAAATTTCTAAAAAATGGAACAAAAGGACACATAAGTTTAATTCACCCTGGCCTGAAAAAGGCAGTTTTGATACATCTCTCTGTGAGCAAATGGAAGTCAGAATCATGGATTACAAGGCAAATAATAATTCTAAAAAGAGAAAAGAAAAGCGTGAGCTTGAGTTAAAGATTCTAAACCTTTTCAAGGAAGAAGGTCAGGCCTATAGAAGTGCATTAAAACAGAAACTTATGGAAATGAAACAGCAGTCTGCAAATGGTAAGGCAGAATATTCAAAAGCTGCGGGACTTTATCCATCTCTATGTGGCACAGTTAACATAATGGGAGACTTCCAGTACAAGAACAAGGATAGTCTGATCATAGATGCAACTGCAGGGGGTGGAAGCCAAAATGATTCAACAGAACATAAAGAGATCATGACAAAGGCCTCACATATCAGTTTTACGAATGCAGGAAGGTCGCCTAACCAAAATGTACCTGCAACACAGCAAAATGATCATGCCCTAGTAAACATATATTCGGCTTTGCATAAATCGGGTTCTCCTGTTGCTTCAGTTGCAATGCATCAGAACACTGCAGGCCCAATGAACTCAGATTCCCCTGTAAACACGCTGGATCTTGCACCTAATCATTGTAGTACCGCAAAGAAAACATCTGGGGATCAGAGAAGGTCGTTGACCCTGAAGCCTATGGGTGGAGTTGATTGTTATGCAGACTACGCAATGAAACAAAAGGGTGATTCATTTTGGGTAAACCTAGATCATGAAGGGTTAAATTTGCAAAGAGAAATTGATCGCACCATAATTGAGGAATTAGAAAAGGAAATTGATGAGGAAGCCATAAGACAAAATATTGTACCAGAAAATGCCAGCGAGCTTTTAGAACAAGAGGCAGTAAAGGGCCCTACAGGAGGAACACAAACAACTACTGGCAGGAGAAGTGATTATGATTTAAGATACCGACCCAACATACATTCACCTGACAGATACACAGATAACAAACAGTTACCCATACTTGTAAAAGGGAACATTGCTCATTATGTCCCATGGGC
Organism: Fundulus diaphanus; assembly: GCA_037039145.1. Classification (NCBI taxonomy): domain Eukaryota; kingdom Metazoa; phylum Chordata; class Actinopteri; order Cyprinodontiformes; family Fundulidae; genus Fundulus; species Fundulus diaphanus. Next base: position 1,280,686 of record CM073125.1, read on the forward strand.
GTCTCAAGACTTGATCGGCCTGGTTGGCAGATTGCCAGACATAAATGAGGGTGCCAGCAAATGGATAAAGGTGTTTGAGGAGGAAACTGTTGGGAAAATGCTAGCTCTTGGCGATTTAAAAGCTGTTTTTGCACAGTGCCTGGGAACACCTGCTATGGAAAACGTCTTAAAGGAACGTTTCGCGTGGATGCTCCAACAGAGAGCTGATGGAATCGGCTTCAATTTATTTCGCACAGCACTGTGGGAAGCGCTGCGAAAAGAATATCCCACTAAGATTGACCCAAAGGCATTAAGAGGAGATCCAATCGATAATGCAGAAAATCCAGCGTCTTATATTGCAAAGCAGCTAAAAAGATGGAAACAGGAAACAAAAGAGGAAGTTGATAAGAGCCCTGTGCTGACAACTCTGTTCCGGAACTCCATCATTGAAGCAATGCCTGATCCTGTGAGAAGCAGGCTCGAGGATGTCGTGGCTCTGACGTCAATGCCTCACAGAAAGTTCCGTGATCATGTGATACATGCAGTGGAGAAGTACAGAAGAGAACAAATGAACATTACAGAACAAGATAAAAAATGTACAAAGAAAACTGGCACAAATGCAGCTTGGAGAACTATCAGGAAAAAACAAAGCCAAAACCCAATCTACAATGATTAAAGTGACTGATAATGTAACCCCACCTCAAGGTTTTTCAGAACCTGTACCTAATGTGACAAATCTAGCACAAAGGAGTTTTCCGGCTCCTCAACTTACCCAGCCGCAACAACCGGTGGTTAATGTCTATCCTCAAGCATTTATCTCACAGCCATATGGGCCTCGTGGACGACAGCAAAGAGGTCCTGCCTGGACTAGGGGAGTGGTGGCCTAGTGGTTAGAGCACAGAGCTTCGGTCCCAGAGGTTCTGAGTTCAACTCCCACAAGCTGCCATTCTGGGTCCCTGAGCAAGACCCTTAACCCCCAGGCGCCGCACAGTGGCAGCCCACTGCTCCCCAAGGGGATGGGTTAAGATGCAGAAGTGAATTTCTCCATTGTGAGATCAATAAAGTTCAATTACTGATTACTAACAGAGGCAGGCCTGGTGCACCTGGAATAATGGGAGCATGTTGGACATGCAATGAACTTGGACATCGTGCCGAGCATTGCCCAAGAGGCAACAACACCTACCGAAGGCAATCGTGTGGCCGGTTCCGTCCAGGTCCAACAAGACGTCCTGTAAACCCACCAAATTTTGGTTACTAGGGGGGCCCAGAGAACCTTACAGGGGAGAACCAGTGCCCGATCGTAAGTGACGGTGCTGAAAAGGAACCTATGTTAAAAATTCTAATTGAAGAAAAAGAAACACCGATGCTGGTCGATACAGGAGCAGCTTACACGTGTGTAAGTCCAAATTATGCAAAGCACATGTCTAATAAATTCATTTCAACTGTAGGGTTCTCGGGAACAAGACAGTTAATACAAATGACAGCTCCTGTACGACTGGCAACTGATGATGATGAGATAAGAATACCAATCCTTGTCTCTGACCAAACACCAATTAACCTGTTGGGAAGAGATGCATTGTGCAGGATGAAATTAAAAATCTGGTGTTCACCTCAGGGTTTGTATGTTGACAAAACAGGTCTGGATCTTCAAATGTACATGCAAACACATGAAGCTAATGTTTATTGGCTAGGAGACATTTCGGGCCCAGTTGAAGATGTAGTCACTAACTGGGGCCGGTACATTAAAGCTCAAATTCCAGAAGCCAGAAAACCTTTTCTAGATTACCACTGCACCATGTTCGATGACATTTCAAAGAACATGGAGAAAAATGGGACAGTTCTACAAAAGACAGAACTGTTAATCTTGAAACACAATGTATTGTTATTGGAAACCAAGGTGCAGCTTTAAACGTGAAACAAAATGATTTCACTTCAGAGTGGTACAATGTTCCAGACTCAGTACCACACATAACATTGTTTGTAAATAAAGGATTTCATGCAAAAGATCTGGGACCAATGATGGAACTTGCAACCAAAGCAACATGGGAAGACACAGATAACCCATAAATTTTTCAATCAAGTGATGGAACAATGATCAAGATCGTATGTGAAACAACAATGACAGCAAAACCACAAGTTGTGACAGTGCCTGTTGATCTAAAAGACCAGTCTGAGGAACATGGTTCCTCTGAAGATCAACCATTAATGCAGAACATGCTAAAAAATGTCTCTGAGCACTTATGGTCCAAACATGTCACATATGTGGGCTTAGTAAAATCTGCAGAACCAGTCTCAGTTCAAATAAAACCAAATGCACGGTTTCCTTTTAGCCAGCAATACCCATTAAAACCAGAAGCAGAACAAGGCATTCAGAAAACCAATGACGGATTGATGCAAGCAGGTGTGCTGGTGGAAGTAGAAAGTCAATGTAATACTCCAATTTTTCCAGTTCTGAAAGCAGACAAAAACAAATACCGTCTTGTTCATGACTTAAGAGAAATAAACAAGATAATAGTAGACGCAGAATCGGATGTGCCAAATCCAAATACTCTTTTAAATTCAATACCATCTGAAGCACGTTTTTTCACCGTGATTGATCTCTGCTCTGCATTTTTCAGCATTCCGTTAGCGGAAGAGTCGCTACATTTATTCGCATTTACCTACAGAAATAAAAAGCTCAGTTATACCCGATTGCCTCAAGGGTTTAAACTCAGCCCGCACATATTTAATCAGGTGCTAAAAAATGATTTGGAAGGACTCAATTTAACTGGATGTCATATTTTAGATGAACCCAAACGTAGCCACACACAGAGTAAAGTTTTAAAGAGAGTTTATTGAAGATGATGAGTTGTGGAGGATGATGACCAGAGTTCAGACCAGGCTGGAGCTGCAAATGGTTGGAGCTGGCAAGCAGGACGGGGCCCAGAGCAAGGAGGCAGCAAAACCAACAGCACGGCAGAATGAAGACTAGGAACCAGAACCACAGCGGGATTAACGGCACAACTGAGTGAATACTTGCAGGACCGGAGAGAGAGTGAGCAGGACCAGAACCACAGCAGGCAGGCAGAGATGAAGGGAACACGGGCTGGACGAGAACGAGATGAGATGAGCAGCAATGAGCAGCAATGAGCAGCAATAAGCAGAATCAACAGGAACCAACAGAACGAACCGACAGGGGAGGACTGAATGCAGGGAGCTTAAATAGGGAGGCTGACAGGTGTGCTGAGTGCTGACTGATTAGTGACTGACAGGTGTAGATGATTACTGAGGTGGAGAGGAGACTGAGGTATATGGAGGGTGAAAAGTGCCCTGAAATGTGCATGGTGCAGCAGACAAAGCTGCACTATGACATTACCCCCCCCCCCTTAAGGCCAGCTCCCAGACGGCCAAAACAACACAACAAAAAACGACTCACCCAGGGTGGGTGGAGGGAGGCTAGGATGGGGGGCCAGATTCAAAACCAAAACTACCCAACCAGGGCGAACCAAAAATAAAGAGGGAAACGTAGGCAAACACGTTTTGCTGAAAGGCAAAAACCTAGGAAACGCCGGGGGAACTAGAAGGTGTAGGAAAATGCCAGGGGGAAAACAGGCGTACGTAAACGCCAGGGCTCAACCAGCGTGTGGGAACGCTAGGGCGTAAGGAAACGGGAACATTTATAACACCAGGGAACAGAAAATAACTAAGACGCCAGGAACCAGATGCCGTGTAACAAGCCAGGGAACAGAGGGCGTCCTAACACGCCTGGGAACGGAGGGCGAACTAACACGCCAAAGAAACGTAAAAATCTAAACAACAGGGAGACAGAGAAACTAGGAGGACTCAGGAGAACTAGCCCAACAGGGAAACTAGGGGAAGTCAAAAACAGAAACAAAGGAGCGTGAAAAAGCTCATAACTAGGGAGTGCAGGAACGTAAACGAGCACTAGGAGCTTAATAGGCTAACAAGCTCTGGGAGAGAACAGGAACCCATAGAATATAGGGACCAGAGGACAAGACAGAAATTGAAAAAAAAGGCAAAAACTAGAAAACTAAGCAGGACAGAAACTAAAGGACTATAAGAAATCTAAGAACCACTATATTAATTCTGAAACTAAGGGATGATAAATAACTCAAAACTAAGGCAGAACTAGAACAAATAAACATGAAAACACTGGAGCCTTATGGGCACAGGCAGTGACAGCTGCTAGGAGATCGGCAGCGGCTAGGCCACATATAATCGTCGTGGAGGACGGCCAGGGCGTGGCAGGCGGCGGAGCAACATCGCCTGATCGAAACCTCGAGGAGGGCGGCCCCGACGTGGCAGAGCCAGATGTGGGCGTCGCGACCCCGACAACGCAGAGTCAGACATCGAGGTGGGCAACCCCGACGACGCAGAACTAGACGTGGGCGTCGCGGTGGGCGACCCCGACGGCGGAGCCGGCAAGCCCGAAAAGGGTGTCGCGGAGGACGACCCCGACGTGGCAGGGCTGAATGCAGGCGTCGCAGAGGGCGACCCCGACGAGGCAGAGCTAGAAGTGGGTGTCGCGGTGGGCGACCCCTACGAGGCAGAGTGAGACGCGGGCATCGCGGTGGGCGACCTCGACGTAGTGACATGGTCTGTTGTGGCCAGCGGCGGAAGAGGACCCTGGAAAACACTGGGTTACCGACTAAGGGTGGCGCCAAGCCACAGGACACAGGACTACCGGCCTCGGAGGTTACAGGACTACAGGATACGGAGGTCACAGGACTACAGAGTTCAGGAGAACCTGGGCTACAGAGTTCAGGAGAACCTGGGCTACACAGTTCAGGAGAAACTAAGCTACACGGTTCAGGAGAACCTGGGCTACACGGTTCAGGAGAACCTGGGCTACACAGTTCAGGAGAACCTGGGCTACACAGTTCAGGAGGCCCCGGGCTGAAGGGTTCAGGAGGCCCCGGGCTACAGGAAACAGGCGGCGCCTGGCTACAGGCCTCAGGAAACGCCTGGCTACAGGCCTCAGGAAACGCCTGGCTACAGGCCTCAGGAAACGCCTGGCTACAGGCCTCAGGAAACTGCGGACCCTCCTGGGTCTCTGCGTCGACGGCGGACGGCGGACCCTCCTGGGTCTCTGCGTCGACGGCGGGCGGCGGGCACACCTGGGTCCCCGTGTCGCAGACAGACGGTGAACCCTCATGGGTTACTGCGTCACATGTAGGCGGCGGACCCATCTGGGTCTCCGTGTCGCATATAGGCGATAGACCCTGCTGGGTCCCCACGTTGGACGGCAGGCTGGCGTGCTGTAGACCCGCGTCGGGTGCCGGACTGGCGTGCTCGAGACCCGCGTCGGACGGCGGAATGAGAACTGACTCTTTGGCTGCGGGCTGAATATGAACCGGGTCTTTAGCTGCAGGCTGGGCAGGGACTGCGTCCTGGTCTTTGGCTGCAGGCTGAGCAGGAACTGCGTCTTGGTCTTTGGCTGCAGGCTGAGCAGGAGCTGAGACTTTGACTGCAGGCTGAGCGGGAGCTGAGACTTTGACTGCAGGCTGAGCGGGAGCTGAGACTTTGACTGCAGGCTGAGCGGGAGCTGAGACTTTGACTGCAGTGGGTTGATAAGGAAACAGGTCCTCCCTATCCCCGTAAAAGAAGTCCCATAGCTGGGTCTTATGGATCCGGGGTGCTCTAGCCAGACTCACCCGAGTAGCAGCAGTAACTGTATCCGGCTGACTCACCAGGGGAAGGGAGGTGACGTCAGCTCCAGTAGGTGCGGCAGCAGCGGCGGCGTCTGGCTGGGCATAGAGGGAGGTCTTGTGCCGGCGGTCCCGGCGTCTGCGCCGGGAGGAACCGGACAGCGAAGGAGTGGCTGCAGCTGGCGATGAAGCAGCGGGAGCTGCGGCAGAGACAGCAGCGACAGGAACCGCAGCAGCATCAGGAGCTGCAGCAGCAGTGGGGACAGTCAGTCTTTCGGCGAGCGGAGCTAAGGCTGGATCTGCGGCTGGAGCAGCAGCGAAGACAGTAGGGACAGCTGCATCAGCGGGAGGGTTCTCGGTGACCCAATAATCCCAGTCTATCTCCTTTAAAAGGCCAGCTATTCCGGGGTGTCCAGGGAGCTGGTGCACCTGCTCCTCCCAGAACCTTCGTAGCTGGACCACAGCCTCGATACGCTGAGACAGGGGGCTCAAGGAAGCAACTGCGGCCAGACAATCTCCCAGTCTCCGGCGCAAAGATTCCACCGCACGGCTCACAATGCATGGTTCTGCGTCCATCTGACACCTCTCCTGAGGTGGACTCCGTGTGGGGTTCAGGTTCATGTGGTCGGTTCGTTCTGTCATATTTTAGATGAACCCAAACGTAGCCACACACAGAGTAAAGTTTTAAAGAGAGTTTATTGAAGATGATGAGTTGTGGAGGATGATGACCAGAGTTCAGACCAGGCTGGAGCTGCAAATGGTTGGAGCTGGCAAGCAGGACGGGGCCCAGAGCAAGGAGGCAGCAAAACCAACAGCACGGCAGAATGAAGACTAGGAACCAGAACCACAGCGGGATTAACGGCACAACTGAGTGAATACTTGCAGGACCGGAGAGAGAGTGAGCAGGACCAGAACCACAGCAGGCAGGCAGAGATGAAGGGAACACGGGCTGGACGAGAACGAGATGAGATGAGCAGCAATGAGCAGCAATGAGCAGAATCAACAGGAACCAACAGAACGAACCGACAGGGGAGGACTGAATGCAGGGATCTTAAATAGGGAGGCTGACAGGTGTGCTGAGTGCTGACTGATTAGTGACTGACAGGTGTAGATGATTACTGAGGTGGAGAGGAGACTGAGGTATATGGAGGGTGAAAAGTGCCCTGAAATGTGCATGGTGCAGCAGACAAAGCTGCACTATGACACTGGAACTGTGTTACAGTATGTGGATGATTTGTTAATCTGCGGAAACATATTAAATGACATCAGGACTCAATCAAAGTTCTACAAAGATTAGCAGAGGGAGGACACAAGGTCTCCAAACAAAAACTACAGTATTGTCAACCACAGGTAGATTACCTAGGAAGACAAATATCACAAGGAACAGTCGGCATTTCACCTTCTCAACTGGAAGGTGTCAGCAAAGCTCCAAGTCCACGAACAGTCGACGAAATGATGACATTTTTGGGAATGACAGGTTTCAATGCAGACTGGATTGAAAACTAAGCGGAAAAAACAGCACCGCTTAGAGAACTCATAAAAGAAACAGGAAACCAGTCGTTGAAAGCAGTGTTAAAATGGACGACTGAAGCTAAAATAGCTTTTGAAACACTAAAACAGGAAATGCAAGTGGCACCAACTTTGGCATTGCCAAACTATGACAAACAATTTTACCTGTATGTAGCCAACAGAAAAAACATGTACGCATCAGCTGTACTAATGCAAGAAACCTGTGTAGGACGACGAAAGCAAGCCATTGCTTATTACAGCACTAAACTAGACAATGTGGCCCAAGGCTGGCCACCATGTTATCAAGGTCTAGCAGCAGTCTACTATGCTTATGAAAAAGCGTCAACCATAACAACCCACCACAAAATCACAGAACTGATAAATCAAGGAAAGTTTGTGATGACTCAGGCAAGATGTTTACAGTATATGCCACTTTTAACATATCCAGATGTAACTGTACAAAGGTGTACAACGAACAACCCTGCTGACATGGTACCTCTGGACTGTGAAGGAGAACCACACGAGTGTCTTGCAGAAACAGTGAAATTCACAAGACTAAGACCTGATTTAGAGTCAACTCCAATAATGAACGCAGAAGTCACTTATTTTGTTGACGGGTCATGTTTCAGAGATCATCTTGGAAACCACGCAGGCTATGCTGTGGTTGAACAAGTAGGAGACACTTTTGTAACAGTTAAAGCAGAAAAATGTGAGCAACCATGCTCTGCCCAAAAGGCAGAACTAAAAGCTTTGACAGAAGCGTGCAAACTAGCAAAAGGAAAAGTAGCAAACATATTCACAGACTCGGCTCATGCCCATGGGGTGTGTTATCTGTTTGCTGCTGTTTGGAAACAAAGAGGTTTCAAAAGAGCAGACGGCAGTCCAGTACTACATAAAGAACAGCTAAAAGAGCTGATTGCATCGATGATGCTGCCATCAAGACTTTACCATCGTAAAGGTAACGATTTAGTCATTAAAGGGAACAACGCCGCAGATGAGGCAGCAAAACTAGCATCTAAGTGCCAGATGGCTATCTTGGCACCAGTGGTCACCTTGGAACCAATGGTGACACCAGAAGACATCATTTTGATGCAGCAGGAGGCAGGTGCGAGTGAGCACGCTCTCTGGGCGCAGAGAGGTGCGACAATGAGTGAAAGTGGTTTGTGGAGATCACAAAGTGGACATTTAGTTGCACCAGTAGCATTGTTGACAATGTTGGTCTCAGACGCACATGGTTTGGATCACTGTGGAAGAGGGAAAGTGATGGGAAAGTTGAGAAAGCAAGGTTATTGGTCACCTTACATGCAAGCAATGGTGGATGAAATCTTGAGCCAATGTGAAATATGTGCAGAAAACAATGTACGAAAAGGGATAAAATCACCGATTGGACACATTCCGGTCCCTGAGGGACCCTTTAAACATCTTGTGATAGATTATGTTGACATGATAAAGCCAGTACAAGGGAAAAGATACATGTTGGTGGTGATCGATCGGTTCAGCCGATGGGTTGAAGCAGTCCCATCAAAGACATTGGGAGCTGAGACAGTGATTAAGTTTCTGACAAGAGAGGTGATTCCGAGATTTGGCATCCCATCAGAAATCAGCTCAGATAATGGTTCAGCATTTATCCAGAAGGTGTTGAAAGGTGTTTTGTCAAAGCTAGGAATTAAACAATGTTTTGGAGCAGTCTACCACCCACAGAGTCAGGGTATTGTAGAAAGAATCAATGGGACTTTGAAAGCTAAGATGAATAAAATCTGTGCTTCTACTAACCTAAACTGGGTTGATGCTTTGCCGCTTGCGCTAATGAGCTATCGCATGCAGTTGCACCGCAGCACACATTTAACCCCGCATGAAATGCTAACAGGCAGAACAATGCCAGTGCCTGAATGGAGGCTTCCATTCAAAGGCCCGGCACTTGAACAGCTACAAACAGAGTTGAAAGCATATATGGATCAACTAACTGCTATCCATAGAGCTATCTATCTGCAGGAAAAAACCAGAAGTTCCTGTCCAGAGTCGGTGGTGAAGAGACCAGTCGAACTAGGAGACCTGGTGTAAGTGAAGGTGTTCAGACGTAAATGGAACAGCTCGAGATGGGACGGACCCTTTGAGGTCAAACGAGCAACCGCAACCGCCGTCCAAGTAAAGGGGAGTGATAGGTGGTATCATTTGACTCATTGTACTAAAGTACACGCCAGAGACACTGTGAAGACAGACATTGTGAAGCCAGACAACGGAAAAGAGTGTGAACAGAAAGTTTGCAGCAATGAGACTGGTATTAATGACATTTCACCTGTGGATGTTGGCAGAAGTGGTGAACCTAACAACAGCGAGGCCGGAGATGAACTCTCACAGCCTGCAGCCGGCACCACAGCATCAGCCAACGTCTGCTCAACCACGAGTGGAGAGAGCAACGAGTAATGTGTGTCGAGACGATTGACATGAAACCATGAAATATGGGACTTCAGTCTATAAAGGGAAATCCACCTTTGCAGAAGATAAGTACAACACAACGTTAATGGGTTTGAACACGTAAACACCAGTGTTTTTGCCAGCTGAACTGAAGTTAATGACTCATCTAGGTCTTAAATAACAGTTAGGAGAAAAAACAAAAAGGTTGCGTAAGAAAAGAGAGACCCATGCCGAATTCAAATGGAAAGCAACGGTAACCGATACAGGATTTCGTACAAAATTAGATACAGAGTTAGAGGTGAACATTTATTACAATGATCAAAAATTGTGTGGAAAAAGTGTCAAAAAGGAATATACAGAATATGGGATAAATCAGTGCTCACTTATTCTGTACATAAAGGACGATGGTTTTGAGGTAGAAATAAAAATAGAATCCCACAGGGATCCCGAGGACAACTACAAATATAACTTAACAATGAAGAATCTACAAAACCCCAATGTAGTATCAGGAAATGGTGATTTAGAACAAATAAGGAGTTAAATGCTACAGTTCAAATGTTTAATGACCGAATTAGGATACATGTGGAGCCAGACAGTGATAAATATGACTTGGTTGAAAGAAACGTGATTATCTCTAGATTACTGCAAAAAGGTGACAGACGAAGGATGTGTAATTCGCATACTAATGTAAGTCATCAATTATCAAGTCAAAATCAAGAAAACATTAATTGTAATATGACTGTTTGGAATGCAGATTGTGGATGGATTATTGAAGCAAATGTAATAGCTTTCCAGATTGACAAAACATACGAGTTGAAATTCGAATACGTCACCTCGAGTGTAGATTCAACTATATTATGGAACTTACCACATAAAGAGACGCTACTAGAAGAAGTTAATTGTTTTCCCCCAACAACTATGGCTACTAGAACTACAGTAGAAGTTAAGAAAATTACTGTCCCTAGTGGAAATGTGACTTTACCTACTTCAGTCACCAAATCAGGACTAAATAAATCGACAACTTTAGTGGAAAAGACATTAACGGTCACATCAGCTTCTAAAATTTTAAATAGCACAATACAAATTTCAACAAATAATAGTGATATTACAAACAACAGGCTCCAAAGAAGGCAATCTCCTTTGTCAGAGCTGGAGAAAAACCCAGAGCAAACCAACGGGCTACAATAGGCCTGCTCTACACAGCATCTGACTGGCAGCTGCAGGTCGACCTGGGTAAGCAACTAAGGTTCCCCCAGCACATCGCAACAACAACCCTCAGATATGATCATGACCTCTCAGTCATCCAAACATCTGATCATACTGGAACTGACAGTGCCCTGGGAAGAAAACATCGAGGAAGCCAATGAGAGGAAGAGGGCTAAATACCAGGAACTGGTGGAGGAGTGCAGGGGGCAGGCTGGAAGACATTCTATGAGCCTATAGAGGTAGGCTGCAGGGGTTTTGCAGGGAGGTCCCTGTGCAAGGTCCTCAGCCGCCTGGGCATCGTAGGAGCGTCTAAGAAGAGGGCCATCAAATCCGCAAGTGAAGCCGCTGAAAAGGCCACTAGGTGGCTTTGGATAAGGAGGGCAGATCCGTGGGCAGCTACTGGGACGCAAGTCGGGGCCTGATCACCCCCGGCTGGGTCGCCTGGGTGAGGGTGTATGATGTTGCGAGACCCGAAACACCCAATGACCCCAGGATACATCACTGATGATGCGTCCCAGTGCATCCATGAGGTGTATCTTGTATAGTTATCATCTGGCACAGCCAGTGACTCCTAGGAATAGACTAGGTGACAGCCAAGAAGAGTTTGGCCGACTACTGGAGAGACAGTGGACAGCACGGAAAGACGGCACTCGGGGCAGGTTGGGGTAGCATCCCAACCTGTATCTTTCGCGAGAGAGAACCCAAATCAAGCTACGGAAAGCCCTACAGTAAGATACCCCCAGGAGATCCCGAGAGGGGGGGAGGATGAGATCTCCAACCGGACGGACCACACGGTGATGACCCAGGCAAACGGACAAACGACGAATGTGACATGCATTTGCGGAAAGCTGTGCAAGAACCACCGAGGCCTGAAGATCCATCAGGCTAAAATGAAATGCCTGGACAGAGACAATGAGGTACAACGCTCAGGTCTTGTACCTGGTGAGACGCAGGAGGAGCCCGGCCAGGAGGCAACCCACAGAGCCCAGTCCCTCCACGTACCTCAGACTCTCAACCCTAGCAGAGTAATTCCACAGCAGCGGATTAAGTGGCCCCCAGCCAGCAGGAGGAGCGAGTGGCAGCAGTTCGATGAGGATGTGTCCAACATCATCCAGGCCACAGCCAAAGGAGACGTGGACAGCCGCCTTACATCGATGACCACTGTCATTGTCAGCTACGCCCGGGAAAGATTTGGACAGGTGGACAAAGGAAAATCGAAATCCACTCCCTACACAATGAGCCGCAGAGCCACCCGGATACACCATCTACGCCAGGAGCTTCGCACCCTGAAGAAGCAGTACAAGGCTGCTACGGAGGAGGAGAAACAACCCTTGGCGGAACTGAAGAACATCCTGTGCAAGAAGCTGATGACGCTTCGTAGAGCAGAGTGGCATCGGAGAAGGGGTAGAGAGAGGGCAAGGAAGCGAGCAGCTTTCATCGCCAATCCCTTTGGCTTTACCAAACGACTCCTTGGGGACAAGCGCAGTGGCCGGCTTGAGTGCTCCATAGAGCAAGTAAGTCAGTTCCTCCAGGACACTGTGAGTGATCCGTTGAGAGACCAGGAGCTGGAGCCTAACAAAGCTCTAATCAGCCCAGATCCCCCTACAACGGAGTTCAACCTGAAGGAGCCAAGCCTAAAGGAGGTTGAGGAGGTCGTCAAGGCAGCCCGCTCTGCATCAGCACCAGGCCCCAGTGGAACCCCTTACCTGGTCTACAAGCGTTGCCCAGGGATTCTTCGGCACCTGTGGAGGATCATGAAGGTGATCTGGAGAAGGGGAAAAGTGGCCAACCAGTGGAGGCATGCTGAAGGAGTTTGGATCCCCAAAGAGGAGAACTCACAAGACATCAGTCAGTTTAGATCCATCTCACTGTTGAGCGTGGAAGGGAAGGTGTTCTTCAGCATCGTCTCAAGAAGACTGACAGAGTTCCTCCTCAAGAACAGCTACATTGACCCATCTGTACAGAAGGGAGGGATCTCGACTCCTGGCTGCTTGGAACACACTGGGGTCGTCACACAACTCATCAGAGAGGCCCATGAGAACAAAGGCGACCTAGCTGTGTTGTGGTTGGACCTGGCCAACGCCTATGGGTCCATACCACACAAGTTGGTTGAGCTTGCTCTCCACCTCCACCATGTTCCCAGTAAGATCAAGGACCTGATCCTGGATTACTACAATGATCTCAGGATGAGAGTTACTTCTGGGTCAGAGACTTCGGACTGGCATCGTATTGGGAAGGGGATAATTACAGGCTGCACCATCTCTGTTGTCCTCTTCTCTTTAGCCATGAACATGGTGGTAAAGTCAGCTGAGGTGGAATGTAGAGGGCCCCTGACCAAGTCAGGTGTGCGAGAGCCTCCCATCAGAGCCTACATGGATGACCGGACCGTAACGACTGCGTCAGTCCCAGGGTGCAGGTGGATCCTGCATGGCCTCGAAAAGCTTATCTCCTGGGCAAGGATGAGTTTTAAGCCCTCCAAGTCAAGATCCATGGTCCTGAAGAAGGGGAAGGTGATGGACAAGTTCCGGTTCTCCATCTCAGGAACTGTCATCCCAACCATCACAGAGCAACTCGTGAAGAGCTTGGGGAAACTCTTCGACTCCACCCTGAAGGACTCAGTAGCCATCCAGAAGGCCAGCTTGGAACTTGGAGCCTGGCTTACCAAGGTAGACAAGTCTGGCCTACCCGGTAGGTTTAAAGCCTGGATCTACCAGCACTCAATCCTGCCCCGCATCCTCTGGCCTCTGCTGATTTATGCAGTCCCAATGACAGCAGTGGAGTCCCTAGAGAGGAAGATCAGCAGCTTTCTTCGAAAGTGGCTGGGACTTCCTCGCAGCCTCACCAGCGCTCCCCTGTATGGGACGAGTAACATCCTGCAGCTTCCTCTCAGTGGCCTCACAGAAGAATTCATGGTAGCACGCACCAGAGAAGCGCTGCAGTACAGGGACTCGAAGGACGGCAAAGTTTCAGCAGCTGGCATAGAGGTGAGAACAGGAAGGAAGTGGAAGGCCAGGGAAGCGTTGGAGCTGGCAGAGTCGCGCCTTCGACAGAAGGCACTAGTGGGAACTGTGGCAACAGGCAGAGCAGGCCTGGGATACTTCCCAAAGACCCTCATAAGCCAGTCACGAAGGAAGGAAAGGCACCACCTGATCCAGGAGGAAGTCAGAGCAGGTGTGGAGTAAGAGCGTGTGAGTAGGGCAGTAGGACTACGGCAACAGGGGGCCTGGACAAGGTGGGAGAGCGCTTTACAGCGAAGGATTACCTGGACAAACATCTTGCAGCCAGATTTCCAGCGGGTTCGCTTCCTGGTCCAGGCTGTCTACGATGCCCTGCCAAGCCCAGCAAACCTCCATGTGTGGGGAAAAAGTGAGACCCCTTCCTGCCCGCTATGCTCTGGTAGAGGCTCTTTAGAACACCTCCTTAGCGGCTGCCCGAAGGCTCTGGCAGATGGTCGCTATCGCTGGCGCCATGACCAGGTGCTCAAGGCAGTCGCTGAGAGCGTAGCCTCAGCCATCAACTCCAGCAACAAACAACAGGCTCCAAAGAAGGCAATCTCCTTTGTCAGAGCTGGAGAAAAACCCAGAGCAAACCAACGGGCTACAATAGGCCTGCTCTACACAGCATCTGACTGGCAGCTGCAGGTCGACCTGGGTAAGCAACTAAGGTTCCCCCAGCACATCGCAACAACAACCCTCCGCCCAGATATGATCATGACCTCTCAGTCATCAAAACATCTGATCATACTGGAACTGACAGTGCCCTGGGAAGAAAACATCGAGGAAGCCAATGAGAGGAAGAGGGCTAAATACCAGGAACTGGTGGAGGAGTGCAGGGGGGCAGGCTGGAAGACATTCTATGAGCCTATAGAGGTAGGCTGCAGGGGTTTTGCAGGGAGGTCCCTGTGCAAGGTCCTCAGCCGCCTGGGCATCGTAGGAGCGTCTAAGAAGAGGGCCATCAAATCCGCAAGTGAAGCCGCTGAAAAGGCCACTAGGTGGCTTTGGATAAGGAGGGCAGATCCGTGGGCAGCTACTGGGACGCAAGTCGGGGCCTGATCACCCCTGGCTGGGTCGCCTGGGTGAGAGTGTATGATGTTGCGAGACCCGAAACACCCAATGACCCCAGGATACATCACTGATGATGCGTCCCAGTGCATCCATGAGGTGTATCTTGTATAGTTACAAAGGTAAATACAAGTAAAATGGAAGTGCAACCTACAGAGGTTGCTAGGGACTTGGACAACGCAAAACCTACGGTGATTCGACCTGAGAACATAATAACAGAACCTCCAACAACCGTTATAACTAAAACAAATCTACAGACAATAGTTTCAAATACAATTAAAACCACAAATGAAGTTTTAAATACTACTAAACCCTCACTAATAAGATTAATTACAACGGCACCTCCTCCGGTTGAGGTAACATCAGATCAGGACAACAACCTAATATTAGAATTCACAGAACTAGATCCAAAACAGTATGGATGCTCTGAAAAGGAAGGATGTGAAGATTTCTCTGAAGGTTTGGATCAATTTTATGAAAAACACCATCCAAAAGTAGCTACGCCAAAAGCAATAAATAAATTACAGGATATTAAATGGCATGGAATCAGACCAAGGGGTGATCCTTTATGGCAAAGAGTCATACGTAATACATGGTATAGCTGGTCATGGTATACAGCAAGAGAGTTAACTAAAAATGATTGCTTAATCTGTACTGCTGCTCCGGGAGCAGTTCCTATGGTTATTCCAGAAAAATACACGTCAAAAGAATGTGCATTTGTACAACGTGAAAAATGTAGGAATGGTGAGTTCTCTTCAAGAGAAGACGCAGTGTCATTCTTTAAATTACCTATGTGTGGTTTGAGTTGCAGACTCTTATATGGCTCAAGAAATTCTCATCAATACTTAGAAAAATGGAAAGGGTATAAATTAGAATCATTGTGTGCAGAATTTAACATTAGTACTACAGGTAATGTTCCACCCACTGATTATGAAATAGATTATGACGCAGACTACGAATGTTTCGTCAGTGGAGGTTTTGAGGACAATGAAGGAATCAATGTAGGAAACACCACTGTAAAATGTAATGTAACTTGGGTGTTATCTTGGTTTAAGCATGCAAATGTAACACCAGTGTTTGCTACAAAGCCGGTTTGGTTTGAAAACCCAGATTTTATAGAAGAGGACTGTAAAAATATAACTATGACGATTCCCAAACTTTTCTTTTTAGGAGATCAAACGTATCCAGCAGCAGACAGTTACTGGATGTGTGGTGACGACATGCTAATGAACACCTTACCACTTAAGTGGGTAGGGCTCTGTGCATTAGTACGAATGAAGGTACCGATAACTTTAGTGTATGAAGGGGTAAAAGAATTAGCTCAGATTGAAATAGGTAAAGCTAGGTCTCATCGGAGTCTAGACGATTACGGACTAAATGAAGAAGTTTATTTAGATCTTATTGGTCAACCAAGAGGAATTCCAGATGAATTTAAAGCACAACATGAAATTAAAGTAGGTTTTGAGTCTATTTTACATCAAATTACTATTAACAAAATGTTGAATGGACAAATTACATTTACTATAATCAGCAAAGGATGATAAATTTCACGGTAGAAGGATTCATGGCACTGGGAGACCAATTACATGAAACAAGTAGAATGGTAATACAAAACAGACAAGCCTTAGATTGGCTTTTAGCAAGTAAGGGAGGTGTTTGTCACATGTTCGGTAGTGATGGGTCGATGAGGCGTCATGAAGCGTTTCGACACATTGCCAAACTGTATTGATACTGCGCCGATACTGTGTCACTGAATACTGACACTTGCTGGACCTTAAAAATCCCTACAGGCAACCTGGTTGACAGAGTTAACTGACACTGATTTGATGACCAAGTATACACAATACAATTTAAATCATTGTATGTTGCATTGTATTATTTTATATTTTCATTTGAATTAAACATATATTTGATTTTTTTTAGATACAGTCAATAAATAATGTGAACGAGGATGCTTGTGGACTGGCTTTTTTATTTATTTATTTTTACAAATGTTTTGCTGCCATGTCCTTTCAATGCCGCCCCCCCCCCCCCCCACACACACACACACACACACACACACACACACACTGTTGATCGGGCGCTGTGTTTAGTTACCTGACAGATATCATCTGTTCTGAAATCAGAAATGCTGAGTATGACAAAGGGAGGAAGAACTACTCAGGGTAGCAGCTTTCTACTAAGGGTAGATCAGCCGTTTTTTCTGAAACGATGCTCAGAACAAAGACGCACAGCGCAACCCGCCCAACCATAAAGGCGTCTGCCCAACCCATCCATCAGTGGTGCGCTCCAAATCAGCACCTGGCGCTCACAGAGCGAGACTGTGGTACACCATCACACCAGAGTTGCAAAATGGTTAAAAATTAACCATTATTAACCGTTATTTTGTTTACAGTTCAGCTTGGATTTTATTTACTGCGCAGCATAGCTTTGCTGTGCACGAATGCACACGCGTGCAGCTTAGAGGGAACAGAAACAGTTTGGCGCGTCAGTCAGTTCGAAACAGTTCCTGTATCGATCACGTGACTTTCCCGTGTCGATACACGCATCGACACAGGTTTTGCTCTATGAGCTCGACACATGCGCCGACGCATCGGTGTTGCCGGACCCATCACTAATGTTCGGTAATCAGTGCTGTACATACATTCCCATGAACACAGCTCCTAAAGGTTCGTTTAGGGCAGTAATGGTTAAACTTATGAAACTTAGAGAAGAAGTAAAAGTGCTGGAAGAAACAACTGGTCGTGGAAAAGTCTGGAAGAAATCTTAGGGGAATGGGGCGCTTTAGCCGCTAAAACAGGACTAACTTTGGTAATAACGCTGATTGTAATTTTTTTGTTTGTGTGTTGTGTTGTGCCTATTTTGAAAAGGTGGATTGTGGGAACGATGTATAGATAGATGACATCAGGCAGCAGCCATCGAAAGGGCTGATATCCCGGCCGCCTGGACACGTCTATGGACTCACACGTATGCTACAGACTCATTCCAAATGGAAAGGAGCCCCGTGATCGAGACAGACTCTTTTTGTTTTCAATGAATCCATGGACTCATTCAAACCAAGCATACGAACTGAAGACTGACTAACCCTATTAAACCTTGTTTAAGTTACTCAATCTAAGAATAAATAAATAAAATATAATATAATAAAGCATTAGTAGATAAGGTAGCACAGGCGGCCGGTTAGTTTAATCTATCATAACATTATATTTTAACATTTGTTTCTGTTTAACCATCCGTATCAGTATTATTAGCAAGATAATTTGCATATATATATATAATCCATGTATTTCATATGTTGTTTGTTGTTGGTTGTATATGTTACATTCTATTATGTTATGTTATATTATGTTTATGTACTCTTTTTGAATGACAAGTGGTGGATTTCATTGCGAGTAGCATGGCTGATTTCCAACTGATGCTGGTCGACCTGGCTGGCGGATGCTCAATGGAGAACCGAGATCCATGGGAGAGTTTTTTCCCCTGAGAACAGTACATGAATCAGTGCCAACAACGGGGTTTTTCGCTTCCATATTAGCTGGATTGATGCCAATGTAAAAGCAATGACTATTTTGCATACTTCTCTCCTTCTCTCTCTCTCTCTCTTCCTCTCTGTCTCTCTCTCTCTCTTTATCTCTCTCTGTTAATGGAAATGTGTTATTGATTGTAATCTGCACTTAGTACTTATCTGTTTTGATCAACACTTATGTGGACACCTTGATTACATTAGTATATTATCCATTGGTTGTGTAAGCAATTACATTTTTTGGATGTTTGTTATTATTACAGCTAAGCTTTATTAGTGTGGAGTCAGATTTTCTCTTTATACGATGTTTAGTCTATGTACTTTAGTTTATAGAGGGTTCCTTAGGAGTGATACGTAAGTAACGTAACAAGGGAGGATATTCAGAGGTTTGGAAAACATCTGAAGTCTGTGTGTCCTGGTAGCGAGGCGAAGGGAGCAGAAGTCCAGAATATGACCAGGACATGACATCCTGTGTGACCCAAATAGAGGTCAACTGACAAGATAAGGTTGTCTGTTTTTCAACGTTTGTGGAGCTGTTCCCAGAAATAAGACCGTGTCTGCCAGAGAAGGCTGGAAGCACGTGGACGCTGCTGGATCGCGGCGCAGACCAATGGATAAACACAGATTCTTATATGTAACGCCCACACATCTGTGGACTATATAAAAATGTATAACCAGTGTATGTAATCAGAACTCTTAAGCTCACACCCGTGGTACGTGCGAGTATTGGAAATAAATGGGTTCTCCAGTTGGCAAGCAGAGAGACCTCATTTCCTCGTGTCTTCTTTCTTTTTTACGGTATAATAGTTAAGTAATCTCCCACATTACTCAGAGTGAGGACCACTGTTCTGCCTTTTCAATAATAGACATACACAAAAAACAAAACCAGCACTGCTGCTCTAATTAAAAAAAAAACAAGTCTCTGCCTCAAAACAGTAACATCCTGTCAGCAATGCAAAATGTGACAACTTCTGTCTTGTCAGAATTTAAAAGCAGGAAATTTAAAGTCATCCGGGTTTTGATGTCATCAAGACATGCCTGTTGTCAAAGTAATTGTTGGGATTCAGCAGGATTTATGGATAAATATAGCTGAGTGTCATCAGCATAACAGTGGAAATTAATCCCATGCTGTCTGATGATTTTGCCAATTGGAAGCATATATATACTGTAAAGAGAACTGGCCCAAGGACTGAACCCTGTGGTTCAGCACAAGTGAATCTAGAGTTTGAAGAAGATTTATTATTAACATGAACAAACTGGAATCTGTCAAACAGATAAGATTTAAACCAGCCTAACACTTTCCGCTTAATCCCTACAGTATGTTCAACTCTTTCAAGGAGAATATTGTGATCAACTGTATCAAATGCAGCACTGAGATGGAAATGGGAACAAACAACAATGCTGCCATCTGCTGGGTATTTCTGCAATACTGAGGATATTAAAAGGGGGACAGACTCTTTAAAGATTGATACAGCATTATCTGATAAAGATCTACTATAATAAAACGTTCTTTTGGGGGTGGAGAACTCAGTTAAATTGGACTCAAAGGTTATTAAAAAGGAAATACTGTTAATTCTTCACAATCAATGCCATATGTCAGCACAAGATCCAAAGTATGAAGGCAAGAGTCGGTTTATGCACATTTTGAGCATAACCAATTGAATCTAGATTAGTTTTAAATGCTACATTAAGATTATCACATTCAGTGTCAACATGAATGTTAAAATCCCCAACTATAATAACCTTGTCAGTGTTTAACACCAAATCAGATAAGAAGTCTGAGAACTTATCTAAAAACTTAGAGTAAGGCCTGATGGACGATACAAAACAATAAAACAAAAGAGGTCTTTTGCTTTGCAGTTTGGATGAGGGAAACTAAGGGTTAACTGTTCAAAAGTAGTGTAATTAATTGGCCTGGGACTAATTAATAAATCAGACTGAAAGATGGTTGGTACTCCTCCTCTTCCCGTAGTTCTAGGAATGTGGAAATTTAAACAATTAGAGGGAGTTGACTCATTTATACGAACGTAGTCCTCTTACAGCCAGGTTTCTGTGAGAAAAAATAAATCAATCTGATTATCAGAAATCAATTAATTAACTAACAAATGCTTTGTATGGAGAGACCTTATGTTTAATAAACCACATTTAACTGTTTTATTTTTTGGTTCAAGTTGAGTCATGTTGATTTTTATTCGATTTTTATGATATGCTCCTTTTAGATCCATTTTTAATCTGTTTTGTTTTGGCTGTGGGAAGGACACTGGCCGTTTCTCAATATGCGTTCTTGAGCGGTCTCGTGTGTATGGAAAGCCGATTGAACATTTATTCTGATATCTTGATATCAGGCATAATTGTCATGTACATGCAAGCCATTTCTGCCCACTAGTTAACTAGTGAGCCATGTTTCTGTGAACTAGTTAACTAGTGAGGGCCAAAATATGCACACTAGTTCACTAGTGGGAGCCAAAAGGCTCACTAGTTAACTAGTGAACACATTTTAGCTTAACTAGTTAACTAGTGAGAGCCAGAAATGTCCACTAGTTAACTAGTAAAGGCCAAAATGCATACCAGTCAGCTAGTTGAAAGCTTTTGGGTCGCACTAGTTAACTAGTGACAGCCAAAAATGTGCACATGTTTACTAGTGAAGGCAGAACACCTCACTAGGTGATGGCAGTAGGCTCACTAGTTAACTAGTTGATGCATCATTTGTCCAAACTAGTTAACTAGTGAGGTCATAAATGTATACTAGTAAACTAGTTCAAGACAAAATTCACACTAGTCAACTAGTGGCGCAGAATTCAAATTAGGAGGCGGAGAATTCTGGAAATTGAGGCTTTCTATTGGCTCCCTATGTCCAAATAGAACATGACAACCAATCACAGTGCAGAATTTGACGAAATCCCACCCACAACATTTGCATGTGGCACACAAGTTAACATGCTGGCCAAAGGTACTCTAGCTAGTAAACTAGTGGCTTCAGTGTGACACTTACATGTAAACTAGTGAAGGCAGAACTGCTCACTAGTGAACTAGTGAAGACACAAATGCCCACTAGTTAACTAGTGAGGTCTAAAAAGTGTCACTAGTTTACTAGTGTGCACCAAAACACCCACTAGTGAACTAGTCATGGCAAATTCCATTCGACTAGTTAACTAGTGAGGTACAAAAAGTGTCACTAGTTTACTAGTGTGCCCCAAAATGCCCACTAGTTAACTAGTGAAGGCCATTGCAGCCCCACTAGTTAACTAGTGAGATGCCAAAACTCACTTGTTAACATGTAAAGGCCAAAATGCCCACTAGTTTACTAGTGAGGGTGTTGTGGGCCTTACTAGTTAACTAGTTGCATGCATATTTTGTTCACTAGTTAACTAGTTACACCTAAAAACACAAACAAGCTGACCGTTTTTGTCCACTAGTTAACTAGTTGAACAATTTAAGTCTCACTAGTTTGCATGTGTGGCAGTAAAGCAGCTCACTAGTTAACTAGTGCGCACAACACACACACTAGTGGCTGTTTTTGGAGCTATCTAGTTTACTAGTAATGCAAAAGGTACTCTTACTAGTTAACTAGTGACACATTGGCATTCACTAGTTAACTAGTTGACATGTTTGGCCTTACTAGTTTACTAGTAATGGAACAGGACATGCTCACTAGTTAACTAGTGAGCATATCTGCATTATTAATGCCTTTCACTAGCTTATAGAGGGCATTTTGAGCCTTACATGTTAGCTAGGGAGGACAAAACATTGTCCATAATGAACTAGCAGGAGAAAAATGGCATTCACACTAGTAAACTAGTTGAATTTGAATAAATACACAAACGGCTGGCATTTTGTGCAACTAGTTAACTAGTGGGACGTAACATTGTCCCACTAGTTAACTAGTGTGCAATGTCGCACTTGCATGCAAATGAAGAAGGCGGAACAAAGATTTTGATTGGTCCATTTAGGAATCAGAAACCTAGAAAAAATGGATGACTTCGTCCAGGCTGTTCTAAGAGCAAACTTTTATAAACCAGAGCTCTCAACTCTCACGCATTGACCGTGTGACACACGCATTTCACTGACTTCCCACGCTCACACGCAACACATGGCATTTCACACGCAAACATGGAATTTCTCACGCATAAAAATCACAAAGCCCATCTGAGCTGCGGACGAGAAAACTCCGCCTTCTGCTGAGCTGTTTCGGCTTCTTTCACAGCTTGTGGCCATCCGTAATTCCTGCTGCAGTTCGTGTTAACAGAGCAGCAGGAAGAGTGATCAGAGTTATGAATAATTTTAGTCTTAACAGTGGTGAAAGCGAGCTGGTACGGTCCTGTACCGCGTACACATGAGGGGAGGGGAGGGGGTGGAGCTGCTTGCTTGCTGCACGCAGGATCATAAAAACAGTTCTGCTATCCAGATGCAGTTTAAAACGCCACTTGGTCTGTTTCATTTTTACTAATTCTGCATTTTTTAACTACATGCACCGTATTTCTGTGCCTCCGGGCTTGCTCACCTCCCCCTCCTTTTCCCTCGGAGCAGGTGCTTTTATCACCGTTCACTATTCAAAACGTGAATCACTACGTTTAATTCCCTCACATCGGTAGCAACGTGTGCCAGTTAAAGTCAATAGGACAGTTGCTCTTGTATTTTTAACAACATAGAATCACTGGCGCTTCGGTGGGCGTGCTGCCTTGCGCTTTAATTCAGGTGCGCACTTTTAGGGGTCATTTTAAAGAATTTGTAACATCAGGGGCTTCATCTCAGACCTGCTTTCTGAGAGTGAAGTGGTCTGTTAGAAATTACTAAAGTTTGTACACAACATACACATGTGGAATATTGCTAACGTGTTACTTTAGCAATATTCCAATTGCTAAAGTGTTACTTTTACATTATTACTTTTGGGTGTGTATTCACCAATTTAGATGTCAAACTTTCATAAAAGCTGTCTTAATGCAAGAAACAAAACCATTAAACACATGAAATAACAATTAACTTTAAATAACTAAAAAGGTTTTGTTAACTTTTCACATGAAGCTGGATTAACAGCTAGTAAGATACCTTTGATTAAGTTGGTATACTAATGTTTAAACCAGGGGTGTAAAACGTACGGCCTGCGGGCCGGATCTGGCCCGCCGAACGATTTAGTCCGGCCCGGTGGCCAAATGCATTTTCATTATTCAACGGCTGTGTCTCCTCGGTGCATCGACCGATCTGCACCAGATTTTTTGTGAGTCGTGGGGGAGCGCTGCCCAACGCGTACGTGTGTATTGCATGGTAGACGGGTGAGGAAAATGCATGACAGCTTCTGCGGTGGCTGGCGGCGGGAGGTGCGCGTACCCTAGCGGTGGCCCATAGGCCAGAGCGGCGCTTGGCTGCGAGGGCCGATCATCACCGCTTGCGGTTTTAATTAGGCCCGAGCAGCTAAGCGCTGCGAAGGCCTATTGTATCTGTAGTGTTAATTATTATTAGGCCCGAGCAGCTAAGCGCTGCGAAGGCCTATTGTAACTGCAGATTTTATTATTATTATTATTATTATTATTATTATTAGGCCCGAGCAGCTAAGCGCTGCGAAGGCCTATTGTAACTGCAGATTTTATTATTATTAGGCCCGAGCAGCGAAGCGCTGCGAAGGCCTATTGTTTCTGTGTTGTTTCTTATTATTATTATTATTATTATTATTATTAGGCCCGAGCAGCGAAGCGCTGCGAAGGCCTATTGTTTCTGTGTTGTTTCTTATTATTATTATTTTTATTCTGCCCCCCTAAAGAGGGGCCTTTTTGGGGGATTTATCATATTCAAAAACTCACCAAACTTGGCGGACGCATGAAGACTGTTTAAAAATTTTGTATTTTAAGGTCCTCATAAAAATCTAAAGAAAAATGCCTCAACGGCGCCACCTAGCAATTTTCAAAGGACCCTTTGCTATTCACTTACTTCATCGTAGAGACATGAGATTTGGTACAGTGTTAGAGCTCACCAAGTCGCTCAGAATTTACAATTAATGTCATAGTGCAAATATCACAGGAAGTCGGCCATTTTAGATTGAAGGTCTGATTTTGACCCGATTTTTGACGTTTACAGCATTGGTATTTGATCGAACTCCTCCTAGAGATTTTGAGCGAGCAGCTTGAAACTCGGTCAGTCTGATCATAAGGCATGGCCAATTAAAAGTTATCAAAACGGTGAGTTTTTGAGCATGTTGAAGGGGTGTTAGCAGGGGTCAAAGTTCACCTACTCGCCACAAAAAATAAAACTGTTATATCTCCTACACAGAAACACATAGAGGCACCAAACTTTCTGTGATTGATCATCATTGGGTCTTCTTTAATATCCAATGGTCAAATTATGACATCACTTAGGCCACGCCCCCTGACAACAGGAAGTGTCATGTTTTGCTGTAAACGGTCGCTATGTTACCCCTCTGAGCTAATCAACATGAAACTGTGTCCAGAGACGGAAGACATGTTGATGTATTGTGGATTCCAGCCCCAAGTGGATTCGATGGAGCAGGAGAGCGTGGCGGCGTGGTGAAGTCACCTCAAACGCCGCTGCCATACGTTTGGCTCTGAATTCCACATTTTTGGGCCGAGCTGCTTAAAACTCACTTGGATGCATCCTTATCCACCCCCCAACAGGAATCCATAACAAACTTTGGTGGGCGTGACCTAATGCCTCAACGGCGCCACCTAGCAATTTTCAAAGGACCCTTTGCTATTCACTTACTTCATCGTAGAGACATGAGATTTGGTACAGTGGTAGAGCTCACCAAGACGCTCAGAATTTACAATTAATGTCATAGTGTAAATATCACAGGAAGTCGGCCATTTTAGATTGAAGGTCTGATTTTGACCCCATTTTTGACGTTTACAGCATTGGTATTTGATGGAACTCCTCCTAGAGATTTTGAGCGAGCGGCTTGAAACTCGGGCAGTCTGATCATAAGGCATGGCCAATTAAACGTTATCAAAACAGTGAGTTTTTGAGCATGCTGAAGGGGCGTGAGCGGGGGTCAAAGTTCACCTACTCGCCATGAAACACAAAACTGTTATATTTCATATACAAAAACTCACAGAGCCACCAAACTTTCAGTAGTTGATCACCACTAGGTCTCCTACAATATCCAATGGTCAAATGATGACATTGCTTAGGCCACGCCCCCTGACAACAGGAAGTGTCATGTTTTATTGTTAACATTCGCTATGTTACCCCTCTGAGCTAATCAACATGAAACTGTGTCCACAGACAGAAGACATGTTGCTGTGTTGTGGATTCGAGGCCCAACTGGCTTCCATGTAGCAGTGCGGCGTGGTGGCGTGGCGAAGTCACCTGAAAGGCCGCTGCCATATGTCCAGACTTCCATAGGATATTGACAAATTTAATAAAAAGTAACTTAAAATTACCTTAAAAGGACAACATTTTTAAAAGTCAAAAGGCTTATTTAATGCTTTGAGAACATCTCTTCTATTCGGCTACAAAATCAACCAAAACAGGATGATCTTTTAAGCTATAAGACCATTTTTAAGATGTCAATACATAGATTTTAAGCTGGTGGGTCGCCACTGCCTCCGGTGCCCTAATGCATCGCTGCATCAACTGATCTCCACCAGTTTAATCTCGTCATGGCAAAATTATTTTTTCTCTTCATGTGTGGCCCTAATACTCCATGGTAAGAACACCGCTGTCGTTACCGCGGGTCCTGGGGAAAAAAAAAAAAACGCTGCTCCTGGGGGGAGCGCATAGATGTGTAATACTTCTCATTGCAATTCAGACAGTGCAGTTAATTTTAAAGAGGCAGTTTTGGCGCATATTATGATAGAAATGGGCTGCGGGGAGCCTAAGTGTGTTGTCGTGGGCGTGTTTACCCGCTGCAGGTAACCGCTGTGAAACAATCAGAAAGATTTCCCTGATTAATAACATCTTTATGGAGCGCTAGACTTATTGTTACTATGTGCTGCTTTACCAGTTCTCTCTCTCTCGCTCGCTCGCTCGCTCGCTCGCTCGTCATCGGACAAAAATCAAACTGCTTCGTGTTTGTATTTGAAATTGTGCGTCAGACTCAGATTTAGAAGTGTTGTTACGACGTTTGAGCTGTAACTGCAACCATTATATATATCTTGTAACTTTGACAGACAACACCAACTGTCCCCACAATCCAGGGCACACAATACCACAACAGACCTCATCACGCTCTACAGTACATCAAGAAAACTAAATCAACTAAAACAAGTTCACGAGTGCACTTGAAATGAAGTTAATCCATATTTGTGTGTCAGGGTGTCTAAGCACTCTCCAGAATTTGACATCTCAGCAGAACCTGTAATAATTATAGAAAGTAACGTTATAGTTGTTCTGCCTTTTGTTAAGACAGCAAGGAATTCATGTCGTGAATACATTACATAAATAAGATATTAATTAATTCTTAGTCAGAGGAAATCCATGGTAAAAACAGTTAGAAACGTTTTGGGTTCATATTTAATCAGAGTGAGACATCACAACTTTGTTAGATCTCTATGTGAATTACGTGAGATAGTGAGTGCTCTCACCCTAAAAAAAGATCTTTGACGTATTTTGCTCCGGTTAAAAGCTGCTTTTCAGCTATTAAGCTAGGGAAACTGCTAATGTTGAAGTTGAATTTGTTCTACACGCTTCTGCCTTGGAAAAATATTTGTCTTTTTACAAAAACAATGTTTAAAACCAGATTTGGTAACAAAGGTTATTCAGACAACGCAAGAAAAGGAAGCTTTGTGTGGGGAACTTTTGTCCTAGCTGTCTAGCTGCATATGGCCCCAGGACAGCACAATAGTTTTCTTGAAGTATAATTTTGGAGAAGTAGAAACAAGTATTCATTTCAAAAGGTAGGTAAAAAAGGAAAAAAGTTTTTACAAAATCTTAAAATGTTGGATAGTCGTTATTTCAATCTTGCTGTGAAAATTGGTGAAATATTATCATTTTTAATGCTTAGATATAAAATTGCAAGGCGATTACTAAAATTGCCTTTTGTTGAAAATGTTTTTTGGCATGCCATACTTTATATTTATAGGTAGCCTAGATGTGCATAATAAGAGAGTGGAACTAAAAGCTGGTCTAAAATTTTTATGGAGCTTTAACTTGCTAAGAGTAATAACGTTAGATGATTATATCTTTAAAATGAGATAACTGTCTCATAAAATGTGATAGTTTACTTGGTCTAAAGAGATGATTCAATTCAATGTTATTTATATAGCGCCAATTCATGAAATATGTCATCTCAAGGCACTTTACAAAGTCAAAATCAATCAGATTATACAGATTGGGTCAGATTATACACATTGGTCAAAAAAATTCCTATATAAGGGAACCAGTTCATTGCATCAAAGTCTTGACAAGTAGCATTCTCTCTTGAAGAAGCGTAGAACCACAGGGAGAGTCGTCTGCTGTGTCCATGGCTTTGCAGCAATCCCTCATACTGAGCAAGCATGAAGCAACAGCGGGGAAAAAAACTCCCCATTAACGGGAAGGTAAAACCTCCAGCAGAACCGGGCTCAGTATGAACGGTCATCTGCCTCGACAGACTGGGGGTTACAGAAGACAGAGCAGAGACACAACAAGACAGACAAAAAAGCACAGAAGTTCTACATTAGATGGTAGTAGTGGGTGATCTGTCTTCCCTGGATGATGCCACAGCTAACAGAACACCAGACCAGGTGTACCTACAATGAAGAAAAAAGAAAAATCAAAAAGTTAAAAGCTGAAATGACAACAGTCATTCAAAATTGAAGAACAATAGACCCTGATGTCCTGCAGTAGCCTAAACGTATAGCAGCATAACTATAGAGGTAGCTCAGGGTAACATGAGCCACTCTAACTATAAGCTTTTTAAAAAAGGAAAGTCCAAAGAGCCAGCTTCTAGTGGAGAAGTTCAAGTATCTTGGGGTCTTGTTCACGAATGAGGGGAAGATGGAGCGGGAGATCGACAGGCGGATTGGTGCGGCGTCTGCTGTGAAGCGGGCGCTGTACCGATCCGTTGTGGTGAAGAGAGAGCTGAGCCAAAAGGCGAAGCTCTCGATTTACCAGTCGATCTACGTTCCTACCCTCATCTATGGTCACGAGCTTTGGGTCGTGACCGAAAGAACGAGATCCTGGATACAAGCGGCCGAAATGATTTTTCTCCATAGTGTGTGTGAGCTCTCCCTTAGAGATAAGGTGAGGAGCTCAGTCATCCGGGGATGACTCAGAGTAGCCACTGCTTCTTCACGTCGAGAGGAGCCAGTTGAGGTGGCTTGTGCATCTGGTTAGGATGTCTCCTGGACGCCTCCCTGGTGAGGTGTTCTGGGCACGTCCCACCGGGAGGAGGCCCAGGGGAAGACCTGGGACACGCTGGAGGGACTATGTTTTCTCTGCTGGCCTGGGAACACCTTGGGATTCCCCTGGAGGAGGTGGCCCAAGTGGCTGGGGAGAGGTACGTCTGGGCCTCCTTTATAAAGCTGCTACCCCCGCGATTTTGCTAAAGTGTTCCCTTAGCAATAGTCCAATTGCTAAAGTGTTACTTTTCCATTACTTTTGGGTGTGTATCACCAATTTAGATGTTAAACTTTCATAAAAGCTGTCTTAATGCAAGAAACAAAACCCTTAAACACATGAAATAGCAAGTAACTTTAAAAAACTAAAATGGTTTTGTTAACTTTTCACATTAAGCTGGATTAACAGCTAGTAAAATACCTTTGATTAAATTGGTATACTAATGTTTAAACCAGGGGTGTCAAAGGTACGGCCCGCCGAACGATTTAGTCCGGTCCGGTGGCCAAATGCATTATCATTATTCAACGGCTGTATCTCCTCGCTGCATCGAGCGATCTGGACCAGATTTTTTGTGAGTCGTGGGGGAGCGCTGCCGAACACGTTCGTGTGAATCGCCCAGTGGACGGGCGGGCAAAATGCGTGACAGCATCTGCGGTGGCGGGCGGCCGGCGGTGCGCAAATCCCAGCGGTGGCCAATAGGCCAGAGCGGCGCTTTGCTGCGAGGGCCGATCATCACCGCTTGCGGTTTTAATTATTATTATTTTTATTCTGCCCCCCTAAAGAGGGGCCTTTTTGGGGGCTTTATCATATTCAAAAACTCACCAAACTTGGCAGATGCATGAAGACTGTTTAAAAATTTTATATTTTAAGGTCATCACAAAAATCTAACGGAAAATGCCTCAACGGCGCCACCTAGCAATTTTCAAAGGACCCTTTGCTATTCACTTACTTCATCGTAGAGACGTGAAATTTGGTACAGTTGTAGAGCTCACCAAGACGTTCAGAATTTATAATTAATGTCATAGTGCAAATATCACAGGAAGTCGGCCATTTTAGATTGAAGGTCTGATTTTGACCCCATTTTTGACGTTTACAGCATTGGTATTTGATCGAACTCCTCCTAGGGATTTTGAGCGAGCGACTTGAAACTCGGTCAGTCTGATCATAAGGCATGGCCAATTAAAAGTTATCAAAACGGTGAGTTTTTGAGCATGTTGAAGGGGCGTTAGCAGGGGTCAAAGTTCACCTACTCGCCACAAAAAATAAAACTGTTATATCTCCTACACAGAAACACACAGAGGCACCAAACCTTCTGTGATTGATCATCATTGGGTCTTCTTTAATATCCGATGGTCAAATGATGACATCACTTAGGCCACGCCCCCTGACAACAGGAAGTGTCATGTTTTGCTGTAAACGGTCGCTATGTTACCCCTCTGAGCTAATCAACGTGAAACTGTGTCCAGAGACAGAAGACATGTTGGTGTGTTGTGGATTCCAGCCCCAAGTGGATTCGATGGAGCAGGGGGGCGTGGCGGCGTGGTGAAGTCACCTCAAACGCCGCTGCCATACGTTTGGCTCTGAATTCCACATTTCTGGGCCGAGCTGCTTAAAAGTCACTTGGATGCATCCTTATCTAGCCCCCGACAGGAATCCATAACAAACTTTGGTGGGCGTGACCTAATGCCTCAACGGCGCCACCTCGCAATTTTCAAAGGACCCTTTGCTATTCACTTACTTCATCGTAGAGACATGAGATTTGGTACAGTAGTAGAGCTCACCAAGACGCTCAGAATTTACAATTAATGTCATAGTGCAAATATCACAGGAAGTCGGCCATTTTAGATTGAAGGTCTGATTTTGACCCCATTTTTGACGTTTACAGCATTGGTATTTGATCGAACTCCTCCTAGGGATTTCGAGCGAGCGGCTTGAAACTCGGTCAGTCTGATCATAAGGCATGGCCAATTAAAAGTTATCAAAACAGTGAGTTTTTGAGCTTGTTGAAGGGGCGTTAGCAGGGGTCAAAGTTCACCTACTCGCCACAAAAAATAAAACAGTTATATCTCCTACACAGAAACACACAGAGGCACCAAACTATCTGTGATTGATCATCATCAGGTCTTCTATCATATCCAATGGTCAAATGATGACATCACTTAGGCCACGCCCCCTGACAACAGGAAATGTCATGTTTTGCTGTAAACGGTCGCTATGTTACCCCTCTGAGCTAATCAACATGAAAATGTATCCAGAGACAGAAGACATGTTGGTGTTTTGGATTCCAGCCCCAAGTGGATTCGATGGAGCAGGGCGGCGTGGTGGTGTGGTGAAGTCACCTCAAACGCCGCTGCCATACGTTTGGCTCTGAATTCCACATTTTTGGGTCGAGCTGCTTAAAACTCCCTTGGATGCATCCTTTTCCACCCCCGACAGGAATCCATAACAAACTGTGGTTGGCGTGACCTAATTTTTCTATAGCGCCCCCTAGAATATTTTAAATGATCAGCCCCAAGCCATGCTTTAAGATAGAATTACGAAAGTTGGTACACAACATACACATGTGGAATATTGCTAAAGTGTTACTTTTACATTATTACTTTTGGGTGTGTATCCACCAATTTAACTGTCAAACTTTCATAAAAGCTGTCTTAATGCAAGAAACAAAACCCTTAAACACATGAAATAACAATTAACTTTAAATAACTAAAAAGGTTTTGTTAACTTTTCACATGAAGCTGGATTAACAGGTAGTAAGATACCTTTGATTAAATTGGTATACTAATGTTTAAACCAGGGGTGTCAAACGTATGGCCCGCGGGCCGGATCCGGCCCACCGAACGATTTTGTCCGGCCCAGTGGCCAAATGCAATATCAATATTCAACGGCTGTATATCCTCGCTGCATCGACCGATCTACACCAGATTTGTTGCGAGTCGTGGGGGAGCGCTGCCGAATGCGTTCGTGGGAATCTCCCGGCGGACGGGCGGGGAAAATGCGTGACAGTTTCTGCGGTGGCTGGCGGCCGGCAGTGCGCGAACCCCCGCGGTGGCCAATAGGCCGGAGCGGCGCTTGGCTGCGAGGGCCGATCGACGCCGCTTGCGGCTTTAATTATTATTAGGCCCGAGCAGCTAAGCGCTGCGAAGGCCTATTGTAACTGCAGATTTTATTATTATTATTAGGCCCGAGCAGCTAAGCGCTGCGAAGGCCTATTGTAACTGCAGATTTTATTATTATTATTATTATTAGGCCCGAGCAGCTAAGCGCTGCGAAGGCCTATTGTAACTGCAGATTTTATTATTATTATTATTATTATTATTATTATTATTATTTATTCTTGTGACTTTTGAAACGGCTTTTTGGAGGCCTAAACATGCATGAAAACTCACCAAACTTTGCCCAAAATTGTCCCCCGTGAGAAATCGCATGATTTTAGTGTAATTGAAAACGGGCGTGGCAAACCTGCTCAACAGCGCCAACTAGAGTGAGTTGGGCCAAACCGTAACATGTAGAAAGCTGAAATTTTTTACCTAGGTAGGTTTTTTAAAATTATGAAAAAAAGTCTCTTGGGTGTATGCTCTAAAACCCACAGGAAGTCTGCTATTTTGGGTCAAAGGGTAAAATATTGGCCGTTTTTGCCTCAAACTTTAACGAACTAGTCCTAGGCATTTTAACCTATTACTTTCAAATTTTTTCAGCATGCAGTTAAGACATTGACGTTTAAAAGTTATCAAAGGTTTTATGAAATATGCATATTTGCCTGAGCTGTCGCATTGCAAAAATCAGGTTTGTGGAAAACCATTAAAAACGCATTAAATCAGTAAGCCCCAAGCCATGCTTTGTCTGAGAATTATGAAACTCGGTAAGTGCATGTAACTTCATAGGCCCTACAAAAAAGCCTCTTGAAGCAATGGGCTACCTCCTACAGGAAATCATTCATTTCTCATCAAAGATGTCATTTTCCCATATTTTTGGGGGTTACATTTGAATAAACTACTCCTAAACCGTTACACTTATGGCATTCAAAGTTACTCCAAAAAATTCCTCACACATAGAGGATCAAAAGTTATCAAAAACATTTTTGCTACGTCCAACCATATTTTTTTGACAATTATTTATAACATGAATTGTGTTTTGAAGGAAAAAACATTTATTATTTCCAACACTAGATGGCAGCACACCCAAATGTTTGGGCGTCATCTGTAAGTCACGGTACATATTTTACCAAACCATTTATACACATTCGTCCAAAAGTGGAAGCAGCTTTAAAATATCTTTAGCTGGCCTTTAAAAGAAATAAGATTTTAATCTTTAATCCTATATGTAGGAGCGCAAATGCATTGATTGGGTAATTAGCGTTCATGTCTTTTTAAGGGGGGAACTTTTCTTTGATAGGTAGGTTTTCCACCCGGAAGGGGAAAACAGTTTTTGACCGCAAAAAGATAAATACAAGCAAGCAAGTCTGCTTTATATGTTGTCTGGAGATGTGTTCATGTATGATGGACATTTGATATGCAAAGAGGAAAATAAATGGACGAAGCGTTCAACATGCCCTGACGACTCGGACTCTAATTCATCCCAAAAAGGTAACAATAAGCACGTCAACTCTATTACCCCGATGCAGCACCTCAGTGGCTTAAAGTATTGGCTTGGCCGCTACAAAACCAGTCAAAAACTGTTTGTGCATCTTCACGAACTGTGCATAAGTAAAGATACGTGTTTCTGCATGGTTGATGGTGGTGATTGCGCAAGATAAGACTGGGCTGGAGGTTACGTGTTTGGAGTGGAGCATCAGCTGATCGAACTCAGCTCACCTGAGGTGACGTCGGACAGGATAGACATCGGTGAGGACGCAGTTGATCAGCTCGGCGCTGGATTTGAACAATCATTCGTCTGGATTAGGTATGTGTAGCGCTACCACCGATATGATGGCCATCTAAATATAGTGTGCACACATAAGGGCGTAATAATATAGTGTGCACACATAATGGCGCAATGCATCGGTTGCTGAAGTGGATGAACAATTAATTTTGAATCAACAAACTGTTGCCATCTGTGGACTGTCGGACTTTAATTATGGAGGATTGCGCGGCTAAAATGGATAAACATTTTAGCCGAGGGAACCAGTTGATTGCATTAAGGTCTTGACAAGCAGCATTTCCTCCTGAAAAAGCGTAGAGCCACAGGGAGAGTAGTCTGCATTGTCCATGGCTTTGCAACAATCCCTCATACTGAACAAGCATGAAGCAACAGGGAAAAAAAACCTCCCCATTAACAGGAAGGAAAAACCTCCAGCAGAACCGGGCTCAGTATGAACGGTCATCTGCCTCGACCGACTGGGGGTTACAGAAGACAGAGCAGAGACACAACAAGACAGACAAAAAAGCACAGAAGCACACATTGATCCAGCAATCTGTTCTATATAACCACAACTGTTATAACTTTGGGCAATAAATAATGTGCAATAATCTATTTAATACACTGTGCTATAACCTGTGCAATGATCCGGAAGAACTTCTGCTGCTATCACCAAGTGAATATATGTCAGTACATGTGTATGTAGGCCTATATATATATATATATATATATATATATATATATATATATATATATATATATATATATATATATATACAAGATCGGCTTTCTATGACCTGAAGAACATTTCCAGGATTAAAGGACTGATGTCTCAGCAGGATCTGGAAAAACTAATCCATGCGTTTATCTTTAGTAGAATCGATTACTGCAACGGTGTTTTCACAGGTCTGCCTAAAAAGTGGATCAGACAGCTGCAGCTGATCCAGAACGCTGCTGAACGCATCTAAATACATCACAGACTTGTTATCAGTGTATCAACCATCCAGAGCACTAAGGTCTTCTGGCTCCAGCCTTCTCTGCGTACCTACAGCCAGAACTAAACAAGGAGAAGCAGCATTTAGTTCCTACGCTCCACTTATCTGGAACAAACTTCCAGAAAACTGTAAAAGTGCGGAAAACCTGAGTTCTTTTTAATCAAGATTAAAAACACATCTGTTTAGGACTGTTTTTGACTGTTCTAGTTAAACTGTTCTACTGAAACAGCATTAGTTCAACTTTTTTAGTCCAGCTGTTTATTGATGTCTACATTTTCTGTTTTCTTTTCCTGTATTTTAATCATGTAAAGCACTTTGCATTGTCTCTGTACTGAATTGTGCTATACAAATAAATTTGCCTTGCCTTGCCTTGCCTTTATTTATTTATTTATATATATATATATATATATATATATATATATATATATATATATATATATATATATATATATATATATATATATATATTTATATATAATGTGTGTGTGTGTATGTATGTATGTATGTATGTATGTATGTATATAACCGGGAAGTACACATGACATCACCTGCCTACTCCGATTTCTTTTGTATTTTTTTAATTCTTACTTTTTTTCTCACTTTCTTTTTGATCCACTGTATATAGGAAGATACACTGTATATAACTGATGCACCCTTTCCTACTGCTGACTATTGACTGACTATTGAGCCGATGTGACAAGTGAATTTCTCCAATGTGAGATCAATAAAGACTATCTTATCTTATATCAAGACTTAGATTTGCCCACACAGGATTAAATGGTACATTTTTCAAAATAGGGAAGCATAACACTGGCAGATGTGAATATTGTGAGGAACAAGACACAGTTGAACATATATGACACACTGTGAGAAAAATTCATAAAGAACAAGAGAAGAAGAAGACTCCCAACAGCAGGGGGCGCACTCCAACAATCTGAAACGTGTCCGTTTGCCTGAGGAAGAAGTCCGTGATGTCACAGCTAACAACATTAGCACCACACATTGGAGAATTTAGGAGGGGAAACAGACAAACAGGTAAGGATTATATATGCATGTAGTGTAATATCCCCCACCACAACTTGAGGTGGGATGAGCAGTCTCAGTTCTGCGGCTAATTCTAGCGTCTTAAGGTGCTACTTATAGCGCTAATGCTAGCGCCCTAAGGCTAGCGAGCAAGGCTCTTGTTTACATCCGGGTTCCGCTGGCTCAGAGCCTTTCTCTCTATGGCTCTGCGCTGGCTACCAGCACAGACATGTATACGTAGACCAAAAGTTATGATCGGTGTTCAATCATAACTTTTGGAAGAACATCTCAAACTGGCCACAGATGCATGAATGAAAGCAGTGGTGGTCAAAGGTTTTCTTTGGGTTTATGCGAACCAGCAAGTCAGGAAGTGGAGCGGATTGACCATCTGACAACAACTGCCCTCGGTAAGCGTGTCTGTCGATAGACACACTGTCGCTGCTCCAGTTAATTAATGAATTATTTCCACCTGTGGCCATGTCACCTTTCAGCGTGTATTCACTGGCTTCCAGCAGCTTAGCTGATAAACCAATCAGGGACCTTGTAATGTGCGATCAGTGTTAAACTAAAATGTATGACATCATAGTGTTGGTTATATGTCCTGCATTGTCCAGGTTGTGGTTGGCCTTGTTTGTTCATATGATTAATTTATACTGAAGGTGACAGGGAGCCAGTGGAGGTAATGTTCAGATGTGAAGTAGATGATGTAAAGATGTAAATTGCTGTCTTTTGTACTAGTTGTAATTTATGGAGGTTTTCTGGAGGACAGGGAGGGAAGGGAGCTGACAGTGTAAAGTGGACTGTGGACCAGTTTGGTTAAAGTGTTAAGGAAGAACTTGATGTTCCCGATATGAAAGTTAACCAGGTGATGTTATGGATGTGGACAGTGGAGGAGAGGATGGGAGGCTGTCCAGGAAGACACCAAGGCTCTGAAGCTGAAAGGTGGGACAGAGACATGAATGGTCAGTGGATATTGTAAAACTACCAGATTTGGTTAAAGTTGACTCTGCACAATAAGCAAGTGAGGTAACTAATGTGGCATTATTTCCACGGTCCCGGGAATATATGGGCTGACTAGGAATTTTTTTCAGTCAAACTGATTATTTTAGCTTTAACCCATGACGTAGACGCCCCGTCGTCGGGTGAGAGGCGTGCCGACAGAGCGGCCATCTTAGGTCAGACCAAGCTGCGCTCAGAGAGAATACACGTCAATGCAGCAAAATGTACTTTATGTTTTCAGACACTCTGAATCCAGCCGTGGATATTAACCCTGTGGAGCTCCCGACGGACAGTTTTGGTAGAAACAGGAGAGTTGAGGTGCACGTTTAGTTCTGCCGTGATTTGGGGAGCCGTGGTTTCATGTTTTTTGGATACAATCCGGGTAAGCACTCTAACATCCCTTTCAGACAGCTTCCTCTTGCGTCCACAGTTAATCCTGTTGGATGTGGTTCGTCCTTCTTGGTGGTATGCTGACATTACCCTGGACACCGTGGCTCTTGATACATCACAAAGACTTGCTGTCTTGGTCACAGATGCGCCAGCAAGACGTGCACCAACAATTTGTCCTCTTTTGAACTCTGGTATGTCACCCATAATGTTGTGTGCATTGCAATATTTTGAGTAAAACTGTGCTCTTACCCTGCTAATTGGACCTTCACACTCTTCTCTTATTGGTTCAATGTGCAATTAATGAAGATTGGCCACCAGGCTGGTCCAATTTAGCCATGAAACCTCCCACACTAAAATGAGAGGTGTTTCAGTTTCATTGTCCAACCCCTGTATATATATATATATATATATATATATATATATATATATATATATATAAATACATACATATATGCACATGTACTGACATATATTCACCTGGTGATAGCAGCAGAGGTTCTTCGGATCATTGCACAGGTTATCGCACAGTGAATTAGATAGATTATTGCACATTGGTTACAGTTACAGTGCAGCACTGTATAATCTGATTGCAGCAGGAATGAATGACTTGCGGTAGCGCTCCTTTTTACAGACAGGGTGTCTAAGTCTGGCACTAAAGGAGCTGCTCAGCTCCTCTACAGTCTGGTGCAGGGGGTGGAAGGTGTTGTCCATGATGGATGTGAACTTGGACAACACCCTCCTCTCAGCTACTTTCTCCACTGAGTCCAGAGTGCAGCCCAGGACAGAAGTGGCCTTCCTCACCAGCTTATTCAGCCTCATTCTGTCCCGTTCTGCGCTGTCTGGAGCCCAGCAGACGACAGCGTAGAGAAGGGCTGAGACCACCACAGAGTCATAAAAAGTCTTAAGCAGGGGCCTGCTCACTCCAAAGGAACTCAGCCTCCTCAGGAGGTGGAGGCGGCTCTGGCCCTTCTTATGCAGAGCGTCGGTGTTATGAGTCCAGTCCAGCTTATTACTGACGTGAACACCCAACAAAAGAGTCCTACGTCTCTGATTTCAGCTTCATAAATGTGAATATTTCTGTTTTCTTTGCTCATTTATGGCAATAAACTGAGTATCTCCATGTTTTGTTGACAGAACAAGAGATTTGGGAAACACTGATATTTTTCAAAATTTTGTAACATTTTATTATTATAGCAACCAATCAATTAATTGTTTAAAATAATCAATAGATTAATCAACAATGAAAATAATCTAGACCCAGAGTTTGTCTTTGCATCGTGTTTACTCCTGTGAGCTATAAAAATGAATTAGCTTTGAACTGTTTTTGTTCCCCCTTAGGTCACAGCAGTGTCAGACATTGGTGGGAGGACTGTGGATGAGGCCACGAGACGTATGATGTTCTTCATCATGGACTATGGCCTGTCAAGGCAGTACAACTTTGTGGGCTGGAATGGAAAGTAGGAATTCAGGACTTTAAATCTGTGTGAAGTCATATTTGGTAAGTGCATAATGGATAATAACTGTAATATACTAACTTTAGGATATTTGTGTCTGTCGAGGGAAATTTATGTATGTTAGGGTTAGGGGAAATACAACCCCACCTACAAACAACCGCACCTGGCTTGATGGAGAAACCAGGAGAACAGCTGAGCATCTTTACGACAATGCACTTTTACTTTCGCCCTCTGGGGGGAGCCTCGCTGGAAAATCAACCCCGGTTGCATAGTATACCTTTAATTGGGACTAGTTTGTTGTCAAGTATTAATTGAGGTAACGGCAGTATACCTGTATGAATTGAAATTTAAATCTTGCGCTCCAAGCAAATAAGCACGCACACACGCGCTAGAAATCAGAAAGAGGAAAGGCGGGATTTAAGGCAGTACAACCAATGAGAGTTAAGTTTAAAAAAATGCACAGAGCACAGTCACGTGTGCTGCCGATTTAAAGGGGCAGGCAGTTAGACAGCGGCAGCAGCAGCCGCGGAGCTGCGAGAGGAGAAGAAGGGAAAAGTGAGGCACGTTATGTGGATCATGTAACCGTGCCACGGTAACTGTGGCAATTTAGATCTAAATTATTTTTATTTTGGACATGCACACACACACATAAAAAAACACTGACAAAAGGGCACTTTGGGCATCAAGGGGCAAAGGGGCAGGTGACCAAGCCCCACGCCCCCCTCTGCACGTCCCTGCTGTTAGCTGTGATATCACGTCTTTCTTCCTCAGCCAAACCGGCGCCTTTCAGTTTTTTTCAGGTGCGCCCCCTGCTGTCGGGAAGTCTTCTGCTTCTTCTTTTTCTTTATGGATTTTTTTTGCCGGTTGGCACGCAACCAAATGGTGCATTACCGCCACCAACTGGTATGGAGTGTGGATCAGAATTATTTATACTAAACAAAACAAGTCACAATCAAATTAACAAAACAATATAAACAAAACCAAAAAAAGATTTCAAATCCTCTCAATTACATTTATTAATCTAAGATAATGAAAAATAATCACATAACAATTATCTCTGGAGTTTTTCTAAGTATTTCTATTAAATCAAATTGTATTCTTTTCCTTTTTAGATTTTGGACCATTTCTCTCCTTTCTCTTTCGTACTTCCTACAGTATACCATAACGTGTTCAACTGTCTCTTGTTGCTCACAATATTCACATCTGCCATTGTTATGTTTACCTATTTAGAATAATGTATTATTTAATCCTGTGTGCCCAAATCTAAGTCCTGATATAATTGTTTCTTCTCCTATGTTCTTCCCTGCCCATCTCATTTTTCCCACTCTCCTCTGGATCATGTAAAACCATCTTCTGTTCCTCTCTTCCTCCCATTGCTTTTGCCACCTTTCCTTCATCTTCTGTTTAATTATGCTCTTTATTTCCATCTTACTAATTTTAACTGACACATCAATGTCTTTTCTTGTTGTAGCCTCCTTTGCAGCCTTATCTGCCATTTCATTTCCTTTAACTCCCATGTGTGCTGGTACCCACAAAAATATGACTGTAATGTCCATCATTTGAATTCTGTATAATGTTTGCTGGATTTCTATCAAAATATCTGGTCTACTGTCTGAGTGTTTTATCGGTAAACTGATTAGTGATGAAGATGAATCTGAACAAATAATCACTCTCAGAGGTCTTATTTCTTCTACCCATTGCATTGCAAACAAAATTGCTAACATTTCTCTTGTGTATACTGATATATTATTACTTGTCCTCTTTCCTACTGTAATATGAAACTCTGGAACAATAAAAGATACTCCTATCTTGTTATCTAAACTTTTTTAATGCATCTGTGTAGATCTGAATGAAACTAGTAAATATTAATATATTCCTGTATTGTATTTGAATTTAAAAAAAACCCTGACCTTATTTCCCTTTCGTAATAGTGTTAGATCTACTTTAGCTTCAGGTAGTATCCAAGGTTGTACTGCTGTCAGTGGTACTGTTGAACTGAACATTAAATCAGTTAATTCTAATTCCATTGCTTTTTGTCTAACTGTCTACCCAAAGCTTCTTCTCTCCCTGTTCTCCATTTCCCAACAAGATGTTAAAGTGGTCTGTGCTGGATGATCTTCACTATGACCCTGTAAATTAGCCCAATAGTTTAGAGATAACTGAATTCTTCTCAATGTCGGGAAGTCTGAACAACAACAACTCTTAATGCATCACGTGACTTTTGGCACAAATTTACCGCAGCGTGGGTGGGATTGTATCGTAGTCGAGCAGAGGCTGTTTTGTGCGAGCAGAGACCATTTTGTACTCGAGGAAAACTTATAAATGATATTTTGAGCGCAAGGTAGGCGGACAGTTTGCAAAACAATTTTTTTGTGTGAAACATATCTTTTTGTGTGCAAAACAAGTTTTATTTGTGTGCAACAACCTTTCAGCTGAAGACTTTTAACTGCATTTCTACCAGTAAAATAATGTTTAAACCAGGGGTGTCAAACGTACGGCCCGCCGAACGATTGTATCTCCTCGCTGCATCGACCGATCTGCACCTGATTTTTTGTGAGTCGGGTGGGGGGGGGTGGAGCGCTGCCGTACGGGTTCGTGTGAATCGCCCCGTGGACGGGCAGGGAAAATGCGTGACAGCTTCTGCGGAGGCTGGAGGGAGGAGGTGCGCGTACCCCAGCGGTGCTTGGCTGCGAGGGCCGCTCATCGCCGCTTGCGGCTTTAATTATTATTATTATTTATTCTTGTGACTTTTGAAACGGCTTTTTGGAGGCCTAAACATGCATGAAAACTCACCAAACTTTGCCCAAAATTGTCCCCCGTGAGAAATCGCATGATTTTAGTGTAATTGAAAACGGGCGTGGCAAACCTGCTCAACAGCGCCAACTAGAGTGAGTTGGGCCAAACCGTAACACGTAGAAAGCTGAAATTTTTTACCTAGGTAGGTTTTTTAAAATTATGAAAAAAAGTCTCTTGGGTGTATGCTCTAAAACCCACAGGAAGTCTGCTATTTTGGGTCAAAGGGTAAAATATTGGCCGTTTTTGCCTCAAACTTTAACGAACTAGTCCTAGGCATTTTAACCTATTACTTTCAATTTTTTTCAGCATGCAGTTAAGACATTGACTTTTAAAAGTTATCAAAGGTTTTATGAAATATGCATATTTGCCTGAGCTGTCGCATTGCAAAAATCAGGTTTGTGGAAAACCATTAAAAACGCATTAAATCAGT
Organism: Fundulus diaphanus; assembly: GCA_037039145.1. Taxonomy (NCBI): domain Eukaryota; kingdom Metazoa; phylum Chordata; class Actinopteri; order Cyprinodontiformes; family Fundulidae; genus Fundulus; species Fundulus diaphanus. The sequence continues at coordinate 1,322,237 of CM073125.1, forward strand.
AAGCCCCAAGCCATGCTTTGTCTGAGAATTATGAAACTCGGTAAGTGCATGTAACTTCATAGGCCCTACAAAAAAGCCTCTTGAAGCAATGGGCTACCTCCTACAGGAAATCATTCATTTCTCATCAAAGATGTCATTTTCCCATATTTTTGGGTGTTACATTTGAATAAACTACTCCTAAACCGTTACACTTATGGCATTCAAAGTTACTCCAAAAAATTCCTCACACATAGAGGATCAAAAGTTATCAAAAACATTTTTGCTACGTCCAACCATATTTTTTTGACAATTATTTATAACATGAATTGTGTTTTGAAGGAAAAAACATTTATTATTTCCAACACTAGATGGCAGCAAACCCAAATGTTTGGGCGTCATCTGTAAGTCACGGTACATATTTTACCAAACCATTCATACACATTCGTCCAAAAGTGGAAGCAGCTTTAAAATATCTTTAGCTGGCCTTTAAAAGAAAGAAGCTTTGAATCTTTAATCCTATATAAGGGAACCAGTTGATTGCATAAAAGTCTTGACAAGCAGCATTTCCTCCTGAAGAAGCGTAGAGTCACAGGGAGAGTTGTCTGCATTGTCCATGGCTTTGCAACAATCCCTCATACTGAGCAAGCATGAAGCAACAGGGGAAAAAAACCTCCTTCATTAACATGAAGGACAAACCTCCAGCAGAACCGGGCTCAGTATGAACGGTCATCTGCCTCGACCGACTGGGGGTTACAGAAGACAGAGCAGAGACACAACAAGACAGACAAAAAAAGCACAGAAGCACACAGTGATCCAGTAATCTGTTCTATATAACCACAACTGTTATGACTTTGGGCAATAACTAATGTGCAATAATCTATTTAATACACTGTGCTATAACCTGTGCAAGGATCCAGAAGAACTTCTTCTGCTTTCACCAAGTGAATATATGTCAGTACATGTGTATGTAGGCATGTGTATATATATATATATATATATATATATATATATATATATATATACACACACACTATTGAGCCGACAAGTGAATTTCTCCAATGTGAGATCAATAAAGACTATCTTATCTTATCTCATATCAAGACTTAGATTTGCCCACACAGGATTAGATGGTACATTATTCAAAATAGGGAAGCATAACACTGGCATATGTAAATATTGTGAGGAACAACAGACAGTTGAACGTATATGACACACTGTGAGAAAGTTCATAAAGATCAAGAGAAGAAGAAGACTTCCCAACAGCAGGGGGCGCACTCCAACAATCTGAAACGTGTCCGTTTGCCTGAGGAAGAAGTCCGTGATGTCACAGCTAACAACATTAGCACCACACATTGGAGAATTTAGGAGGGGAAACAGACAAACAGGTAAGGCTTTTTGGATTATATATGCATGTAGTGTAATATCCCCCACCACAACTTGAGGTGGGATGAGCAGTCTCAGTTCTGCGGCTAATTCTAGTGCCTTAAGGCGCTAATATTAGCGCTAATGCTAGCGCCTTAAGGCTAACGAGCAAGGCTCTTGTTTACATCCGGGTTCCGCTGGCTCAGAGCCTTTCTCTCTATGGCTCTGCGTTTGCTACCAGCACAGAGATGTATACGTAGACCAAAAGTTATGATCGGTGTTCAATCATAACTTTTGGAAGAACATCTCAAACTGGCCACAAATGCATGAATGAAAGCAGTGGTGGTCAAAGGTTTTCTTTGGGTTTATGCGAACCAGCAAGTCAGGAAGTGGAGCGGATTGACCATCTGACAACAACTTCCCTCGGTAAGCGTTTCTGTCGACAGACACACTGTCGCTGCTCCAGTTAATTAATGAATTATTTCCACCTGTGGCCATGTCACCTTTCAGCGTGTATTCACTGGCTTCCAGCAACTTAGCTGATAAACCAATCAGGGACCTCCTCAATATTCGCTGTAACGCTTTATTTAAAATTCGAAGAGTAAAGGCTAATTTACCATGACGCGCATTTGTCCCGCATTTGACAGGGTCCGATTTGGAAAAAGTTAAATAATAAATTAAATAATTTCACCTGCGCTTTTCTGAACAAAAGAAGGCAGAGCTGCAGTCAGAGCGGCTATCAGTCAATATGCAGCAGCTCCACCTGATGAGCCGCTGCGCACCACGACACTCTTAATAAAATGACAAGGATTTTGATTTGTACAGATTATTAAGGAAACGACGTAAAAAAAAAAACTGCAGCTACAACATGGACTGGAGAGCGGGTTCTAACTGGGTGAGGCCAGAGGTTATTCTCAGAGAGCTTTTATGAAGTAATTTTTTTTATTTTTACACGCAGTTGAGCGACACTGCAGAAGCAAGTCGTACTAGAAACCACTGAACAAGCCTCCTGTCTGTGGATCTATGGACTCATTTTACTCCAACCCCAAAACATCTGCCAAACAGAGTACTGCAGCCAAGATTAACTTCAACAATAACTTTACGAAATACATTAACATTTTGCTTATTAAAAATGTCCATATTTAAAAGCAAGTTATGTTTTTTTCTGATAAACTTTGAGCAATTTTATTAAACTTTTTAAAAAATTAACATCCCATCCTTCATCGATTTATACCGGCTTTTCCCTACAGGTGTGACGTCAAGCCGTATCTGATGGGGAAACGCAGCTCGGCGTCACACGGGGTCGTGGGGGGTGGGGGCTCGTCCATCCTGGACAGGTTGCCAGTCACAGGGCAACCTGTCCTGTGACACATACATATGCCTACATACACATGTACTGACATATATACCTGGTGATAGCAGCAGAAGTTCTTTGGATCATTGGACAGGTTATAGCACAGTGTATTAAATAGATTATTGCACATTAGTTATTGCCCAAAGTTATAACAGTTGTGGTTACAGTTACTGATAGCAGCAGAAGTCACTTCTTTCAGGATTATTGCACGGGTTATCGCACAGTGAATTAGATTATTGCACATTGGTTACAGTTACAGTGCAGCACTGTATATTCTGATAGCAGCAGGAATGAATGACTTGCGGTAGCGCTCCTTTTTACAGACAGGGTGTCTAAGTCTGCCACTAAAGGAGCTGCTCAGCTGCTCTACAGTCTGGCGCAGGGGGTGGAAGGTGTTGTCCATGATGGATGTGAACTTGGACAACACCCTCCTCTCAGCTACTTCCTCCGCTGAGTCCAGAGTGCAGCCCAGGACAGAAGTGGCCTTCCTCACCAGCTTATTCAGACTCATTCGGTCCCGTTCTGCGCTGCCTGGAGCCCAGCAGACGACAGCGTAGAGAAGGGCTGAGGCCACCACAGAGTCATAAAAAGTCTTAAGCAATAAACTGAGTATCTCCATGTTTTGTTGACAGAACAAGAGATTTGGGAAACACTGACATTTTTCAAAATTTTGTAACATTTTATTATTATAGCAACCAATCAATTAATTGTTAAAATAATCAATAGATTAATCAACAATGGAAATAATCTAGACCCAGAGTTTGTCTTTGCATCGTGTTTACTCCTGTAAGATATAAAAATTAATTAGCTTTGAACTGTTTTTGTTCCCCCTTAGGTCACAGCAGTGTCAGACATTGGTGGGAGGACTGTGGATGAGGCCACAAGACGTATGATGTTCTTCATCATGGACTATGGCCTGTCAAGGCAGTACAACTTTGTGGGCTGGAATGGAAAGTAGGAATTCAGGACTTTAAATCTGTTTGAAGTCATATTTGGTAAGTGCATAATGGATAATAACTGTAATATAGTAACTTTTGGATATTTGTGTCTGTCGAGGGAAATTTATGTATGTTATGAATTTAATTTTCTAATGTCAATAATACCCTCACCTTAAGGACATAAATGTCCCCTCAAAACAGGTGCTCCAGAAATGTTATCATATAAGAAATGTTTTCAAGATTTTCTTGCACAGATCTTCCAGTCAACAGCTGTTCTTATAAAAAAAATTACATTTTGTAATTTTTCCTTGGTTTTTAATTTTTTTATGGGCAATTTAATAAAGCCAGATTTTAGAAAGAAGTAAAAAAATGTGACAGCCTTGGCCAGTCAGCTTTGAATTTTGATCTTTTTTTCTTAGCTTTTTCCCAGTTCATTCTGACGTTTGCAGGTTTGTAAAGTCAATTATGTAAAGGGATACTTCACCCAAAATTACAATTTAAATCTTGGGTAATTGATATAAAACTGATCATTTGTTGGTAAATTTCACCTTAACATAGTTGACTTTACAATTGTAGTTGAGAGTTGTGTTGGTACATATAAAGTGACCATAAGATATGTTTCCCGCAGGAGCTTTAAAGAACAACACATTAACCAGACAGATCACCAGGAAGGATTTGGAGAGGGCAGTGTCGAAATGGCTGATCGGATCAAGGGACAGGGGATGCAATAGAAAGGTCCAACAGGTCCCTCCTTCCCATATGATGGACCATGTTTTTTGTGTTCCATGTTCTTTTTTGATATATAACCATTATAACTAGTTTCTTAAATTGTTATAATGGTTATTATATTACGTATAATATCGTATGTGTGTGTGTGTGTATTATGTACCTGATACGTAAAATACAATCTATTATATCTATTATCTATTATAAGTAAGGCAGCATTGGAGGAATCTTTAGAACCTGCACAGTGTTTGAACTGTTTAGAAGCAGTAGAGCTTTCTGAGCTATCTAAAATCTTAGCTTCATCTAAAACTTCTACCTGTGTGTTAGACCCAATCCCAACTAAGTTGTTTAAGGAGGTATTCCCTTTGATCAGTGGTCCTATTTTAGACATGATTAATCTATCCTTAGTAAATGGATATGTACCACAGGTTTTTAAAGTAGCTGTTATTAAACCTTTACTTAAGAAACCTTCTCTTGATCAAGATGAGCTAGTAAACTACAGACCTATATCTAATCTTCTTTTCTTATCTAAAATTCTTGAGAAAGTAGTTGCTAATCAACTTTGTGAACATTTACAAAGCAATGACCTACTTGAGGAGTTTCAGTCAGGCTTCAGAGCTCATCATAGCACTGAAACAGCTCTGGTGAAGGTCACTAATGATATTCTCATGGCCTCAGATAATGGACTTGTGTCTGTACTTGTCCTGTTAGATCTCAGTACTGCATTTGATACAGTTGATCAAAATATTCTCCTGCAAAGACTTGAGCATACTGTAGGGATTAAGGGAAAAGCATTAGGCTGGTTTAAATCTTATCTGTCGGACAGATTCCAGTTTGTTCATGTTAATAATAAATCTTCCTTAAACTCTAGGGTCACCTGTGGAGTACCACAGGGTTCAGTCCTTGGACCAATTCTCTTTACTAAATATATGCTTCCGATCGGCAAAATTATCAGACAGCATGGGATTAATTTCCACTGTTATGCTGATGACACTCAGCTATATTTATCCATAAATCCTGATGAATCCAATCAATTACTTCAACTGCAGTCATGTCTTGATGACATCAAAAGCTGGATGACTTTAAATTTCCTGCATCTAAATTCTGACAAGACCGAAGTTGTAATCTTTGGGCCAGAGTCCTCAAAAAATAAACTTCTTAACCAATCACTTAATCTGGATGGCATTAACTTGGCCTCTGGTAATAAAGTAAAAAACCTTGGTGTTATTTTTGACCAAGACATGTCATTTAAATCCCATATTAAACAGGTTTCCAGAGTTTCCTTTTTTCACCTCCGGAATATCGCCAAAATTAGAAACATTCTGTCCAGGAGTGATGCTGAAAAACTAGTCCATGCATTTGTTACTTCAAGGCTGGACTATTGCAATTCGTTACTATCAGGAAGTCCACAAACTGCAGTTCAAAGCCTTCAGCTGATCCAAAATGCTGCAGCAAGAGTTCTGATGAAAATCAACAAGCGGGATCATATTTCTCCAATTTTAGCTTCCCTTCATTGGCTTCCTGTGAAATCAAAAATAGAATTTAAAATTCTTCTTCTAACGTATAAAGCCCTTAATAATCAAGCTCCATCATATATCAGAGCTCTGATTACCCCGTATGTTCCTAACAGAGCACTTTGCTCTCAGACTGCAGGTCTGCTGGTGGTTCCTAGAGTCTCTAAAAGTAGAATGGGAGGCAGATCCTTTAGCTATCAGGCTCCTCTCCTGTGGAACCAATTCCCAGTTTTGGTCCGTGAAGCAGACACCCTGTCTACTTTTAAGACTAATCTTAAAACCTTCCTTTTTGACAAAGCTTATAACTAGAGTGGCTCATGTTACTCTGAGCTACCTTTTATAGTTTTACTGCTATAGGCTTAGGCTACTGGAGGACGTCAGGATCTAATTTTCTCACTCTATAGAGTTCTACTGTTCTTCAATTATGCATTACGTGTTGTCATTTCTGCTTTAATTTTCTGTTTCTCTCTTTTATCTTCATAGTAGGTACACCTGGTCTGGCGTTCTGTTAACTGTGACATCATCCAAAGAAGACGGCTCACCCGTTACTACCATCTAATGTAGAACAGATTACTGGATCAATGTGTGCTTCTGTGCTTTTTTTGTCTCTCCTGTTGTGTCTCTGCTCTGTCTTCTGTAACCCCCAGTCGGTCGAGGCAGATGACCGTTCATACTGAGCCCGGTTCTGCTGGAGGTTTTCCTTCCCGTTAATGGGGAGTTTTTCTTCCCACTGTCGCTTCATGCTTGCTCAGTATGAGGGATTGCAGCAAAGCCATGTACAATGCAGACGACTCTCCCTGTGGCTCTACGCTTCTCCAGGAGTGAATGCTGCTTGTCGAGACTTTGATGCAATCAACCGGTTTCCTTATATAGGAACATTTTTGACCAATCTGTATAATCTGACCCAATATGTATCAACTGGTTTCCTTATATAGGAACATTTTTGACCAATCTGTATAATCTGACCCAATATGTATAATATGATTGAACGTAACTTTGTAAAGTGCCTTGAGATGACATGTTTCATGATTTGGCGCTATATAAATAAAATTGAATTGAATTATTGCATTTGACCTAATAAAAACATGAATAATGTATTTTATTAGGTCAAATGTGTGTATGTATATGTATATATATATATATATATATATATATATATATATATATATATATATATTAGTGCATGCCATGCCAAGAGGCAACTCATGTGTTTTATATAAAGACAAATTAATTCAATCCAATTTTATTTATATAGTTCCAACATGTCATCTCTTTACAACCCCAGCGGTCCGGCCCGGTGGCCAAATGCATTATCATTATTCAACGGCTGTATCTCCTCGCTGCATCCACCAATCTGCACCAGATTTTTTGTGAGTCGTGGGGGAGCGCTGCCGAAAGGGTTCGTGTGAATCGCCCAGTGGACGGGCGGGGAAAATGCGTGACAGCTTCTGCGGTGGCTGGCGGCAGGAGGTGCGCGTACCCCAGCGGTGCTTGGCTGCGAGGGCCGCTCATCGCCGCTTGCGGCTTTAATTATTATTATTATTTATTCTTGGGACTTTTGAAACGGCTTTTTGGAGGCCTAAACATGCATGAAAACTCACCAAACTTTGCCCAAAATTGTCCCCCGTGAGAAATCGCATGATTTTAGTGTAATTGAAAACGGGCGTGGCAAACCTGCTCAACAGCGCCAACTAGAGTGAGTTGGGCCAAACCGTAACACGTAGAAAGCTGAAATTTTTTACCTTGGTAGGTTTTTTAAAATTATGAAAAAAAGTCTCTTGGGGGTATGCTCTAAAACCCACAGGAAGTCTGCTATTTTGGGTCAAAGGGTAAAATATTGGCCGTTTTTGCCTCAAACTTTAACGAACTAGTCCTAGGCATTTTAACCTATTACTTTCAAATTTTTTCAGCATGCAGTTAAGACATTGACGTTTAAAAGTTATCAAAGGTTTTATGAAATATGCATATTTGCCTGAGCTGTCGCATTGCAAAAATCAGGTTTGTGGAAAACCATTAAAAACGCATTAAATCAGTAAGCCCCAAGCCATGCTTTGTCTGAGAATTATGAAACTCGGTAAGTGCATGTAACTTCATAGGCCCTACAAAAAAGCCTCTTGAAGCAATGGGCTACCTCCTACAGGAAATCATTCATTTCTCATCAAAGATGTCATTTTCCCATATTTTTGGGGGTTACATTTGAATAAACTACTCCTAAACCGTTACACTTATGGCATTCAAAGTTACTCCAAAAAATTCCTCACACATAGAGGATCAAAAGTTATCAAAAACATTTTTGCTACGTCCAACCATATTTTTTTGACAATTATTTATAACATGAATTGTGTTTTGAAGGAAAAAACATTTATTATTTCCAACACTAGATGGCAGCACACCCAAATGTTTGGGCGTCATCTGTAAGTCACGGTACATATTTTACCAAACCATTTATACACATTCGTCCAAAAGTGGAAGCAGCTTTAAAATATCTTTAGCTGGCCTTTAAAAGAAATACGATTTTAATCTTTAATCCTATATGTAGGAGCGCAAATGCATTGATTGGGTAATTAGCGTTCATGTCTTTTTAAGGGGGGAACTTTTCTTTGATAGGTAGGTTTTCCACCCGGAAGGGGAAAACAGTTTTTGACCGCAAAAAGATAAATACAAGCAAGCAAGTCTGCTTTATGTGTTGTCTGGAGATGTGTTCATGTATGATGGACATTTGATATGCAAAGAGGAAAATAAATGGACGAAGCGTTCAACATGCCCTGACGACTCGGACTCTAATTCATCCCAAAAAGGTAACAATAAGCGCGTCAACTCTATTACCCCGATGCAGCACCTCAGTGGCTTAAAGTATTGGCTTGGCCGCTACAAAACCAGTCAAAAACTGTTTGTGCATCTTCACGAACTGTGCATAAGTAAAGATACGTGTTTCTGCATGGTTGATGGTGGTGATTGCGCAAGATAAGACTGGGCTGGAGGTTACGTGTTTGGAGTGGAGCATCAGCTGATCGAACTCAGCTCACCTGAGGTGACGTCGGACAGGATAGACATCGGTGAGGACGCAGTTGATCAGCTCGGCGCTGGATTTGAACAATCATTCGTCTGGATTAGGTATGTGTAGCGCTACCACCGATATGATGGCCATCTAAATATAGTGTGCACACATAAGGGCGTAATTCCAATCAGTGTTGGGGGTAACACGTTATAAGTAACGCGTTAGAGTACTCTTATTAGGTTTTTTCAGTAACGAGTAATCTAACGCGTTAGTTTTGCGAATTCAGTAATCAGTAACTCCGTTATTTTCCAAAATAAGCACTCGTTACTCCGTTACTTTAAGAATTTCCCTCGATAAGGAAAGTGAAGTCCCTGCTTTTCTGCATTTAGTCAGATGCGGCTGCTTGCGTCTGTACCCTGCTCCTCCTTGCCTCTGTGTGTGTGTGTGTGTGTGTGTGTGTGCGCGCGCGCGCACCTGTGTGTGTAAGCTATTTGTGTTTGTACCGCGGCAAGATGGGCAAGAAGACAGCGTTTGATTCTTGGAGGTAAGCACGTTATTTTGAGTTAAACAGCGAAAAGGACAAGAACATGGGTCCGGCAACACGGATGCGTCGGCGCATGAGTCGAGCTCGTACAGAAAAACCTGTGTCGACGCGCTTATGTGCTACGTGACCGATACAGGAACTGTTTCGAACTGACTGACGCGCCAAACTGTTTATGTTTCTTCTGAACTGCGCGCGTGTGCATTCGCGCACTGCATCTGGATTCAGCGCGCACAGCAAAGCTATGCTGCACAGTCGTTTCAGAAAAAACGGCTGATCTACACTGAGTAGAAAGCTGCAACTCTGAGCAGCTCTTCCTCCCTTTGTCATTCTCAGCCAGGCCCGTATTAAGACAATGTGGTGCCCCTGGGCACTATACCTCAAAGCCCCCCCCCCTTACCCGTGCTGTCCTCCGGTCAAAAACATCAGACATAATCAAGGGGATTTCTTTACTATTTACTAACTTACACAACTACATGTAGGCATATGAGCAGTGAGCAATATTCAAATATCTCATTTTAAAATGTTGAAATCAAAAAAATCTCGATTTATTTATCATTTATTATTATTGTGACATCAGTGTTCACAAAACGAATAATGCATGGTCTTTCAACAATTTCAAGTAGCTAAATAATATAACTATTTATGAAAAATATATTTTTAAAGCATGTGTCATGTGGTGCCCCCCCATGGTTGGTGCCCCTGGGCACTGGCCCACTGGCCCTTATGGATAACGTGAGCATGAAAAAAATCCCGATCACTGGAACGCAAATAACGTGATTCACCATGGCAATGACAGGAAAAAAGTTTGGAATTGCGCATGTCCTGCGAGTAGAATTAGAAATATTTAAAGAAGGCATATGGACAATATTAAACCATAAGAAACAATGCCGTTGCTGCTGAAAACCGCAAGAGAAAATTGTTGAAAAAGTCAATGCATGCGCGATATGAAAGTTATGTGATGGAGAATTAAAGCTGCTTTCACCACACTTCACTGTTCAACACAAAAGGGGGAGTATGTGTGTGTGTGTGTGTGTGTGTGTGTGTGTGTGTGTGTGGGGGGGGTGCATTGAATGGACATGTCAGCAAAAAATTTGTAAAAAAATAAATAAAAAAGCCAGAAACGAAAAAGTAACGCAATAGTTACTTTTACTAGTAACTAGTTACTTTTATAGTGGAGTAACTCAGTTAGTAACTCAGTTACTTTTTGGGAGAAGTAACTAGTAACTATAACTAATTACTTTTTCAAAGTAACTTGCCCAACACTGATTCCAATGCATCGGTTGCTGAAGTGGATGAACAATTAATTTTGAATCAACAAACTGTTGCCATCTGTGGACTGTCGGACTTTAATTATGGAGGATTGCGCGGCTAAAATGGATAAACATTTTAGCCGAGGGAACCAGTTGATTGCATTAAGGTCTTGACAAGCAGCATTTCCTCCTGAAAAAGCGTAGAGCCACAGGGAGAGTAGTCTGCATTGTCCATGGCTTTGCAACAATCCCTCATACTGAACAAGCATGAAGCAACAGGGAAAAAAAACCTCCCCATTAACAGGAAGGAAAAACCTCTAGCAGAACCGGGCTCAGTATGAACGGTCATCTGCCTCGACCGACTGGGGGTTACAGAAGACAGAGCAGAGACACAACAAGACAGACAAAAAAGCACAGAAGCACACATTGATCCAGCAATCTGTTCTATATAACCACAACTGTTATAACTTTGGGCAATAAATAATGTGCAATAATCTATTTAATACACTGTGCTATAACCTGTGCAATGATCCGGAAGAACTTCTGCTGCTATCACCAAGTGAATATATGTCAGTACATGTGTATGTAGGCCTATATATATATATGTGTATATATATATATATGTGTGTATATACACTCACCGGCCACTTTATTAGGTACCCCATGCTAGTAACGGGTTGGACCCCCTTTTGCCTTCAGAACTGCCTCAATTCTTCGTGGCATAGATTCAACAAGGTGCTGGAAGCATTCCTCAGGGAGTTTGGTCCATATTGACATGATGGCATCACACAGTTGCCGCAGATTTGTCGGCTGCACATCCATGATGCGAATCTCCCGTTCCACCACATCCCAAAGATGCTCTATTGGATTGAGATCTGGTGACTGTGGAGGCCATTTGAGTACAGCGAATTCATTGTCATGTTCAAGAAACCAGTCTGAGATGATTCCAGCTTTATGACATGGCGCATTATCCTGCTGAAAGTAGCCATCATGGGTTGGGTACATTGTGGTCATAAAGGGATGGACATGGTCAGCAACAATACTCAGGTAGGCTGTGGCGTTGCAACGATGCTCAATTGGTACCAAGGGGCCCAAAGAGTGCCAAGAAAATATTCCCCACACCATGACACCACCACCACCAGCCTGAACCGTTGATATAAGGCAGGATGGATCCATGCTTTCATGTTGTAGACGCCAAATTCTGACCCTACCATCCGACTGTCGCAGCAGAAATCGAGACTCATCAGACCAGGCAACGTTTTTCCAATCTTCTATTGTCCAATTTCGATGAGCTTGTGCAAATTGTAGCCTCAGTTTCCTGTTCTTAGCTGAAAGGAGTGGCACCCGATGTGGTCTTCTGCTGCTGTAGCCCATCTGCCTCAAAGTTCGATGTACTGTGCGTTCAGAGATGCTCTTCTGCCCACCTTGGTTGTAACGGGTGGTTATTTGAGTCACTGTTGCCCTTCTATCAGCTCGAACCAGTCTGGCCATTCTCCTCTGACCTCTGGCATCAACAAGGCATTTCCGCCCACAGAACTGCCGCTCACTGGATGTTTTTTCTTTTTCGGACCATTCTCTGTAAACCCTAGAGATGGTTGTGCGTGAAAATCCCAGTAGATTAGCAGTTTCTGAAATACTCAGACCAGCCCTTCTGGCACCAACAATCATGCCACGTTCAAAGTCACTCAAATCCCCTTTCATCCCCATACTGATGCTCGGTTTGAACTGCAGGAGATTCTCTTGACCATGTCTACATGCCTAAATGCACTGAGTTGCCGCCATGTGATTGGCTGCTTAGAAATTAAGTGTTAACGAGCAGTTGGACAGGTGTACCTAATAAAGTGGCCGGTGAGTGTATATATATATATATATATATATATGTGTGTGTATATATATATATATATGTGTGTGTGTGTATATATATATGTGTGTGTATATATATATATATATATATATATATATATATATATATATATATATATATATATGTATATGTGTGTATATATATAAGATCGGCTTTCTATCACCTGAAGAACATTTCCAGGATTAAAGGACTGATGTCTCAGCAGGATCTGGAAAAACTAATCCATGCGTTTATCTTTAGTAGAATCGATTACTGCAACGGTGTTTTCACAGGTCTGCCTAAAAAGTGGATCAGACAGTTGCAGCTGATCCAGAACGCTGCTGAACGCATCTAAATACATCACAGACTTGTTATCAGTGTATCAACCATCCAGAGCACTAAGGTCTTCTGGCTCCAGCCTTCTTTGCGTACCTACAGCCAGAACTAAACAAGGAGAAGCAGCATTTAGTTCCTACGCTCCACTTATCTGGAACAAACTTCCAGAAAACTGTAAAAGTGCGGAAAACCTGAGTTCTTTTTAATCAAGATTAAAAACACATCTGTTTAGGACTGTTTTTGACTGTTCTAGTTAAACTGTTCTACTGAAACAGCATTAGTTCAACTTTTTTAGTCCAGCTGTTTATTGATGTCTACATTTTCTGTTTTCCTGTATTTTAATCATGTAAAGCACTTTGCATTGTCTCTGTACTGAATTGTGCTATACAAATAAATTTGCCTTGCCTTGCCTTTATTTATTTATTTATTTATTTATATATATATATATATATATATATATATATATATATATATATATATATATATATATATATATATATATATATATAAAATATGTGTGTGTGTGTGTATGTATGTATATAACCGGGAAGTACACATGACATCACCTGCCTACTCCGATTTCTTTTGTATTTTTTTAATTCTTACTTTTTTTCTCATTTTCTTTTTGATCCACTGTATATAGGAAGATACACTGTATATAACTGATGCACCCTTTCCTACTGCTGACTATTGACTGACTATTGAGCCGATGTGACAAGTGAATTTCTCCAATGTGAGATCAATAAAGACTATCTTATCTTATATCAAGACTTAGATTTGCCCACACAGGATTAAATGGTACATTATTCAAAATAGGGAAGCATAACACTGGCAGATGTGAATATTGTGAGGAACAAGACACAGTTGAACATATATGACACACTGTGAGAAAAATTCATAAAGAACAAGAGAAGAAGAAGACTCCCAACAGCAGGGGGCGCACTCCAACAATCTGAAACGTGTCCGTTTGCCTGAGGAAGAAGTCCGTGATGTCACAGCTAACAACATTAGCACCACACATTGGAGAATTTAGGAGGGGAAACAGACAAACAGGTAAGGCTTTTTGGATTATATATGCATGTAGTGTAATATCCCCCACCACAACTTGAGGTGGGATGAGCAGTCTCAGTTCTGCGGCTAATTCTAGCGTCTTAAGGTGCTACTTATAGCGCTAATGCTAGCGCCCTAAGGCTAGCGAGCAAGGCTCTTGTTTACATCCGGGTTCCGCTGGCTCAGAGCCTTTCTCTCTATGGCTCTGCGCTGGCTACCAGCACAGACATGTATACGTAGACCAAAAGTTATGATCGGTGTTCAATCATAACTTTTGGAAGAACATCTCAAACTGGCCACAGATGCATGAATGAAAGCAGTGGTGGTCAAAGGTTTTCTTTGGGTTTATGCGAACCAGCAAGTCAGGAAGTGGAGCGGATTGACCATCTGACAACAACTGCCCTCGGTAAGCGTGTCTGTCGATAGACACACTGTCGCTGCTCCAGTTAATTAATGAATTATTTCCACCTGTGGCCATGTCACCTTTCAGCGTGTATTCACTGGCTTCCAGCAACTTAGCTGATAAACCAATCAGGGACCTTGTAATGTGCGATCAGTGTTAAACTAAAATGTATGACATCATAGTGTTGGTTATATGTCCTGCATTGTCCAGGTTGTGGTTGGCCTTGTTTGTTCATATGATTAATTTATACTGAAGGTGACAGGGAGCCAGTGGAGGTAATGTTCAGATGTGAAGTAGATGATGTAAAGATGTAAATTGCTGTCTTTTGTACTAGTTGTAGTTTATGGAGGTTTTCTGGAGGACAGGGAGGGAAGGGAGCTGACAGTGTAAAGTGGACTGTGGACCAGTTTGGTTAAAGTGTTAAGGAAGAACTTGATGTTCCCGATATGAAAGTTAACCAGGTGATGTTATGGATGTGGACAGTGGAGGAGAGGATGGGAGGCTGTCCAGGAAGACACCAAGGCTCTGAAGCTGAAAGGTGGGACAGAGACATGAATGGTCAGTGGATATTGTAAAACTACCAGATTTGGTTCAAGTTAACTCTGCACAATAAGCAAGTGAGGTAACTAATGTGGCATTATTTCCACGGTCCCGGGAATATATGGGCTGACTAGGATTTTTTTTCAGTCAAACTGATTATTTTAGCTTTAACCCATGACGTAGACGCCCCGTCGTCGGGTGAGAGGCGTGCCGACAGAGCGGCCATCTTAGGTCAGACCAAGCTGCGCTCAGAGAGAATACACGTCAATGCAGCAAAATGTACTTTATGTTTTCAGACACTCTGAATCCAGCCGTGGATATTAACCCTGTGGAGCTCCCGACGGACAGTTTTGGTAGAAACAGGAGAGTTGAGGTGCACATTTAATTCTGCTGTGATTTGGGGAGCCGTGGTTTTATGTTTTTTGGATACAATCCGGGTAAGCACTCTAACATCCCTTTCAGACAGCTTCCTCTTGCGTCCACAGTTAATCCTGTTGGATGTGGTTCGTCCTTCTTGGTGGTATGCTGACATTACCCTGGACACCGTGGCTCTTGATACATCACAAAGACTTGCTGTCTTGATCACAGATGCGCCAGCAAGACGTGCACCAACAATTTGTCCTCTTTTGAACTCTGGTATGTCACCCATAATGTTGTGTGCATTGCAATATTTTGAGCAAAACTGTGCTCTTACCCTGCTAATTGGACCTTCACACTCTGCTCTTATTGGTTCAATGTGCAATTAATGAAGATTGGCCACCAGGCTGGTCCAATTTAGCCATGAAACCTCCCACACTAAAATGGGAGTTGTTTCAGTTTCATTGTCCAACCCCTGTATATATATATATATATATATATATATATATATATATATATATATATATATATATATATATATATATATATATATATATATATATATATATATATATATGCACATGTACTGACATATATTCACCTGGTGATAGCAGCAGAAGTTCTTCGGATCATTGCACAGGTTATCGCACAGTGAATTAGATAGATTATTGCACATTGGTTACAGTTACAGTGCAGCACTGTATAATCTGATAGCAGCAGGAATGAATGACTTGCGGTAGCGCTCCTTTTTACAGACAGGGTGTCTAAGTTTGGCACTAAAGGAGCTGCTCAGCTCCTCTACAGTCTGGTGCAGGGGGTGGAAGGTGTTGTCCATGATGGATGTGAACTTGGACAACACCCTCCTCTCAGCTACTTTCTCCACTGAGTCCAGAGTGCAGCCCAGGACAGAAGTGGCCTTCCTCACCAGCTTATTCAGCCTCATTCTGTCCCGTTCTGCGCTGTCTGGAGCCCAGCAGACGACAGCGTAGAGAAGGGCTGAGGCCACCACAGAGTCATAAAAAGTCTTAAGCAGGGGCCTGCTCACTCCAAAGGAACTCAGCCTCCTCAGGAGGTGGAGGCGGCTCTGGCCCTTCTTATGCAGAGCGTCGGTGTTATGAGTCCAGTCCAGCTTATTACTGACGTGAACACCCAACAAAAGAGTCCTACGTCTCTGATTTCAGCTTCATAAATGTGAATATTTCTGTTTTCTTTGCTCATTTATGGCAATAAACTGAGTATCTCCATGTTTTGTTGACAGAACAAGAGATTTGGGAAACACTGATATTTTTCAAAATTTTGTAACATTTTATTATTATAGCAACCAATCAATTAATTGTTTAAAATAATCAATAGATTAATCAACAATGAAAATAATCTAGACCCAGAGTTTGTCTTTGCATCGTGTTTACTCCTGTGAGCTATAAAAATGAATTAGCTTTGAACTGTTTTTGTTCCCCCTTAGGTCACAGCAGTGTCAGACATTGGTGGGAGGACTGTGGATGAGGCCACGAGATGTATGATGTTCTTCATCATGGACTATGGCCTGTCAAGGCAGTACAACTTTGTGGGCTGGAATGGAAAGTAGGAATTCAGGACTTTAAATCTGTTTGAAGTCATATTTGGTAAGTGCATAATGGATAATAACTGTAATATACTAACTTTAGGATATTTGTGTCTGTCGAGGGAAATTTATGTATGTTAGGGTTAGGGGAAATACAACCCCACCTACAAACAACCGCACCTGGCTTGATGGAGAAACCAGGAGAACAGCTGAGCATCTTTACGACAGTGCACTTTTACTTTCGCCCTCTGGGGGGAGCCTCGCTGGAAAATCAACCCCGGTTGCATAGTATACCTTTAACTGGGACTAGTTTGTTGTCAAGTATTAATTGAGGTAACGGCAGTATACCTGTATGAATTGAAATTTAAATCTTGCGCTCCAAGCAAATAAGCACGCACACACGCGCTAGCAATCAGAAAGAGGAAAGGCGGGATTTAAGGCAGTACAACCAATGAGAGTTAAGTTTAAAAAAATGCACAGAGCACAGTCACGTGTGCTGCCGATTTAAAGGGGCAGGCAGTCAGACAGCGGCAGCAGCAGCCGCGGAGCTGCGAGAGGAGAAGAAGGGAAAAGTGAGGCACGTTATGTGGATCATGTAACCGTGCCACGGTAACTGTGGCAATTTAGATCTAAATTATTTTTATTTTGGACATGCACACACACACACACATAAAAAAACACTGACAAAAGGGCACTTTGGGCATCAAGGGGCAAAGGGGCAGGTGACCAAGCCCCCCCGCCCCCCTCTGCACGTCCCTGCTGTTAGCTGTGATATCACGTCTTTCTTCCTCAGCCAAACCGGCGCCTTTCAGTTTTTTTCAGGTGCGCCCCCTGCTGTCGGTAAGTCTTCTGCTTCTTCTTTTTCTTTATGGATTTTTTTTGCCGGTTGGCACGCAACCAAATGGTGCATTACCGCCACCAACTGGTATGGAGTGTGGATCAGAATTATTTATACTAAACAAAACAAGTCACAATCAAATTAACAAAACAATATAAACAAAACCAAAAAAAGATTTCAAATCCTCTCAATTACATTTATTAATCTAAGATAATGAAAAATAATCACATAACAATTATCTCTGGAGTTTTTCTAAGTATTTCTATTAAATCAAATTGTATTCTTTTCCTTTTTAGATTTTGGACCATTTCTCTCCTTTCTCTTTCGTACTTCCTACAGTATACCATAACGTGTTCAACTGTCTCTTGTTGCTCACAATATTCACATCTGCCATTGTTATGTTTACTTATTTAGAATAATGTATTATTTAATCCTGTGTGCCCAAATCTAAGTCCTGATATAATTGTTTCTTCTCCTATGTTCTTCCCTGCCCATCTCATTTTTCCCACTCTCCTCTGGATCATGTAAAACCATCTTCTGTTCCTCTCTTCCTCCCATTGCTTTTGCCACCTTTCCTTCATCTTCTGTTTAATTATGCTCTTTATTTCCATCTTACTAATTTTAACTGACACATCAATGTCTTTTCTTGTTGTAGCCTCCTTTGCAGCCTTATCTGCCATTTCATTTCCTTTAACTCCCATGTGTGCTGGTACCCACAAAAATATGACTGTAATGTCCATCATTTGAATTCTGTATAATGTTTGCTGGATTTCTATCAAAATATCTGGTCTACTGTCTGAGTGTTTTATCGGTAAACTGATTAGTGATGAAGATGAATCTGAACAAATAATCACTCTCAGAGGTCTTATTTCTTCTACCCATTGCATTGCAAACAAAATTGCTAACATTTCTCTTGTGTATACTGATATATTATTACTTGTCCTCTTTCCTACTGTAATATGAAACTCTGGAACAATAAAAGATACTCCTATCTTGTTATCTAAACTTTTTTGATGCATCTGTGTAGATCTGAATGAAACTAGTAAATATTAATATATTCCTGTATTGTATTTGAATTTAAAAAAAAAAACCCTGACCTTATTTCCCTTTCGTAATAGTGTTAGATCTACTTTAGCTTCAGGTAGTATCCAAGGTTGTACTGCTGTCAGTGGTACTGTTGAACTGAACATTAAATCAGTTAATTCTAATTCCATTGCTTTTTGTCTAACTGTCTACCCAAAGCTTCTTCTCTCCCTGTTCTCCATTTCCCAACAAGATGTTAAAGTGGTCTGTGCTGGATGATCTTCACTATGACCCTGTAAATTAGCCCAATAGTTTAGAGATAACTGAATTCTTCTCAATGTCGGGAAGTCTGAACAACAACAACTCTTAATGCATCACGTGACTTTTGGCACAAATTTACCGCAGCGTGGGTGGGATTGTATCGTAGTCGAGCAGAGGCTGTTTTGTGCGAGCAGAGACCATTTTGTACTCGAGGAAAACTTATAAATGATATTTTGAGCGCAAGGTAGGCGGACAGTTTGCAAAACAATTTTTTTGTGTGAAACATATCTTTTTGTGTGCAAAACAAGTTTTATTTGTGTGCAACAACCTTTCAGCTGAAGACTTTTAACTGCATTTCAACCAGTAAAATAATGTTTAAACCAGGGGTGTCAAACGTACGGCCCGCCGAACGATTGTATCTCCTCGCTGCATCGACCGATCTGCACCTGATTTTTTGTGAGTCGGGTGGGGGGGGGTGGAGCGCTGCCGTACGGGTTCGTGTGAATCGCCCGGTGGAAGGGCAGGGAAAATGCGTGACAGCTTCTGCGGTGGCTGGAGGGAGGAGGTGCGCGTACCCCAGCGGTGCTTGGCTGCGAGGGCCGCTCATCGCCGCTTGCGGCTTTAATTATTATTATTATTATTATTATTTATTCTTGTGACTTTTGAAACGGCTTTTTGGAGGCCTAAACATGCATGAAAACTCACCAAACTTTGCCCAAAATTGTCCCCCGTGAGAAATCGCATGATTTTAGTGTAATTGAAAACGGGCGTGGCAAACCTGCTCAACAGCGCCAACTAGAGTGAGTTGGGCCAAACCGTAACACGTAGAAAGCTGAAATTTTTTACCTAGGTAGGTTTTTTAAAATTATGAAAAAAAGTCTCTTGGGTGTATGCTCTAAAACCCACAGGAAGTCTGCTATTTTGGGTCAAAGGGTAAAATATTGGCCGTTTTTGCCTCAAACTTTAACGAACTAGTCCTAGGCATTTTAACCTATTACTTTCAATTTTTTTCAGCATGCAGTTAAGACATTGACTTTTAAAAGTTATCAAAGGTTTTATGAAATATGCATATTTGCCTGAGCTGTCGCATTGCAAAAATCAGGTTTGTGGAAAACCATTAAAAACGCATTAAATCAGTAAGCCCCAAGCCATGCTTTGTCTGAGAATTATGAAACTCAGTAAGTGCATGTAACTTCATAGGCCCTACAAAAAAGCCTCTTGAAGCAATGGGCTACCTCCTACAGGAAATCATTCATTTCTCATCAAAGATGTCATTTTCCCATATTTTTGGGTGTTACATTTGAATAAACTACTCCTAAACCGTTACACTTATGGCATTCAAAGTTACTCCAAAAAATTCCTCACACATAGAGGATCAAAAGTTATCAAAAACATTTTTGCTACGTCCAACCATATTTTTTTGACAATTATTTATAACATGAATTGTGTTTTGAAGGAAAAAACATTTATTATTTCCAACACTAGATGGCAGCAAACCCAAATGTTTGGGCGTCATCTGTAAGTCACGGTACATATTTTACCAAACCCTTCATACACATTCGTCCAAAAGTGGAAGCAGCTTTAAAATATCTTTAGCTGGCCTTTAAAAGAAAGAAGCTTTGATTCTTTAATCCTATATAAGGGAACCAGTTGATTGCATAAAAGTCTTGACAAGCAGCATTTCCTCCTGAAGAAGCGTAGAGTCACAGGGAGAGTTGTCTGCATTGTCCATGGCTTTGCAACAATCCCTCATACTGAGCAAGCATGAAGCAACAGGGGAAAAAAACCTCCTTCATTAACATGAAGGACAAACCTCCAGCAGAACCGGGCTCAGTATGAACGGTCATCTGCCTCGACCGACTGGGGGTTACAGAAGACAGAGCAGAGACACAACAAGACAGACAAAAAAAGCACAGAAGCACACAGTGATCCAGTAATCTGTTCTATATAACCACAACTGTTATGACTTTGGGCAATAACTAATGTGCAATAATCTATTTAATACACTGTGCTATAACCTGTGCAAGGATCCAGAAGAACTTCTTCTGCTTTCACCAAGTGAATATATGTCAGTACATGTGTATGTAGGCATGTGTATATATATATATATATATATATATATATATATATATACACACACACACTATTGAGCCGACAAGTGAATTTCTCCAATGTGAGATCAATAAAGACTATCTTATCTTATCTCATATCAAGACTTAGATTTGCCCACACAGGATTAGATGGTACATTATTCAAAATAGGGAAGCATAACACTGGCATATGTAAATATTGTGAGGAACAACAGACAGTTGAACGTATATGACACACTGTGAGAAAGTTCATAAAGATCAAGAGAAGAAGAAGACTTCCCAACAGCAGGGGGCGCACTCCAACAATCTGAAACGTGTCCGTTTGCCTGAGGAAGAAGTCCGTGATGTCACAGCTAACAACATTAGCACCACACATTGGAGAATTTAGGAGGGGAAACAGACAAACAGGTAAGGCTTTTTGGATTATATATGCATGTAGTGTAATATCCCCCACCACAACTTGAGGTGGGATGAGCAGTCTCAGTTCTGCGGCTAATTCTAGTGCCTTAAGGCGCTAATATTAGCGCTAATGCTAGCGCCTTAAGGCTAACGAGCAAGGCTCTTGTTTACATCCGGGTTCCGCTGGCTCAGAGCCTTTCTCTCTATGGCTCTGCGTTTGCTACCAGCACAGAGATGTATACGTAGACCAAAAGTTATGATCGGTGTTCAATCATAACTTTTGGAAGAACATCTCAAACTGGCCACAGATGCATGAATGAAAGCAGTGGTGGTCAAAGGTTTTCTTTGGGTTTATGCGAACCAGCAAGTCAGGAAGTGGAGCGGATTGACCATCTGACAACAACTTCCCCCGGTAAGCTGCCTACAGACACACTGTCGCTGCTCCAGTTAATTAATGAATTATTTCCACCTGTGGCCATGTCACCTTTCAGCGTGTATTCACTGGCTTCCAGCAACTTAGCTGATAAACCAATCAGGGACCTCCTCAATATTCGCTGTAACGCTTTATTTAAAATTCGAAGAGTAAAGGCTAATTTACCATGACGCGCATTTGTCCCGCATTTGACAGGGTCCGATTTGGAAAAAGTTAAATAATAAATTAAATAATTTCACCTGCGCTTTTCTGAACAAAAGAAGGCAGAGCTGCAGTCAGAGCGGCTATCAGTCAATATGCAGCAGCTCCACCTGATGAGCCGCTGCGCACCACGACACTCTTAATAAAATGACAAGGATTTTGATTTGTACAGATTATTAAGGAAACGACGTAAAAAAAAAAACTGCAGCTACAACATGGACTGGAGAGCGGGTTCTAACTGGGTGAGGCCAGAGGTTATTCTCAGAGAGCTTTTATGAAGTAATTTTTTTTATTTTTACACGCAGTTGAGCGACACTGCAGAAGCAAGTCGTACTAGAAACCACTGAACAAGCCTCCTGTCTGTGGATCTATGGACTCATTTTACTCCAACCCCAAAACATCTGCCAAACAGAGTACTGCAGCCAAGATTAACTTCAACAATAACTTTACGAAATACATTAACATTTTGCTTATTAAAAATGTCCATATTTAAAAGCAAGTTATGTTTTTTTCTGATAAACTTTGAGCAATTTTATTAAACTTTTTAAAAAATTAACATCCCATCCTTCATCGATTTATACCGGCTTTTCCCTACAGGTGTGACGTCAAGCCGTATCTGATGGGGAAACGCAGCTCGGCGTCACACGGGGTCGTGGGGGGTGGGGGCTCGTCCATCCTGGACAGGTTGCCAGTCACAGGGCAACCTGTCCTGTGACACATACATATGCCTACATACACATGTACTGACATATATACCTGGTGATAGCAGCAGAAGTTCTTTGGATCATTGGACAGGTTATAGCACAGTGTATTAAATAGATTATTGCACATTAGTTATTGCCCAAAGTTATAACAGTTGTGGTTACAGTTACTGATAGCAGCAGAAGTCACTTCTTTCAGGATTATTGCACGGGTTATCGCACAGTGAATTAGATTATTGCACATTGGTTACAGTTACAGTGCAGCACTGTATATTCTGATAGCAGCAGGAATGAATGACTTGCGGTAGCGCTCCTTTTTACAGACAGGGTGTCTAAGTCTGCCACTAAAGGAGCTGCTCAGCTGCTCTACAGTCTGGCGCAGGGGGTGGAAGGTGTTGTCCATGATGGATGTGAGCTTGGACAACACCCTCCTCTCAGCTACTTCCTCCGCTGAGTCCAGAGTGCAGCCCAGGACAGAAGTGGCCTTCCTCACCAGCTTATTCAGACTCATTCGGTCCCGTTCTGCGCTGCCTGGAGCCCAGCAGACGACAGCGTAGAGAAGGGCTGAGGCCACCACAGAGTCATAAAAAGTCTTAAGCAATAAACTGATTATCTCCATGTTTTGTTGACAGAACAAGAGATTTGGGAAACACTGACATTTTTCAAAATTTTGTAACATTTTATTATTATAGCAACCAATCAATTAATTGTTAAAATAATCAATAGATTAATCAACAATGGAAATAATCTAGACCCAGAGTTTGTCTTTGCATCGTGTTTACTCCTGTAAGATATAAAAATTAATTAGCTTTGAACTGTTTTTGTTCCCCCTTAGGTCACAGCAGTGTCAGACATTGGTGGGAGGACTGTGGATGAGGCCACAAGACGTATGATGTTCTTCATCATGGACTATGGCCTGTCAAGGCAGTACAACTTTGTGGGCTGGAATGGAAAGTAGGAATTCAGGACTTTAAATCTGTTTGAAGTCATATTTGGTAAGTGCATAATGGATAATAACTGTAATATAGTAACTTTTGGATATTTGTGTCTGTCGAGGGAAATTTATGTATGTTATGAATTTAATTTTCTAATGTCAATAATACCCTCACCTTAAGGACATAAATGTCCCCTCAAAACAGGTGCTCCAGAAATGTTATCATATAAGAAATGTTTTCAAGATTTTCTTGCACAGATCTTCCAGTCAACAGCTGTTCTTATCAAAAAAATTACATTTTGTAATTTTTCCTTGGTTTTTAATTTTTTTATGGGCAATTTAATAAAGCCAGATTTTAGAAAGAAGTAAAAAAATGTGACAGCCTTGGCCAGTCAGCTTTGAATTTTGATCTTTTTTTCTTAGCTTTTTCCCAGTTCATTCTGACGTTTGCAGGTTTGTAAAGTCAATTATGTAAAGGGATACTTCACCCAAAATTACAATTTAAATCTTGGGTAATTGATATAAAACTGATCATTTGTTGGTAAATTTCACCTTAACATAGTTGACTTTACAATTGTAGTTGAGAGTTGTGTTGGTACATATAAAGTGACCATAAGATATGTTTCCCGCAGGAGCTTTAAAGAACAACACATTAACCAGACAGATCACCAGGAAGGATTTGGAGAGGGCAGTGTCGAAATGGCTGATCGGATCAAGGGACAGGGGATGCAATAGAAAGGTCCAACAGGTCCCTCCTTCCCATATGATGGACCATGTTTTTTGTGTTCCATGTTCTTTTTTGATATATAACCATTATAACTAGTTTCTTAAATTGTTATAATGGTTATTATATTACGTATAATATCGTATGTGTGTGTGTGTGTATTATGTACCTGATACGTAAAATACAATCTATTATATCTATTATCTATTATAAGTAAGGCAGCATTGGAGGAATCTTTAGAACCTGCACAGTGTTTGAACTGTTTAGAAGCAGTAGAGCTTTCTGAGCTATCTAAAATCTTAGCTTCATCTAAAACTTCTACCTGTGTGTTAGACCCAATCCCAACTAAGTTGTTTAAGGAGGTATTCCCTTTGATCAGTGGTCCTATTTTAGACATGATTAATCTATCCTTAGTAAATGGATATGTACCACAGGTTTTTAAAGTAGCTGTTATTAAACCTTTACTTAAGAAACCTTCTCTTGATCAAGATGAGCTAGTAAACTACAGACCTATATCTAATCTTCTTTTCTTATCTAAAATTCTTGAGAAAGTAGTTGCTAATCAACTTTGTGAACATTTACAAAGCAATGACCTACTTGAGGAGTTTCAGTCAGGCTTCAGAGCTCATCATAGCACTGAAACAGCTCTGGTGAAGGTCACTAATGATATTCTCATGGCCTCAGATAATGGACTTGTGTCTGTACTTGTCCTGTTAGATCTCAGTACTGCATTTGATACAGTTGATCAAAATATTCTCCTGCAAAGACTTGAGCATACTGTAGGGATTAAGGGAAAAGCATTAGGCTGGTTTAAATCTTATCTGTCGGACAGATTCCAGTTTGTTCATGTTAATAATAAATCTTCCTTAAACTCTAGGGTCACCTGTGGAGTACCACAGGGTTCAGTCCTTGGACCAATTCTCTTTACTAAATATATGCTTCCGATCGGCAAAATTATCAGACAGCATGGGATTAATTTCCACTGTTATGCTGATGACACTCAGCTATATTTATCCATAAATCCTGATGAATCCAATCAATTACTTCAACTGCAGTCATGTCTTGATGACATCAAAAGCTGGATGACTTTAAATTTCCTGCATCTAAATTCTGACAAGACCGAAGTTGTAATCTTTGGGCCAGAGTCCTCAAAAAATAAACTTCTTAACCAATCACTTAATCTGGATGGCATTAACTTGGCCTCTGGTAATAAAGTAAAAAACCTTGGTGTTATTTTTGACCAAGACATGTCATTTAAATCCCATATTAAACAGGTTTCCAGAGTTTCCTTTTTTCACCTCCGGAATATCGCCAAAATTAGAAACATTCTGTCCAGGAGTGATGCTGAAAAACTAGTCCATGCATTTGTTACTTCAAGGCTGGACTATTGCAATTCGTTACTATCAGGAAGTCCACAAACTGCAGTTCAAAGCCTTCAGCTGATCCAAAATGCTGCAGCAAGAGTTCTGATGAAAATCAACAAGCGGGATCATATTTCTCCAATTTTAGCTTCCCTTCATTGGCTTCCTGTGAAATCAAAAATAGAATTTAAAATTCTTCTTCTAACGTATAAAGCCCTTAATAATCAAGCTCCATCATATATCAGAGCTCTGATTACCCCGTATGTTCCTAACAGAGCACTTTGCTCTCAGACTGCAGGTCTGCTGGTGGTTCCTAGAGTCTCTAAAAGTAGAATGGGAGGCAGATCCTTTAGCTATCAGGCTCCTCTCCTGTGGAACCAATTCCCAGTTTTGGTCCGTGAAGCAGACACCCTGTCTACTTTTAAGACTAATCTTAAAACCTTCCTTTTTGACAAAGCTTATAACTAGAGTGGCTCATGTTACTCTGAGCTACCTTTTATAGTTTTACTGCTATAGGCTTAGGCTACTGGAGGACGTCAGGATCTAATTTTCTCACTCTATAGAGTTCTACTGTTCTTCAATTATGCATTACGTGTTGTCATTTCTGCTTTAATTTTCTGTTTCTCTCTTTTATCTTCATAGTAGGTACACCTGGTCTGGCGTTCTGTTAACTGTGACATCATCCAAAGAAGACGGCTCACCCGTTACTACCATCTAATGTAGAACAGATTACTGGATCAATGTGTGCTTCTGTGCTTTTTTTGTCTCTCTTGTTGTGTCTCTGCTCTGTCTTCTGTAACCCCCAGTCGGTCGAGGCAGATGACCGTTCATACTGAGCCCGGTTCTGCTGGAGGTTTTCCTTCCCGTTAATGGGGAGTTTTTCTTCCCACTGTCGCTTCATGCTTGCTCAGTATGAGGGATTGCAGCAAAGCCATGTACAATGCAGACGACTCTCCCTGTGGCTCTACGCTTCTCCAGGAGTGAATGCTGCTTGTCGAGACTTTGATGCAATCAACCGGTTTCCTTATATAGGAACATTTTTGACCAATCTGTATAATCTGACCCAATATGTATCAACTGGTTTCCTTATATAGGAACATTTTTGACCAATCTGTATAATCTGACCCAATATGTATAATATGATTGAACGTAACTTTGTAAAGTGCCTTGAGATGACATGTTTCATGATTTGGCGCTATATAAATAAAATTGAATTGAATTATTGCATTTGACCTAATAAAAACATGAATAATGTATTTTATTAGGTCAAATGTGTGTATGTATATGTATATATATATATATATATATATATATATATATATATATATATATATATATTAGTGCATGCCATGCCAAGAGGCAACTCATGTGTTTTATATAAAGACAAATTAATTCAATCCAATTTTATTTATATAGTTCCAACATGTCATCTCTTTACAACCCCAGCGGTCCGGCCCGGTGGCCAAATGCATTATCATTATTCAACGGCTGTATCTCCTCGCTGCATCCACCAATCTGCACCAGATTTTTTGTGAGTCGTGGGGGAGCGCTGCCGAAAGGGTTCGTGTGAATCGCCCAGTGGACGGGCGGGGAAAATGCGTGACAGCTTCTGTGGTGGCTGGCGGCAGGAGGTGCGCGTACCCCAGCGGTGCTTGGCTGCGAGGGCCGCTCATCGCCGCTTGCGGCTTTAATTATTATTATTATTTATTCTTGGGACTTTTGAAACGGCTTTTTGGAGGCCTAAACATGCATGAAAACTCACCAAACTTTGCCCAAAATTGTCCCCCGTGAGAAATCGCATGATTTTAGTGTAATTGAAAACGGGCGTGGCAAACCTGCTCAACAGCGCCAACTAGAGTGAGTTGGGCCAAACCGTAACACGTAGAAAGCTGAAATTTTTTACCTAGGTAGGTTTTTTAAAATTATGAAAAAAAGTCTCTTGGGTGTATGCTCTAAAACCCACAGGAAGTCTGCTATTTTGGGTCAAAGGGTAAAATATTGGCCGTTTTTGCCTCAAACTTTAACGAACTAGTCCTAGGCATTTTAACCTATTACTTTCAAATTTTTTCAGCATGCAGTTAAGACATTGACGTTTAAAAGTTATCAAAGGTTTTATGAAATATGCATATTTGCCTGAGCTGTCGCATTGCAAAAATCAGGTTTGTGGAAAACCATTAAAAACGCATTAAATCAGTAAGCCCCAAGCCATGCTTTGTCTGAGAATTATGAAACTCGGTAAGTGCATGTAACTTCATAGGCCCTACAAAAAAGCCTCTTGAAGCAATGGGCTACCTCCTACAGGAAATCATTCATTTCTCATCAAAGATGTCATTTTCCCATATTTTTGGGTGTTACATTTGAATAAACTACTCCTAAACCGTTACACTTATGGCATTCAAAGTTACTCCAAAAAATTCCTCACACATAGAGGATCAAAAGTTATCAAAAACATTTTTGCTACGTCCAACCATATTTTTTTGACAATTATTTATAACATGAATTGTGTTTTGAAGGAAAAAACATTTATTATTTCCAACACTAGATGGCAGCACACCCAAATGTTTGGGCGTCATCTGTAAGTCACGGTACATATTTTACCAAACCATTTATACACATTCGTCCAAAAGTGGAAGCAGCTTTAAAATATCTTTAGCTGGCCTTTAAAAGAAATAAGATTTTAATCTTTAATCCTATATGTAGGAGCGCAAATGCATTGATTGGGTAATTAGCGTTCATGTCTTTTTAAGGGGGGAACTTTTCTTTGATAGGTAGGTTTTCCACCCGGAAGGGGAAAACAGTTTTTGACCGCAAAAAGATAAATACAAGCAAGCAAGTCTGCTTTATATGTTGTCTGGAGATGTGTTCATGTATGATGGACATTTGATATGCAAAGAGGAAAATAAATGGACGAAGCGTTCAACATGCCCTGACGACTCGGACTCTAATTCATCCCAAAAAGGTAACAATAAGCACGTCAACTCTATTACCCCGATGCAGCACCTCAGTGGCTTAAAGTATTGGCTTGGCCGCTACAAAACCAGTCAAAAACTGTTTGTGCATCTTCACGAACTGTGCATAAGTAAAGATACGTGTTTCTGCATGGTTGATGGTGGTGATTGCGCAAGATAAGACTGGGCTGGAGGTTACGTGTTTGGAGTGGAGCATCAGCTGATCGAACTCAGCTCACCTGAGGTGACGTCGGACAGGATAGACATCGGTGAGGACGCAGTTGATCAGCTCGGCGCTGGATTTGAACAATCATTCGTCTGGATTAGGTATGTGTAGCGCTACCACCGATATGATGGCCATCTAAATATAGTGTGCACACATAAGGGCGTAATTCCAATGCATTGGTTGCTGAAGTGGATGAACAATTAATTTTGTATCAACAAACTGTTGCGATCTGTGGACTGTCGGACTTTAATTATGGAGGATTGCGCGGCTAAAATGGATAAACATTTTAGCCGAGGGAACCAGTTGATTGCATAAAGGTCTTGACAAGCAGCATTTCCTCCTGAAAAAGCGTCGAGCCACAGGGAGAGTAGTCTGCATTGTCCATGGCTTTGCAACAATCCCTCATACTGAACAAGCATGAAGCAACAGGGAAAAAAAACCTCCCCATTAACAGGAAAGAAAAACCTCCAGCAGAACCGGGCTCAGTATGAACGGTCATCTGCCTCGACCGACTGGGGGTTACAGAAGAAAGAGCAGAGACACAACAAGACAGACAAAAAAGCACAGAAGCACACATTGATCCAGCAATCTGTTCTATATAACCACAACTGTTATAACTTTGGGCAATAAATAATGTGCAATAATCTATTTAATACACTGTGCTATAACCTGTGCAATGATCCGGAAGAACTTCTGCTGCTATCACCAAGTGAATATATGTCAGTACATGTGTATGTAGGCATATATATATATATATATATATTAGTCTAAAGACAATTACAAGATCGGCTTTCTATCACCTGAAGAACATTTCCAGGATTAAAGGACTGATGTCTCAGCAGGATCTGGAAAAACTAATCCATGCGTTTATCTTTAGTAGAATCGATTACTGCAACGGTGTTTTCACAGGTCTGCCTAAAAAGTGGATCAGACAGCTGCAGCTGATCCAGAACGCTGCTGAACGCATCTAAATACATCACAGACTTGTTATCAGTGTATCAACCATCCAGAGCACTAAGGTCTTCTGGCTCCAGCCTTCTCTGCGTACCTACAGCCAGAACTAAACAAGGAGAAGCAGCATTTAGTTCCTACGCTCCACTTATCTGGAACAAACTTCCAGAAAACTGTAAAAGTGCGGAAAACCTGAGTTCTTTTTAATCAAGATTAAAAACACATCTGTTTAGGACTGTTTTTGACTGTTCTAGTTAAACTGTTCTACTGAAACAGCATTAGTTCAACTTTTTTAGTCCAGCTGTTTATTAATGTCTACATTTTCTGTTTTCTTTTCCTGTATTTTAATCATGTAAAGCACTTTGCATTGTCTCTGTACTGAATTGTGCTATACAAATAAATTTGCCTTGCCTTGCCTTTATTTATTTATATTTATTTATTTATATATATATATATATATATATATATATATATATATATATATATATATATATATATATATAATGTGTGTGTGTGTGTATGTATGTATGTATATAACCGGGAAGTACACATGACATCACCTGCCTACTCCGATTTCTTTTGTATTTTTTTAATTCTTACTTTTTTTCTCATTTTCTTTTTGATCCACTGTATATAGGAAGATACACTGTATATAACTGATGCACCCTTTCCTACTGCTGACTATTGACTGACTATTGAGCCGATGTGACAAGTGAATTTCTCCAATGTGAGATCAATAAAGACTATCTTATCTTATATCAAGACTTAGATTTGCCCACACAGGATTAAATGGTACATTATTCAAAATAGGGAAGCATAACACTGGCAGATGTGAATATTGTGAGGAACAAGACACAGTTGAACATATATGACACACTGTGAGAAAAATTCATAAAGAACAAGAGAAGAAGAAGACTCCCAACAGCAGGGGGCGCACTCCAACAATCTGAAACGTGTCCGTTTGCCTGAGGAAGAAGTCCGTGATGTCACAGCTAACAACATTAGCACCACACATTGGAGAATTTAGGAGGGGAAACAGACAAACAGGTAAGGCTTTTTGGATTATATATGCATGTAGTGTAATATCCCCCACCACAACTTGAGGTGGGATGAGCAGTCTCAGTTCTGCGGCTAATTCTAGCGTCTTAAGGTGCTACTTATAGCGCTAATGCTAGCGCCCTAAGGCTAGCGAGCAAGGCTCTTGTTTACATCCGGGTTCGGCTGGCTCAGAGCCTTTCTCTCTATGGCTCTGCGCTGGCTACCAGCACAGACATGTATACGTAGACCAAAAGTTATGATCGGTGTTCAATCATAACTTTTGGAAGAACATCTCAAACTGGCCACAGATGCATGAATGAAAGCAGTGGTGGTCAAAGGTTTTCTTTGGGTTTATGCGAACCAGCAAGTCAGGAAGTGGAGCGGATTGACCATCTGACAACAACTGCCCTCGGTAAGCGTGTCTGTCGATAGACACACTGTCGCTGCTCCAGTTAATTAATGAATTATTTCCACCTGTGGCCATGTCACCTTTCAGCGTGTATTCACTGGCTTCCAGCAACTTAGCTGATAAACCAATCAGGGACCTTGTAATGTGCGATCAGTGTTAAACTAAAATGTATGACATCATAGTGTTGGTTATATGTCCTGCATTGTCCAGGTTGTGGTTGGCCTTGTTTGTTCATATGATTAATTTATACTGAAGGTGACAGGGAGCCAGTGGAGGTAATGTTCAGATGTGAAGTAGATGATGTAAAGATGTAAATTGCTGTCTTTTGTACTAGTTGTAATTTATGGAGGTTTTCTGGAGGACAGGGAGGGAAGGGAGCTGACAGTGTAAAGTGGACTGTGGACCAGTTTGGTTAAAGTGTTAAGGAAGAACTTGATGTTCCCGATATGAAAGTTAACCAGGTGATGTTATGGATGTGGACAGTGGAGGAGAGGATGGGAGGCTGTCCAGGAAGACACCAAGGCTCTGAAGCTGAAAGGTGAGACAGAGACATGAATGGTCAGTGGATATTGTAAAACTACCAGATTTGGTTAAAGTTGACTCTGCACAATAAGCAAGTGAGGTAACTAATGTGGCATTATTTCCACGGTCCCGGGAATATATGGGCTGACTAGGAATTTTTTTCAGTCAAACTGATTATTTTAGCTTTAACCCATGACGTAGACGCCCCGTCGTCGGGTGAGAGGCGTGCCGACAGAGCGGCCATCTTAGGTCAGACCAAGCTGCGCTCAGAGAAAATACACGTCAATGCAGCAAAATGTACTTTATGTTTTCAGACACTCTGAATCCAGCCGTGGATATTAACCCTGTGGAGCTCCCGACGGACAGTTTTGGTAGAAACAGGAGAGTTGAGGTGCACGTTTAGTTCTGCCGTGATTTGGGGAGCCGTGGTTTCATGTTTTTTGGATACAATCCGGGTAAGCACTCTAACATCCCTTTCAGACAGCTTCCTCTTGCGTCCACAGTTAATCCTGTTGGATGTGGTTCGTCCTTCTTGGTGGTATGCTGACATTACCCTGGACACCGTGGCTCTTGATACATCACAAAGACTTGCTGTCTTGGTCACAGATGCGCCAGCAAGACGTGCACCAACAATTTGTCCTCTTTTGAACTCTGGTATGTCACCCATAATGTTGTGTGCATTGCAATATTTTGAGCAAAACTGTGCTCTTACCCTGCTAATTGGACCTTCACACTCTTCTCTTATTGGTTCAATGTGCAATTAATGAAGATTGGCCACCAGGCCGGTCCAATTTAGCCATGAAACCTCCCACACTAAAATGAGAGGTGTTTCAGTTTCATTGTCCAACCCCTATATATATATATATATATATATATATATATATATATATATATATATATATATATATAAATAAATACATACATATATAAATACATACATATATGCACATGTACTGACATATATTCAGGTGATAGAAAGCCGATCATGTAATTGTCTTTAGACAATATATATATATATATATATATATATATATATATATATATATATATATATATATATATATATATACCTACATACACATGTACTGACATATATTCACTTGGTGATAGCAGCAGAAGTTCTTCTGATCATTGCACAGGTTATCGCACAGTGAATTAGATAGATTATTGCACATTGGTTACAGTTACAGTGCAGCACTGTATAATCTGATTGCAGCAGGAATGAATGACTTGCGGTAGCGCTCCTTTTTACAGACAGGGTGTCTAAGTCTGGCACTAAAGGAGCTGCTCAGCTCCTCTACAGTCTGGTGCAGGGGGTGGAAGGTGTTGTCCATGATGGATGTGAACTTGGACAACACCCTCCTCTCAGCTACTTTCTCCACTGAGTCCAGAGTGCAGCCCAGGACAGAAGTGGCCTTCCTCACCAGCTTATTCAGCCTCATTCTGTCCCGTTCTGCGCTGCCTGGAGCCCAGCAGACGACAGCGTAGAGAAGGGCTGAGGCCACCACAGAGTCATAAAAAGTCTTAAGCAGGGGCCTGCTCACTCCAAAGGAACTCAGCCTCCTCAGGAGGTGGAGGCGGCTCTGGCCCTTCTTATGCAGAGCGTCGGTGTTATGAGTCCAGTCCAGCTTATTACTGACGTGAACACCCAACAAAAGAGTCCTACGTCTCTGATTTCAGCTTCATAAATGTGAATATTTCTGTTTTCTTTGCTCATTTATGGCAATAAACTGAGTATCTCCATGTTTTGTTGACAGAACAAGAGATTTGGGAAACACTGATATTTTTCAAAATTTTGTAACATTTTATTATTATAGCAACCAATCAATTAATTGTTTAAAATAATCAATAGATTAATCAACAATGAAAATAATCTAGACCCAGAGTTTGTCTTTGCATCGTGTTTACTCCTGTGAGCTATAAAAATGAATTAGCTTTGAACTGTTTTTGTTCCCCCTTAGGTCACAGCAGTGTCAGACATTGGTGGGAGGACTGTGGATGAGGCCACGAGACGTATGATGTTCTTCATCATGGACTATGGCCTGTCAAGGCAGTACAACTTTGTGGGCTGGAATGGAAAGTAGGAATTCAGGACTTTAAATCTGTTTGAAGTCATATTTGGTAAGTGCATAATGGATAATAACTGTAATATACTAACTTTAGGATATTTGTGTCTGTCGAGGGAAATTTATGTATGTTAGGGTTAGGGGAAATACAACCCCACCTACAAACAACCGCACCTGGCTTGATGGAGAAACCAGGAGAACAGCTGAGCATCTTTACGACAATGCACTTTTACTTTCGCCCTCTGGGGGGAGCCTCGCTGGAAAATCAACCCCGGTTGCATAGTATACCTTTAACTGGGACTAGTTTGTTGTCAAGTATTAATTGAGGTAACGGCAGTATACCTGTATCAATTGAAATTTAAATCTTGCGCTCCAAGCAAATAAGCACGCACACACGCGCTAGAAATCAGAAAGAGGAAAGGCGGGATTTAAGGCAGTACAACCAATGAGAGTTAAGTTTAAAAAAATGCACAGAGCACAGTCACGTGTGCTGCCGATTTAAAGGGGCAGGCAGTCAGACAGCGGCAGCAGCAGCCGCGGAGCTGCGAGAGGAGAAGAAGGGAAAAATGAGGCACGTTATGTGGATCATGTAACCGTGCCACGGTAACTGTGGCAATTTAGATCTAAATTATTTTTATTTTGGACATGCACACACACACACAAAAAAACACTGACAAAAGGGCACTTTGGGCATCAAGGGGCAAAGGGGCAGGTGACCAAGCCCCCCGCCCCCCTCTGCACGTCCCTGCTGTTAGCTGTGATATCACGTCTTTCTTCCTCAGCCAAACCGGCGCCTTTCAGTTTTTTTCAGGTGCGCCCCCTGCTGTCGGGAAGTCTTCTGCTTCTTCTTTTTCTTTATGGATTTTTTTTGCCGGTTGGCACGCAACCAAATGGTGCATTACCGCCACCAACTGGTATGGAGTGTGGATCAGAATTATTTATACTAAACAAAACAAGTCACAATCAAATGAACAAAACAATATAAACAAAACCAAAAAAAGATTTCAAATCCTCTCAATTACATTTATTAATCTAAGATAATGAAAAATAATCACATAACAATTATCTCTGGAGTTTTTCTAAGTATTTCTATTAAATCAAATTGTATTCTTTTCCTTTTTAGATTTTGGACCATTTCTCTCCTTTCTCTTTCGTACTTCCTACAGTATACCATAACGTGTTCAACTGTCTCTTGTTGCTCACAATATTCACATCTGCCATTGTTATGTTTACCTATTTAGAATAATGTATTATTTAATCCTGTGTGCCCAAATCTAAGTCCTGATATAATTGTTTCTTCTCCTATGTTCTTCCCTGCCCATCTCATTTTTCCCACTCTCCTCTGGATCATGTAAAACCATCTTCTGTTCCTCTCTTCCTCCCATTGCTTTTGCCACCTTTCCTTCATCTTCTGTTTAATTATGCTCTTTATTTCCATCTTACTAATTTTAACTGACACATCAATGTCTTTTCTTGTTGTAGCCTCCTTTGCAGCCTTATCTGCCATTTCATTTCCTTTAACTCCCATGTGTGCTGGTACCCACAAAAATATGACTGTAATGTCCATCATTTGAATTCTGTATAATGTTTGCTGGATTTCTATCAAAATATCTGGTCTACTGTCTGAGTGTTTTATCGGTAAACTGATTAGTGATGAAGATGAATCTGAACAAATAATCACTCTCAGAGGTCTTATTTCTTCTACCCATTGCATTGCAAACAAAATTGCTAACATTTCTCTTGTGTATACTGATATATTATTACTTGTCCTCTTTCCTACTGTAATATGAAACTCTGGAACAATAAAAGATACTCCTATCTTGTTATCTAAACTTTTTTGATGCATCTGTGTAGATCTGAATGAAACTAGTAAATATTAATATATTCCTGTATTGTATTTGAATTTAAAAAAAAAAAACCTGACCTTATTTCCCTTTCGTAATAGTGTTAGATCTACTTTAGCTTCAGGTAGTATCCAAGGTTGTACGGCTGGCAGTGGTACTGTTGAACTGAACATTAAATCAGTTAATTCTAATTCCATTGCTTTTTGTCTAACTGTCTACCCAAAGCTTCTTCTCTCCCTGTTCTCCATTTCCCAACAAGATGTTAAAGTGGTCTGTGCTGGATGATCTTCACTATGACCCTGTAAATTAGCCCAATAGTTTAGAGATAACTGAATTCTTCTCAATGTCGGGAAGTCTGAACAACAACAACTCTTAATGCATCACGTGACTTTTGGCACAAATTTACCGCAGCGTGGGTGGGATTGTATCGTAGTCGAGCAGAGGCTGTTTTGTGCGAGCAGAGACCATTTTGTACTCGAGGAAAACTTATAAATGATATTTTGAGCGCAAGGTAGGCGGACAGTTTGCAAAACAATTTTTTTGTGTGAAACATATCTTTTTGTGTGCAAAACAAGTTTTATTTGTGTGCAACAACCTTTCAGCTGAAGACTTTTAACTGCATTTCAACCAGTAAAATAATGTTTAAACCAGGGGTGTCAAACGTACGGCCCGCCGAACGATTGTATCTCCTCGCTGCATCGACCGATCTGCACCTGATTTTTTTGTGAGTCGGGTGGGGGGGGGGGGGGGGTGGAGCGCTGCCGTACGGGTTCGTGTGAATCGCCCGGTGGACGGGCAGGGAAAATGCGTGACAGCTTCTGCGGTGGCTGGAGGGAGGAGGTGCGCGTACCCCAGCGGTGCTTGGCTGCGAGGGCCGCTCATCGCCGCTTGCGGCTTTAATTATTAGGCCTTCGCAGCTAAGCGCTGCGAAGGCCTATTGTATCTGTAGTGTTAATTATTAGGCCCGAGCAGCTAAGCGCTGCGAAGGCCTATTGTATCTGTAGTGTTAATTAGGCCCGAGCAGCTAAGCGCTGCGAAGGCCTATTGTATCTGTAGTGTTAATTAGGCCCGAGCAGCTAAGCGCTGCGAAGGCCTATTGTATCTGTAGTGTTAATTATTATTATTATTATTATTATTATTATTATTATTATTCTGCCCCCCTAAAGAGGGGCCTTTTTGGGGGCTTTCTCATTTTCAAAAACTCACCAAACTTGGCAGATGCATGGTGACTGTTTAAAAATTTTGTATTTTAAGGTCGTCACAAAAATCTAAAGAAAAATGCCTGAACGGCGCCACCTAGAAATTTTCAAAGGACCCTTTGCTATTCACTTACTTCGTCGTAGAGACATGAAATTTGGTACAGTTGTAGAGCTCACCAAGACGCTCAGAATTTACAATTAATGTCATAGTGTAAATATCACAGGTCGGCCATTTTAGATTGAAAGTCTGATTTTGACCTCAATTTTGACAGTTACAGCATCGGTATAAGATCTAACTCCTCCTAGAGATATCGAGCGATCGGCTTGAAACTCGGGCAGTCTGATCATAAGGCATGGCCAATCAAAAGTTATCAAAACGGTGAGTTTTTGAGCATGCTGAAGGGGCGTTGGCAGGGGTCAAAGTTCACCTATTCGCCACAAAAAATAAAAGTGTTATATCTCCTACACAGAAACACACAGAGGCACCAAACTTTCTGTGATTAATCATCATCAGGTCTCCTATAATATCCAATGGTCAAATGATGACATCACTTAGGCCACACCCCCTGACAACAGGAAGTGTCATGTTTTGCTGTAAACGGTCGCTATGTTACCCCTCTGAGCTAATCAACATGAAACTGTGTCCACAGACAGAACACATGTTGTTGTGTTGTGGATTCCAGCCCCAAGTCGATTCGATGGAGCAGGAGAGCGTGGCGGCGTGGTGAAGTCACCTCAAACGCCGCTGCCATACGTTTGGCTCTGAATTCCACATTTTTGGGCCGAGCTGCATAAAACTCACTTGGATGCATCCTTATCCACCCCCCAAGAGGAATCCATAACAAATTTTGGTGGGCGTGACCTAATGCCTCAACGGCGCCACTTAGCAATTTTCAAAGGACCCTTTGCTATTCACTTACTTCATCGTAGAGACATGAGATTTGGTACAGTGGTAGAGCTCACCAAGACGCTCAGAATTTACAATTAATGTCATAGTGTAAATATCACAGGAAGTCGGCCATTTTAGATTGAATGTCTGATTTTGACCCCATTTTTGACGTTTATAGCATTGGTATTTGATGGATCTCCTCCTAGAGATTTTTAGCGAGCGGCTTGAAACTCGGGCAGTCTGATCATAAGGCATGGCCAATTAAAAGTTATCAAAACGGTGAGTTTTTGAGCTTGTTGAAGGGGCATTAGCAAGGGTTAAAGTTCACCTACTCGCCACAAAAAATAAAACTGTTATATCTCCTACACAGAAACACACAGAGGCATCAAACTTTCAGTGATTGATCACCATCAGGTCTCCTATAATATCCAATGGTCAAATGATGACATTGCTTAGGCCACGCCCCCTGACAACAGGAAGTGTCATGTTTTGTTGTAAGCGGTCGCTATGTTACCCCTCTGAGCTAATCAACATGAAACTGTGTCCACAGACAGAACACATGTTGGTATGTTGTGGATTTCAGGCTCAACTGGATTGGATGGAGCAGGGGGGCGTGGCGGCGTGGCATATTCACCTCAAACGCTGCTGTCATACGTTTGGCTCTGAATTCCACAGTTTTGGGCCGAGCTGCTTAAAACTCATTTGGATGCATCCTTATCCACCCCCCAACAGGAATCCTTAACAAACTTTAGTGAGCAGGACTTAGTTTCTCTATAGCGCCACCAAGCAAATTTCAAAGGACCCTTTGGTATTCACTTACTTCATCGTAGAGTAATGAAATTTTGTACAGTTGTAGATCTCAGCAAGACGCTCAGAATTTACAATTAATGTCATACTGCAAGTATCACAGGAAGTAAGCCATTTTAGATTGAAATCTGAATTTTGATACCAACTTGACATGTAAAGCATATGTATTTGATCATACTTGTCCAGCAGGGGGCAGCAAGAGACCACAAATAAACCCCAAAGGAATTTCTCTTGGTAAGTAAGTGATCTTAACTCTTTGGTTTCCTTGTATATTTAAGTTGAACAGATATACAAATCCTGCTTGAAAACTGACAAACTCTTGTTCAATACATTTCAGTTTTTATTTATATAGCGCCAAATCATGAAACATGTCATCAGGGGTGGATTGGGACAAAAAATTGGCCCTGGCATTTTGGATTAGACTGGCCCACCACATTTTTTTTGTGTACTGAATGTGTATACCAACTGTGCAATACCTTGAAGTCAGGATAATGGAAATTAGTGAGAGTGGACACTTAAAATACTTCCAAAATCTTAATTTATTAACACTGTAAAATGTAAACTCCACCACAGCACAGCAACTATTCTTAGATCAGAGAGAGAGAGAGAGAAAGAGAGGTGTCACGGTCAATCACACATATTATCACGTTATATCATTATAAGAAGTTATTGTAAGTTGCTCATCAGATCTATTCAGTCTTCCAGATACTGTAGGGTAACATTGGACTAATGTGCACTCACTGTGTAAAAAAGGATGCCAATGACAAAATGAACCAGAGAAATGCCTCACTTGTCATCATGGAAAGAAAGAAAATATATAATAACATAATATAAATTTTGATTTACTCAGTCATTTGTAATAAGTATTTTATTTATCTAATTTCCTAATTTTTGATCATATTTTCTTTAAAATCGCAGACTTTTCGCTATTTTTCATGTAAATCCTTGGTGGCGCTTCATAGCGAAGCCGGTGAGGCCGCAGCAAGCTTGGCCTACCCTGGGATTGCGCAATCCCATGGTAACTGCGCTGACTTCCATTCTGTGAATGCATCTTCCTGTCTCTAGATCATAAATTCAATTGTTCAAACAGTTATGAACTGATTTTCCACAATTTAATATATGTGGATTACGAATTGTGTTTTGGTCATCAAACTGTGTGCAGATAACATGTTTTCGTGGTGCTGGCCGATCATAAACAGCAAAGAACTGGTTGTAGGTGAGGCCAGCAGTTCCTTGGCCACTAGGCAGGGGGCGCTCAAGGGGCACCGCTCGTGATCCCCAAATAGTAGAGTCAAAACAAGTTATTGATGTTTTATTAGCGAGTTTTGCTAAACAAGTAAAGCACTAAAAAGACTAAACATACAGCTGGAACAGGACTGATCAGGGAAGGCTTTCCTCCCTGGCAGTGAGCTCCATTGAGACTGAGAGACTTTTAAAACTGAAGAAGATAAAGAGAACTTTTACCGGAAAATGATGATATTTTTGTTCAGAAAGAGCGCCACAGGGACTTAAATTATAAGTAGAGGTAAGACAGCGATACTTATTCATGTTTTGTTTTTGTGATAAAATGTGCATAATGTGGGTTATAGTTTTAGAATGTGTTACAAATGCAGAAATCCATCATAACTCATAAACTGTTACCAATCAAATGACAATTTTTTTCATCAAAGAACCAATATTTTTCCATGTATCTTGGTGAATTTATTTGGCTCAATCAGTCTCCTTCAGCACTTTGCAACGAGTCTACTCTGTAGAGTGTATATATTTGTAAATCTGACTCTGATGACGTCAGTGCCTCACCAGCCATGAACCCTACCGCACGTCACTGACTACAACCACCACCATATTTTACACCAGACACCGGAGCAGATGAAGGGCCTGCTGTTGGGAACATGTCAGTCAGTTTGACACATTTCGCAGCATCCGTTTGAAGAACTCGTTTCTTTTTTTCGTGCAGTTTCTCTGCGCCTCCCTTGCGTTTCTTATCCATTACTACTGTGAACACCGCTGCACAAAGTTCCACATGGAGCGTGAAGGTGTTTTTCTACTTTATGATTGGCCTAGCCCTTTAGACTGTCAGGGATGATAACCAATGGGCTGCAGTAGCCTGTGGTAAGGGCTGGATGATCGGAACAGACTCTTGCGCTGCTGAAATTTTTCTTCATGCATTATGCAAATATAACGAGGCAGATATATATAATAATAATATTAATAATAATAATACATATTATTAATATACATGTCGGGTCTGCCGGCCTGCATGTCATCTAAAGGCAGTTTACAATGTCAAAATCAATCAGATTATACATATTAAGTCAGATTATCCAGATTGGTAAAAGAAATTCCTATATAAGGGAACCAGTTGATTTCATCAAAGTCGTAACAAGCAGCATTGACTCCTGAAGAAGCGTAGAGCCACAGGGAGAGTCGTTTGCATTGTACATGGCTTAGCAGCAATCCCTCATACTGATCAAGCATGAAGTGACAGCAGAAGGAAAAACTCCCCATTAACAGGAAGGAAAAACCTCCAGCCGAACCGGGCTCAGTATGAACGGTAATCTGCCTTGACCGACTGGGGGTTACAAAAGAGAGAGAAGAGACACAACAAGACAGACAAAAAAGCACAGAAGCACACATTGATCCAGTAATGTGTTTTACATTAGATGGTAATAGCAGGTGATCTGTCTTCCCTGAATGATGTCACAGCTAACAGAACGCCAGACCAGGTGTACCTACTATGAAGAAAAAATAGAAAAAACAAAAAGGTAAAAGCTGAAATGACAACAGTCATGCAAAATTGAAGAACAATAGACCCTGATGTCCTCCAGCAGCCTAAGCCTATAGCAGCATAACTATAGAGGTAGCTCGGGGTAACATGAACCACTCTAACTATAATCTTTGTCAAAAAGGAAAGTCCCAAGAGCCAGCTTCTAGTGGAGGAGTTCAAGTATCTTGGGGTCTTGTTCACGAATGAGGGGAAGATGGAGCGGGAGATCGACAGGCGGATTGGTGCGACGTCTGCTGTGAAGCGTGCGCTGTACCGATCCGTTGTGGTGAAGAGAGAGCTGAGCCAAAAGGCCAAGCTCTCGATTTACCAGTCGATCTACGTTCCTACCCTCATCTATGGTCACGAGCTTTGGGTCGTGACCGAAAGAACGAAATCCCGGATACAAGCGGCCAAAATGAGTTTTCTCCATAGTGTGTCTGGGCTCTCCCTTAGAGATAGGGTGAGGAGCTCAGTCATCCGGGGAGGACTCAGAGTAGAGCCGCTGCTCCTCCACATTGAGAGGAGCCAGTTGAGGTGGATCGGGCATCTGGTTAGGATGCCTCCTGGACGCCTCCCTGATGAGGTGTTCTGGGCACGTCCCACCGGGAGGAGGCCCAGAGGAAGACCCAGGACACGCTGGAGAGACTATGCTGGCCTGGGAACGCTTTGGGATTCCCCCGGAGGAAGTGGCCCAAGTGGCTGGGGAGAGGAAGGTCTGGGGCTCCCTCTTGAAGCTGCCCCTGCGACCTGACCCCGGATAAGTGGAAGACGATGGATGGATGGAAAAAGGAAAGTTTTAGGATTAGTCTTAAAAGTAGACAGGGTGTCTGCGTCACGGACCAAAACTGGGAGTTTGTTCCACTGGAGAGGAGCCTGATAACTAAAGGATCTGCCTACCATTCTGGTTTTACAGACTTTAGGAACCACTAGCAGACCTGCTTTCTGAGAGTGAAGTGGTCTGTTAGAAATTACTAAAGTTTGTACACAACATACACATGTGGAATATTGCTAACGTGTTACTTTAGCAATTTTCCAATTGCCAAAGTGTTACTTTTACATTATTACTTTTGGGTGTGTATCCACCAATTTAACTGTCAAACTTTCATAAAAGCTGTCTTAATGCAAGAAACGAAACCCTTAAACACATGAAATAATTAACTTTAAATAACTAAAAAGGTTTTGTTAACTTTTCACATGAAGCTGGATTAACAGCTAGTAAGATACCTTTGATTAAGTTGGTATACTAATGTTTAAACCAGGGGTGTCAAACGTACGGCCTGCGGGCCGGATCTGGCCCGCCGAACGATTTAGTCCGGCCCGGTGGCCAAATGCATTTTTATTATTCAACGGCTGTGTCTCCTCGGTGCATCGACCGATCTGCACCAGATTTTTTGTGAGTCGTGGGGGAGCGCTGCCCAACGCATACGTGTGTATTGCATGGTAGACGGGTGAGGAAAATGCATGACAGCTTCTGCGGTGGCTGGCGGCGGGAGGTGCGCGTACCCTAGCGGTGGCCCTTAGGCCAGAGCGGCGCTTGGCTGCGAGGGCCGATCATCACCGCTTGCGGTTTTAATTCTTATTCTTATTATTCTGCCCCCCTAAAGAGGGGCCTTTTTGGGGGCTTTCTCATTTTCAAAAACTCACCAAACTTTGCAGATGCATGGTGACTGTTTAAAAATTTTGTATTTTAAGGTCGTCACAAAAATCTAAAGAAAAATGCCTCAACGGCGCCACCTAGAAATTTTCAAAGGACCCTTTGCTATTCACTTACTTCGTCGTAGAGACATGAGATTTGGTACAGTTGTAGAGCTCAACAAGACGCTCAGAATTTACAATTAATGTCATAGTGCAAGTATCACAGGAAGTTGGCCATTTTAGACTGAAAGTCTGATTTTGACCTCAATTTTGACAGTTACAGCATTGGTATAGGATCTAACTCCTCCTAGAGATATCGAGCGATCGGCTTGAAACTCGGGCAGTCTGATCATAAGGCATGGCCAATCAAATGTTATCAAAACGGTGAGTTTTTGAGCATGCTGAAGGGGCGTTGGCAGGGGTCAAAGTTCACCTATTCGCCACAAAAAATAAAAGTGTTATATCTCCTACACAGAAACACACAGAGGCACCAAACTTTCTGTGATTGATCATCATCAGGTCTCCTATAATATCCAATGGTCAAATGATGACATTGCTTAGGCCACGCCCCCTGACAACAGGAAGTGTCATGTTTTGTTGTAAGCGGTCGCTATGTTACCCCTCTGAGCTAATCAACATGAAACTGTGTCCACAGACAGAACACATGTTGGTATGTTGTGGATTTCAGGCTCAACTGGATTCGATGGAGCAGGGGGGCGTGGCGGCGTGGCATATTCACCTCAAACGCTGCTGTCATACGTTTGGCTCTGAATTCCACAGTTTTGGGCCGAGCTGGCTAAAACTCATTTGGATGCATCCTTATCCACCCCCAACAGGAATCCATAACAAACTTTAATGAGCAGGACTTAGTTTCTCTATAGCGCCACCAAGCAATTTTCAAAGGACCTTTTGCTATTCACTTACTTCATTGTAGAGTAATGAAATTTTGTACAGTTGTAGATCTCAGCAAGATGCTCAGAATTTACAATTAATGTCATAGTGCAAGTATCACAGGAAGTAAGCCATTTTAGATTGAAATCTGAATTTTGATACCAAGTTGACATGTAAAGCATATGTATTTGATCGTACTTGTCCAGCAGGGGGCAGCAAGAGACCACAAATAAACCCCAAAGGAATCTCTCTTGGTAAGTAAGTGATCTTAACTCTTTGGTTTCCTTATATATTTATGTTTAACAGATATACAAATCCTGCTTGAAAACTGACAAACTTACTCTTGTTCAATACATTTCACTTTTTATTTATATAACGCCAAATCATAAAACATGTCATCAGGGGTGGACTGGGACAAAAAAAACGGCCCTGGCATTTTGGATTAGACTGGCCCACCACATTTTTTTGTGTACTGAATGTGTATACCAACTTTGCAATACCAACTGTGCAATACCTTGAGGCCAGGTTAATGGAAATTAGTGAGAGTGGACACTTAAAATACTTCCAAAATCTTAATTTATTAACACTGTAAAATGTAAACTCCACCACAGCACAGCAACTATTCTTAGATCAGAGAGAGAGAGAGAGAAAGAGAGGTGTCACGGTTAATCACACATATTATCACGTTACATCATTATAAGAAGTTATTGTAAGTTTCTCATCAGATCTATTCAGTCTTCCAGATACTGTAGGGTAACATTGGACTAATGTGCACTCACTGTGTAAAAAAGGATGCCAATGACAAAATGAACCAGAGAAATGCCTCACTTGTCATCATGGAAAGAAAGAAAATATATAATAACATAATATAAATTTTTATTTACTCAGTCATTTGTAATAAGTATTTTATTTATCTAATTTCCTAATTTTTGATCATATTTTTTTTAATATCGCAGACTTTTCGCTATTTTTCATGTAAATCCTTGGTGGCGCTTCATAGCGAAGCCGGTGAGTCCGCAGCGAGCTTGGCCTCCCCTGGGATTGCGCAATCCCATGTTAACTGTGCTGACT
Organism: Fundulus diaphanus; assembly: GCA_037039145.1. Lineage (NCBI taxonomy): Eukaryota > Metazoa > Chordata > Actinopteri > Cyprinodontiformes > Fundulidae > Fundulus > Fundulus diaphanus. The sequence continues at coordinate 1,367,220 of CM073125.1, forward strand.
TCCATTCTGTGAATGCATCTTCCTGTCTCTAGATCATAAATTCAATTGTTCAAACAGTTATGAACTGATTTTCCACAATTTAATATATGTGGATTACGAATTGTGTTTTGGTCATCAAACTGTGTGCAGATAACATGTTTTCGTGGTGCTGGCCGATCATAAACAGCAAAGAACTGGTTGTAGGTGAGGCCGGCAGTTCCTTGACCGCTAGGCAGGGGGCGCTCAAGGGGCAACGCTCGTGATCCCCAAATAGTAGAGTCAAAACAAGTTATTGATGTTTTATTAGCGAGTTTTGCTAAACAAGTAAAGCACTAAAAAAACTCTAAACATACAGCTGGAACAGGACTGATCAGGGAAGGCTTTCCTCCCTGGCAGTGAGCTCCACTGAGACTGAGAGACTTTTAAAACTGAAGAAGATAAAGATAACTTTTACCGGAAAATGATGATATTTTTGTTCAGAAAGAGCGCCACAGGGACTTAAATTATAAGCAGAGGTAAGACAGCGATACTTATTCATGTTTTGTTTTTGTGATAAAATGTGCGTAATGTGGGTTATATTTTTAGAATGTGTTACAAATGCAGAAATCCATCATAACTCATAAACTGCTACCAATCAAATGACAAATTTTTTTTCATCAAAGAACCAATATTTTTCCATGTATCTTGTTGAATTTATTTGGCTCAATCAGTCTCCTTCAGCACTTTGCAACGAGTCTACTCTGTAGAGTGTATATATTTGTAAATCTGACTCTGATGACGTCAGTGCCTCACCAGCTATGAACTCTACCGTACGTCACTGACTACAACCACCACTACCACCATATTTTACATCAGACACCGGAGCAGATGAAGGGCCTGCTGTTGGGAACATGTCAGTCAGTTTGACACATTTCGCAGCGTCCGTTTGAAGAACTCGTTTCTTTTTTTCGCCCAGTTTCCCTGCGCCTCCCTTGCGTTTCTTATCCATTACTACTGTGAACACCGCTGCACAAAGTTCCACATGGAGCGTGAAGGTGTTTTTCTACTTTATGATTGGCCTAGCCCTTTAGACTGTCAGGGATGATAACCAATGGGCTGCAGTAGCCTGTGGTAAGGGCCGGATGATCGGAACAGACTCTTGCGCTGCTGATATTTTTCTTCATGCATTATGCAAATATAACGAGGCAGATATATAAAATAATAATAATAATAATACATATTATTAATATACATGTCGGGTCTGCCGGCCCAAACAGCACGTCGGCCCACCGGGAAAATGCCCGGTACGCCCGATTACCAGTCCATGCCTGCATGTCATCTAAAGGCAGTTTACAATGTCAAAATCAATCAGATTATACATATTAAATCAGATTATCCAGATTGGTAAAATAAATTCCTATATAAGGGAACCAGTTGATTGCATCAAAGTCGTAGCAAGCGGCATTCACTCCTGAAGAAGCGTAGAGCCACAGGGAGAGTCGTCTGCATTGTCCATGGCTTTGCAGCAATCCCTCATACTGAGCAAGCATGAAGTGACAGCAGAAGGAAAAACTCCCCATTAACAGGAAGGAAAAACCTCCAGCAGAACCAGGCTCAGTATGAACGGTAATCTGCCTCGACCGACTGGGGGTTACAAAAGAGAGAGAAGAGACACAACATGACAGACAAAAAAGCACAGAAGCACACATTGATCCAGTAATCTGTTTGACATTAGATGGTAATAACAGGTGATCTGTCTTCCCTGGATGATGTCACAGCTAACAGAACGCCAGACCAGGTGTACCTACTATGAAGAAAAAATAGAAAAAACAAAAAGTTAAAAGCTGAAATGACAACAGTCATGCAAAAATGAAGAACAATAGACCCTGATGTCCTCCAGCAGCCTAAGCCTATAGCAGCATAACTATAAAGGTAGCTCAGCGTAACATGAGCCACTCTAACTATAAGCTTTGTCAAAAAGGAAAGTCCCAAGAGCCAGCTTCTAGTGGAGGAGTTCAAGTATCTTTGGGTCTTTTTCACGAATGAGGGGAAGATGGAGCAGGAGATCGACAGGCGGATTGGTGCGGCATCTGCTGTGAAGCGGGCGCTGTACCGATCCGTTGTGGTGAAGAGAGAGCTGAGCCAAAAGGCCAAGGAGGAGCTCAGTCATCCGGGGAGGACTCAGAGTAGAGCCACTGCTCCTTCACATTGAGAGGAGCCAGTTGAGGTGGCTCGGGCATCTGGTCAGGATGTCTCCTGGACGCCTCCCTGGTGAGGTGTTCTGGGCACGTCCCACCGGGAGGAGGCCCAGGGGAAGACCCAGGACACGCTGGAGAGACTATGCTCGCCTGGGAACGCTTAGGGATTCCCCCGGAGGAAGTGGCCCAAGTGGCTGGGGAGAGGAAGGTCTGGGCCTCCCTCTTGAAGCTGCTACACCCGCGACCCGACCCCGGATAAGCGGAAGACGATGGATGGATGGAAAAAGGAAAGTTTTAGGATTAGTCTTAAAAGTAGACAGGGTGTCTGCCTCACGGACCAAAACTGGGAGATGGTTCCACTGGAGAGGAGCATGATAGCTAAAGGATCTGCCTACCATTCTGGTTTTACAGACTTTAGGAACCACCAGCAGACCTGCTTTCTGAGAGTGAAGTGGTCTGTTAGAAATTACTAAAGTTTGTACACAACATACACATGTGGAATATTGCTAACGTGTTACTTTAGCAATATTTCAATTGCTAAAGTGTTACTTTTACATTATTACTTTTGGGTGAGTATCCACCAATTTAACTGTCAAACTTTCATAAAAGCTGTCTTAATGCAAGAAACGAAACCCTTAAGCACATGAAATAATTAACTTTAAATAACTAAAAAGGTTTTGTTAACTTTTCACATGAAGCTGGATTAACAGCTAGTAAAATACCTTTGATTAAATTTGTATACTAGTGTTTAAACCAGGGGTGTCAAACGTACGGCCTGCGGGCCGGATCTGGCCCGCCGAACGATTTAGTCCGGTCCGGTGGCCAAATGCATTTTCATTATTCAACGGCTGTGTCTCCTCGCTGCATCGAGCGATCTGCACCAGATTTTTTTGTGAGTCGTGGCGGAGCGCTGCCGAACACGTTCGTGTGAATCGCCCAGTGGACGGGCGGGCAAAATACGTGACAGCATCTGCGGTGGCGGGCAGCCGGCGGTGCGCAAATCCCAGCGGTGGCCAATAGGCCAGAGCGGCGCTTTGCTGCGAGGGCCGATCATCACCGCTTGCGGTTTTAATTATTCTTATTATTCTGCCCCCCTAAAGAGGGGCCTTTTTGGGGGCTTTATCATACTCAAAAACTCACCAAACTTTGCAGATGCATGGTGACTGTTTAAAAATTTTGTATTTTAAGGTCGTAACAAAAATCAAAAGAAAAATGCCTCAACGGCGCCACCTAGCAATTTTCAAAGGACCCTTTGCTATTCACTTACTTTGTCGTAGAGACATGAAATTTGGTACAGTTGTAGAGCTCACCAAGACGCTCAGAATTTACAATTAATGTCATAGTGTAAATATCACAGGAAGTCGGCCATTTTAGATTGAAAGTCTGATTTTGACCTCAATTTTGACAGTTACAGCATCGGTATAAGATCTAACTCCTCCTAGAGATATTGAGCGATCGGCTTGAAACTCGGGCAGTCTGATCATAAGGCATGGCCAATCAAAAGTTATCAAAACGGTGAGTTTTTGAGCATGCTGAAGGGGCGTTGGCAGGGGTCAAAGTTCACCTATTCGCCACAAAAAATAAAACTGTTATATCTCCTACACAGAAACACACAGAGGCACCAAACTTTCTGTGATTGATCATCATCAGGTCTCCTATAATATCCAATGGTCAAATGATGACATTGCTTAGGCCACGCCCCCTGACAACAGGAAGTGTCATGTTTTGTTGTAAGCGGTCGCTATGTTACCCCTCTGAGCTAATCAACATGAAACTGTGTCCAGAGACAGAAGACATGTTGTTGTGTTGTGGATTCCAGCCCCAAGTCGATTCGATGGAGCAGGAGAGCGTGGCGGCGTGGTGAAGTCACCTCAAACGCCGCTGCCATACGTTTGGCTCTGAATTCCACATTTTTGGGCCGAGCTGCATAAAACTCACTTGGATGCATCCTTATCCACCCCCCAACAGGAATCCATAACAAATTTTGGTGGGCGTGACCTAATGCCTCAACGGCGCCACTTAGCAATTTTCAAAGGACCCTTTGCTATTCACTTACTTCATCGTAGAGACATGAGATTTGGTACAGTGGTAGAGCTCACCAAGACGCTCAGAATTTACAATTAATGTCATAGTGTAAATATCACAGGAAGTTGGCCATTTTAGATTGAATGTCTGATTTTGACCCCATTTTTGACGTTTATAGCATTGGTATTTGATGGATCTCCTCCTAGAGATTTTTAGCGAGCGGCTTGAAACTCGGGCAGTCTGATCATAAGGCATGGCCAATTAAAAGTTATCAAAACGGTGAGTTTTTGAGCTTGTTGAAGGGGCATTAGCAAGGGTTAAAGTTCACCTACTCGCCACAAAAAATAAAACTGTTATATCTCCTACACAGAAACACACAGAGGCATCAAACTTTCAGTGATTGATCACCATCAGGTCTCCTATAATATCCAATGGTCAAATGATGACATTGCTTAGGCCACGCCCCCTGACAACAGGAAGTGTCATGTTTTGTTGTAAGCGGTCGCTATGTTACCCCTCTGAGCTAATCAACATGAAACTGTGTCCACAGACAGAACACATGTTGGTATGTTGTGGATTTCAGGCTCAACTGGATTGGATGGAGCAGGGGGGCGTGGCGGCGTGGCATATTCACCTCAAACGCTGCTGTCATACGTTTGGCTCTGAATTCCACAGTTTTGGGCCGAGCTGCTTAAAACTCATTTGGATGCATCCTTATCCACCCCCCAACAGGAATCCTTAACAAACTTTAGTGAGCAGGACTTAGTTTCTCTATAGCGCCACCAAGCAAATTTCAAAGGACCCTTTGGTATTCACTTACTTCATCGTAGAGTAATGAAATTTTGTACAGTTGTAGATCTCAGCAAGACGCTCAGAATTTACAATTAATGTCATACTGCAAGTATCACAGGAAGTAAGCCATTTTAGATTGAAATCTGAATTTTGATACCAAGTTGACATGTAAAGCATATGTATTTGATCATACTTGTCCAGCAGGGGGCAGCAAGAGACCACAAATAAACCCCAAAGGAATTTCTCTTGGTAAGTAAGTGATCTTAACTCTTTGGTTTCCTTGTATATTTAAGTTGAACAGATATACAGATCCTGCTTGAAAACTGACAAACTCTTGTTCAATACATTTCAGTTTTTATTTATATAGCGCCAAATCATGAAACATGTCATCAGGGGTGGATTGGGACAAAAAATTGGCCCTGGCATTTTGGATTAGACTGGCCCACCACATTTTTTTTGTGTACTGAATGTGTATACCAACTGTGCAATACCAACTGTGCAATACCTTGAAGTCAGGATAATGGAAATTAGTGAGAGTGGACACTTAAAATACTTCCAAAATCTTAATTTATTAACACTGTAAAATGTAAACTCCACCACAGCACAGCAACTATTCTTAGATCAGAGAGAGAGAGAGAGAAAGAGAGGTGTCACGGTCAATCACACATATTATCACGTTACATCATTATAAGAAGTTATTGTAAGTTGCTCATCAGATCTATTCAGTCTTCCAGATACTGTAGGGTAACATTGGACTAATGTGCACTCACTGTGTAAAAAAGGATGCCAATGACAAAATGAACCAGAGAAATGCCTCACTTGTCATCATGGAAAGAAAGAAAATATATAATAACATAATATAAATTTTGATTTACTCAGTCATTTGTAATAAGTATTTTATTTATCTAATTTCCTAATTTTTGATCATATTTTCTTTAAAATCGCAGACTTTTCGCTATTTTTCATGTAAATCCTTGGTGGCGCTTCATAGCGAAGCCGGTGAGGCCGCAGCGAGCTTGGCCTCCCCTGGGATTGCGCAATCCCATGTTAACTGTGCTGACTTCCATTCTGTGAATGCATCTTCCTGTCTCTAGATCATAAATTCAATTGTTCAAACAGTTATGAACTGATTTTCCACAATTTAATATATGTGGATTACGAATTGTGTTTTGGTCATCAAACTGTGTGCAGATAACATGTTTTCGTGGTGCTGACCGATCATAAACAGCAAAGAACTGGTTGTAGGTGAGGCCGGCAGTTCCTTGGCCGCTAGGCAGGGGGCGCTCAAGGGGCACCGCTCGTGATCCCCAAATAGTAGAGTCAAAACAAGTTATTGATGTTTTATTAGCGAGTTTTGCTAAACAAGTAAAGCACTAAAAAGACTCTAAACATACAGCTGGAACAGGACTGATCAGGGAAGGCTTTCCTCCCTGGCAGTGAGCTCCACTGAGACTAAGAGAGTTTTAAATCTGAAGAAGATAAAGAGAACTTTTACCGGAAAATGATATTTTTGTTCAGAAAGAGCGCCGCAGGGACTTAAACAGAGCTCTCAACTCTCACGCATTGACCGTGTGACACACGCATTTCACTGACTTCACACGCTCACACGCAACACATGGCATTTCACACGCAAACATGGAATTTCTCACGCATAAAAATCACTAAGCCCATCTGAGCTGCGGACGAGAAAACTCCGCCTTCTGCTGAGCTGTTTCGGCTTCTTTCACAGCTTGTGGCCATCCGTAATTCCTGCTGCAGTTCGTGTTAACAGAGCAGCAGGAAGAGTGATCAGAGTTATGAATAATTTTAGTCTTAACAGTGGTGAAAGCGAGCTGGTAAGGTCCTGTACCGCGTACACAGGAGGGGAGGGGGCGGGGGGAGAGCTGCTTGCTTGCTGCACGCAGGATCATAAACACAGTTCCGCTTTCCAGATGCAGTTTAAAACGCCACTCGGTCTGTTTATAAGTTTCATTTTTATTAATTCTGCATTTTTTAACTACATGCACCGTATTTCTGTGCCTCCGCGCTTGCTCACCCCCCCCTCCTTTTCCCTCGGAGCAGGTGCTTTTATCACCGTTCACTATTCAAAACGTGAATCATACGTTTAATTCCCTCACATCGGTAGCAACGTGTGCCAGTTAAAGTCAATAGGAGAGTTGCTCTTGTATTTTTAACAACATAGAATCAGTGGCGCTTCGGTGGGCGTGCTGCCTTGCGCTTTAATTCAGGTGCGCACTTTTAAGGGTCATTTTAAAGAACTTGTAACATCAGGGGCTTCATCTCAGATCTGTCAGTACTCCCGTTTCCTTTATAGGAGCCCTTTACAGCCTTTAGTTATGTATTTTCCCCACTTTTTATCCGTCGCACGCAGCGCACCAACAGGGGTAAAATCCGCCCACCTCACCAGAGCGCACTGACAAGAGCAATAGAGATCCGTCTGTTCAGCGCGGCGACTGACTGAGAAACCTGTCGCTGTGAAAGGTGATGATAATGGTTATAAACTGTAACAGTCTAGAAGCGCATTGAGCTGAAAAGAGGGAGACATCAGCAGCTGGATCGTGCGTAATGATGCAGCGGGAACCTCTGTGAGCTTCAGTGTTGCTGCTGAGGGGAAACTGCATGTTGACCATAAAGGCTTGATGAAATCACCAATCAGGTTATAGATCTACAATGATAAACAAACCCATAGATGAATGTGTAACAGTTTAATAATTCAGTCAATAACTTAAAACTACTTAATTTTATTTAGTATTATTTGAACAATTGTGTATTTTTTTATGTTTTAATCCATTAACAGAACAATAAAGCATTAATATGTCTCTTTCTCTTTTTAACAAAAGTAATACATGTCTACTTCATTGTCTGGTGGGATAAAAATGAGATGGAGTTGACTCCACCACTCTTCCAGGGTCTGGTTAGCCCCGCCCCCAAACAAGCCCCGCCCCCAAATTAGCATAATCTCATTCTTAACTTTTGATAAAAGTTGAGAGGTCTGGACTTAAATTATAAGTAGAGGTAAGACAGCGATACTTATTCATGTTTTGTTTTTGTGATAAAATGTGCTTAATGTGGGTTATAGTTTTAGAATGTGTTACAAATGCAGAAATCCATCATAACTCATAAACTGCTACCAATCAAATGACAAATTTTTTTTCATCAAAGAACCAATATTTTTCCATGTATCTTGGTGAATTTATTTGGCTCAATCAGTCTCCTTCAGCACTTTGCAACGAGTCTACTCTGTAGAGTGTATATATTTGTAAATCTGACTCTGATGACGTCAGTGCCTCACCAGCTATGAACCCTACCGCAAGTCACTGGCTACAACCACCACCACCATATCTTACATCAGACACCGGAGCAGATGAAGGCCTGCTGTAGGGAACATGTCAGTGAGTTTGACACATTTCGCAGCATCCGTTTGAAGAACTCGTTTCTTTTTTTCGTGCAGTTTCTCTGCGCCTCCCATTACTACTGTGAACACTGCTGCACAAAGTTCCACATGGAGCGTGAAGGTGTTTTTCTACTTTATGATTGGCCTAGCCCTTTAGACTGTCAGGGATGATAACGAGGCAGATATATAAAATAATTAATAATAATAATAATAATAATACATATTTATATACATGTCGGGTCTGCCGGCCCAAACAGCACGTCGGCCCACCGGGAAAATGCCCGGTACGCCCGATTACCAGTCCATGCCTGCATGTCATCTAAAGGCAATTTACAATGTCAAAATCAATCAGATTATACATATTAGGTCAGATTATCCAGATTGGTAAAATAAATTCCTATATAAGGGAACCAGTTGATTGCATCAAAGTCGTAACAAGCAGCATTCACTCCTGAAGAAGCGTAGAGCCACAGGGAGAGTCGTTTGCATTGTACATGGCTTTGCAGCAATCCCTCATACTGATCAAGCATGAAGTGACAGCAGAAGAAAAAACTCCCCATTAACAGGAAGGAAAAACCTCCATCAGAGGCGGGCTCAGTATGAACGGTAATCTGCGTTGACCGACTGGGGGTTACAAAAGAGAGAGAAGAGACACAACAAGAGAGACAAAAAAGCACAGAAGCACACATTGATCCAGTAATCTGTTTTACATTAGATGGTAATAACAGGTGATCTGTCTTCCCTGGATGATGTCACAGCTAACAGAATGCCAGACCAGGTGTACCTACTATGAAGATAAAAGAGAGAGAACAGAAAGTTAAAAGCTAAAATGACAACAGTCATGCAAAATTGAAGAACAATACACCCTGATGTCCTCCAGCAGCCTAAGCCTATAGCAGCATAACTATAGAGGTAGCTCAGGGTAACATGAACCACTCTAACTATAAGCTTTGTCAAAAAGGAAAGTCCCAAGAGCCAGCTTCTAGTGGAGGAGTTCAAGTATCTTGGGGTCTTGTTCATGAATGAGGTGAAGATGGAGCGGGAGATAGACAGGCGGATTGGTGCAACGTCTGCTGTGAAGCGGGCGCTGTAGCGATCCGTTGTGGTGAAGAGAGAGGTGAGCCAAAAGGCCAAGCTCTTGATTTACCGGTCGATCTACGCTCCTACCCTCATCTATGGTCACGAGCTTTGGGTCGTGACCGAAAGAACGAGATCCCGGATACAAGCGGCCAAAATAAGTTTTCTCCATAGTGTGTCTGGGCTCTCCCTTAGAGATAGGGTGAGGAGCTCAGTCATCCGGGGAGGACTCAGAGTAGAGCCGCTGCTCCTCCACATTGAGAGGAGCCAGTTGAGGTGGCTCGGGCATCTGGTTAGGATGCCTCCTGGACGCATCCCTGGTGAGGTGTTCTGGGCACATCCCACCGGGAGGAGGCCCAGGGGAAGACCCAGGACACGCTGGAGAGACTCTGCTCGCCTGGGAACGCTTTGGGATTCCCCCGGAGGAAGTGGCCCAAGTGGCTGGGGAGAGGAAGGTCTGGGCCTCCCTCTTGAAGCTGCTACACCCGCGATCTGACCCCGGATAAGCGGAAGACGATGGATGGATGGAAAAAGGAAAGTTTTAGGATTAGTCTTAAAAGTAGACAGGGTGTCTGCGTCACGGACCAAAACTGGGAGTTGGTTCCACTGGAGAGGAGCATGATAGCTAAAGGATCTGCCTACCATTCTGGTTTTACAGACTTTAGGAACCACCAGCAGACCTGCTTTCTGAGAGTGAAGTGGTCTGTTAGAAATTACTAAAGTTTGTACACAACATACACATGTGGAATATTGCTAATGTGTTACTTTAGCAATATTCCAATTGCTAAAGTGTTACTTTTACATTATTACTTTTGGGTGTGTATCCACCAATTTAACTGTCAAACTTTCATAAAAGCTGTCTTAATGCAAGAAACGAAACCCTTAAACACATGAAATAATTAACTTTAAATAACTAAAAAGGTTTTGTTAACTTTTCACATGAAGCTGGATTAACAGCTAGTAAGATACCTTTGATTAAGTTGGTATACTAATGTTTAAACCAGGGGTGTCAAACGTACGGCCTGCGGGCCGGATCTGGCCCGCCGAACGATTTAGTCCGGCCCGGTGGCCAAATGCATTTTCATTATTCAACGGCTGTGTCTCCTCGGTGCATCGACCGATCTGCACCAGATATTTTGTGAGTCGTGGGGGAGCGCTGCCCAACGCGTACGTGTGTATTGCATGGTAGACGGGCGAGGAAAATGCATGACAGCTTCTGCTGTGGCTGGCGGCGGGAGGTGCGCGTACCCTAGCGGTGGCCCATAGGCCAGAGCGGCGCTTGGCTGCGAGGGCCGATCATCACCGCTTGCGGTTTTAATTAGGCCCGAGCAGCTAAGCGCTGCGAAGGCCTATTGTATCTGTATTGTAAATTATTCTTATTATTCTGCCCCCCTAAAGAGGGGCCTTTTTGGGGGCTTTATCATACTCAAAAACTCACCAAACTTTGCAGATGCATGGTGACTGTTTAAAAATTTTGTATTTTAAGGTCGTTACAAAAATCAAAAGAAAAATGCCTCAACGGCGCCACCTAGCAATTTTCAAAGGACCCTTTGCTATTCACTTACTTCATCGTAGAGACATGAGATTTGGTACAGTGGTAGAGCTCACCAAGACGCTCAGAATTTACAATTAATGTCATTGTGCAAGTATCACAGGAAGTTCGCCATTTTAGACTGAAAGTCTGATTTTGACCTCAATTTTGACAGTTACAGCATTGGTATAAGATCTAACTCCTCCTAGAGATATCGAGCGATCGGCTTGAAACTCGGGCAGTCTGATCATAAGGCATGGCCAATCAAAAGTTATCAAAACGGTGAGTTTTTGAGCATGCTGGAGGGGCGTTGGCAGGGGTCAAAGTTCACCTATTTGCCACAAAATATAAAAGTGTTATATCTCCTACACAGAAACACACAGAGGCACCAAACTTTCAGTAATTGATCACCATCAGGTCTCCTATAATATCCAATGGTCAAATGATGACATTGCTTAGGCCACGCCCCCTGACAACAGGAAGTGTCATGTTTTGTTGTAAGCGGTCGCTATGTTACCCCTCTGAGCTAATCAACATGAAACTGTGTCCACAGACAAAACACATGTTGATGTGTTGTGCATTTCAGGCCCAAGTGGATTCGATGGAGCAGGAGAGCGTGGCGGCGTGGTGAAGTCACCTCAAACGCCGCTGCCATACGTTTGGCTCTGAATTCCACATTTTTGGGCCGAGCTGCTTAAAACTCACTTGGATGCATCCTTATCCACCCCCCAACAGGAATCCATAACAAACTTTGGTGGGCGTGACCTAATGCCTCAACGGCGCCACCTACAAATTTTCAAAGGACCCTTTGCTATTCACTTACTTCATCGTAGAGACATGAGATTTGGTACAGTGGTAGAGCTCACCAAGACGCTCAGAATTTACAATTAATGTCATAGTGCAAGTATCACAGGAAGTTGGCCATTTTAGACTGAAAGTCTGATTTTGACCTCAATTTTGACAGTTACAGCATTGGTATAAGATCGAACTCTTCCTAGAGATATCGAGCGATCGGCTTGAAACTTGGGCAGTCTGATCATAAGGCATGGCCAATCAAAAGTTATCAAAACGGTGAGTTTTTGAGCATGCTGGAGGGGCGTTGGCAGGGGTCAAAGTTCACCTATTTGCCACAAAATATAAAAGTGTTATATCTCCTACACAGAAACACACAGAGGCACCAAACTTTCAGTAATTGATCACCATCAGGTCTCCTATAATATCCAATGGTCAAATGATGACATTGCTTAGGCCACGCCACCTGACAACAGGAAGTGTCATGTTTTGTTGTAAGCGGTCGCTATGTTACCCCTCTGAGCTAATCAACATGAAACTGTGTCCACAGACAGAACACATGTTGATGTGTTGTGGATTTCAGGCCCAACTGGATTCGATGGAGCAGGGGGGCGTGGCGGCGTGGCATATTCACCTCAAACGCTGCTGTCATACGTTTGGCTCTGAATTCCACAGTTTTGGGCCGAGCTGCTTAAAACTCATTTGGATGCATCCTTATCCACCCCCCAACAGGAATCCATAACAAACTTTAGTGAGCAGGACTTAGTTTCTCTATAGCGCCACCAAGCAATTTTCAAAGGACCCTTTGCTATTCACTTAGTTCATCGTAGAGTAATGAAATTTTGTACAGTTGTAGATCTCAGCAAGACGCTCAGAATTTACAATTAATGTCATAGTGCAAGTATCACAGGAAGTAAGCCATTTTAGATTGAAATCTGAATTTTGACACCATGTTGACATGTAAAGCATTTGTATTTGATCAAACTTGTCCAGCAGGGGGCAGCAAGAGACCACAAATAAACCCCAAAGGAATTTCTCTTGGTAAGTAAGTGATCTTAACTCTTTGGTTTCCTTATATATTTAAGTTGAACAGATATACAAATCCTGCTTGAAAACTGACAAACTTACTCTTCTTCAATACATTTCAGTTTTTATTTATATAGCGCCAAATCATGAAACATGTCATCAGGGGTGGACTGGGAGAAAAAAATCGGCCCTGGCATTTTGGATTAGTGAGAGTGGACACTTAAAATACTTCCAAAATCTTAATTTATTAACACTGTAAAATGTAAACTCCACCACAGCACAGCAACAATTCTTAGATCAGAGAGAGAGAGAGAAAGAGAGGTGTCACGGTCAATCACACATATTATCACGTTACATCATCATAAGAAGTTATTGTAAGTTGCTCATCAGATCTATTCAGTCTTCCAGATACTGTAGGGTAACATTGGACTAATGTGCACTCACTGTGTAAAAAAGGATGCCAATGACAAAATGAACCAGAGAAATGCCTCACTTGTCATCATGGAAAGAAAGAAAATATATAATAACATAATATAAATTTTGATTTACTCAGTCATTTGTAATAAGTATTTTATTTATCTAATTTCCTAATTTTTGATCATATTTTCTTTAAAATCGCAGACTTTTCGCTATTTTTCATGTAAATCCTTGGTGGCGCTTCATAGCGAAGCCGGTGAGGCCGCAGCGACCTTGGCCTCCCCTGGGATTGCGCAATCCCATGTTAACTGTGCTGACTTCCATTCTGTGAATGCATCTTCCTGTCTCTAGATCATAAATTCAATTGTTCAAACAGTTATGAACTGATTTTCCACAATTTAATATATGTGGATTACGAATTGTGTTTTGGTCATCAAACTGTGTGCAGATAACATGTTTTCGTGGTGCTGGCCGATCATAAACAGCAAAGAACTGGTTGTAGGTGAGGCCGGCAGTTCCTTGGCCGCTAGGCAGGGGGCGCTCAAGGGGCACCGCTCGTGATCCCCAAATAGTAGAGTCAAAACAAGTTATTGATGTTTTATTAGCGAGTTTTGCTAAACAAGTAAAGCACTAAAAAGACTCTAAACATACAGCTGGAACAGGACTGATCAGAGTAGGCTTTCCTCCCTGGCAGTGAGCTCCATTGAGACTGAGAGACTTTTAAAACTGAAGAAGATAAAGAGAACTTTTACCGGAAAATGATGATATTTTTGTTCAGAAAGAGCGCCACAGGGACTTAAATTATAAGTAGAGGTAAGACAGCGATACTTATTCATGTTTTGTTTTTGTGATAAAATGTACGTAATGTGGGTTATAGTTTTAGAATGTGTTACAAATGCAGAAATCCATCATAACTCATAAACTGTTACCAATCAAAGAACCAATATTTTTCCATGTATCTTGGTGAATTTATTTGGCTCAATCAGTCTCCTTCAGCACTTTGCAACGAGTCTACTCTGTAGAGTGTATATATTTGTAAATTTGACTCTGATGACGTCAGTGCCTCACCAGCTATGACCCCTACCGCACGTCACTGACTACAACCACCACCATATTTTACATCAGATACCGGAGCAGATGAAGGGCCTGCTGTTGGGAACATGTCAGTCAGTTTGACACATTTCGCAGCGTCCGTTTGAAGAACTCGTTTCTTTTTTTCATGCAATTTCTCTGCGCCTCCCTTGCGTTTCTTATCCATTACTACTGTCAACACCGCTGCACAAAGTTCCACATGGAGCGTGAAGGTGTTTTTCTACTTTATGATTGGCCTAGCCCTTTAGACTGTCAGGGATGATAACCAATGGGCTGCAGTAGCCTGTGGTAAGGGCCGGATGATCGGAACAGACTCTTGCGCTGCTGATATTTTTCTTCATGCATTATGCAAATATAACGAGGCAGATATATAAAATAATAATAATAATAATATTAATAATAATAATACATATTATTAATATACATGTCGGGTCTGCCGGCCCAAACAGCACGTCAGCCCACCGGGAAAATGCCCGGTACGCCCGATTACCAGTCCATGCCTGCATGTCATCTAAAGGCAGTTTACAATGTCAAAATCAATCAGATTATACATATTAAGTCAGATTATCCAGATTGGTAAAAGAAATTCCTATATAAGGGAACCAGTTGATTTCATCAAAGTCGTAACAAGCAGCATTCACTCCTGAAGAAGCGTAGAGCCACAGGGAGAGTCGTTTGCATTGTACATGGCTTTGCAGCAATCCCTCATACTTATCAAGCATGAAGTGACAGCAGAAGAAAAAACTCCCCATTAACAGGAAGGAAAAACCTCCATCAGAGGCGGGCTCAGTATGAACGGTAATCTGCGTTGACCGACTGGGGGTTACAAAAGAGAGAGAAGAGACACAACAAGAGAAACAAAAAAGCACAGAAGCACACATTGATCCAGTAATCTGTTTTACATTAGATGGTAATAACAGGTGATCTGTCTTCCCTGGATGATGTCACAGCTAACAGAACGCCAGACCAGGTGTACCTACTATGAAGATAAAAGAGAGAGAACAGAAAGTTAAAAGCTAAAATGACAACAGTCATGCAAAATTGAAGAACAATAGACCCTGATGTCCTCCAGCAGCCTAAGCCTATAGCAGCATAACTATAGAGGTAGCTCAGGGTAACATGAACCACTCTAACTATAAGCTTTGTCAAAAAGGAAAGTCCCAAGAGCCAGCTTCTAGTGGAGGAATTCAAGTATCTTGGGGTCTTGTTCACGAATGAGGGGAAGATGGAGCGGGAGATCGACAGGCGGATTGGTGCAACATCTGCTGTGAAGCGGGCGCTGTAGCGATCCGTTGTGGTGAAGAGAGAGGTGAGCCAAAAGGCGAAGCTCTTGATTTACCGGTCGATCTACGTTCCTACCCTCATCTATGGTCACGAGCTTTGGGTCGTGACCGAAAGAACGAGATCCCGGATACAAGCGGCCAAAATAAGTTTTCTCCATAGTGTGTCTGGGCTCTCCCTTAGAGATAGGGTGAGGAGCTCAGTCATCCGGGGAGGACTCAGAGTAGAGCCGCTGCTCCTCCACATTGAGAGGAGCCAGTTGAGGTGGCTCGGGCATCTGGTTAGGATGCCTCCTGGACGCATCCCTGGTGAGGTGTTCTGGGCACGTCCCACCGGGAGGAGGCCCAGGGGAAGACCCAGGACACGCTGGAGAGACTCTGCTGGCCTGGGAACGCTTTGGGATTCCCCCGGAGGAAGTGGCCCAAGTGGCTGGGGAGAGGAAGGTCTGGGCCTCCCTCTTGAAGCTGCTACACCCGCGACCTGACCCCGGATAAGCGGAAGACGATGGATGGATGGAAAAAGGAAAGTTTTAGGATTAGTCTTAAAAGTAGACAGGGTGTCTGCGTCACGGACCAAAACTGGGAGTTGGTTCCACTGGAGAGGAGCATGATAGCTAAAGGATCTGCCTACCATTCTGGTTTTACAGACTTTAGGAACCACCAGCAAACCTGCTTTCTGAGAGTGAAGTGGTCTGTTAGAAATTACTAAAGTTTGTACACAACATACACATGTGGAATATTGCTAACGTGTTACTTTAGCAATATTCCAATTGCTAAAGTGTTACTTTTACATTATTACTTTTGGGTGTGTATCCACCAATTTAACTGTCAAACTTTCATAAAAGCTGTCTTAATGCAAGAAACGCAACCCTTAAACACATGAAATAATTAACTTTAAATAACTAAAAAGGTTTTGTTAACTTTTCACATGAAGCTGGATTAACAGCTAGTAAGATACCTTTGATTAAGTTGGTATACTAATGTTTAAACCAGGGGTGTCAAACGTACGGCCTGCGGGCCGGATCTGGCCCGCCGAACGATTTAGTCCGGCCCGGTGGCCAAATGCATTATCATTATTCAACGGCTGTGTCTCCTCGGTGCATCGACCGATCTGCACCAGATTTTTTGTGAGTCGTGGGGGAGCGCTGCCCAATGCGTACGTGTGTATTGCATGGTAGACGGGCGAGGAAAATGCATGACAGCTTCTGCTGTGGCTGGCGGTGGGAGGTGCGCGTACCCTAGCGGTGGCCCATAGGCCAGAGCGGCGCTTGGCTGCGAGGGCCGATCATCACCGCTTGCGGTTTTAATTAGGCCCGAGCAGCGAAGCGCTGCGAAGGCCTATTGTTTCTGTGTTGTTTCTTATTATATTATTATTATTTTTATTCTGCCCCCCTAAAGAGGGGCCTTTTTGGGGGCTTTATCATATTCAAAAACTCACCAAACTTGGCGGACGCATGAAGACTGTTTAAAAATTTTGTATTTTAAGGTCCTCATAAAAATCTAAAGAAAAATGCCTCAATGGCGCCACCTAGCAATTTTCAAAGGACCCTTTGCTATTCACTTACTTCATCGTAGAGACATGAGATTTGGTACAGTGGTAGAGCTCACCAAGACGCTCAGAATTTACAATTAATGTCATAGTGCAAATATCACAGGAAGTCGGCCATTTTAGATTGAAGGTCTGATTTTGACCCGATTTTTGACGTTTACAGCATTGGTATTTGATCGAACTCCTCCTAGAGATTTTGAGCGAGCGACTTGAAACTCGGTCAGTCTGATCATAAGGCATGGCCAATTAAAAGTTATCAAAACGGTGAGTTTTTGAGCATGTTGAAGGGGTGTTAGCAGGGGTCAAAGTTCACCTACTCGCCACAAAAAATAAAACTGTTATATCTCCTACACAGAAACACATAGAGGCACCAAACTTTCTGTGATTGATCATCATTGGGTCTTCTTTAATATCCAATGGTCAAATTATGACATCACTTAGGCCACGCCCCCTGACAACAGGAAGTGTCATGTTTTGCTGTAAACGGTCGCTATGTTACCCCTCTGAGCTAATCAACATGAAACTGTGTCCAGAGACAGAAGACATGTTGATGTATTGTGGATTCCAGCCCCAAGTGGATTCGATGGAGCAGGAGAGCGTGGCGGCGTGGTGAAGTCACCTCAAACGCCGCTGCCATACGTTTGGCTCTGAATTCCATATTTTTGGGCCGAGCTGCTTAAAACTCACTTGGATGCATCCTTATCCACCCCCCAACAGGAATCCATAACAAACTTTGGTGGGCGTGACCTAATGCCTCAACGGCGCCACCTAGCAATTTTCAAAGGACCCTTTGCTATTCACTTACTTCATCGTAGAGACATGAGATTTGGTACAGTGGTAGAGCTCACCAAGACGCTCAGAATTTACAATTAATGTCATAGTGTAAATATCACAGGAAGTCGGCCATTTTAGATTGAAGGTCTGATTTTGACCCCATTTTTGACGTTTACAGCATTGGTATTTGATGGAACTCCTCCTAGAGATTTTGAGCGAGCGGCTTGAAACTCGGGCAGTCTGATCATAAGGCATGGCCAATTAAAGGTTATCAAAACGGTGAGTTTTTGAGCATGCTGAAGGGGCGTGAGCGGGGGTCAAAGTTCACCTACTCGCCATGAAACACAAAACTGTTATATTTCATATACAAAAACTCACAGAGCCACCAAACTTTCAGTAGTTGATCACCACTAGGTCTTCTACAATATCCAATGGTCAAATGATGACATCACTTAGGCCACGCCCCCTGACAACAGGAAAAACTGTTATATCTCCTACACAGAAACACACAGAGGCACCAAACTTTCTGTGATTGATCATCATCGGGTCTTCTACAATATCCAATGGTCAAATGATGACATCACTTAGGCCACGCCCCCTGACAACAGGAAAAACTGTTATATCTCCTACACAAAAACACACAGAAGCACCAAACTTTCTGTGATTGATCATCATCGGGTCTTCTACAATATCCAATGGTCAAATGATGACATCACTTAGGCCACGCCCCCTGACAACAGGAAAAACTGTTATATCTCCTACACAAAAACACACAGAAGCACCAAACTTTCTGTGATTGATCATCATCGGGTCTTCTACAATATCCAATGGTCAAATGATGACATCACTTAGGCCACGCCCCCTGACAACAGGAAAAACTGCTATATCTCCTACACAGAAACACACAGAGGCACCAAACTTTCTGTGATTGATCATCATCGGGTCTTCTACAATATCCAATGGTCAAATGATGACATCACTTAGTCCACGCCCCCTGACAACAGGAAGTGTCATGTTTTATTGTTAGCAGTCGCTATGTTACCCCTCTGAGCTAATCAACATGAAACTGTGTCCACAGACAGAAGACATGTTGCTGTGTTGTGGATTCCAGGCCCAACTGGATTTCATGTAGCAGTGTGGCATGGTGGCGTGGCGAAGTCACCTGAAACGCCGCTGCCATATGTCCAGACTTCCATAGGATATTGACAAATTTAATAAAAAGTAACTTAAAATTACCTTAAAAGGACAACATTTTTAAAAGTCAAAAGGCTTATTTAATGCTTTGAGAACATCTCTTCTATTCGGCTACAAGATCAACTGGATTCGATGGAGCAGGGCGGCGTGGTGGCGTGGCAAAGTCACCTGAAACGCCACTGCCATATGTCCAGACTTCCATAGGATATTGATAAATTTAATAAAAAGTAACTTAAAATTACCTTAAAAGCACAACATTTTTAAAAGTCAAAAGGCTTATTTAATGCTTTGAGAACATCTCTTCTATTCGGCTACAAAACCAACCAAAACAGGATGATCTTTTAAGCTATAAGACCATTTTTAAGATGATTAAAATACATACATAGACATCAATACATAGATTTTAAGCTGGTGGGTCGCCACTGCCTCCGGTGGCCAAATGCATCGCTGCATCAACTGATCTGCACCAGTTTAATCTCGTCATGGCAAAATTATTTTTTCTCTTCATGTGTGGCCCTAATACTCCATCGTAAGAACACCGCTGTCGTTACCGCGGGTCCTGGGGAAAAAAAAAACGCTGCTCCTGGGGGGAATTTTTGATTATGCTCACGCATAGATGTGTAAAACTTCACATTGCAATTCAGACAGGCGCAGACTGCACCGTGCAGTTCATTTTAAAGAGGCAGTTTTGGCGCATATTCCGATAGAAACGGGCTGCGTGGAGCCTAGGTGTGTTGTCGTGGGCGTGTTTACCCGCTGCAGGTAACCGCTGTGAAACAATCAGAAAGATTTCCCTGATTAATAACATCTTTATGGCGCGCTAGACTTATTGTTACTATGTGCTGCTTTACCAGTTCTCTCTCTCTCGCTCGCTCGCTCGTCATCGGACAAAAGTCAAACTGCATCGTGTTTGTATTTGAAATTGTGCGTCAGACTCAGATTTAGAAGTGTTGTTACGACGTTTGAGCTGTAACTGCAACCGTTTTTTATATATATATATATATATATATATATATAAATATATATATATATATATATATATATATATGGTAACTTTACTGAATTTGCAGCTTAAGAAGATTGGGTTTGACAGACAACACCAACTGTCCCCTCAATCCAGTGCACACAATACCACAACAGACCTCATCACGCTCTACAGTACATCAAGAAAACTAAATCAACTAAAACAAGTTCACGAGTGCACATGAAATGAAGTTAATCCATATTTGTGTGTCAGGGTGTCTAAGCATTCTCCAGAATTTGACATCTCAGCAGAGCCTGTAATAATTATAGAAAGTAACATTATAGTTGTTCTGCCTTTTGTTAAGACAGCAAGGAATTCATGTCGTGAATACATTACATAAATAAGATATTAATTCTTTGTCAGAGGAAATCCAAGGCAAAAATAGTTAGAAAAGTTTTGGGTTCATATTTAATCAGAGTGAGACATCACAACTTTGTTAGATCTCTATGTGAATTACGTGAGATAGTGAGTGCTCTCACCTTAAAAAAAAATCTTTGACGTATTTTGCTCCCGTTAAAAGCTGCTTTTCAGCTATGAAGCTAGGGAAACTGCTAACGTTGAAGTTGAATTTGTTCTACACGCTTCTGCCTTGGAAAAATATTCGTCTTTTTACAAAAAGAATGTTTAAAGCCAGATTTGGGAACAAAGGTTATTCAGACAACGCAAGAAAATGAAGCTTTGTGTGGGGAACTTTTGTCCTAGCTGTCTAGCTGCATATGGCCCCAGGACAGCACAATAGTTTTCTTGAAGTATAATTTTGGAGAAGTAGAAACAAGTATTAATTTCAAAAGGTAGGTAAAAAAGGAAAAACGTTTTTACAAAATCTTAAAATGTTGGATAGTCGTTATTTCCATCTTGCTGTGAAAATTTGTGAAATATTATCATTTTTAATGCTTAGATATAAAATCGCAAGGCCATTACTAAAATTGCCTTTTGTTTAAAATGTTTTTTGGCATGCCATACTTTATATTTATAGGTAGCCTAGATGTGCATAATAAAAGAGTGGAACTAAAAACTGGTCTAAAATTTTTATGGAGCTTTAACTTGCTAAGAGTAATAACGTTACATGATTATATCTTTAAAATGAGATAACTGTCTCATAAAATGTGATAGTTTACTTGGTCTAAAGAGATGATTCAATTCAATGTTATTTATATAGCGCCAATTCATGAAATATGTCATCTCAAGGCACTTTACAAAGTCAAAATCAATCAGATTATACAGATTGGGTCAGATTATACACATTGGTCAAAAAAATTCCTTTATAAGGGAACCAGTTCATTGCATCAAAGTCTTGACAAGTAGCATTCTCTCTTGCAGAAGCGTAGAGCCACAGGGAGAGTCGTCTGCATTGTCCATGGCTTTGCAGCAATCCTACCTACTGAGCAAGCATGAAGCAACAGCGGGGGAAAAAACTCCCCATTAACGGGAAGGTAAAACCTCCAGCAGAACCGGGCTCAGTATGAACGGTCATCTGCCTCGACAGACTGGGGGTTACAGAAGACAGAGCAGAGACACAACAAGACAGACAAAAAAGCACAGAAGTTCTACATTAGATGGTAGTAGCAGGTGATCTGTCTTCCCTGGATGATGCCACAGCTAACAGAACACCAGACCAGGTGTACCTACTATGAAGAAAAAAGAAAAATCAAAAAGTTAAAAGCTGAAATGACAACAGTCATGCAAAATTGAAGAACAATAGACCCTGATGTCCTGCAGTAGCCTAAACGTATAGCAGCATAACTATAGAGGTAGCTCAGGGTAACATGAGCCACTCTAACTATAAGCTTTTTAAAAAAGGAAAGTCCAAAGAGCCAGCTTCTAGTGGAGAAGTTCAAGTATCTTGGGGTCTTGTTCACGAATGAGGGGAAGATGGAGCGGGAGATCGACAGGCGGATTGGTGCGGCGTCTGCTGTGAAGCGGGCGCTGTAAAGGTCCGTTGTGGTGAAGAGAGAGCTGAGCCAAAAGGCCAAGCTCTCGATTTACCGGTCGATCTACGTTCCTACCCTCATCTATGGTCACGATCTTTGGGTCGTGACCGAAAGAACGAGATCCCGGATACAAGCGGCCGAAATGAGTTTTCTCCATAGTGTGTGTGAGCTCTCCCTTAGAGATAAGGTGAGGAGCTCAGTCATCCGGGGAGGACTCAGAGTAGAACCACTGCTTCTTCACGTCGAGAGGAGCCAGTTGAGGTGGCTTGTGCATCTGGTTAGGATGCCTCCTGGACGCCTCCCTGGTGAGGTGTTCTGGGCACGTCCCACCGGGAGGAGGCCCAGGGGAAGACCTGGGACACGCTGGAGGGACTATGTTTTCTCTGCTGGCCTGGGAACACCTTGGGATTCCCCTGGAGGAGGTGGCCCAAGTGGCTGGGGAGAGGGACGTCTGGGCCTCCTTTATAAAGCTGCTACCCCCGCGATATTGCTAAAGTGTTCCTTTAGCAATAGTCCAATTGCTAAAGTGTTACTTTTACATTACTTTTGGGTGTGTATCCACCAATTTAGATGTTAAACTTTCATAAAAGCTGTCTTAATGCAAGAAACAAAACCCTTAAACACATGAAATAGCAAGTAACTTTAAAAAACTAAAATGGTTTTGTTAACTTTTCACATTAAGCTGGATTAACAGCTAGTAAGATACCTTTGATTAAATTGGTATACTAATGTTTAAACCAGGGGTGTCAAAGGTACGGCCCGCGGGCCGAATTCGGCCCGCCGAACGATTTAGTCCGGTTCGGTGGCCAAATGCATTATCATTATTCAACGGCTGTATCTCCTCGCTGCATCGAGCGATCTGCACCAGATTTTTTGTGAGTCGTGGGGGAGCGCTGCCGAACACGTTCGTGTGAATCGGCCAGTGGACGGGCGGGCAAAATGCGTGACAGCATCTGCGTTGGCGGGCGGCCGGCGGTGCGCAAATCCCAGCGGTGGCCAATAGGCCAGAGCGGCGCTTTGCTGCGAGGGCCGATCATCACCGCTTGCGGTTTTAATTAGGCCCGAGCAGCTAAGCGCTGCGAAGGCCTATTGTATCTGTAGTGTTAATTATTATTATTATTATTATTATTATTATTATTCTGCCCCCCTAAAGAGGGGCCTTTTTGGGGGCTTTCTCATTTTCAAAAACTCACCAAACTTGGCAGATGCATGGTGACTGTTTAAAAATTTTGTATTTTAAGGTCGTCACAAAAATCTAAAGAAAAATGCCTCAACGGCGCCACCTAGAAATTTTCAAAGGACCCTTTGCTATTCACTTACTTCGTCGTAGAGACATGAAATTTGGTACAGTTGTAGAGCTCACCAAGACGCTCAGAATTTACAATTAATGTCATAGTGTAAATATCACAGGAAGTCGGCCATTTTAGATTGAAAGTCTGATTTTGACCTCAATTTTGACAGTTACAGCATCGGTATAAGATCTAACTCCTCCTAGAGATATCGAGCGATCGGCTTGAAACTCGGGCAGTCTGATCATAAGGCATGGCCAATCAAAAGTTATCAAAACGGTGAGTTTTTGAGCATGCTGAAGGGGCGTTGGCAGGGGTCAAAGTTCACCTATTCGCCACAAAAAATAAAAGTGTTATATCTCCTACACAGAAACACACAGAGGCACCAAACTTTCTGTGATTAATCATCATCAGGTCTCCTATAATATCCAATGGTCAAATGATGACATCACTTAGGCCACACCCCCTGACAACAGGAAGTGTCATGTTTTGCTGTAAACGGTCGCTATGTTACCCCTCTGAGCTAATCAACATGAAACTGTGTCCACAGACAGAAGACATGTTGTTGTGTTGTGGATTCCAGCCCCAAGTCGATTCGATGGAGCAGGAGAGCGTGGCGGCGTGGTGAAGTCACCTCAAACGCCGCTGCCATACGTTTGGCTCTGAATTCCACATTTTTGGGCCGAGCTGCATAAAACTCACTTGGATGCATCCTTATCCACCCCCCAACAGGAATCCATAACAAATTTTGGTGGGCGTGACCTAATGCCTCAACGGCGCCACTTAGCAATTTTCAAAGGACCCTTTGCTATTCACTTACTTCATCGTAGAGACATGAGATTTGGTACAGTGGTAGAGCTCACCAAGACGCTCAGAATTTACAATTAATGTCATAGTGTAAATATCACAGGAAGTCGGCCATTTTAGATTGAATGTCTGATTTTGACCCCATTTTTGACGTTTATAGCATTGGTATTTGATGGATCTCCTCCTAGAGATTTTTAGCGAGCGGCTTGAAACTCGGGCAGTCTGATCATAAGGCATGGCCAATTAAAAGTTATCAAAACGGTGAGTTTTTGAGCTTGTTGAAGGGGCATTAGCAAGGGTTAAAGTTCACCTACTCGCCACAAAAAATAAAACTGTTATATCTCCTACACAGAAACACACAGAGGCATCAAACTTTCAGTGATTGATCACCATCAGGTCTCCTATAATATCCAATGGTCAAATGATGACATTGCTTAGGCCACGCCCCCTGACAACAGGAAGTGTCATGTTTTGTTGTAAGCGGTCGCTATGTTACCCCTCTGAGCTAATCAACATGAAACTGTGTCCACAGACAGAACACATGTTGGTATGTTGTGGATTTCAGGCTCAACTGGATTGGATGGAGCAGGGGGGCGTGGCGGCGTGGCATATTCACCTCAAACGCTGCTGTCATACGTTTGGCTCTGAATTCCACAGTTTTGGGCCGAGCTGCTTAAAACTCATTTGGATGCATCCTTATCCACCCCCCAACAGGAATCCTTAACAAACTTTAGTGAGCAGGACTTAGTTTCTCTATAGCGCCACCAAGCAAATTTCAAAGGACCCTTTGGTATTCACTTACTTCATCGTAGAGTAATGAAATTTTGTACAGTTGTAGATCTCAGCAAGACGCTCAGAATTTACAATTAATGTCATACTGCAAGTATCACAGGAAGTAAGCCATTTTAGATTGAAATCTGAATTTTGATACCAAGTTGACATGTAAAGCATATGTATTTGATCATACTTGTCCAGCAGGGGGCAGCAAGAGACCACAAATAAACCCCAAAGGAATTTCTCTTGGTAAGTAAGTGATCTTAACTCTTTGGTTTCCTTGTATATTTAAGTTGAACAGATATACAAATCCTGCTTGAAAACTGACAAACTCTTGTTCAATACATTTCAGTTTTTATTTATATAGCGCCAAATCATGAAACATGTCATCAGGGGTGGATTGGGACAAAAAATTGGCCCTGGCATTTTGGATTAGACTGGCCCACCACATTTTTTTTGTGTACTGAATGTGTATACCAACTGTGCAATACCAACTGTGCAATACCTTGAAGTCAGGATAATGGAAATTAGTGAGTGGACACTTAAAATACTTCCAAAATCTTAATTTATTAACACTGTAAAATGTAAACTCCACCACAGCACAGCAACTATTCTTAGATCAGAGAGAGAGAGAGAGAAAGAGAGGTGTCACGGTCAATCACACATATTATCACGTTACATCATTATAAGAAGTTATTGTAAGTTGCTCATCAGATCTATTCAGTCTTCCAGATACTGTAGGGTAACATTGGACTAATGTGCACTCACTGTGTAAAAGAGGATGCCAATGACAAAATGAACCAGAGAAATGCCTCACTTGTCATCATGGAAAGAAAGAAAATATATAATAACATAATATAAATTTTGATTTACTCAGTCATTTGTAATAAGTATTTTATTTATCTAATTTCCTAATTTTTGATCATATTTTCTTTAAAATCGCAGACTTTTCGCTATTTTTCATGTAAATCCTTGGTGGCGCTTCATAGCGAAGCCGGTGAGGCCGCAGCGAGCTTGGCCTCCCCTGGGATTGCGCAATCCCATGGTAACTGCGCTGACTTCCATTCTGTGAATGCATCTTCCTGTCTGTAGATCATAAATTCAATTGTTCAAACAGTTATGAACTGATTTTCCACAATTTAATATATGTGGATTACGAATTGTGTTTTGGTCATCAAACTGTGTGCAGATAACATGTTTTCGTGGTGCTGGCCGATCATAAACAGCAAAGAACTGGTTGTAGGTGAGGCCAGCAGTTCATTGGCCACTAGGCAGGGGGCGCTCAAGGGGCACCGCTCGTGATCCCCAAATAGTAGAGTCAAAACAAGTTATTGATGTTTTATTAGCGAGTTTTGCTAAACAAGTAAAGCACTAAAAAGACTCTAAACATACAGCTGGAACAGGACTGATCAAGGAAGGCTTTCCTCCCTGGCAGTGAGCTCCACTGAGACTGAGAGACTTTTAAAACTGAAGAAGATAAAGAGAACTTTTACCGGAAAATGATGATATTTTTGTTCAGAAAGAGCGCCACAGGGACTTAAATTATAAGTAGAGGTAAGACAGCGATACTTATTCATGTTTTGTTTTTGTGATAAAATGTGCATAATGTGGGTTATAGTTTTAGAATGTGTTACAAATGCAGAAATCCATCATAACTCATAAACTGTTACCAATCAAATGACAATTTTTTTCATCAAAGAATCAATATTTTTCCATGTATCTTGGTGAATTTATTTGGCTCAATCAGTCTCCTTCAGCACTTTGCAACGAGTCTACTCTGTAGAGTGTATATATTTGTAAATCTGACTCTGATGACGTCAGTGCCTCACCAGCTATGAACTCTACCGCACGTCACTGACTACAACCACCACCACCATATTTTACACCAGACACCGGAGCAGATGAAGGGCCTGCTGTTAGGAACATGTCAGTCAGTTTGACACATTTCGCAGCATCCGTTTGAAGAACTCGTTTCTTTTTTTCGTGCAGTTTCTCTGCGCCTCCCTTGCGTTTCTTATCCATTACTACTGTGAACACCGCTGCACAAAGTTCCACATGGAGCGTGAAGGTGTTTTTCTACTTTATGATTGGCCTAGCCCTTTAGACTGTCAGGGATGATAACCAATGGGCTGCAGTAGCCTGTGGTAAGGGCTGGATGATCGGAACAGACTCTTGCGCTGCTGATATTTTTCTTCATGCATTATGCAAATATAACGAGGCAGATATATAAAATAATAATAATATTAATAATAATAATACATATTATTAATATACATGTCGGGTCTGCCGGCCTGCATGTCATCTAAAGGCAGTTTACAATGTCAAAATCAATCAGATTATACATATTAAGTCA
The DNA here is from genome assembly GCA_037039145.1 of Fundulus diaphanus. Lineage (NCBI taxonomy): Eukaryota > Metazoa > Chordata > Actinopteri > Cyprinodontiformes > Fundulidae > Fundulus > Fundulus diaphanus. The sequence continues at coordinate 1,394,497 of CM073125.1, forward strand.
GATTATCCAGATTGGTAAAAGAAATTCCTATATAAGGGAACCAGTTGATTTCATCAAAGTCGTAACAAGCAGCATTGACTCCTGAAGAAGCGTAGAGCCACAGGGAGAGTCGTTTGCATTGTACATGGCTTTGCAGCAATCCCTCATACTGATCAAGCATGAAGTGACAGCAGAAGGAAAAACTCCCCATTAACAGGAAGGAAAAACCTCCAGCCGAACCGGGCTCAGTATGAACGGTAATCTGCCTTGACCGACTGGGGGTTACAAAAGAGAGAGAAGAGACACAACAAGACAGACAAAAAAGCACAGAAGCACACATTGATCCAGTAATCTGTTTTACATTAGATGGTAATAGCAGGTGATCTGTCTTCCCTGAATGATGTCACAGCTAACAGAACGCCAGACCAGGTGTACCTACTATGAAGAAAAAATAGAAAAAACAAAAAGGTAAAAGCTGAAATGACAACAGTCATGCAAAATTGAAGAACAATAGACCCTGATGTCCTCCAGCAGCCTAAGCCTATAGCAGCATAACTATAGAGGTAGCTCAGCGTAACATGAACCACTCTAACTATAATCTTTGTCAAAAAGGAAAGTCCCAAGAGCCAGCTTCTAGTGGAGGAGTTCAAGTATCTTGGGGTCTTGTTCACGAATGAGGGGAAGATGGAGCGGGAGATCGACAGGCGGATTGGTGCGACGTCTGCTGTGAAGCGTGCGCTGTACCGATCCGTTGTGGTGAAGAGAGAGCTGAGCCAAAAGGCCAAGCTCTCGATTTACCAGTCGATCTACGTTCCTACCCTCATCTATGGTCACGAGCTTTGGGTCGTGACCGAAAGAACGAAATCCCGGATACAAGCGGCCAAAATGAGTTTTCTCCATAGTGTGTCTGGGCTCTCCCTTAGAGATAGGGTGAGGAGCTCAGTCATCCGGGGAGGACTCAGAGTAGAGCCGCTGCTCCTCCACATTGAGAGGAGCCAGTTGAGGTGACTCGGGCATCTGGTCAGGATGCCTCCTGGACGCCTCCCTGATGAGGTGTTCTGGGCACGTCCCACCGGGAGGAGGCCCAGAGGAAGACCCAGGACACGCTGGAGAGACTATGCTGGCCTGGGAACGCTTTGGGATTCCCCCGGAGGAAGTGGCCCAAGTGGCTGGGGAGAGGAAGGTCTGGGGCTCCCTCTTGAAGCTGCCCCTGCGACCTGACCCCGGATAAGTGGAAGACGATGGATGGATGGAAAAAGGAAAGTTTTAGGATTAGTCTTAAAAGTAGACAGGGTGTCTGCGTCACGGACCAAAACTGGGAGTTGGTTCCACTGGAGAGGAGCATGATAGCTAAAGGATCTGCCTACCATTCTGGTTTTACAGACTTTAGGAACCACCAGCAGACCTGCTTTCTGAGAGTGAAGTGGTCTGTTAGAAATTACTAAAGTTTGTACACAACATACACATGTGGAATATTGCTAACGTGTTACTTTAGCAATTTTCCAATTGCCAAAGTGTTACTTTTACATTATTACTTTTGGGTGTGTATCCACCAATTTAACTGTCAAACTTTCATAAAAGCTGTCTTAATGCAAGAAACGAAACCCTTAAACACATGAAATAATTAACTTTAAATAACTAAAAAGGTTTTGTTAACTTTTCACATGAAGCTGGATTAACAGCTAGTAAGATACCTTTGATTAAGTTGGTATACTAATGTTTAAACCAGGGGTGTCAAACGTACGGCCTGCGGGCCGGATCTGGCCCGCCGAACGATTTAGTCCGGCCCGGTGGCCAAATGCATTTTTATTATTCAACGGCTGTGTCTCCTCGGTGCATCGACCGATCTGCACCACATTTTTTGTGAGTCGTGGGGGAGCGCTGCCCAACGCATACGTGTGTATTGCATGGTAGACGGGTGAGGAAAATGCATGACAGCTTCTGCGGTGGCTGGCGGCGGGAGGTGCGCGTACCCTAGCGGTGGCCCTTAGGCCAGAGCGGCGCTTGGCTGCGAGGGCCGATCATCACCGCTTGCGGTTTTAATTATTCTTATTATTCTGCCCCCCTAAAGAGGGGCCTTTTTGGGGGCTTTCTCATTTTCAAAAACTCACCAAACTTGGCAGATGCATGGTGACTGTTTAAAAATTTTGTATTTTAAGGTCGTCACAAAAATCTAAAGAAAAATGCCTCAACGGCGCCACCTAGAAATTTTCAAAGGACCCTTTGCTATTCACTTACTTCGTCGTAGAGACATGAAATTTGGTACAGTTGTAGAGCTCACCAAGACGCTCAGAATTTACAATTAATGTCATAGTGTAAATATCACAGGAAGTCGGCCATTTTAGATTGAAAGTCTGATTTTGACCTCAATTTTGACAGTTACAGCATCGGTATAAGATCTAACTCCTCCTAGAGATATCGAGCGATCGGCTTGAAACTCGGGCAGTCTGATCATAAGGCATGGCCAATCAAAAGTTATCAAAACGGTGAGTTTTTGAGCATGCTGAAGGGGCGTTGGCAGGGGTCAAAGTTCACCTATTCGCCACAAAAAATAAAAGTGTTATATCTCCTACACAGAAACACACAGAGGCACCAAACTTTCTGTGATTAATCATCATCAGGTCTCCTATAATATCCAATGGTCAAATGATGACATCACTTAGGCCACACCCCCTGACAACAGGAAGTGTCATGTTTTGCTGTAAACGGTCGCTATGTTACCCCTCTGAGCTAATCAACATGAAACTGTGTCCACAGACAGAACACATGTTGTTGTGTTGTGGATTCCAGCCCCAAGTCGATTCGATGGAGCAGGAGAGCGTGGCGGCGTGGTGAAGTCACCTCAAACGCCGCTGCCATACGTTTGGCTCTGAATTCCACATTTTTGGGCCGAGCTGCATAAAACTCACTTGGATGCATCCTTATCCACCCCCCAACAGGAATCCATAACAAACTTTGGTGGGCGTGACCTAATGCCTCAACGGCGCCACTTAGCAATTTTCAAAGGACCCTTTGCTATTCACTTACTTCATCGTAGAGACATGAGATTTGGTACAGTGGTAGAGCTCACCAAGACGCTCAGAATTTACAATTAATGTCATAGTGTAAATATCACAGGAAGTTGGCCATTTTAGATTGAATGTCTGATTTTGACCCCATTTATGACGTTTATAGCATTGGTATTTGATGGATCTCCTCCTAGAGATTTTTAGCGAGCGGCTTGAAACTCGGGCAGTCTGATCATAAGGCATGGCCAATTAAAAGTTATCAAAACGGTGAGTTTTTGAGCTTGTTGAAGGGGCATTAGCAAGGGTCAAAGTTCACCTACTCGCCACAAAAAATAAAACTGTTATATCTCCTACACAGAAACACACAGAGGCATCAAACTTTCAGTGATTGATCACCATCAGGTCTCCTATAATATCCAATGGTCAAATGATGACATTGCTTAGGCCACGCCCCCTGACAACAGGAAGTGTCATGTTTTGTTGTAAGCGGTCGCTATGTTACCCCTCTGAGCTAATCAACATGAAACTGTGTCCACAGACAGAACACATGTTGGTATGTTGTGGATTTCAGGCTCAACTGGATTGGATGGAGCAGGGGGGCGTGGCGGCGTGGCATATTCACCTCAAACGCTGCTGTCATACGTTTGGCTCTGAATTCCACAGTTTTGGGCCGAGCTGCTTAAAACTCATTTGGATGCATCCTTATCCACCCCCCAACAGGAATCCTTAACAAACTTTAGTGAGCAGGACTTAGTTTCTCTATAGCGCCACCAAGCAAATTTCAAAGGACCCTTTGGTATTCACTTACTTCATCGTAGAGTAATGAAATTTTGTACAGTTGTAGATCTCAGCAAGACGCTCAGAATTTACAATTAATGTCATACTGCAAGTATCACAGGAAGTAAGCCATTTTAGATTGAAATCTGAATTTTGATACCAAGTTGACATGTAAAGCATATGTATTTGATCATACTTGTCCAGCAGGGGGCAGCAAGAGACCACAAATAAACCCCAAAGGAATTTCTCTTGGTAAGTAAGTGATCTTAACTCTTTGGTTTCCTTATATATTTAATTTGAACAGATATACAAATCCTGCTTGAAAACTGACAAACTTACTCTTGTTCAATACATTTCAGTTTTTATTTATATAACGCCAAATCATAAAACATGTCATCTAAAGGCAGTTTACAATGTCAAAATCAATCAGATTATACATATTAAGTCAGATTATCCAGATTGGTAAAAGAAATTCCTATATAAGTGAACCAGTTAATTGCATCAAAGTCGTAACAAGCAGCATTCACTCCTGAAGAAGCGTAGAGCCACAGGGAGAGTCGTTTGCATTGTACATGGCTTTGCAGCAATCCCTCATACTTATCAAGCATGAAGTGACAGCAGAAGAAAAAACTCCCCATTAACAGGAAGGAAAAACCTCCATCAGAACCGGGCTCAGTATGAACGGTAATCTGCCTTGACCGACTGGGGGTTACAAAAGAGAGAGAAGAGACACAACAAGAGAGAGAAAAAAGCACAGAAGCACACATTGATCCAGTAATCTGTTTTACATTAGATGGTAATAACAGGTGATCTGTCTTCCCTGGATGATGTCACAGCTAACAGAACGCCAGACCAGGTGTACCTACTATGAAGATAAAAGAGAGAGAACAGAAAGTTAAAAGATGAAATGACAACAGTCATGCAAAATTGAAGAACAATAGACCCTGATGTCCTCCAGCAGCCTAAGCCTATAGCAGCATAACTATAGAGGTAGCTCAGGGTAACATGAACCACTCTAACTATAAGCTTTGTCAAAAAGGAAAGTCCCAAGAGCCAGCTTCTAGTGGAGGAGTTCAAGTATCTTGGGGTCTTGTTCAGAGATGAGGGGAAGATGGAGCGGGAGATCGACAGGCGGATTGGTGCAGCGTCTGCTGTGAAGCGGGCGCTGTACCGATCCGTTGTGGTGAAGAGAGAGCTGAGCCAAAAGGCCAAGCTCTCGATTTACCGGTCGTTCTACGTTCCTACCCTCATCTATGGTCACGAGCTTTGGGTCGTGACCGAAAGAACGAGATCCCGGATACAAGTGGCCAAAATGAGTTTTCTCCATAGTGTGTCTGGGCTCTCCCTTAGAGATAGGGTGAGGAGCTCAGTCATCTGGGGAGGACTCAGAGTAGAGCCGCTGCTCCTCCACGTCGAGAGGAGCCAGTTGAGGTGACTCGGGCATCTGGTCAGGATGCCTCTTGGACGCATCCCTGGTGAGGTGTTCCGGGCACATCCCACCGGGAGGAGGCCCAGGGGAAGACCCAGGACACGCTGGAGAGACTCTGCTGGCCTGGGAACGCTTTGGGATTCCCCCGGAGGAAGTGGCCCAAGTGGCTGGGGAGAGGAAGGTCTGGGCCTCCCTCTTGAAGCTGCTACCCCCGCGACCTGACCCCGGATAAGCGGAAGACGATGGATGGATGGAAAAAGGAAAGTTTTAGGATTAGTCTTAAAAGTAGACAGGGTGTCTGCGTCACGTACCAAAACTGGGAGTTGGTTCCACTGGAGAGGAGCATGATAGCTAAAGGATCTGCCTCCCATTCTACTTTTAGAGACTCTAGGAACCACCAGCAGACCTGCTTTCAGAGAGTGAAGTGGTCTGTTAGAAATTACTAAAGTTTGTACACAACATACACATGTGGAATATTGCTAACGTGTTACTTTAGCAATATTCCAATTGCTAAAGTGTCACTTTTACATTATTACTTTTGGGTGTGTATCCACCAATTTAACTGTCAAACTTTCATAAAAGCTGTCTTAATGCAAGAAACGAAACCCTTAAACACATGAAATAATTAACTTTAAATAACTAAAAAGGTATTGTTAACTTTTCACATGAAGCTGGATTAACACCTAGTAAGATACCTTTGATTAAGTTGGTATACTAATGTTTAAACCAGGGGTGTCAAACGTACGGCCTGCGGGCCGGATCTGGCCGAACGATTTAGTCCGGCCCGGTGGCCAAATGCATTTTCATTATTCAACGGCTGTGTCTCCTCGGTGCATCGACCGAACTGCACCAGATTTTTTGTGAGTCGTGGGGGAGCGCTGCCCAACGCGTACGTGTGTATTGCATGGTAGATGGGTGAGGAAAATGCATGACAGCTTCTGCGGTGGCTGGCGGCGGGAGGTGCGCGTACCCTAGCGGTGGCCCATAGGCCAGAGCGGCGCTTGGCTGCGAGGGCCGATCATCACCGCTTGCGGTTTTAATTCTTCTTCTTATTATTCTGCCCCCCTAAAGAGGGGCCTTTTTGGGGGCTTTGTCATTTTCAAAAACTCACCAAACTTTGCAGATGCATGGTGACTGTTTAAAAATTTTGTATTTTAAGGTCGTCACAAAAATCTAAAGAAAAATGCCTCAACGGCGCCACCTAGAAATTTTCAAAGGACCCTTTGCTATTCACTTACTTCGTCGTAGAGACATGAAATTTGGTACAGTTGTAGAGCTCACCAAGACGCTCAGAATTTACAATTAATGTCATAGTGTAAATATCACAGGAAGTCGGCCATTTTAGATTGAAAGTCTGATTTTGACCTCAATTTTGACAGTTACAGCATCGGTATAAGATCTAACTCCTCCTAGAGATATCGAGCGATCGGCTTGAAACTCGGGCAGTCTGATCATAAGGCATGGCCAATCAAAAGTTATCAAAACGGTGAGTTTTTGAGCATGCTGAAGGGGCGTTGGCAGGGGTCAAAGTTCACCTATTCGCCACAAAAAATAAAAGTGTTATATCTCCTACACAGAAACACACAGAGGCACCAAACTTTCTGTGATTAATCATCATCAGGTCTCCTATAATATCCAATGGTCAAATGATGACATCACTTAGGCCACACCCCCTGTAAACAGGAAGTGTCATGTTTTGCTGTAAACGGTCGCTATGTTACCCCTCTGAGCTAATCAACATGAAACTGTGTCCAGAGACAGAAGACATGTTGTTGTGTTGTGGATTCCAGCCCCAAGTCGATTCGATGGAGCAGGAGAGCGTGGCGGCGTGGTGAAGTCACCTCAAACGCCGCTGCCATACGTTTGGCTCTGAATTCCACATTTTTGGGCCGAGCTGCATAAAACTCACTTGGATGCATCCTTATCCACCCCCCAACAGGAATCCATAAGAAATTTTGGTGGGCGTGACCTAATGCCTCAACGGCGCCACTTAGCAATTTTCAAAGGACCCTTTGCTATTCACTTACTTCATCGTAGAGACATGAGATTTGGTACAGTGGTAGAGCTCACCAAGACGCTCAGAATTTACAATTAATGTCATAGTGTAAATATCACAGGAAGTCGGCCATTTTAGATTGAAAGTCTGATTTTGACCTCAATTTTGACAGTTACAGCATTGGTATAAGATCTAACTCCTCCTAGAGATATCGAGCGATCGGCTTGAAACTCGGGCAGTCTGATCATAAGGCATGGCCAATCAAAAGTTATCAAAACGGTGAGTTTTTGAGCATGCTGAAGGGGCGTTGGCAGGGGTCAAAGTTCACCTATTCGCCACAAAAAATAAAAGTGTTATATCTCCTACACAGAAACACACAGAGGCACCAAACTTTCTGTGATTGATCACCATCAGGTCTCCTATAATATCCAATGGTCAAATGATGACATTGCTTAGGCCACGCCCCCTGACAACAGGAAGTGTCATGTTTTGTTGTAAGCGGTCGCTATGTTACCCCTCTGAGCTAATCAACATGAAACTGTGTCCACAGACAGAACACATGTTGGTATGTTGTGGATTTCAGGCTCAACTGGATTCGATGGAGCAGGGGGGCGTGGCGGCGTGGTATATTCACCTCAAACGCTGCTGTCATACGTTTGGCTCTGAATTCCACAGTTTTGGGCCGAGCTGCCTAAAACTCATTTGGATGCATCCTTATCCACCCCCCAACAGGAATCCATAACAAACTTTAGTGAGCAGGACTTAGTTTCTCTATAGCGCCACCAAGCAATTTTCAAAGGACCTTTTGCTATTCACTTACTTCATCGTAGAGTAATGAAATTTTGTACAGTTGTAGATCTCAGCAAGATGCTCAGAATTTACAATTAATGTCATAATGCAAGTATCACAGGAAGTAAGCCATTTTAGATTGAAATCTGAATTTTGACAGCATGTTGACATGGTATCAAATACCATCATCATCCAGCAGGGGGCAGCAAGAGACCACAAATAAACCCCAAAGGAATTTCTCTTGGTAAGTAAGTGATCTTAACTCTTTGGTTTCCTTATATATTTAAATTGAACAGATATACAAATCCTGCTTGAAAACTGACAAACTCTTGTTCAATACATTTCAGTTTTTATTTATATAGCGCCAAAATCATGAAACATGTCATCAGGGGTGGATTGGGACAAAAAAATCGGCCCTGGCATTTTGGATTAGACTGGCCCACCACATTTTTTTTGTGTACTGAATGTGTATACCAACTTTGCAATACCAACTGTGCAATACCTTGAAGTCAGGATAATGGAAATTAGAGAGAGTGGACACTTAAAATACTTCCAAAATCTTAATTTATTAACACTGTAAAATGTAAACTCCACCACAGCACAGCAACTATTCTTAGATCAGAGAGAGAGAGAGAAAGAGAGGTGTCACGGTCAATCACACATATTATCACGTTACATCATTATAAGAAGTTATTGTAAGTTGCTCATCAGATCTATTCAGTCTTCCAGATACTGTAGGGTAACATTGGACTAATGTGCACTCACTGTGTAAAAAAGGATGCCAATGACAAAATGAACCAGAGAAATGCCTCACTTGTCATCATGGAAAGAAAGAAAATATATAATAACATAATATAAATTTTGATTTACTCAGTCATTTGTAATAAGTATTTTATTTATCTAATTTCCTAATTTTTGATCATATTTTCTTTAAAATCGCAGACTTTTCGCTATTTTTCATGTAAATCCTTGGTGGCGCTTCATAGCAAAGCCGATGAGGCCGCAGCGAGATGGCCTCCCCTGGGATTGCGCAATCCCATGTTAACTGCGCTGACTTCCATTCTGTGAATGCATCTTCCTGTCTCCAGATCATAAATTCAATTGTTCAAACAGTTATGAACTGATTTTCCACAATTTAATATATGTGGATTACGAATTGTGTTTTGGTCATCAAACTGTGTGCAGATAACATGTTTTCGTGGTGCTGGCCGATCATAAACAGCAAAGAACTGGTTGTAGGTGAGGCCGGCAGTTCCTTGGCCGCTAGGCAGGGGGTGCTCAAGGGGCACCGCTCGTGATCCCCAAATAGTAGAGTCAAAACAAGTTATTGATGTTTTATTAGCGAGTTTTGCTAAACAAGTAAAGCACTAAAAAGACTCTAAACATACAGCTGGAACAGGACTGATCAGGGAAGGCTTTCCTCCCTGGCAGTGAGCTCCACTGAGACTAAGAGAGTTTTAAATCTGAAGAAGATAAAGAGAACTTTTACCGGAAAATGATGATATTTTTGTTCAGAAAGAGCGCCACAGGAACTTAAATTATAAGTAGAGGTAAGACAGCGATACTTATTCATGTTTTGTTTTTGTGATAAAATGTGCGTAATGTGGGTTATAGTTTTAGAATGTGTTACAAATGCAGAAATCCATCATAACTCATAAACTGTTACCAATCAAATGACAATTTTTTTTCATCAAAGAACCAATATTTTTCCATGTATCTTGGTGAATTTATTTGGCTCAATCAGTCTCCTTCAGCACTTTGCAACGAGTCTACTCTGTAGAGTGTATATATTTGTAAATCTGACTCTGATGACGTCAGTGCCTCACCAGCTATGAACTCTACCGCACGTCACTGACTACAACCACCACTACCACCATATTTTACATCAGACACCGGAGCAGATGAAGGCCTGCTGTTGGGAACATGTCAGTCAGTTTGACACATTTCGCAGCATCCGTTTGAAGAACTCGTTTCTTTTATTCGTGCAGTTTCTCTGCGCCTCCCTTGCGTTTCTTATCCATTACTACTGTGAACACCGCTGCACAAAGTTCCACATGGAGCGTGAAGGTGTTTTTCTGCTTTATGATTGGCCTAGCCCTTTAGACTGTCAGGGATGATAACCAATAGGCTGCAGTAGCCTGTGGTAAGGGCCGGATGATCGGAACAGACTCTTGCGCTGCTGATATTTTTCTTCATGCATTATGCAAATATAACGAGGCAGATATATAAAATAATAATAATAATAATACATATTATTAATATACATGTCGGGTCTGCCGGCCCAAACAGCACGTCGGCCCACCGGGAAAATGCCCGGTACGCCCGATTACCAGTCCATGCCTGCATGTCATCTAAAGGCAGTTTACAATGTCAAAATCAATCAGATTATACATATTAAGTCAGATTATCCAGATTGGTAAAAGAAATTCCTATATAAGGGAACCAGTTGATTTCATCAAAGTCGTAACAAGCAGCATTCACTCCTGAAGAAGCGTAGAGCCACAGGGAGAGTCGTTTGCATTGTACATGGCTTTGCAGCAATCCCTCATACTGATCAAGCATGAAGTGACAGCAAAAGGAAAAACTCCCCATTAACAGGAAGGAAAAACCTCCAGCAGAACCGGGCTCAGTATGAACGGTAATCTGCCTTGACCGACTGGGGGTTACAAAAGAGAGAGAAGAGACACAACAAGACAGACAAAAAAGCACAGAAGCACACATTGATCCAGTAATGTGTTTTACATTAGATGGTAATAACAGGTGATCTGTCTTCCCTGGATGATGTCACAGCTAACAGAACGCCAGACCAGGTGTACCTACTATGAAGAAAAAATAGAAAAAAACAAAAAGTTAAAAGCTGAAATGACAACAGTCATGCAAAATTGAAGAACAATAGACCCTGATGTCCTCCAGCAGCCTAAGCCTATAGCAGCATAACTATAGAGGTAGCTCGGGGTAACATGAACCACTCTAACTATAAGCTTTGTCAAAAAGGAAAGTCCCAAGAGCCAGCTTCTAGTGGAGGAGTTCAAGTATCTTGGGGTCTTGTTCACGAATGAGGGGAAGATGGAGCGGGAGATCGACAGGCGGATTGGTGCGACGTCTGCTGTGAAGCGGGCGCTGTACCGATCCGTTGTGGTGAAGAGAGAGCTGAGCCAAAAGGCCAAGCTCTCGATTTACCAGTCGATCTACGTTCCTACCCTCATCTATGGTCATGAGCTTTGGGTCGTGACCGAAAGAACGAGATCCCGGATACAAGCGGCCAAAATGAGTTTTCTCCATAGTGTGTCTGGGCTCTCCCTTAGAGATAGGGTGAGGAGCTCAGTCATCCGGGGAGGACTCAGAGTAGAGCCGCTGCTCCTTCACATTGAGAGGAGCCAGTTGAGGTGGCTCGGGCATCTGGTCAGGATGCCTCCTGGACGCATCCCTGGTGAGGTGTTCTGGGCACGTCCCACCGGGAGGAGGCCCAGGGGAAGACCCAGGACACGCTGGAGAGACTCTACTCGCCTGGGAACGCTTTGGGATTCCCCCAGAGGAAGTGGCCCAAGTGGCTGGGGAGAGGAAGGTCTGGGCCTCCCTCTTGAAGCTGCTACACCCGCGACCTGACCCCGGATAAGCGGAAGACGATGGATGGATGGAAAAAGGAAAGTTTTAGGATTAGTCTTAAAAGTAGGCAGGGTGTCTGCGTCACGGACCAAAACTGGGAGTTGGTTCCACTGGAGAGGAGCATGATAGCTAAAGGATCTGCCTCCCATTCTGGTTTTACAGACTTTAGGAACCACCAGCAGACCTGCTTTCTGAGAGTGAAGTGGTCTGTTAGAAATTACTAAAGCTTGTACACAACATACACATGTGGAATATTGCTAACGTGTTACTTTAGCAATATTCCAATTGCTAAAGTGTTAGTTTTACATTATTACTTTTGGGTGTGTATTCACCAATTTAGATGTCAAACTTTCATAAAAGCTGTCTTAATGCAAGAAACGAAACCCTTAAACACATGAAATAACAATTAACTTTAAATAGCTAAAAAGGTTTTGTTAACTTTTCACATGAAGCTGGATTAACAGCTAGTAAGATACCTTTAATTAAATAGGTATACTAATGTTTAAACCAGGGGTGTCAAACGTACGGCCTGCGGGCCGGATCTGGCCCGCCGAACGATTTAGTCCGGCCCGGTGGCCAAATGCATTTTCATTATTCAACGGCTGTGTCTCCTCGGTGCATCGACCGATGTGCACCAGATTTTTTGTGAGTCGTGGGGGAGCGCTGCCCAACGCGTACGTGTGTATTGCATGGTGGACGGGCGAGGAAAATGCGCGACAGCTTCTGCGGTGGCTGGCGGCGGGAGGTGCGCGTACCCTAGCGGTGGCCCATAGGCCAGAGCGGCGCTTGGCTGCGAGGGCCGATCATCACCGCTTGCGGTTTTAATTATTAGGCCCGAGCAGCGAAGCGCTGCGAAGGCCTATTGTTTCTGTGTTGTTTCTTATTATTAGGCCCGAGCAGCGAAGCGCTGCGAAGGCCTATTGTTTCTGTGTTGTTTCTTATTATTATTATTTTTATTCTGCCCCCCTAAAGAGGGGCCTTTTTGGGGGATTTATCATATTCAAAAACTCACCAAACTTGGCGGACGCATGAAGACTGTTTAAAAATTTTGTATTTTAAGGTCCTCATAAAAATCTAAAGAAAAATGCCTCAACGGCGCCACCTAGCAATTTTCAAAGGACCCTTTGCTATTCACTTACTTCATCGTAGAGACATGAGATTTGGTACAGTGTTAGAGCTCACCAAGACGCTCAGAATTTACAATTAATGTCATAGTGCAAATATCACAGGAAGTCGGCCATTTTAGATTGAAGGTCTGATTTTGACCCGATTTTTGACGTTTACAGCATTGGTATTTAATCGAACTCCTCCTAGAGATTTTGAGCGAGCGGCTTGAAACTCGGTCAGTCTGACCATAAGGCATGGCCAATTAAAAGTTATCAAAACGGTGAGTTTTTGAGCATGTTGAAGGGGTGTTAGCAGGGGTCAAAGTTCACCTACTCGCCACAAAAAATAAAACTGTTATATCTCCTACACAGAAACACATAGAGGCACCAAACTTTCTGTGATTGATCATCATTGGGTCTTCTTTAATATCCAATGGTCAAATTATGACATCACTTAGGCCACGCCCCCTGACAACAGGAAGTGTCATGTTTTGCTGTAAACGGTCGCTATGTTACCCCTCTGAGCTAATCAACATGAAACTGTGTCCAAAGACGGAAGACATGTTGATGTATTGTGGATTCCAGCCCCAAGTGGATTCGATGGAGCAGGAGAGCGTGGCGGCGTGGTGAAGTCACCTCAAACGCCGCTGCCATACGTTTGGCTCTGAATTCCACATTTTTGGGCCGAGCTGCTTAAAACTCACTTGGATGCATCCTTATCCACCCCCCAACAGGAATCCATAACAAACTTTGGTGGGCGTGACCTAATGCCTCAACGGCGCCACCTAGAAATTTTCAAAGGACCCTTTGCTATTCACTTACTTCATCGTAGAGTAATGAAATTTTGTACAGTTGTAGATCTAAGCAAGACGCTCAGAATTTACAATTAACGTCATAGTGCAAATATCACAGGAAGTCGGCCATTTTAGATTGAAGGTCGTAATTTGACCTCATTTTTGACATTTACAGCATTGGTATTTGATCGAACTCGTCCTAGGGATTTCGAGCGAGCGGCTTGAAACTCGGTCAGTCTGATCATAAGGCATGGCCAATTAAAAGTTATCAAAACGGTGAGTTTTTGAGCATGTTGAAGGGGCGTTAGCAGGGGTCAAAGTTCACCTACTCGCCACAAAACATAAAACTGTTATATCTCCTACACAGAAACACACAGAGGCACCAAACTTTCTGTGATTGATCATCATCGGGTCTTCTACAATATCCAATGGTCAAATGATGACATCACTTAGGCCATGCCCCCTGACAACAGGAAAAACTGTTATACCTCCTACACAGAAACACACAGAAGCACCAAACTTTCTGTGATTGATCATCATCGGGTCTTCTACAATATCCAATGGTCAAATGATGACATCACTTAGGCCACGCCCCCTGACAACAGGAAAAACTGCTATATCTCCTACACAGAAACACACAGAGGCACCAAACTTTCTGTGATTGATCATCATCGGGTCTTCTACAATATCCAATGGTCAAATGATGACATCACTTAGGCCACGCCCCCTGACAACAGGACGTGTCATGTTTTATTGTTAGCAGTCGCTATGTTACCCCTCTGAGCTAATCAACATGAAACTGTGTCCACAGACAGAAGACATGTTGCTGTGTTGTGGATTCCAGGCCCAACTGGATTTCATGTAGCAGTGCGGCATGGTGGCGTGGCGAAGTCACCTGAAACGCCGCTGCCATATGTCCAGACTTCCATAGGATATTGACAAATTTAATAAAAAGTAACTTAAAATTACCTTAAAAGGACAAAATTTTTAAAAGTCAAAAGGCTTATTTAATGCTTTGAGAACATCTCTTCTATTCGGCTACAAGATCAACTGGATTCGATGGAGCAGGGCGGCGTGGTGGCGTGGCAAAGTCACCTGAAACGCCACTGCCATATGTCCAGACTTCCATAGGATATTGATAAATTTAATAAAAAGTAACTTAAAATTACCTTAAAAGCACAACATTTTTAAAAGTCAAAAGGCTTATTTAATGCTTTGAGAACATCTCTTCTATTCGGCTACAAAACCAACCAAAACAGGATGATCTTTTAAGCTATAAGACCATTTTTAAGATGATTAAAATACATACATAGACATCAATACATAGATTTTAAGCTGGTGGGTCGCCACTGCCTCCGGTGGCCAAATGCATCGCTGCATCAACTGATCTGCACCAGTTTAATCTCGTCATGGCAAAATTATTTTTTCTCTTCATGTGTGGCCCTAATACTCCATCGTAAGAACACCGCTGTCGTTACCGCGGGTCCTGGGGGAAAAAAAACGCTGCTCCTGGGGGGAATTTTTGATTATGCTCACGCATAGATGTGTAAAACTTCACATTGCAATTCAGACAGGCGCAGACTGCACCGTGCAGTTCATTTTAAAGAGGCAGTTTTGGCGCATATTCCGATAGAAACGGGCTGCGTGGAGCCTAAGTGTGTTGTCGTGGGCGTGTTTACCCGCTACAGGTAACCGCTGTGAAACAATCAGAAAGATTTCCCTGATTAACAACATCTTTATGGCGCGCTAGACTTATTGTTACTATGTGCTGCTTTACCAGTTCTCTCTCTCTCGCTCGCTCGCTCGTCATCGGACAAAAGTCAAACTGCATCGTGTTTGTATTTGAAATTGTGCGTCAGACTCAGATTTAGAAGTGTTGTTACGACGTTTGAGCTGTAACTGCAACCGTTTTATATATATATATATATATATATATATATATATATATATATATATATATATATATATATATATATATATATATATATATGGTAACTTTACTGAATTTGCAGCTTAAGAAGATTGGGTTTGACAGACAACACCAACTGTCCCCTCAATCCAGTGCACACAATACCACAACTGACCTCATCACGCTCTACGGTACATCAAGAAAACTAAATCAACTAAAACAAGTTCACGAGTGCACATGAAATGAAGTTAATCCATATTTGTGTGTCAGGGTGTCTAAGCATTCTCCAGAATTTGACATCTCAGCAGAGCCTGTAATAATTATAGAAAGTAACATTATAGTTGTTCTGCCTTTTGTTAAGACAGCAAGGAATTCATGTCGTGAATACATTACATAAATAAGATATTAATTCTTAGTCAGAGGAAATCCAAGGCAAAAACAGTTAGAAAAGTTTTGGGTTCATATTTAATCAGAGTGAGACATCACAACTTTGTTAGATCTCTATGTGAATTACGTGAGATAGTGAGTGCTCTCACCTTAAAAAAAGATCTTTGACGTATTTTGCTCCCGTTAAAAGCTGCTTTTCAGCGATGAAGCTAGGGAAACTGCTAACGTTGAAGTTGAATTTGTTCTACACGCTTCTGCCTTGGAAAAATATTCGTCTTTTTACAAAAAGAATGTTTAAAGCCAGATTTGGGAACAAAGGTTATTCAGACAACGCAAGAAAAGGAAGCTTTGTGTGGGGAACTTTTGTCCTAGCTGTCTAGCTGCATATGGCCCCAGGACAGCACAACAGTTTTCTTGAAGTATAATTTTGGAGAAGTAGAAACAAGTATTAATTTCAAAAGGTAGGTAAAAAAGGAAAAAAGTTTTTACAAAATCTTAAAATGTTGGATAGTCGTTATTTCCATCTTGCTGTGAAAATTTGTGAAATATTATCATTTTTAATGCTTAGATATAAAATCGCAAGGCCATTACTAAAATTGCCTTTTGTTGAAAATGTTTTTTGGCATGCCATACTTTATATTTATAGGTAGCCTAGATGTGCATAATAAAAGAGTGGAACTAAAACCTGGTCTAATATTATTATGGAGCTTTAACTTGCTAAGAGTAATAACGTTAGATGATTATATCTTTAAAATGAGATAACTGTCTCAAAAAATGTGATAGTTTACTTGGTCTGAGGAGATGATGCAATTCAATGTTATTTATATAGCGCCAATTCATGAAATATGTCATCTCAAGGCCCTTTACAACGTCAAAATCAATCAGATTATACAGATTGGGTCAGATTATACACATTGGTCAAAAAAATTCCTATATAAGGGAACCAGTTCATTGCATCAAAGTCTTGACAAGTAGCATTCTCTCTTGAAGAAGCGTAGAGCCACAGGGAGAGTCGTCTGCATTGTCCATAGCTTTGCAGCAATCCTACCTACTGAGCAAGCATGAAGCGACAGCAGGAAAAAAAACTCCCCATTAACGGGAAGGAAAAACCTCCAGCAGAACCGGGCTCAGTATGAACGGTCATCTGCCTCGACAGACTGGGGGTTACAGAAGACAGAGCAGAGACACAACAAGACAGACAAAAAAGCACAGAAGTTCTACATTAGATGGTAGTAGCGGGTGATCTGTCTTCCCTGGATGATGCCACAGCTAACAGAACGCCAGACCAGGTGTGCCTACTATGAAGAAAAAAGAAAAATCAAAAAGTTAAAAGCTGAAATGACAACAGTCATTCAAAATTGAAGAACAATAGACCCTGATGTCCTGCAGTTGCCTAAACCTATAGCAGCATAACTATAGAGGTAGCTCAGGGTAACATGAGCCACTCTAACTATAAGCTTTTTAAAAAAGGAAAGTCCCAAGAGCCAGCTTCTAGTGGAGAAGTTCAAATATCTTGGGGTCTTGTTCACGAATGAGGGGAAGATGGGGTGGGAGATCGACAGGCGGATTGATGCGGCGTCTGCTGTGAAGCGGGCGCTATACCGGTCCGTTGTGGTGAATCTGCACCAGATTTTTTGTGAGTCGTGGGGGAGCGCTGCCGAACACGTTCGTGTAAATCGCCCAGTGGAAGGGCGGGCAAAATGCGTGACAGCATCTGCGGTGGCGGGCGGCCCGCGGTGCGCAAATCCCAGCGGTGGCCAAGGCCGGAGCGGTGCTTTGCTGCGAGGGCCGCTCGATGCCGCTTGCGGCTTTAATTATTATTTTTTTTTTTATTCTGCCCCCCTAAAGAGGGGCCTTTTTGGGGGATTTATCATATTCAAAAACTCACCAAACTTGGCGGACGCATGAAGACTGTTTAAAAATTTTGTATTTTAAGGTCCTCATAAAAATCTAAAGAAAAATGCCTCAACGGCGCCACCTAGCAATTTTCAAAGGACCCTTTGCTATTCACTTACTTCATCGTAGAGACATGAGATTTGGTACAGTGTTAGAGCTCACCAAGACGCTCAGAATTTACAATTAATGTCATAGTGCAAATATCACAGGAAGTCGGCCATTTTAGATTGAAGGTCTGATTTTGACCCGATTTTTGACGTTTACAGCATTGGTATTTGATCGAACTCCTCCTAGAGATTTTGAGCGAGCGGCTTGAAACTCGGTCAGTCTGATCATAAGGCATGGCCAATTAAAAGTTATCAAAACGGTGAGTTTTTGAGCTTGTTGAAGGGGCGTTAGCAGGGGTCAAAGTTCACCTATTGGCCACAAAAAATAAAACTGTTATATCTCCTACACAGAAACACACAGAGGCATCAAACTTTCTGTGATTGATCATCCTCGGGTCTTCTTTAATATCCAATGGTCAAATGATGACATCACTTAGGCCACGCCCCCTGACAACAGGAAGTGTCATGTTTTGCTGTAAACGGTCGCTATGTTACCCCTCTGAGCTAATCAACATGAAACTGTGTCCAGAGACGGAAGACATGTTGATGTATTGTGGATTCCAGCCCCAAGTGGATTCGATGGAGCAGGAGAGCGTGGCGGCGTGGTGAAGTCACCTCAAACGCCGCTGCCATACGTTTGGCTCTGAATTCCACATTTTTGGGCCGAGCTGCTTAAAACTCACTTGGATGCATCCTTATCCACCCCCCAACAGGAATCCATAACAAACTTTGGTGGGCGTGACCTAATGCCTCAACGGCGCCACCTAGCAATTTTCAAAGGACCCTTTGCTATTCACTTACTTCATCGTAGAGTAATGAAATTTTGTACAGTTGTAGATCTAAGCAAGACGCTCAGAATTTACAATTAACGTCATAGTGCAAATATCACAGGAAGTCGGCCATTTTAGATTGAAGGTCGTAATTTGACCTCATTTTTGACATTTACAGCATTGGTGTTTGATCGAACTCGTCCTAGGGATTTCGAGCGAGCGGCTTGAAACTCGGTCAGTCTGATCATAAGGCATGGCCAATTAAAAGTTATCAAAACGGTGAGTTTTTGAGCATGTTGAAGGGGCGTTAGCAGGGGTCAAAGTTCACCTACTCGCCACAAAACATAAAACTGTTATATCTCCTACACAGAAACACACAGAGGCACCAAACTTTCTGTGATTGATCATCATCGGGTCTTCTACAATATCCAATGGTCAAATGATGACATCACTTAGGCCACGCCCCCTGACAACAGGAAAAACTGTTATATCTCCTACACAGAAACACACAGAGGCACCAAACTTTCTGTGATTGATCATCATCGGGTCTTCTACAATATCCAATGGTCAAATGATGACATCACTTAGGCCACGCCCCCTGACAACAGGAAAAACTGTTATACCTCCTACACAGAAACACACAGAAGCACCAAACTTTCTGTGATTGATCATCATCGAGTCTTCTACAATATCCAATGGTCAAATGATGACATCACTTAGGCCACGCCCCCTGACAACAGGAAAAACTGCTATATCTCCTACACAGAAACACACAGAGGCACCAAACTTTCTGTGATTGATCATCATCGGGTCTTCTACAATATCCAATGGTCAAATGATGACATCACTTAGGCCACGCCCCCTGACAACAGGACGTGTCATGTTTTATTGTTAGCAGTCGCTATGTTACCCCTCTGAGCTAATCAACATGAAACTGTGTCCACAGACAGAAGACATGTTGCTGTGTTGTGGATTCCAGGCCCAACTGGATTTCATGTAGCAGTGCGGCATGGTGGCGTGGCGAAGTCACCTGAAACGCCGCTGCCATATGTCCAGACTTCCATAGGATATTGACAAATTTAATAAAAAGTAACTTAAAATTACCTTAAAACGACAAAATTTTTAAAAGTCAAAAGGCTTATTTAATGCTTTGAGAACATCTCTTCTATTCGGCTACAAAATCAACTGGATTCGATGGAGCAGGGCGGCGTGGTGGCGTGGCAAAGTCACCTGAAACGCCACTGCCATATGTCCAGACTTCCATAGGATATTGATAAATTTAATAAAAAGTAACTTAAAATTACCTTAAAAGCACAACATTTTTAAAAGTCAAAAGGCTTATTTAATGCTTTGAGAACATCTCTTCTATTTGGCTACAAAACCAACCAAAACAGGATGATCTTTTAAGCTATAAGACCATTTTTAAGATGATTAAAATACATACATAGACATCAATACATAGATTTTAAGCTGGTGGGTCGCCACTGCCTCCGGTGGCCAAATGCATCGCTGCATCAACTGATCTCCACCAGTTTAATCTCGTCATGGCAAAATTATTTTTCTCTTCATGTGTGGCCCTAATACTCTATCGTAAGAACACCGCTGTCGTTACCGCGGGTCCTGGGGAAAAAAACAAAACGCTGCTCCTGGGGGGAGCGCATAGATGTGTAATACTTCTCATTGCAATTCAGACAGTGCAGTTCATTTTAAAGAGGCAGTTTTGGCGCATATTCCGATAGAAACGGGCTGCGTGGAGCCTAAGTGTGTTGTCGTGGGCGTGTTTACCCGCTGCAGGTAACCGCTGTGAAACAATCAGAAAGATTTCCCTGATTAATAACATCTTTATGGCGAGCTAGACTTATTGTTACTATGTGCTGCTTTACCAGTTCTCTCTCTCTCGCTCGCTCGCTCGTCATCGGACAAAAGTCAAACTGCATCGTGTTTGTATTTGAAATTGTGCGTCAGACTCAGATTTAGAAGTGTTGTTACGACGTTTGAGCTGTAACTGCAACCGTTTTATTTATATATATATATATATATATCTGGTAACTTTACTGAATTTGCATCTTAAGAAGATTGGGTTTGACAGACAACACCAACTGTCCCCTCAATCCAGTGCACACAATACCACAACAGACCTCATCACGCTCTACAGTACATCAAGAAAACTAAATCAACTAAAACAAGTTCACGAGTGCACATGAAATGAAGTTAATCCATATTTGTGTGTCAGGGTGTCTAAGCATTCTCCAGAATTTGACATCTCAGCAGAGCCTGTAATAATTATAGAAAGTAACATTATAGTTGTTCTGCCTTTTGTTAAGACAGCAAGGAATTCATGTCGTGAATACATTACATAAATAAGATATTAATTCTTAGTCAGAGGAAATCCAAGGCAAAAACAGTTAGAAAAGTTTTGGGTTCATATTTAATCAGAGTGAGACATCACAACTTTGTTAGATCTCTATGTGAATTACGTGAGATAGTGAGTGCTCTCACCTTAAAAAAAGATCTTTGACGTATTTTGCTCCCGTTAAAAGCTGCTTTTCAGCGATGAAGCTAGGGAAACTGCTAACGTTGAAGTTGAATTTGTTCTACACGCTTCTGCCTTGGAAAAATATTCGTCTTTTTACAAAAAGAATGTTTAAAGCCAGATTTGGGAACAAAGGTTATTCAGACAACGCAAGAAAAGGAAGCTTTGTGTGGGGAACTTTTGTCCTAGCTGTCTAGCTGCATATGGCCCCAGGACAGCACAATAGTTTTCTTGAAGTATAATTTTGGAGAAGTAGAAACAAGTATTAATTTCAAAAGGTAGGTAAAAAAGGAAAAAAGTTTTTACAAAATCTTAAAATGTTGGATAGTCGTTATTTCCATCTTGCTGTGAAAATTTGTGAAATATTATCATTTTTAATGCTTAGATATAAAATCGCAAGGCCATTACTAAAATTGCCTTTTGTTGAAAATGTTTTTTGGCATGCCATACTTTATATTTATAGGTAGCCTAGATGTGCATAATAAAAGAGTGGAACTAAAACCTGGTCTAATATTATTATGGAGCTTTAACTTGCTAAGAGTAATAACGTTAGATGATTATATCTTTAAAATGAGATAACTGTCTCAAAAAATGTGATAGTTTACTTGGTCTGAGGAGATGATGCAATTCAATGTTATTTATATAGCGCCAATTCATGAAATATTTCATCTCAAGGCCCTTTACAACGTCAAAATCAATCAGATTATACAGATTGGGTCAGATTATACACATTGGTCAAAAAAATTCCTATATAAGGGAACCAGTTCATTGCATCAAAGTCTTGACAAGTAGCATTCTCTCTTGAAGAAGCGTAGAGCCACAGGGAGAGTCGTCTGCATTGTCCATAGCTTTGCAGCAATCCTACCTACTGAGCAAGCATGAAGCGACAGCAGGAAAAAAAACTCCCCATTAACGGGAAGGAAAAACCTCCAGCAGAACCGGGCTCAGTATGAACGGTCATCTGCCTCGACAGACTGGGGGTTACAGAAGACAGAGCAGAGTCACAACAAGACAGACAAAAAAGCACAGAAGTTCTACATTAGATGGTAGTAGCGGGTGATCTGTCTTCCCTGGATGATGCCACAGCTAACAGAACGCCAGACCAGGTGTGCCTACTATGAAGAAAAAAGAAAAATCAAAAAGTTAAAAGCTGAAATGACAACAGTCATTCAAAATTGAAGAACAATAGACCCTGATGTCCTGCAGTTGCCTAAACCTATAGCAGCATAACTATAGAGGTAGCTCAGGGTAACATGAGCCACTCTAACTATAAGCTTTTTAAAAAAGGAAAGTCCCAAGAGCCAGCTTCTAGTGGAGAAGTTCAAATATCTTGGGGTCTTGTTCACGAATGAGGGGAAGATGGGGTGGGAGATCGACAGGCGGATTGATGCGGCGTCTGCTGTGAAGCGGGCGCTATACCGGTCCGTTGTGGTGAATCTGCACCAGATTTTTTGTGAGTTGTGGGGGAGCGCTGCCGAACACGTTCGTGTAAATCGCCCAGTGGACGGGCGGGCAAAATGCGTGACAGCATCTGCGGTGGCGGGCGGCCCGCGGTGCGCAAATCCCAGCGGTGGCCAAGGCCGGAGCGGCGCTTTGCTGCGAGGGCCGCTCGATGCCGCTTGCGGCTTTAATTAGGCCCGAGCAGCTAAGCGCTGCGAAGGCCTATTGTATCTGTAGTGTTAATTATTAGGCCCGAGCAGCTAAGCGCTGCGAAGGCCTATTGTATCTGTAGTGTTAATTATTTTGTATCTGTAGTGTTAATTATTATTATTATTATTATTCTGCCCCCCTAAAGAGGGGCCTTTTTGGGGGCTTTCTCATTTTCAAAAACTCACCAAACTTGGCAGATGCATGGTGACTGTTTAAAAATTTTGTATTTTAAGGTCGTCACAAAAATCTAAAGAAAAATGCCTCAACGGCGCCACCTAGAAATTTTCAAAGGACCCTTTGCTGTTCACTTACTTCGTCGTAGAGACATGAAATTTGGTACAGTTGTAGAGCTCAACAAGACGCTCAGAATTTACAATTAATGTCATAGTGCAAATATCACAGGAAGTTGGCCATTTTAGACTTAAAGTCTGATTTTGACCCAATTTTTGACGTTTATAGCATTGCTATTTGATGGATCTCCTCCTAGAGATTTTGAGCGATCGGCTTGAAACTCGGGCAGTCTGATCATAAGGCATGGCCAATCAAAAGTTATCAAAACGGTGAGTTTTTGAGCATGCTGAAGGGGCGTTGGCAGGGGTCAAAGTTCACCTATTCGCCACAAAAAATAAAAGTGTTATATCTCCTACACAGAAACACACAGAGGCACCAAACTTTCTGTGATTAATCATCATCAGGTCTCCTATAATATCCAATGGTCAAATGATGACATCACTTAGGCCACACCCCCTGACAACAGGAAGTGTCATGTTTTGCTGTAAACGGTCGCTATGTTACCCCTCTGAGCTAATCAACATGAAACTGTGTCCAGAGACAGAAAACATGTTGTTGTGTTGTGGATTCCAGCCCCAAGTCGATTCGATGGAGCAGGAGAGCGTGGCGGCGTGGTGAAGTCACCTCAAACGCCGCTGCCATACGTTTGGCTCTGAATTCCACATTTTTGGGCCGAGCTGCATAAAACTCACTTGGATGCATCCTTATCCACCCCCCAACAGGAATCCATAACAAATTTTGGTGGGCGTGACCTAATGCCTCAACGGCGCCACTTAGCAATTTTCAAAGGACCCTTTGCTATTCACTTACTTCATCGTAGAGACATGAGATTTGGTACAGTGGTAGAGCTCACCAAGACGCTCAGAATTTACAATTAATGTCATAGTGTAAATATCACAGGAAGTCGGCCATTTTAGATTGAATGTCTGATTTTGACCACATTTTTGACGTTTATAGCATTGGTATTTGATGGATCTCCTCCTAGAGATTTTTAGCGAGCGGCTTGAAACTCGGGCAGTCTGATCATAAGGCATGGCCAATTAAAAGTTATCAAAACGGTGAGTTTTTGAGCTTGTTGAAGGGGCATTAGCAAGGGTTAAAGTTCACCTACTCGCCACAAAAAATAAAACTGTTATATCTCCTACACAGAAACACACAGAGGCATCAAACTTTCAGTGATTGATCACCATCAGGTCTCCTATAATATCCAATGGTCAAATGATGACATTGCTTAGGCCACGCCCCCTGACAACAGGAAGTGTCATGTTTTGTTGTAAGCGGTCGCTATGTTACCCCTCTGAGCTAATCAACATGAAACTGTGTCCACAGACAGAACACATGTTGGTATGTTGTGGATTTCAGGCTCAACTGGATTGGATGGAGCAGGGGGGCGTGGCGGCGTGGCATATTCACCTCAAACGCTGCTGTCATACGTTTGGCTCTGAATTCCACAGTTTTGGGCCGAGCTGCTTAAAACTCATTTGGATGCATCCTTATCCACCCCCCAACAGGAATCCTTAACAAACTTTAGTGAGCAGGACTTAGTTTCTCTATAGCGCCACCAAGCAAATTTCAAAGGACCCTTTGGTATTCACTTACTTCATCGTAGAGTAATGAAATTTTGTACAGTTGTAGATCTCAGCAAGACGCTCAGAATTTACAATTAATGTCATACTGCAAGTATCACAGGAAGTAAGCCATTTTAGATTGAAATCTGAATTTTGATACCAAGTTGACATGTAAAGCATATGTATTTGATCATACTTGTCCAGCAGGGGGCAGCAAGAGACCACAAATAAACCCCAAAGGAATTTCTCTTGGTAAGTAAGTGATCTTAACTCTTTGGTTTCCTTGTATATTTAAGTTGAACAGATATACAAATCCTGCTTGAAAACTGACAAACTCTTGTTCAATACATTTCAGTTTTTATTTATATAACGCCAAATCATGAAACATGTCATCAGGGGTGGATTGGGACAAAAAATTGGCCCTGGCATTTTGGATTAGACTGGCCCACCACATTTTTTTTGTGTACTGAATGTGTATACCAACTGTGCAATACCAACTGTGCAATACCTTGAAGTCAGGATAATGGAAATTAGTGAGAGTGGACACTTAAAATACTTCCAAAATCTTAATTTATTAACACTGTAAAATGTAAACTCCACCACAGCACAGCAACTATTCTTAGATCAGAGAGAGAGAGAGAGAAAGAGAGGTGTCACGGTCAATCACACATATTATCACGTTACATCATTATAAGAAGTTATTGTAAGTTGCTCATCAGATCTATTCAGTCTTCCAGATACTGTAGGGTAACATTGGACTAATGTGCACTCACTGTGTAAAAAAGGATGCCAATGACAAAATGAACCAGAGAAATGCCTCACTTGTCATCATGGAAAGAAAGAAAATATATAATAACATAATATAAATTTTGATTTACTCAGTCATTTGTAATAAGTATTTTATTTATCTAATTTCCTAATTTTTGATCATATTTTCTTTAAAATCGCAGACTTTTCGCTATTTTTCATGTAAATCCTTGGTGGCGCTTGATAGCGAAGCCGGTGAGGCCGCAGCGAGCTTGGCCTACCCTGGGATTGCGCAATCCCATGGTAACTGCGCTGACTTCCATTCTGTGAATGCATCTTCCTGTCTCTAGATCATAAATTCAATTGTTCAAACAGTTATGAACTGATTTTCCACAATTTAATATATGTGGATTACGAATTGTGTTTTGGTCATCAAACTGTGTGCAGATAACATGTTTTCGTGGTGCTGGCCGATCATAAACAGCAAAGAAGTGGTTGTAGGTGAGGCCAGCAGTTCCTTGGCCACTAGGCAGGGGGCGCTCAAGGGGCACCGCTCGTGATCCCCAAATAGTAGAGTCAAAACAAGTTATTGATGTTTTATTAGCGAGTTTTGCTAAACAAGTAAAGCACTAAAAAGACTAAACATACAGCTGGAACAGGACTGATCAGGGAAGGCTTTCCTCCCTGGCAGTGAGCTCCATTGAGACTGAGAGACTTTTAAAACTGAAGAAGATAAAGAGAACTTTTACCGGAAAATGATGATATTTTTGTTCAGAAAGAGCGCCACAGGGACTTAAATTATAAGTAGAGGTAAGACAGCGATACTTATTCATGTTTTGTTTTTGTGATAAAATCTGCGTAATGTGGGTTATAGTTTTAGAATGTGTTACAAATGCAGAAATCCATCATAACTCATAAACTGTTACCAATCAAATGACAATTTTTTTCATCAAAGAACCAATATTTTTCCATGTATCTTGGTGAATTTATTTGGCTCAATCAGTCTCCTTCAGCACTTTGCAACGAGTCTACTCTGTAGAGTGTATATATTTGTAAATCTGACTCTGATGACGTCAGTGCCTCACCAGCCATGAACCCTACCGCACGTTAGAGACTGACATTTTTTCGGGAATCCCGCGGGTCACGTGATTCCCACGGGAATCCCGCGGGATGGGAGTCAACATCAGTAAATATCACGTGATTGGGACGGTACAGGATTAAATATAAACGGGAGCAGACGGGAGCGGGAGTAAACCAACAACAGGTACAATTAACTAGGATCGAAGCCAAAAGATTAAATAAAATAGAAAATCAAAAATGTAGGTTCGCCGCCGCCATTTTGTAGTTTTTTTCCAAGAAACCGAAACTATAATGCTGGTCAAAGAACTACACGACCCAGAAGCCAACAGTGCATCCGGTTTATTTTTTCCGCCAGCGCTCAAAAAACAGAATGGGAGTGGGGGGGATCAACCGCTAGTGGCGAACTCAACCTGGAAAAGTTGGATCGGCAACGCAAAGTCAAAAGTAAGGACTTATTTATTAAACTCACAGCGCAACTGTAAAGTTGCAAATATTAACAAACTTGAGGAGAGTTGAATGTCACGGTGTTAACACTCAGTACCTGCTTGTAAAACGTGTTTCCTGGACTAATTTCCCAATGTGCAACAGTGTAATAATACGGCCAATAACTTAAAACTACTTTATTATTTTATTTAGTATTGTCTGAACAGTTGTGTTTTTTTCTGTTTTAACCCAATAACTGAACAATGTGTTAACACTTCTGTTTCACTATTTAACAAAAGTAAAACATGTACTTCCATGTCTGGTCGGGTAAAAATGAGACGGAGCCGACTGGACCGGCTGTTCCTGGGTCCAGTTAGCTCCGCCTCCAGCTCCGCATCATCCCCGAAAATTAACATAATCTCACTTTTAACTTTTGATAAAAGTTGACAGATCTGTCTAAGAATGTGTTTAATGTTCAATGAATGTATTGGTTCTGATAGTAAACCCTAATTAGTTTGTGGATATTTTATTGCAAATGGAAAAATACTAATATGCTTGAATGATATTCAACTTTTTTGTAATTTTTTGTTTTACTAAACTGAGTTTTTGAACCACTTCGGTACATTATCTAAATTGTGACAGTAATGCCTTTATGCACTTTTTTCTTAACTGAGTACAGATCTCTTTCTCGGTGCATTATTCTTTAGTTTCAGCAATTTGAAATGTAAAAGTAACTTCATTGTTCATGTGAAACAATTACTTAATGAATTAGTAAAAAGCAACATTGTACATTTTGTTTATTCAACTAAGATAGGCATGGTCTGTTTCCGTGTTTGTTACTTTATTTATTTATTTATTATTATTCCTTTCACTTTAACTGGCCTTTACTACAGCTAAAACAGGAACTTAACTGACCCTTCATAGACATTCAGGTTTAATGTATTTCCAGAAAACTTAATGAAGACAACAAGAATGGGAGTAGGGCAGGAGCGGGAGTCATTCTGAGTGGGAGCGGGATGGGAGTGGGAGTAATTTTACCAGGAGCGGGACGGGACAGGATTTTTTTTTCTACTCTGGCCCGGGATTGGGACGGGACACAATTTTTATCAGTGGGAGTGGGACGGGACAGGAGTGAAAATCCACTCCCGTGTCACTCTCTACCGCACGTCACTGACTACAACCACCACCATATTTTACACCAGACACCGGAGCAGATGAAGGGCCTGCTGTTGGGGACATGTCAGTCAGTTTGACACATTTCGCAGCATCCGTTTGAAGAACTCGTTTCTTTTTTTCGTGCAGTTTCTCTGCGCCTCCCTTGCGTTTCTTATCCATTACTACTGTGAACACCGCTGCACAAAGTTCCACATGGAGCGTGAAGGTGTTTTTCTACTTTATGATTGGCCTAGCCCTTTAGACTGTCAGGGATGATAACCAATGGGCTGCAGTAGCCTGTGGTAAGGGCTGGATGATCAGAACAGACTCTTGCGCTGCTGATATTTTTCTTCATGCATTATGCAAATATAACGAGGCAGATATATAAAATAATAATAATATTAATAATAATAATACATATTATTAATATACATGTCGGGTCTGCCGGCCTGCATGTCATCTAAAGGCAGTTTACAATGTCAAAATCAATCAGATTATACATATTAAGTCAGATTATCCAGATTGGTAAAAGAAATTCCTATATAAGGGAACCAGTTGATTTCATCAAAGTCGTAACAAGCAGCATTGACTCCTGAAGAAGCGTAGAGCCACAGGGAGAGTCGTTTGCATTGTACATGGCTTAGCAGCAATCCCTCATACTGATCAAGCATGAAGTGACAGCAGAAGGAAAAACTCCCCATTAACAGGAAGGAAAAACCTCCAGCCGAACCGGGCTCAGTATGAACGGTAATCTGCCTTGACCGACTGGGGGTTACAAAAGAGAGAGAAGAGACACAACAAGACAGACAAAAAAGCACAGAAGCACACATTGATCCAGTAATGTGTTTTACATTAGATGGTAATAGCAGGTGATCTGTCTTCCCTGAATGATGTCACAGCTAACAGAACGCCAGACCAGGGGTACCTACTATGAAGAAAAAATAGAAAAAACAAAAAGGTAAAAGCTGAAATGACAACAGTCATGCAAAATTGAAGAACAATAGACCCTGATGTCCTCCAGCAGCCTAAGCCTATAGCAGCATAACTATAGAGGTAGCTCGGGGTAACATGAACCACTCTAACTATAATCTTTGTCAAAAAGGAAAGTCCCAAGAGCCAGCTTCTAGTGGAGGAGTTCAAGTATCTTGGGGTCTTGTTCACGAATGAGGGGAAGATGGAGCGGGAGATCGACAGGCGGATTGGTGCGACGTCTGCTGTGAAGCGTGCGCTGTACCGATCCGTTGTGGTGAAGAGAGAGCTGAGCCAAAAGGCCAAGCTCTCGATTTACCAGTCGATCTACGTTCCTACCCTCATCTATGGTCACGAGCTTTGGGTCGTGACCGAAAGAACGAAATCCCGGATACAAGCGGCCAAAATGAGTTTTCTCCATAGTGTGTCTGGGCTCTCCCTTAGAGATAGGGTGAGGAGCTCAGTCATCCGGGGAGGACTCAGAGTAGAGCCGCTGCTCCTCCACATTGAGAGGAGCCAGTTGAGGTGGATCGGGCATCTGGTTAGGATGCCTCCTGGACGCCTCCCTGATGAGGTGTTCTTGGCACGTCCCACCGGGAGGAGGCCCAGAGGAAGACCCAGGACACGCTGGAGAGACTATGCTGGCCTGGGAACGCTTTGGGATTCCCCCGGAGGAAGTGGCCCAAGTGGCTGGGGAGAGGAAGGTCTGGGGCTCCCTCTTGAAGCTGCCCCTGCGACCTGACCCCGGATAAGTGGAAGACGATGGATGGATGGAAAAAGGAAAGTTTTAGGATTAGTCTTAAAAGTAGACAGGGTGTCTGCGTCACGGACCAAAACTGGGAGTTTGTTCCACTGGAGAGGAGCCTGATAACTAAAGGATCTGCCTACCATTCTGGTTTTACAGACTTTAGGAACCACTAGCAGACCTGCTTTCTGAGAGTGAAGTGGTCTGTTAGAAATTACATGTGGAATATTGCTAACGTGTTACTTTAGCAATTTTCCAATTGCCAAAGTGTTACTTTTACATTATTACTTTTGGGTGTGTATCCACCAATTTAACTGTCAAACTTTCATAAAAGCTGTCTTAATGCAAGAAACGAAACCCTTAAACACATGAAATAATTAACTTTAAATAACTAAAAAGGTTTTGTTAACTTTTCACATGAAGCTGGATTAACAGCTAGTAAGATACCTTTGATTAAGTTGGTATACTAATGTTTAAACCAGGGGTGTCAAACGTACGGCCTGCGGGCCGGATCTGGCCCGCCGAACGATTTAGTCCGGCCCGGTGGCCAAATGCATTTTTATTATTCAACGGCTGTGTCTCCTCGGTGCATCGACCGATCTGCACCAGATTTTTTGTGAGTCGTGGGGGAGCGCTGCCCAACGCATACGTGTGTATGGCATGGTAGACGGGTGAGGAAAATGCATGACAGCTTCTGCGGTGGCTGGCGGCGGGAGGTGCGCGTACCCTAGCGGTGGCCCTTAGGCCAGAGCGGCGCTTGGCTGCGAAGGCCGATCATCACCGCTTGCGGTTTTAATTATTATTCTTATTCTTATTATTATTATTCTGCCCCCCTAAAGAGGGGCCTTTTTGGGGGCTTTATCATATTCAAAAACTCACCAAACTTTGCAGATGCATGGTGACTGTTTAAAAATTTTGTATTTTAAGGTCGTCACAAAAATCTAAAGAAAAATGCCTCAACGGCGCCACCTAGAAATTTTCAAAGGACCCTTTGCTATTCACTTACTTCGTCGTAGAGACATGAGATTTGGTACAGTTGTAGAGCTCAACAAGACGCTCAGAATTTACAATTATTGTCATAATGCAAGTATCACAGGAAGTCGGCCATTTTAGACTGAAAGTCTGATTTTGACCTCAATTTTGACAGTTACAGCATTGGTATAAGATCTAACTCCTCCTAGAGATATCGAGCGATCGGCTTGAAACTCGGGCAGTCTGATCATAAGGCATGGCCAATCAAATGTTATCAAAAGGTGAGTTTTTGAGCATGCTGAAGGGGCGTTGGCAGGGGTCAAAGTTCACCTATTCGCCACAAAAAATAAAAGTGTTATATCTCCTACACAGAAACACACAGAGGCACCAAACTTTCTGTGATTGATCATCATCAGGTCTCCTATAATATCCAATGGTCAAATGATGACATTGCTTAGGCCACGCCCCCTGACAACAGGAAGTGTCATGTTTTGTTGTAAGCGGTCGCTATGTTACCCCTCTGAGCTAATCAACATGAAATTGTGTCCACAGACAGAACACATGTTGGTATGTTGTGGATTTCAGGCTCAACTGGATTCGATGGAGCAGGGGGGCGTGGCGGCGTGGCATATTCACCTCAAACGCTGCTGTCATACGTTTGGCTCTGAATTCCACAGTTTTGGGCCGAGCTGCTTAAAACTCATTTGGATGCATCCTTATCCACCCCCCAACAGGAATCCTTAACAAACTTTAGTGAGCAGGACTTAGTTTCTCTATAGCGGCACCAAGCAATTTTCAAAGGACCCTTTGGTATTCACTTACTTCATCGTAGAGTAATGAAATTTTGTACAGTTGTAGATCTCAGCAAGACGCTCAGAATTTACAATTAATGTCATACTGCAAGTATCACAGGAAGTAAGCCATTTTAGATTGAAATCTGAATTTTGATACCAAGTTGACATGTAAAGCATATGTATTTGATCATACTTGTCCAGCAGGGGGCAGCAAGAGACCACAAATAAACCCCAAAGGAATTTCTCTTGGTAAGTAAGTGATCTTAACTGTTTGGTTTCCTTATATATTTAAGTTGAAAAGATATACAAATCCTGCTTGAAAACTGACAAACTTACTCTTGTTCAATACATTTCAGTTTTTATTTATATAGCGCCAAATCATAAAACATGTCATCAGGGGTGGACTGGGACAAAAAATTGGCCCTGCCATTTTGGATTAGACTGGCCCACCACATTTTTTTGTGTACTGAATGTGTATACCAACTGTGCAATACCAACTGTGCAATACCTTGAAGTCAGGATAATGGAAATTAGTGAGAGTGGACACTTAAAATACTTCCAAAATCTTAATTTATTAACACTGTAAAATGTAAACTCCACCACAGCACAGCAACTATTCTTAGATCAGAGAGAGAGAGAGAGAAAGAGAGGTGTCACGGTCAATCACACATATTATCACGTTACATCATTATAAGAAGTTATTGTAAGTTGCTCATCAGATCTATTCAGTCTTCCAGATACTGTAGGGTAACATTGGACTAATGTGCACTCACTGTGTAAAAAAGGATGCCAATGACAAAATGAACCAGAGAAATGCCTCACTTGTCATCATAGAAAGAAAGAAAATATATAATAACATAATATAAATTTTGATTTACTCAGTCATTTGTAATAAGTATTTTATTTATCTAATTTCCTAATTTTTGATCATATTTTCTTTAAAATCGCAGACTTTTCGCTATTTTTCATGTAAATCCTTGGTGGCGCTTCATAGGGAAGCCGGTGAGGCCGCAGCGAGTTTGGCCTCCCCTGGGATTGCGCAATCCCATGTTAACTGTGCTGACTTCCATTCTGTGAATGCATCTTCCTGTCTCTAGATCATAAATTCAATTGTTCAAACAGTTATGAACTGATTTTCCACAATTTAATATATGTGGATTACGAATTGTGTTTTGGTCATCAAACTGTGTGCAGATAACATGTTTTCGTGGTGCTGGCCGATCATAAACAGCAAAGAACTGGTTGTAGGTGAGGCCGGCAGTTCCTTGGCCGCTCGGTAGGGGGCGCTCAAGGGGCACCGCTCGTGATCCCCAAATAGTAGAGTCAAAACAAGTTATGGATGTGTTAGCGAGTTTTGCTAAACAAGTAAAGCACTAAAAAGACTCTAAACATACAGCTGGAACAGGACTGATCAGGGAAGGCTTTCCTCCCTGGCAGTGAGCTCCATTGAGACTGAGAGACTTTTAAGACTGAAGAAGATAAAGAGAACTTTTACCAGAAAATGATGATATTTTTGTTCAGAAAGAGCGCCACAGGGACTTAAATTATAAGTAGAGGTAAGACAGCGATACTTATTCATGTTTTGTTTTTGTGATAAAATGTGCGTAATGTGGGTTATAGTTTTAGAATGTGTTACAAATGCAGAAATCCATCATAACTCATAAACTGCTACCAATCAAATGACAATTTTTTTTCATCAAAGAATCAATATTTTTCCATGTCTTTTGGTGAATTTATTTGGCTCAATCAGTCTCCTTCAGCACTTTGCAACGAGTCTACTCTGTAGAGTGTATATATTTGTAAATCTGACTCTGATGACGTCAGTGCCTCACCAGCTATGAACCCTACCGCACATCACTGACTACAACCACCACCACCATATTTTACATCAGACACCGGAGCAGATGAAGGGCCTGCTGTTGGGAACATGTCAGTCAGTTTGACACATTTCGCAGCATCCGTTTGAAGAACTCGTTTCTTTTTTTCGTGCAGTTTCTCTGCGCCTCCCTTGCGTTTTTTATCCATTACTACTGTGAACACCGCTGCACAAAGTTCCACATGGAGCGTGAAGGTGTTTTTCTACTTTATGATTGGCCTAGCCCTTTAGACTGTCAGGGATGATAACCAATGGGCTGCAGTAGCCTGTGGTAAGGTCCGGATGATCGGAACAGACTCTTGCGCTGCTGATTTTAATTTTCTTCATGCATTATGCAAATATAACGAGGCAGATATATAAAATAATAATAATATATATTATTAATATACATGTCGGGTCTGCCAGCCCAAACAGCACGTCGGCCCACCGGGAAAATGCCCGGTACGCCCGATTACCAGTCCATGCCTGCATGTCATCTAAAGGCAGTTTACAATGTCAAAATCAATCAGATTATACATATTAAGTCAGATTATCCAGATTGGTAAAAGAAATTCCTATATAAGGGAACTAGTTGATTGCATCAAAGTCGTAACAAGCAACATTCACTCCTGAAGAAGCGTAGAGCCACAGGGAGAGTCGTTTGCATTGTACATGGCTTTGCAGCAATCCCTCATACTGATCAAGCATGAAGTGATAGCAGAAGGAAAAACTCCCCATTAACAGGAAGGAAAAACCTCCAGCAGAACCGGGCTCAGTATGAACGGTAATCTGCCTTGACCGACTGGGGGTTACAAAAGAGAGAGAAGAGACACAACATGACAGACAAAAAAACACAGAAGCACACATTGATCCAGTAATCTGTTTTACATTAGATGGTAATAGCAGGTGATCTGTCTTCCCTGGATGATGTCACAGCTAACAGAACGCCAGACCAGGTGTACCTACTATGAAGAAAAAATAGAAAAAAACAAAAAGTTAAAAGCTGAAATGACAACAGTCATGCAAAATTGAAGAACAATAGACCCTGATGTCCTCCAGCAGCCTAAGCCTATAGCAGCATAACTATAGAGGTAGCTCAGGGTAACATGAACCACTCTAACTATAAGCTTTGTCAAAAAGGAAAGTCCCAAGAGCCAGCTTCTAGTGGAGGAGTTCAAGTATCTTGGGGTCTTGTTCACGAATGGGGGGAAGATGGAGCGGGAGATCGACAGGCGGATTGGTGCGACGTCTGCTGTGAAGCGGGCGCTGTACCGATCCGTTGTGGTGAAGAGAGAGCTGAGCCAAAAGGCCAATCTCTCGATTTACCGGTCGATATACGTTCCTACCCTCATCTATGGTCACGAGCTTTGGGTCGTGACCGAAAGAACGAGATCCCGGATACAATCGGCCAAAATGAGTTTTCTCCGTAGTGTGTCTGGGCTCTCCCTTAGAGATAGGGTGAGGAGCTCAGTCATCCGGGGAGGACTCAGAGTAGAGCCGCTGCTCCTTCACATTGAGAGGAGCCAGTTGAGGTGGCTCGGGCATCTGGTTAGGATGCCTCCTGGACGCCTCCCTGGTGAGGTGTTCCGGGCACGTCCCACCGGGAGGAGGCCCAGGGGAAGACCCAGGACACGCTGGAGAGACTCTGCTGGCCTGGGAACGCTTTGGGATTCCCCCGGAGGAAGTGGCCCAAGTGGCTGGGGAGAGGAAGGTCTGGGCCTCCCTCTTGAAGCTGCTACCCCCGCGACCTGACCCCGGATAAGCGGAAGACGATGGATGGATGGAAAAAGGAAAGTTTTAGGATTAGTCTTAAAAGTAGACAGGGTGTCTGCCTCACGGACCAAAACTGGGAGTTGGTTCCACTGGAGAGGAGCATGATAGCTAAAGGATCTGCCTACCATTCTGGTTTTACAGACTTTAGGAACCACCAGCAGACCTGCTTTCTGAGAGTGAAGTGGTCTGTTAGAAATTACTAAAGTTTGTACACAACATACACATGTGGAATATTGCTAACGTGTTACTTTAGCAATATTCCAATTGCTAAAGTGTTACTTTTACATTATTACTTTTGGGTGTGTATCCACCAATTTAACTGTCAAACGTTCATAAAAGCTGTCTTGATGCAAGAAATGAAACCCTTAAACACATGAACTAACAATTAACTTTAAAGAACTAAAAAGGTTTTGTTAACTTTTGACATTAAGCTGGATTAACAGCTAGTAAGATACCTTTGATTAAATTTGTATACTAGTGTTTAAACCAGGGGTGTCAAACGTACGGCCTGCGGGCCGGATCTGGCCCGCCGAACGATTTAGTCCGGCCCGATGGCCAAATGCATTATCATTATTCAACGGCTGTGTCTCCGCGGTGCATCGACCCATCTGCACCAGATTTTTTTTTGAGTCGTGGGGGAGCGCTGCCCAACGCGTACGTGTGTATTGCATGGTAGACGGGTGAGAAAAATGCGCGACAGCTTCTGCGGTGGCTGGCGGCGGGAGTTGCGCGTACCCTAGCGGTGGCCCATAGGCCAGAGCGGCGCTTGGCTGCGAGGGCCGATCATCACCGCTTGCGGTTTTAATTATTCTTATTATTCTGCCCCCCTAAAGAGGGGCCTTTTTGGGGGCTTTCTCATTTTCAAAAACTCACCAAACTTGGCAGATGCATGGTGACTGTTTAAAAATTTTGTATTTTAAGGTCGTCACAAAAATCTAAAGAAAAATGCCTCAACGGCGCCACCTAGAAATTTTCAAAGGACCCTTTGCTATTCACTTACTTCGTCGTAGAGACATGAAATTTGGTACAGTTGTAGAGCTCAACAAGACGCTCAGAATTTACAATTAATGTCATAGTGCAAATATCACAGGAAGTTGGCCATTTTACACTGAAAGTCTGATTTTGACCAAATT